>OZ018330.1:77879960-78629960 GCA_963969495.1 Ceratothoa steindachneri | reverse complement strand
TCGTATGGCCGAAGCGGTGACAGTAATAGCACCGCCGCGGCAGTGGCACGAATGCCTTCACGCGGTAGCGGTACCAACCAGCACGCACCGACTCAGGGAGCTTGTCACAGTCGAACGTGACGAAGAGTGTAGCGGTGGGTCTCGAGGCCCCTCCCTGTTTTCTCATCACGCGTTCGAACTTGACCGCCCCATGGTCGGCCAGCTCTAGGGTGATGTCCTCAATGGAGTAGTCAACGAGTTCCCTCGCATAAACTACTCCTTTCGCAAAGTTCATGGTAGAGTGCGGCGTCACACTCACCGGGGTGCCATGAAGTGTCGGAAGAGCACTTATCTTGGCCGCCTCGGCGGGATTCGCCGCATTCGCCAGAAGGCTCCCGTCCGAGAAACGGGTCACCTTCGGCTCTCTACCAATTGCACTAGCTAATCCTCTCCTCTGATGGATCATGTTGCCCTTGGACAACATGGTGCCATCAATGGAGCGAATAACGAGGAAGAACTTGAAGCCAGCGGCTCGAAAACGCCAGGTAACCTCTGAATGAGGGGCCCCGATGTCATCGAGGCTCCGCCCTGTTCCCTCTTGGTATTGGTCTTAGTCAGGGGCTCCGCAACCGGGGGGGCAGATGTGCCGATCTTGGCTTGGTCGCTTGCCAGAGTGGCAGCAGACCCATCCGTCCCCGCAGCCCCCGCGGATGGAGAGGAGCCCCGAGTCTTCTTCGTCTTTTTCTTTCTTGGAGAGGAGGGCGGGGAATGAACTCGCTTCTCACCTCCGCCGGCAGAAGCCCCCATGCCAGATGGGCCGGCCTCGGCCAGGTCCCTCTCCGAAATAGAGAAGGTCCTGGTAGTCGTAGGGGCACCTGTCGGAGGAGATCCCTCCCATCCTTGTACTGCCTCGGAGGCCTCAGCCGTTTGAGGAGGACCCTGCATAGGGGCGGATTCGGATTCGGTGCTTGGCGCCGAGCCCGGATTCCCCCCCATGGAAGGCCCTACCGTCTGAGGCTGGGTCTCCTCAAGGACCATGTCTATCACAGGAGGGGCCTCCAGTTGGCCATCCCCTCACAGGACATCGCAGGTCCCCTTGGCAGCGTGAAGAGTCTTTTGTGGGGAGGCACAGGCCTTAACCCCGGCAGGTTTAATATTCTTGCCAGCAGGTCTTTTGAGGGAAGCGAACGAAGGGGCCTGGCTTCCCTCTTCCTCCTAAGGGGGTTTGCCCTACCGAGCCACTTCGATGGGGAGCGGCTGGCTAAGGGCTGCCTGCTAGCTTTCTTAGCAGTCCCCTTGGAAAGAAAAGAGGGGACTGCCGCTGGAAAAAGGGAGGTGCCCGAAAGCACCTCCAGAGAAGGGGGTGAGGGGGAGTCCCCTGCACCCGTAGGCAAAGGAGAGGAGTAAGCCTCCTCTCCGGTTAGAGAAATATGGAGGGTCCCCTGTGCAAGCACAGGGGGGCGGACATCCATTTTTTCGCTGGAGCTGCCCGAGGGCGGCTCCGTCAATGTTTCAGGGGAAGTTGGGGGTTGAGTTTTTTTTTTTTTATCTTCACTATTGGGCATAGCGACCCTATTTTTTACACGAGATGCAATCGCGCACACCTCTCGCAGTAGCCCGCACTGCGAGAGGTGCTTACAAGCCCGGCAGAGGCAGGCGCCGCCATTTGGGACCACCCCTCCCGCCTGGTGGCCTGGCAGTCCATCGGCATGGCAGCTCTACCTTAGACACGGCGTAAAATATATAGATTGTGAAGATGAGAGGAAAAGGGATGTGAGGAAGGTATGGGTGGGGATGAAGCAGGTTGTTAAAAACCAGCCACCCCAGACCGGAGCTCAGGGGTTAGGGAGCATTGTCCCCCACCCCATCAGCCCCAAAGCGGGTTTTTTTTTTTTATTTTTAAGGGCCTATCTGGCGACTGCCGACTTAGGCATAAGTCGCCGTAAAAAACAGCCTAGTTCTAGGCTACTTTAAAAAATTAAACAGAAAACAATAAAAAGAAATAACAATAACAATAACAAAGCAATAACAAAAACAATTACAAAAACAACAACAACAATTAAATCGGGTTAAATAAAAGGGAGAAGGCCGGCCTCCCCCCAAAAGTCAACAAGTCCAACAGTCAAAGTGCACGCACTCGTCCCGAGCACAAGGGACAGGCGGTAGCGACCCCGCCCATCCCGGTACCGGGACAGGTGTCGTGCGCGAAGATAAGCCAGACTAGGACATTCGACAAGAATGTGCCGAACAGTCTGGGGGACGACGCAGTCGTTGCAATAGGGCGCAGGCGAGCGCTCCATCAGATAGCGATGCGTCACACGAGTGTGTCCGATTCGGAGACGACAGAAAGCAACCTGAAGCCGCCGCGGCATTGAGGGATAGGTCCATGGGAACAGTCGCGGCGCAATGGCACGCAACTTTAAGTTCCCTTCGACCGTCTCCCATCTTCTTTGCCAAGCAGTCCGAAGAGCTGCCCTTATTCCTGCCATGTAGTCGGTGTGAGGAAGAGCGAAACGCTGGTCCGGTCGCAGAGTCCTCGCGGACTCTTTGGCGCCCTCATCGGCCCGCTCATTCCCCGCAATTCCTACATGTCCAGGAACCCAGCAGAAGATAATCTCGACATCTGCCCGGCTCGCCAAAACCGTGGCGTCACGGATATCGCGAGCCAGGGGATGCGGAGATTCCAATGCCCCGAGAGCACTCAGGGCGCTTTGTGAGTCGCTATAGATCACAATCCGGTCTCCGAACCGGGCACGTCGCGTAATATCCCGTACCGAGTGGTGTATTGACACCAGCTCGGCCGTGAAGACAGACGCAGCGCCTGGTAGAGCCCCGGTGACTTCAAACAGAGGGGATACGGCGTGGAAGCCGACCCCCTCTTGGGACTTGGAGCCATCCGTATACACTGGCACGGTACCAGCGTGACACGATGTGTGCTCCAAAAAGGTCGAACGCAATACTCCCGGCGCAGTACAAGCTTTGGGATCAGAGGCGTGGCGACAAATAGCCAAATGTGGTACCCTCCAGGGTGGCGTCCTGGGCAGAACCAGGGGCGCCACCGGCCAAAGAGCTATATCTACCTCTCGAAGGAGTTTCCTGGCCCTAAACCCAAAGGGCTTAGGGTATGACTGGCGTCTCTCGGCGGCATAGGCACCATCGAGATCAGCTGCGGATGCAGTGAGAGCTGTTGGCGACTGAGGGAGGCGCCGGGCTCGCGCGTACAGGCGAGTGATGCACTGCACGCGGCGCAGAGCGAGTGGCATCTCCCCAGCATCGACCAACAGGCTCTCAATGGGGGAAGTGCGGAAGGCACCGGTCGCAAGGCGAAGGCCGGTGTGGTGGATTGAATCCACCTTCCGCAATAAACGCTCGGCTGCGGATGCATAAAACTCGCATCCGTAGTCGAGCTTCGAGCGAACAAAGGATCGATAAAAAAGTAAGGCGGTAGCCCTATCAGCGCCCCAAGCGCTGAACGTCACGGAACAGAGAATGTCCATGGCGCGGGTACAAGAGACCCTAAGGCTGCGAATATGAGCCTCCCAGGTGAGGCGTCGGTCGAATACAAGACCAAGGAAACGGTGCGACTCAACCACATCCAGGCGCACCCCATTAAGAAACAAATCTGGGTCGGGGTGAAGCCGTGGATGGCGGCAAAAGTGCACCACCTTAGTCTTGGCCAAAGAAAACCGAAACCTGTGCGCTTCGGCATAGCGAGAGACGCGGTTCAATGCCTGTTGGAGTCGACGCTCCAGAGTTGGCATCTGGGCCGCGCCAAAAGAGATCGAAAGGTCGTCCACGTAGAGCGTAGCGAGAACATCTTCTGGCAGAACCGAGGTGATGCCGTTGATGCTCAGGGCAAAGAGTGTGACACTGAGGACACTTCCCTGCGGGACACCCTCTTCCTGCTCCTTTGGGGCAGAGAGGGCTCCCCCCACCCGTATGCGGAATCGACGATCTCGCAAAAATTCAGATATAAACATTGGGAGGCGTCCCCTCGCCCCCATCGTGTGGAGAGTCTCCATGATACCGTATCGCCATGCGGTATCATAGGCCTTCTCCAGATAAAAAAACACCGTGGCGTAGTGCTGTCTACGAAGGAAAGCCTTGCAGACGGCATTTTCCAGTCGGAGCAGAGCATCCGACGTGGAGTGAAACTTACGGAAGCCGCACTGTGCAGAAGACAGATGGCCTCCGCTGTCCAGGAAATAGGCTAATCTAACATTTACCAATTTCTCCATCAACTTGCACACGCAAGAGGTTAGAGAGATTGGGCGGAAACCGGTCGGAGTAGAGTGATCTCTCCCGGGCTTGCGCAAGGCGAGCACAGTAGCGATTCGCCAGGAGTCTGGGAGAAGACCTTCCACCCAGATCCTGTTGAATAGATCTAACAGAAAGGCCATGCCTCGCTCACCCAGGTGTCGAAGCATGGCGTACGGGACATCGTCCGGACCATGGGCGGTGTCCGCGCACGAAGCGAGAGCGGAACGCAACTCACTCACAGTAAACTTGTCGTTGAAGGGTTCTCCGCCTCTGGAGGTAAAGTCCAGCCGGCGGCCTTCCGCGACATCACGACGTGCATTGAATGCTGGCGGAGCAGCATCACGGCTAGAGAATGCGGAGAAAGCGGTCGCTAAGGATTCTGCCACGGACGCGGGGTCCGAGATTGCGGTCCCATTCTCCTGGAGAACGGGAGGGGGGTCCTGCGAGAACTTGCCCCGAATCCTTTTGACTCGCTTCCACACCTCAGCTAAAGGGATCTTCCCGTTAAGTGAAGACACGTATGCCTGCCAAGAAGAGCGGCGGGCGTGCTTCGAAATATACCGGAACCTAGCCCTAGCCCGACGAAATTCAGCGACAGTGAAATCGTTCGGGCGGCGCTTATAGCGCATGTAGGCATAACGCTTCTGTTTGAGGGCCGTCTCACACTCGGCCGACCACCATGGGAGTGGTCGGCGTGCAAAACGGCCAGACGTCCTAGGAATAGTAGTCAGGCCCACGGCGATGAGGTTGCCGGAGAAGAACTCAACGGCCTCATCTACCGACCTAAACTCCTCGACTGAGATAGAGAATTCAGTCATTTCCTGAAATGCAGGCCACCGCGCCCGCGCCAAGCACTACCGAGGTGGTCTCTCAGGCGGCAGTTGCCCTGAAAATGATATTTGAATGGGAAAGTGATCACTACCATGGAGGTCATCGACCACCCCCCAATCAAAATCAGGCTGTGCATCCGAAGAGCACAAAGATAGGTCAAGGCATGAAAATGAAGCGGTTCTCGGACAGTGATGCGTAAACTCATCCACGTTAAGGACACCCATCTCAAGCTCTTCGATCAGATTGGCAAGGGCTTGTCCCCTGGGATTTATGGAGTAATCTCCCCAGAGAGGATGCCTGCCGTTCAGATCTCCAAGCAAGAGATAGGGCCTCGGCAACCGTGCCACGACGCGGCGGAAGTCCCCCGCGTCGAAGTTAGCTGACGGTGGAATGTACGCAGAAATGATAGTATACCTCCTATCCAGGTGCAGCTGCACAGCCACTGCCTGAAAGGAGGTATCTAAAGAGAAAGGAAGAACGGAGACATCATGCCGGGTGTAAACCGCGCATCCCCCAGCCCGGCCATCCCGCGGTGGTGGGGTCGCAAGACCCTTATACCCCGGGAGGGCAGGCAGGGGGCACGCGCCTAGCATGGTCTCCTGCAAAAAAATAGCTAACGGGGAACGGGACGAGGCGAGCCTCCGCAGCTCCTCCCAGTTGGCCCGGAGTCCACGGCAATTCCATTGAAGGAATATGCCCTCCAGGCCTAGCTCGGAGGAGATGCGGGGGCCCTCCTCGAACTGAAGACCCTCACGGGAATGGCCGTACGCTTCCCGGGGGCAGAACCCCGGGCGCTGTCTGCCGGACAAAGCGCTGTCACCTTCGAGGACTTATTGGGGGAGGTTGGGCTCGCCATGCGAGTCTTTTCCTCCCCCCGCCTCGAAACCTTAGGCGGGCGCTGCGGCTTCGGAGGCGGGGGGGCCTCTTTTCGAGGAACCACCGTCTCCGAGCCACTCGCTCCACCTCGGGGCGTGGGCGAAGGAGCCGAAGCTCCTTTGTTGCTGTCCTCCTTTCGGGGGACAGCTTTAGGAACCCCTGAAGATGGCCTAGCGACCATCTTCAGGGGTGTTGCCTCCTGTGAGTCTAACGACTCGGTGGAGGCGCGTGGCCGTTTCGCCTTGCGGGAAACGGTCACGCTGGGGGAAGAGGGGGGAGCCCTGGTTTTAGCCGGGGCTGGGTATGAACCCTTTTTGCCACCAGCTTTACCAGGGGAGCGCCCGGGTTGGGTAGAGCCCGCAGAAGGGCTCCGAATGGGCGCGGAAACAACCGTGCTCGTTGGCCTGGATGGGCCAGGAGCAGAGGGTGCCTTTCGAACTACTGAGGCATATGACGTCCCAGGCAGAGCTGGGCGCGCCAGGACCAAGTCCTTAGCCTCGCGGAATGAGAGTCTATCCTGGGCCTGAACGGCCAGGATTTCTTTCTCCAGGAGATATGCACCACATTGCTTCGAAGAAGCAGGGTGCGGCTCTCCGCAATTGACACACTTGGCCACACACGATTTGGACTTATCGTGTGCGACCTTGGAGCAATTTACACAGACTTCGGGTGACCCCGACTTTGCACGTCTACATGAGCGATTCGTATAGCCGAAGCGGTGACAGTAATAGCACCGCCGCGGCAGTTGCACGAATGCTTTCACGCGGTAGCGGTACCAACCGGCACGCACCGACTCAGGGAGCTTGTCACAGTCGAACGTGACGAAGAGTGTAGGGGTGGGTCTCGAAGCCCCTCCCTGTTTTCTCATCACACGTTCGACCTTGACCGCCCCATGGTCGGCCAGCTCTAGGGTGATGTCCTCAATGGAGTAGTCAACGAGTGCCCTCGCATAAACTACTCCTTTCACAAAGTTAATGGTAGAGTGCGGCGTCACATTCACCGGGGTGCCATGAAGTGTCCGAAGAGCACTTATCTTGGCCGCCTCGGCGGCATTCGCCGCATTCGCCAGAAGGCTGCCGTCCGAGAAACGGGTCACCTTCGGCTCTCTACCAATTGCACTAGCTAATCCTCTCCTCTGATGGATCATGTTGCCCTTGGACAACATGGTGCCATCAGTGGAGCGAATAACGAGGAAACGTTTGAAGCCAGCGGGCTCGAAAACGCCAGGTAACCTCTGAATGAGGGGCCCCGATGTCATCGAGGCTCCGCCCTGTGCACTTTTGGTGTTAGTCTTGGTCAGGGGCTCCGAACACGAGGGGGTAGAGGGGCCGGATGTGCCGATCTTGGCTTGGTCGCCTACCAAAGTGGCAGCAGACCCATCCGTCCCCGCAGCCCCCGCAGATGGAGAGGAGCCCCGAGTCTTTTTCGTCTTTTTAGTCTTCTTTGTCTTTTTCTTTTTTGGAGAGGAGGGCGGGGAATGAACCCGCTTTTCACCTCCGCCGGCAGAAGCCCCCAGGCCAGATGGAACGGCCTCAGCCAGGTCCCTCTCCGAAATGGAGAAGGTCCTGGTTGTCGTAGGGGCACCTGTCGGAGGAGATCCCTCCCCTCCTTGTACTGCCTCGGAGCCCTCAGCCATTTGAGGAGGACCTTGCATTGGGGCGGATTCGGGTTCGGTGCTTGGCGCCGAGCCCGAATTCCCCCCCATGGAAGGCCCTACTGTCTGAGGCTGGGTCTCCTCAAGGACCATGTTTATCACAGGAGGGGCCTCCAGTTGGCCATCCCCTCCCAGGACATCGCAGGTCCCCTTGGCAGTGTCGCCAGTCTTGTGTGGGGAGGCACAGGCCTTGACCCCAGCAAGGTTTAAAATTCTTGCCAGCAGGTCTTTTGAGGGAAGCGACCGAACGGGCCTGGCTTCCCTCTCCCCCCTAAGGGGGTTTGCCCTACCGAGCCGCTTGCACGAGGGGCGGACGGCAATGGGCTGCCTGCTGGCTTTCTTGGCAGTCCCCTTAGAAAGCAAAGGAGGGACCGCCGCTGGAGATAGGGAAGTGCCCGAAAGCACCTCCAGAGAAGGGGGTGAGGGGGAGTCCCCTACACCCGTAGGCGTAGGAGAGGAGTAAGCCTCCTCTCCGGTTAAAGAATTATGGAGGGTCCCTTGCGCAAGCACAAGGGGATGGACCTCCATTTTCTCGGTGGAGCTGCCCGAGGGCGGCTCCGTTGATTTTCTTGGGGAAGTTGGGGGTTGGGTTTTTTTGTTTTTTTTTGTCATACATGGGCATGGTGACCCTCTTTTTAATACGGGACGCAATAGCTCATCACCTCTCGCAGTTGCCCGCACTGCGAGAGGTGCTTACAAGCCCGGCAGAGCCAGGCGCCGCCATTCGGGACCACCCCTCCCGCCTGGTGGCCTGGCAGTCCATCGGCATGGCGGCTCCACCTTGGACACGGCGTAAAATTGATAGAATGTGAAGAGGAGAGGAAAGGGGATGTGAGGAAGGTATGGGTGGGGATGAAGCAGGTTGTTAAAAAAACCCCATCCCGAACCGGAGCTGAGGGGTTAGGGAACAATGTCCCCTCTCCCCCCAGCCCCGATCCGGGGTGGTTGGCTTGAGAAGAAGGTCAGCATCTACCCTGTGAAATTAGAGGCTGACCAGAGAAAGTTGTGGGAGAGGTTGTATGAAAAGCAACGAGGTAGGGGAGAAATCGGGCTATCTGAAGGAAAGAAGAGAGGCTAAGCTGGGGCCGGACGGAGCGCTGGATCCCGTCAGCACGGCGGCCAGGATGGCAAATCGCCGCGCCCCTTACGGGGCAGCCCCGATGCGGGACGGTTGGCTGAGAGGAAGGTCAGCATCTACCCTGTGAAATTAGAGGCTGACCAGAAAAAGTTGTGGGAGGGGTTGTATGAAAAGCGAGGAAACAAGTGTTTTGAAGGAAGAAGAAGAGGATAAGCTGGGGTCGGACGGGGTGCTGAGGCCCGTCAGCACGGCGGCCAGGATGGCAAATCGCCGCGGGGCCATAAACTAGGATAGATTTCTGGATGAAAATAGAGCAAGAATGGAACAAAAGGAAATCAGAATTGCAAGAAACTGGTGAGGACCTATGGTGGTAGTTGTGATGAAGTAATAGAAAACAAAGGCTTCAATGCCTCATATTAAATGTTTTAAACATCATAGTTGCTTACGAAGTAATTCAATAAATGGTCATTCTCTTATTTTGCATGTGTCTATATTTTCTTTTGTTAGTATATTTAGTATAATTTCTTGAAATCTTCCTAAAATATTCTAAATAGTCATCATATTTTAAAAAATATTTTAACCCTTTTGGTGGGGCGCATTTGGGAAAAATTTTAATCACAAGATTGCATTTTGTCCATAAAATAAAAAAGTTTGCAAATAATATAAACTAAAGTCGCATCTCGCCTTCATGTATTAACTATATTTGAGCGACTCAAGTTGCTCTCAGCACCAAAATGGTTAATAAATGAAAATCATTCTCTTATTTTTCTCTGTAGTGTATATATATTAATTGTATTTGATCTGATCTTTGGGAATCTGATTCATAACAGGAATATAAAGAACCAGGAAATGGCTCTAAACATTTATTGGCTGGATATTTCGGACCTCAACTGGGACCATCATCAGCAACTATCCAGAGAAGACAAATATATTTTTTTTTAAATTGTTAAAATATTTTAAATAATGGCTTAAATTAAAAGCAGGGCAAGAAAAGGCAAACCGATATACTAGCCAAATATCGAGTGCCAAGTTAAACAAAAATAATAATATATAAAATTATTTAGCAATATGTAATTTTGCAAAACTGGAAGGACAAATATTTTTAATACAAACTAACTTGGTGATAAAAAACAATAAAAAGAGTAAACTGATTGGATTTAAGAATAAAATAACCCATTATATTATAACAAAAAATAAAAATGCAAGTGAACAAAATGCAAAGAAGGACCGACCTGTATTGTTAGAGTTGTGATAGCAACTAAAAATGAAGAATGTTAGGTTGGTCTGTTGGAGGGCATTGTTTGGTTGGTTATATGGTGAGTAATTTAATTGAACAGGCATAATTATTTGAATTAGGGTTTATTTTATGGATGAACAATGACATCTAGGACTTTCAATTCAAAAGATATTGAGGCTGAAGACAAGATGATAAACAGTTATGGGGATGTTGGTGATTATCAGTGTTGATGAAGTTTCTGGGTTGGAAATATGAATGCCAGTCCTGTGAAACAAACCTAAATGCTTAGCTATCCTGTAATTTAGTTGCAAGCCAATTTGGCAAACATAATGACATAATGATTGGTATGGCCGAAGCGGTGGCAGAAGTGGCAACTCCTCGGCACTGGCACGAATGTCTTCATGCGGTAGAGATACTAGCGGCACGCACCTGCTCAGAAAGCGTGTCACAGTCGAACGTGATGAAGAGTGTAAAGGTGAGATTCGAGGCGCCTCCCTGTTTTCTCAATACCCGTTCAACTGTGATCGCTCCATGAACAGCAGACTCTAAGGTGATATCATTTATTTAGTAGTCCACGAGTTACCTCGTGTAGCCACTCGTTTCACCATGTTCATGGTAGAGTAAGGTCACACTCACCGGCGAGCCATTAAGTGTCGGAGGGGCGCTAATCTAAGTCACCAGGGATGGATACAAGGAATTTATCACAAGGTTTTGGTCTGGGCACCCACACTTGAGAGCGCCTCGGGTCCAGAAAGTTGACTATTATAGCGATATATATATATATATATATATATATATATATATATATATATATATATATATATATATATGAATAACGTTACAGCGACGAGGAAAATGAAACAACGGAGAACTGCGAGGCCTTTCGACTAATGGTCCTTTACTAAGCAGACTAAAAGACAGGGAAAAAGAGAAAGATATTTATACACCTGATTAATGGAAATATGGGATATAAAGATTAAAAGGGGTGGGATTAGCAGATACCTGGAACAATCCTATTAACGAGATGAGCCGTCAGGGTTGAAAAAAAAAAAAAAGTTACAGGTTATAAAAGAAAGGGGAAAGGCAGTGTTTAGGAATCACATATGCAATATGAAAACAAAAAAGTTTACACATGATAACTAGAAGATATGACAAAAGAAAAATATGAGGAAAGGTTTTTTTTATATAAATAAGCTAAAATAACATCTAGGTGGTAATCATTAATTCAGAAATTTTATCTTTAAAATCATTCTTAAACATTCTTTTGATACAAGGGTCCCAAAAATACATTCCAGGGCTGAGATTAAAATTCGAAGTCAGTTGAATAAATGCCGATTCTAAAAGATTTCGTGAAAAAAAGTCATTTGATTTGGCAATCACAGAACTCTCCTTCCAATTAATACGATGGGAATTTTCACTCAAATGGATAAAAATGGGATTTGATGTTTGCCCAGTGTTTACAGAGTACTTATGTTGCTTAATACGCACATTCAGATCCTTGCTAGTTTGCCCAATATATAATGAAGGGCAATCCAAACAAGGGATTTTATAAATTACGTTATTTGTTTCATTAGGGCAATTTTTTATCAACATTCTTTTTAAAGTATTAGTATAACAGAAAACAAGATTTACATTAAGTGTTTTTAACAATGTTTTTATGGTTTCAAAGCCATTAAAATAAGGTAAAATGAGGATATTCTTGGGCGCTTCCTTCTCAATAGTACTTTTGTTATAAAACTTTTTTTGGGCTTTATTATAACAAATATCAAGTATATTTGCTGGATAACACAAGTCTGCACTGATTTTTCTTATAGATTCAATTTCCTGATCCAAATATTGAGGACTGACAATGCGCAACGCATGTAAAAACATAGAGGAAAAAATTGATATCTTAGTATTAAGATGGTGGCCTGAATAAAAATGGACATAGGTTAAGTTGTTGGTTGGTTTCCTATAAATACTAAAATTGCAATTAAATGATTCCCTATGTATTAAGACATCTAAGAATGGAAGGCAATTGTCTTTCTCTAATTCAACAGTAAATTTTATGGAAGGTACCTGGTTATTTAAATTGGAAAGCAAATTATTTACATCAATATTAAAAGGCAAAATAATTAAAATGTCATCAACATATCTATACCACTTTAAGGGGATATCAATGATATTAGGTAAATATTGTTTCTCGAAGAATTCCATATACAAATTTGAGAGTAGGGGAGATAAGGGGTTGCCCATTGCCATACCAAATATTTGTTGGTAATATTCACCACTAAAAACGAACTTACAGTCACAAATGCACAACTTAATGAGTGAAATGAGTGAAATAATATGACTTGCCAAACTGTTGTCCCCTTTACTTGGAACAATTTCCGGTTCTCATATACTAAACTCCCTTGACTTAGTAGAAAAATTAAATCAAATTACTATTTGCCCCAATGATAGGTTGGTAAGTTTTAATGTTTGCTCTCTTTTTACCAAAGTCCCTATTGATTCCATTTTAGATTATCTTAGTAATGAGCTTACTCATCATGAATTACCTCTATCTGTAAGTCATATTATTTCACTAATTAAGTTGTGCATTTGTGACTGTAAGTTCGTTTTTAATGGTGAGTATTACCAACAAATATTTGGTATGGCAATGGGCAGCCCCTGTTGAGGGGGGGGGGGCGTTGCCCCCCCACTCCCTAGCCCCGATCCGGGATGGATGGGTTATAGGAAGCTGGTCGGCGTCTACCCTGTGAAATTAAAGGCAGACCAGAGTGTAATGGGAAAGGTTGTAGGGAAAGTGAGCAAGAAGGGTAGAAATGCAGGCTGTCTGAAAGAATGAGAAGAGGCTAAGCTAGGGCCGGACGGACGCTAAGTCCCGTCAGCACGGCAAATCGCCGCGCCCCTTAAGGGATAAGCCAAGGAAACAGTGCGGGTCCACCACTTCCAGGCGAACCAAATTTAGAAACCAGCCTGGGTCAGGGTGGAGCCGTGGATGGCGGCAGAAGTGCACCACCTTAGTCTTGGCCAAGGAAAACCGAAACCTGTGCGCTTCGGCATAGCGAGACGCGGTTCAATGCCTGTTGGAGTCGACATTTCAGAGTTAGCATCTGGGCCGCGCCAAAAGTGATCGAAAGGTCGTCCACGTAGAGCGTAGCGAGAACATCTTCCGGCAGCACCGAGGTGATGCCATTGATGCTCAGGGCAAAGAGTATGACACTGCGGACACTTCTTTGCGTGACACCATCTTCCAGCTCTATTGGGCCGGAGAGGGGCTCCCCTCGCCTTCATCGTGTGGAGTCTCCATGATACCGTATCGCCATGCAAAATCATAGGGTTTCTCTAGATCGAAAAAAAAAACCCCGTGTCGTAGTGCTGTCTAGAAGGAAGTCTCGCAGACGGCATTTTCCAATCAGAGAAGAGCATCTGACGTGAAGTGGAATTTGCGGAAGCCGCACTTTGTAGAAGACACGTAGCCTACAGTGTCCAAAAAAAAAAGGCTAGTCTAACATTTGCCAATTTCTCCCAAAACTTGCACACATAGGTTATAGAAATTGGGATGAAACCGGCCAGGGTAGAATGATCTCTTCCCGGTTTTTGAAAAGCGAGCACAGTACCTATTCGCGAAAAGTGTCATACCTCACTCAGCTAAGTGTAGAAGCATGGCATACGGGACATCGTCCAGACCAGGGGCAGTGTCCGCGCATGGGGCGAGATCGAAATGCAGCGCAGCAACGTAAACCTGAATTTTTTTTAATGTGAAGTGCCAGGTGAAATTCTTTAGCCTCGCGAAGAGAGACGTTCCGCATTCTGAACGGCCAGGATTTCCATTTCCGGAAGATACACACGACATTGTTTCGAGGAAGCAGGGTTCGGTTCTTGCCATTTGACTCACTTGGCCATACGCGAGGACTTATCGTGTATGTGTCTTTGGAGCAACTTACACAGAATTCGGGTAAACCCAACTTTGCACTTCGAGAGGAGTGATTCGTATGACCGAAGCGGCGCCATTTGTATCACCTCCTCGCAAGTGGGACGAATGCCTTCTTGCGATAGGGATACCAACTGGTAAGCACCAACTTAGGGTGCCTGTCACGAGCGAACGTGAAGATAAGTGTAGGGGTGGGTCTCGAGGCCCCTCCCTGTATTCTTATCACACGATCGACAATGACCTCTCTTCGGTGATGTCTTCTAAGTAGTCCACGAGATCCCTCGCATTACTCCTTTCATGAAGTTGATAGTAGAGTGCGGCGTCATACTCACCGGCGAGAAATTGAGTGCCTGAAGGCACAAATAATGGCTGCCTCGGAAGGGCCGGACGAATTCGACAGAAGGCCTCCGTCAGAGTAAGCGTCACCTTCGGCTAGCATTTGTGGAGTCAAATAACTAGAAAACTTTGAAGCCAACTGGCTAAAAAACGACGTTGTCTAAATGAGGGGCCTCGAAATAATCCAGGCTTCACTCAGCGCAATTGCGATTTTGTTCCTTGTCTTAGCTTCCCTGCACGAGGGAAACTCGGAGCCGGGGGTACCGATCTTGGCCTGGTCACTGGTCGAAACAAGAGCTCTCGCGGACGGAGAGGAATTTTTAATTTCTTTGTCTTTCTCTTACTACTTTTCTTTTTATAGAAGGAAGATGGGGAAATGAACCTGCTTCTCTCCACCGACGGAAGGAGCACCAAGCAGCATGGACCGGCCTCAGCAAGATCCTTCTCTGAAATCGAGAAGCTTTTGGCTATCAAAGACCAGCCGGGGAGGAGGTCCCTCTTCTCCTTGTGAGTCATCAGGGCCCGAGCCGTTGAAAAGCTTGCACAGGGGCGGACTCAGGTTCAGTGTTTGCCACCGAGCCCGGGTTCGTCCCCATGGAAAATCTTTCTTCAGGGGCTAGGTCACCTCCGGGATCATGCCCATCTTAGGGGAGGTCTCCATGTGTCGCCCCTCCCCCCCACAGGGTATCACGGATCTCATTCTAGGTACTTTTTGTCATCTCGTCTCAGGCCGGCGAACCGAGATCTATGGGCGAAGAGAAGGGGGAGGCACGCCGACCCCCTGCAAACTGTAAATATAGGGCTGCAGGAGGAAGGGACCGTT
This sequence comes from Ceratothoa steindachneri, assembly GCA_963969495.1. Taxonomy (NCBI): domain Eukaryota; kingdom Metazoa; phylum Arthropoda; class Malacostraca; order Isopoda; family Cymothoidae; genus Ceratothoa; species Ceratothoa steindachneri. Next base: position 78,614,970 of record OZ018330.1, on the reverse strand, counting down.
GGGCCCTGCTATCCCTTGCGCCCTAACGGGTTTGGCCCTAATGAGCCGTTCCCACTTGGAACAGTGAATATTGGGACGCCTGCCTGCTCTCTTGGTAGTCCCCTGTAATAGTAAACGAGGAAATCCCGCTGGTAGGAAGATGGAGTCGCAAAGGGGTTGAAGGGGAATCTACCGCATCCTTAGGGCTAGGAGAATTGTAATCTTCCTCTCCTGTAGAAGTACTTTGTACGGGCTTCTGAGAAATAACAGGGTAGGGGGTAGCACCTCCTTTACAGAGGTGGTGCCCAATAGCGGCTCCAAATAACGCAAAGGGTAGGCCACTTTGCCGCATACAGATGGTTAGAAGGGAGATTCTCCAGCAGTCAAAGGGTCGTCTTGTGTTACTTCGTTCACCTCGACACCTGGGGAGGGCGAGGCCACGGTTGGAGGCGGATCCGCATGCGCATAATAAATAATAATAACAATAATAAATACTAATCCTAATAAATAATTATAATAATAAATATAATAAATACTAATAATAAATAATATAAAAATCATACTAAATAATAATAATAATAATAATGATAATACAAATAAAAACAGTAATCGAGTGCTGAGTGGGGGCAAGGGAAAAGCGCACCGACAACATTCCCAGGCCCCCATCCGAGAGTCCAAGTGAACCCAGTGACGGGACTCCCTAATGTGCACTCGGGCCGGGGAGACGCGCAACTCCTCCGGATACCAAGGGTAACAGAGTATACAGGTTGCCCACCTGCGGGGGCTTCAATTCCCTGATGTCCCTTTCAATGTGGATCGGAATCCACAACCTATGCCCCCCCCCCCCGAATTCATTTTAATGTTTGCCATATGAGAACGGATTGCGAGTTCAGTGCTTCCCACTATTATGGCCCTTATTTAATTGCCTAGTAGGTGACACCGTCTGGATACCATTATTACCTCTCACCACCGAGGAGGTACCACCAGCCCGAAAGTTCCACTCACCTTGAAGAAGATTCGAGAATATTATCCGTGGATCCGCGGATACTGTCGATGGAAGCTCGCGACAACCGGCCGTTCTGAAGAAGTTGCAACGAGCTCACCGCACTCGCCACTTCTTCGTCGAACATTCGGTACCTAAATAAAACAATCATTAAGATAAAAGTCAATAAGGGCATCAAAAGTTTTTTACTAGAAGTTAATAAAATGGTGTAAAATGTGCGGTAGGTACATAAATCGAGGAGCTAAAAGAATAATCTATTTAGGGCGATAGAAAGGCAATTGCCCACATCTGCCGCTCTATAGAGCCAGGGAAGTTTGATCCAAAAGTGTTTGAGCTCTCAAAACCGTCATCAATAGGATTATTGATTTGCATATTTGATTGATATCGCTCATTATTTATAGGAAGTCCTGTTCGGATCAAGTATCTGTGCATTTCCATGATCAAACTAAAGAGCTTCTAATTCATCGAAAATCGTAGCGACGTCAAAACCTTCAGGAACAAAACCACATAAAAGCAAACATGAATTCAAACCTACTCACTTAAGATGAAGCACTTGAAAGGCATGCAAAAGAGTCAGCGGAAGTACCTGAAGGCCAACGGATCGTCTAAAGAGACAGAAATATCCTCCTCGTCGTCAGGTGCGACGAACATAACTTCAAAAGTAATGTCCCCCTCAACGCTCGAGAGGATCTGAACTGCCTCGCTGTGGCTCACCTTCCAAAGAAAAACCAGGTCACTTTAGACACATGAAGGAGTCTTACATTTGGGAAGAAAAGTGCCGTCATCCGAATGAGGAGACATGATCACTTGGAAAAGAATGACAGAGAGAAGATAAGCAAAATGGAAACGAGGGAATTGAGATGGCATAAAATATCGATGCTGAATAAGTACTAAGGTCTTGTGATAATTAGAACGTAGAAAAGGGATAGTAGGAAGAGGATGAAAAATGCCAAAGAATGAAAATTACAAGAACATAAGATAAGAGGAGCTTCATAGGGGCAAGAACGTGAACTCACATCTTTCAGACTTCGACCGTTCACAGCAAGAAGAGCATCTCCAACAAACAGATGCTGACAGGATCCAGCAGGCAAATCATTATGAAGGACTGATATTAAGATGGGAATGCCGTGCTCACGACCGCCCTGGAATTCGTAGTAGATGTAAAGGTTAGGTTAGGTTAGGCCTACAGTCCTCCAGAATGCAAATTTATTAATGCTCATATAAAAATGGTTTCCTGAATATATTTTTTAGTAGACACACAAATAGAAAATTCCGAACTTCAATACAACGGAGTCGAAGAGCAAACAATAACAAAAATACTGCCAGGTTCTTTTCCCAATGCGACGCGAAGAGAAAAAGACTCGGATTGAATTTGCAGAATGCGACCAATTCATATAGTTTGAGTTAGTTAAGTAAATTACTTACCATATTCTTTTCCAATATTTTAGTGAGACGGCTAGTCCTTAGTTAAAATGACACCGCAATTGTGATGAAGAAACAGGGTGTCCCCCGGGGTCCATAGCGGAGGAAAAGGATAAATTTTTAAAATGCCATCAAGGCGACTGCCTACATGAGCATGTCGGTGCAGATTAGGCTAGATTAAAAAAAAAAACTGAAAAAACAAAAACAAAGCAATACAAAAGAAAAAATAATCGACAAAAAAAATCCAAACAGCATAAATAAGTATGCCAAGTAAGGAGTAACATGGAAAAGAGGTACCCTAGTAGACCTTATGATCCATTCAAAGAGGGTACCTTTGAGTAAACACTTAAGCAGGTACAGTCCTCTAAAGGGTCAGATTGACGGTCTAGAAGAGCACTCGCGCCACGCTTCAAGTCTCAAAGCGGCTATTTTTCAAGACTTTGTCTAGTCTCGACTTGAACTGTTCAACAGAGTCGCTGTGGACAATTTCCACTGGAAGTGCGTTCCAAGTGCCGCCGATGCTATATGTGAAAGATTTCCCACATAGATCAAGCTGGTAACGCTTCAGTTCAAGTTTGTAGCCGTGATTTCTTGTTCTGCTCTGGCTATACTGGAAAATATCTCTCTAGTCTACAATGTCGAAGCCTCGAAGTATTTTGAACACTTCGATAAGCTGACCACGCAGTCTCTGGGTCTCCAGCAAGAACAAGTCTAATTCCCGTAATCTATCTTCGTAACTTTTGTGTCTGATAGAGGGAATCAGTTTGGTTGCTCTGGCTTGTACACATTCTAATCTTCGATATCTTTTCGAAGCGAAGGACTCCAAAATTGTACGGCTACTCCAAATGCGGTCGGACAAGGGAGTTATACAAACACAGTACTATCTCCTTGTCCCGATATCCGAACTGTCGCTTTATATAACCTAAATTCCTTTGGGGTTTCTTCTCTGCCTCGAGAACTTGAGATCACTAGTGATAGTTACACCCAAGTCCTTCTCAGTGTCGGTGGATGCAAGAGCAGTGCCCTTAAGGATATACTGAGATTGGTGGTTTCGGTGGCCGATATGCATCACTTTGCGACTTTCATACCAAGCTTGGTATCATCGGCAAATTTAGAAATCTTCGCAACCATGTTACCGTCTATTTCGTTGACGTAGATGATGAACAGTAGTGGTCCCAGGACAGAACCTTAAGGAACACCGCTAGTAACAGACATCCACTCAGAAGCCTGTCCATTCAACACCACCCGTTGCCTTCTGCCACTTAGCCAGTTCTCTATCCAACTTGATACATTTTCCTCTATACCCAGCGCATGCACTTTCTGGAGAAGGCCGCGGTGTGGTACTTTATCGAAGGTTTTTGAAAGTCTAAGTAGATAACATCCACCGCCTTATCCCTGGCGTGATCACCTAAAACGAAGTGGAAGAATTCCACAAGATTCGTGCGGCATGACCGTTGCCTTCGGAACCCGTGCTGAGAACTTATCAATCGCAAGTTGGACTCTAAATATGACGTCATTTTGTCCACCATCATGCTTTCCATGAGTTTACCGACTATTGAGGTTAAGCTAATAGGTCGGTAGTTCGACGGCTGGCTAGGATCTCCTTTCTTGAAGATAAGAGTCACCTCCGCTTCACGCCAGTCTCTAGGAACGTATCCGGTCCGGATTGATATGTTGAAGATTGTGCTCAGATGTCGTGAGACTTCATCGCGCACTTCTTTCACCACTTTAGGTAGAAACCCGTCCGGGTCAGGGGACTTATTCGTCCTTAGGTCAGCGATCTTTTTCTTTATTTCTCCTTCGGTGAAGTCCATTGCCTCCAGCTTTTCCCCCGAGTAGGAATCCGTCGGCTGGGGGATGGGACCACACTCTTCAGTAAACATTGAAGAGAAGTAGTCGCTCAGGAGGTTAGCATTTTCTGCATCTGAGTGCTTTAATGCCCCCTCCTTATTCACTACAGGACCAATCGTGCTATGGATTGGTTTACGGCTGTTTACATAACCAAAGAACTCTGGGATTCTCCTTGCAAAGTCTCGCCACTCGGAGCTGCTCCACACGCTTTGCCACACTTATGCTGGACTTCACTCCTCAACGATGTCATCCTCAGAGGTGAAAACCAAGTCGAGGGTATTATTGCCTCAGGTCGGCTCTCTCACCCATTGAGTCAGGAACTCGTTGTTCGCGAACTCCAGGAGTAGCTCGTTCTCGCCACAGGGTTCTCTAGTTTTCCAGTTAACTTGGGCATTGAAATCACCCATGGTGATACACACACTGTCTTGAACAAGTTCACCTAGTAGCTGGTACAGATCCCTGTCTTTTTCAACGAGTTGGGCAGGGTGTCTGTAAAGCAGCAGGGTCCTGTATCTGGCAGGATCTATATCTAGATCAACTCCTAGTAGCTCGTGGTGGGATACAATGTTGCAGTTCGTGGATTTGAGTGTATCCTTGGCATACAACATCACACTGCCACTCCCTCTGTCTGGCCTATCTTTTTGGAAGAGTTGGTAACCGGGAATCGTGATTTTACCTTCAAAATCTCGGTTTGAGGTTTTTACCCACGACTCTGTTATGGCTACTATTTCAGGTTCTTCCCTCGCTACGAGGCCACGAAGTTAAAGAAACTTGTTCCTGATCGACCTCGCATTAAACAGAACTTTCAGGGAGTCCCCGAATGTAACATTCCCTACTCTCTTCCGTTTCCCGGCTTATTTGTTGGCGAGGGGGCACCCCTCTTTGCGACGGTCATTCCATGAATGACATGGGCGTACTACCGTACGTCTGCCCTCACTCTGGGCCGGACACTCCTTTGGGTCCGCTTCACGACAACCTGTATAATGTTACAGAGTACAGTCTTTCCTTTAAAAGAAAGATGCACTCCATCCCTTTGGTAGAGATCATTTCTACCATAAAAGGTGCGGTAAGGGTGCACAAAAAAGACCCCTCCGCTGTACACAAATCTGCCAGGCGTCGGTTCAAGGAGATGTTCCTCGAGTGAGCTATCCGGGCTAGACCTCTTCTTGGGAGCATCCCGACAACAACACGTCTGCAGGTTTTCAATTCACAGTCGTCCACAGCTTCCATGACAGTGTGTATAATCTTTACTTCAGGACCTAACTTACCTCCTTTGAGGTAGAGGTCGTTGCCAATTACCATCAGGGCAACGACTGAGTTGTCAGAAATCTGAGATTTCTCCGCCTTTACCCTGATTCGGTGGTTTCACCGTCCTGGCAGGCAGCTTACCTCCACATTGGTGCGAAGGCGGGCCACTAACAGTGGTTGTAGACACCGTGCTTGAGAGTCGCCAATAAGGTTGACTCTCGCACATTCGGCTGCAGAGGAAAGAGTTTGCCCTTTCGGAACCGACTTGTCCGTTTCCTCTTTAATCTCTATATTTTTTTCCTATCTTCCTCTGGTTTCACTTCTGTTTCTACTTTCTCTTATTTTTCTTTCCTTTCTTCCTCTTTCTCTTCTTCTTTTTGGCCCGTTGAGCCAGTCCAGCAGCAGCTGACTCCAGCTCTGGGACGTTGGAAGGCTGGCGTGGCATTGCCAATGCAGTGATCGCTTCTTGGGCGAGTCTCGTCGGCGGATCAACCCACGTCGGTGGGAGATACATCGTGAGCCGACTGGACCTCTAGTCTCGAGGACAACTCGGCAATCCTGTCCTCGAGACGGCGAAGCTGACGCGTGTGTTCTGACTCTAGGTTCTGCAGCTTCCTCTCCAGTACTTTATATTTTTGCTCAGATCTATATAGATCCTTGAGCTCTTGCACTTCTCCTTTAAGAACACAGTCAGTGCAGATGCTTGCCGGGTGGCATTTCGAGTAACACTCCTCCACGAAGCCCACGCACCACTTGTCCTTTTTGCACACTGAACATGTGTATTTAAGAGCAGCCGGTCCTTTCTTTCTAGTCATGCTGAACACTTTGTGACCACTCAATAAAAAAGAAGGGGGGTTGGTGAGTTCACCCCGCGTGAGTCGCTTCCGCCTATCCATCGGATATGTTTCGGATCTTTCAAAAGGCACGCTCCTTTTAGTGCTATTCATCCGACCGAGTTGTTCAAGCCCGGAGTGCCGTTGCTACCAACCAAGCAGCAGTGACAGCCTCCGAAGGGGGAATATCGATTTTACACCAGGTGAACAGCGGAATATGCCCCGTACTAAATTCCTACTAGTTTCCTTCAGGGCGGCCAGGATCTCAGCATAGCATTCAATGGATATCCCGCCACACCCAGAGACTCGACCCAAGACTTTGTGTTGGCCTGGCAACTAACTTGGAAACAAGGCCCGTCACCTCGGACAGTTGCTACCAGAGGCACCCCTCAACGGTCACTGGAAATGGTCAGTAATTACGCGCCATGGAAGGGGTTAACGGGGCACTTAGGCTCATCCCATTCATCACGCCTCAGCGCCTAGGATCCCTCTAGACCTAGTCTCTCGCAACCAGTGAACGCCGATTGGAGTTATTTTTAGAGGTTCCAAAGCCTCTCTTCTGTTGCATGAGGTAGCTGTCAGCTCCTTAAATTTAGATATGAAGGGTAAAGCTGAAAGGATAGTAGTAGGGTTTTCGTTGTTTTGTTTTTTAATCAGTCGAAGGGATAGAGAACAGAATACAGGATAGAAGAGTAGAAAATGGACGCAATTTGTCTGAAACCTCATTCCTGACAATTTCGACAAGGGCAACCCTACCAGGGGTACCATAAGGGTACTCCCCGACGAGAAACAAAATCTATGGTACACACAAGCTCTCACTGTAACGGCCAATGATCTCGACGATACCTATGCCGCCGAACGACGCCAGTCATACCCTAAGCCCTTTGGACAGGTAAGGGCGCAGAGGAAGTGGCATCTCCCAGACATCGACAAGTAGGCTCTCAATGGGGAAAATACTGAAGGCCGGTGTGGTGGATCGAGTGCACCTTCCGTAATACATTCTCGGTTGTGGATGCAGAAAACTCGCATCGGTAGTAGATCTTCGAACGAACAAAGGATCAATATAAAAGTAAGGCAGTAACACGATGGTCACGAAACGAAGAATACCCAGAGCGCGGGTACAAGAGACCGTAAGGCTGCGAATATGAGCCTCTCAGGTGAGGCGTCGGCCAAATACAAAACCAAGGAAACGGTGCGTATCCACCACTCCCATGCGCACCCCATTGAGAAACATGTCTGGGTCAGGGTGTAGCTGTGGATGGCAGCAGAAATCAACCACCTCAGTCTTGGCCAAGGAAAACCGGTCTGTGAGCTTCGGCATAGCGAGAGAGGCGGTTCAAAGTCTGTTGGAGTCGACGCTCCAGAGTTGGCATCTGGGCAGCGCCAAAAAGAGATCGAAAGGTCGTCCACGTAGAGAGAACATCTTCTGGCAGCACCGAGGTGATGCCGTTGAAGCTCAGGGCAAAGAGTGTGACACCGAGGACACTTCCCTGCACCATTGGGCCAGAGAGAGCTCTCCCCATCCATACGTGGAATCGACGATCTCGCAAAAATTCAGATATAAAGATTGTGAGGCGTTCCCTCGCTCCCATCTCGTGGAGTCTCCATGATACCATATTACCATGCGGTATCATAGGCCTTCTCTAGATCGAAAAACACCGTAGCGTAATGCTGTCTACCACCGAAGAAAGGCCTCACAGACCGCATTTTCCAGTCGGGGGCAAAGCATCCGACGTGGAGTGGAACTTGCCGAAGCCGCATTGTGACAAGACAGATGGCCTCCGCTGTTCCCCCCAAAAGCTAATCTATGATTTACCAATTCCTCCATCAACTTGCACACGTAAGAGGTTAGAGAGATTGGGCAGAAATAGGCCGGGGTAGAGTGATCGTTACCCGGTTTGCGAAAAGCGAGCACAGTAACGATTCGCAAGGAATCTGGGATACCCTCTACCCAGGTTCTCTTGGACAACAATTCTAACAAAACGGCCATGCATCGCTCATTCAGGTGTCGAAGTATGGGGTACGGGACGTCTCGAGCAGGGGCGGTGTCCGCGCACGAAGCTAGAGTTGAAGGGTTGTCTCGACTCTGGAGGTAAAGTCCAGTCGGCGGACTTCCGCGACGTCACGACGTGCATTGAATGCTGGCAGAACACAGCATCTCGGCTAGAGAATGCGGAGAAAGTGGTCGCAAAGAATTCCGCCACGGACGCGAGGTCAAAGATTGCAGTCCTATTATCCTGGAGAACGGCAGGGGGGTACGAATCCTTTTGACTCGCTTCCCCCCCTCTGCTAGAGGGGTTTTCGCGTTAAGTGAAGACACTTATGCACGCTAAGAGGAGCGTCGGACGTGCTTCGAAATATACCGGAGGCTAGCCCTTGCCCGACGAAATTCACTGACAGTGAAGTGGTTGGGGCGGCGCTTATAACGCATGTAGGCTGCTTAACTCTTCTGTTTGAGAGCCGTCTCACACTCGACTGACGACCACGGAAGCGGTCGGCGTGCAAAACGGCCAGACGTTCTAGGTATAGTAGCTAGGCCCACAGCGATGAGGTTGCCGGAAAATAACAACGATCTCATCTACCGACCTAAACTCCTAGACTGCGGCAGATAAATTAGTCATTTCCTGAAATGCGGACCACTGAGCCCACGCTAAGCACCACTGGGACAGGTTCTCGGGGGCCAGCGGCCCAGAAAATATTTGAATGGGAAAGTGATCACTAGCATGGAGGTTATCGACCCCTTCCCCCCTATCAGGCTGTGCAACCGGAGAGCACAAAGATAGATCGAGGAAGGAAAATGAAGTATTTCTCGGCCAATGATGCGTGAACTTATCCACATTTATGACAGCCATCTCCAGCTCGTCGATCAGGTTGGCAAAGACCTGCCACCTGGGATTGATAGAGTAGTCTTCCCAGAGGGATTACTCACGTTCAAGTCCCCAATCAAGAGAAAAGGCATCGGCAACCGTGCAACGACGCGGCGGAAGTTCCCCACGTCGAAGTCGGCTGACGGTGGAATGTACGCGGAGGGGTAGTCCCCTGCACCAGTAGGCATGTGAAAGGAGTAAGCTTCCTCTCCGGTACACGAAATTTGGAGGGTCTTCTGAGAAAGTAGAGGGGAGGGGGGAAGCCTTCCTTTTCTGGAGTGGAGTTGCCGAAGGTGGCTCTAATGGTGTTAGAGGGGAAGGTAGAGGAAGGGTACTTTTCAATTTCTTAATCATTTGACATGGTGACCCTTTTTGTAGCACGGCACAAATACGCAAATTACCTGAAGCAATAGCCAGCACTGCAAGGGTTGAATACAGGACCGACAAAGCCACCTGCCGCGATTTGATGTCACTACTGCCTCGTGGCCTGGCAGCTCTGAAGGTGGGCGTGAAGCAGGTTGTTAAAAACCCACCACCCAAAACCAATGCTCAGGGCTGATGGAGCGTTGTCCCCTCCCACCTCAGCCCCGATCTGGGATGGTTGGGTGAGAGGAAGCTGGTCGGCGTCTATTGTGTGAAATTAGAGGCTAAACAGAAAATGTGTGGGTGAGGTTGGAGGAAGAGTGAAGGAAGTAGAGTAAAAACACAGGCTGTCAGAAAGAAGGAGGAGAGGCCGAGCTGGGACCGGACGGGGCGCTGAGTCCCGTCAGCACGGCGGCTAGGAAAGCAAATCGCCGCGCCCCTTACGGAATGACCCCCTCCTTGGACTTGGAGTGATCCATATAAACTGGCACGGTTCCAGGGTGACAGGGAGTGTGCTCCTAAAATACCGAACGCAATACTCTCAGCGCTATAAAAAAATTGGGCGCAGAAGCGTGGCGACAAATAGTCAGAGGTGGTACCATCCAAGGTGTTCTCCTGAGCAGAAACAGGACGGCCACCGGCCCGAGAGCTTGAAGGAGTTTTCTAGCTCTAAATCTAAAGGAATTAGGGTATGACTAGCGTCTTTCGGCGGCATAGGAACCATCTAGATCATCTGTGGATGCGGTGAGACTTGTTGGAGACTGAGGGAGGCGCTGGGCTCGCGTGTAGAGGTGAATAATACACTGTGCACGGCACAGAACGAGTGGCATCTCCCCAGCATCGACAAGTAGGCTCTTAATGGGGGACGTGTGGAAGGCACCAGTCGCTAGGCGAAGGTCGGTGTGGTGAATCGAGCCCACCTTCTGCAATACACGTTCGACTGCGGATGCATAAAACTCGCATCCGTAGTGGTCGAGCTTCGAACGAATAAAGGTATTAACTCTATCAGCGACCCAGGTGCTAAACGTCACGGAACGAAGAATATCCATGAACATGGGTATAAGAGACCCTAAGGCTGCGAATATGAGCCTCCAAGATGAGGCGTTGGTCAAATACAAGACCAAGGAAATGGTGCGAGTCCACCACCAAAGCCTCAATAGGAAAAAGTCTAGGTCAGGGTGTAGCCGTGGATGGCGACATAAGTGCACCACTTTAATCTTGGCCCCCAAAAACGAAACACGTGCGCTTCACCACAGCCAGAGATGCGGTTTAATGTTTGTTTGAGTCGACGCTCCAGAGTTGGCAACAGGGAGAGATCGAAAGGTCGTCCACGTAGATAGTAGCGAGAACATCTTCCGGCAGCACCAATAATTCCTATGATGCTCATGGTAAATAATGTGACACTGGGGATACGTCGGTGTGGAACACCCTTTTCCTGCTCACATGTGCCAGAGAGGGGGTCGTCCCCCCACACATACACAGAATCTATGATTTAGTAAAAACTCAAAGAGAGATTTAGAGGCGTCCACTCGCCCTCATCTTGTGGAGGTTAGAGAGATTGGACAGAAACTGGCTGGAGTAGAGTGATCTCTCCAATTTGCAAAATACGAGCACAGTAGCAATTCGTCAGGAGTCTGGGAGGATACCCTCTGTCCAGATCCTGTTGAACAACTCTAACAAACGCCATGCCTCACTCACCTAGGTGTCGAAGCAGGTAATACGGTACATCATCCGGATCAATAGCGGTGTCCGCGCACAAAGCGAGAGCGGAACGCAACTCAATCAATGTAAACATATCGGTGAATTGTTCGCCGTCTCTGGAGGTAAAGTCAGGTAAGCGGCCTTTAGCGATTTCATGACGTGCATTGAATGCTGGCGGACCAGCATCCCAGCTAGAGAAAACAGAAAAGATAGTTGAAAAGGACTCCGTCACCGACGCAGGTTACGCGATTGCGGTCTCATTGATCAGGACAAAGCGAAGGGGGCCTCCGAGACCTTGCCCCGAATTCCTTTGACACGCTTACACTCATATGGCCGCAGGAAGAGCGGCGGATGTGCTTTGAAACATACTGGAAGCTAAACCTAAGCTCGACGAAATTCACCCGCAGTTAAATCGTTCGGGCAGCGATTATAGCGCATTTAGTCATATCACACATGGCTGAACACTAGAGAAACGGTCAGTGTGCAAAACGACCAGACGTTCTAGGAATAGTAGTTAGGCTCACGGCGATGAGGTTGCTGGGAAGAGCCTCAACCACTTGTTAAGAACGTCTGCGCACGCTTACTTCTGAACAATGACTGCAGCGGAGCGGACACCCGGCAACCGACTCCCGGCCGCTCCACGATTGGTGCGACTGTCTGCTAGTTGTTGTGACGTGTCGACCCATATCGCGTAGAACAGCCACATCAATTCTCACGTCTTCGATCATCAACATTCTTAGAAGAGTACAGAGCATCAACCGAACTCATGTCAACAAAACAATGAATGTTAACCCCAGCGTAGCGAGATATTTCAACAATGATACCGGTGATGTACACTGTAGCTTCAGCGCACTCAAGAGCCAGGGTCTCGGCAGACAATGTTGACGACAACACACCAGACTTTCCTAGTCTGCCAGTAGATTGGACAACGAGCACCACTATCATCCTCCAGGAATACAATAAATGCTCTTTGAGAACCCTCATCAGCCAAATAGCAAAAGCGGCATCCAAATAACACTTTAGAGAACAGGCTTTGAGTGGCTCAAGTTTAGGAAAGTCTAATTTCATGTATCTTTAAGTATTAACTTATTCAATCTGAGCAATTTACCAACAGTTGCCTTGTTATGCGCAACACTCAACTGACAAGTTTCAAAAACAATGTCTGGTCTGGTATGTGTTGCAATCCAGTTCAGTTGTCTGCTCAAAGCTCTGTATTCAGTCTTTTTTTGCCAGATAAGCAGCCTTGAAGTCAACAGTGTGACACTGCCACTGCTTAGAAGATGCCAAAGAAAAAGACAGACGCACTGCTTCCCTTGAACACATAGGTGAATCTTTGCATAATGAGATAGTGTCCTCTTCAAAGCCACGTGCTACTAACCTCGCTTTAGTAACTGTCTTATTATCTTTCACTTTCTCAGTTATCACCCACCTCTTGACCAACATTTTCAACTTCTTAATAAATATTGCTTTTTCTTCAGTTTTGCATTTCAGCTTCTTTCGCTGCCATCACATCATCACTATTAAACATTACAACTATCTCTACACTGTCAGGTATCACAGACAATTCAACAATATCATTGAAGTCAATCCAACCCTCAGAATCTTACCTGATGTTGAAACAATTACGATATTTGTTACTTGTAGCTTTTCCCAGAGATAGGTCACCAGTAGCTGAACTCACAATTGAAATAGCTATCCAACTTTGATTTGGGCGATGTCAACGCAACTATCTTTATGTTTATTCTCATTACCATCAGCCAGCTGATGCACTTCAGCAGTCTCATCACTGCTGTCATCATCGCAGTCCTCTTCACCAGACTGCTGTTACTCTACACCATCTGGTGTAGTGTCACTGGACATGGGCGTGATAACTAGAGCATGGGTTAAGTGTCAAGCATGAACTCTCACATAGACTTCACCATTACGAACCAACACCTGCTTTCTGTCACGTCCGATCACAACACTGGGCCCGTGCCACTCGTTATTGTCATTACGCTTGTAGAAAACTTCATCACCATTACTTAGATTTTCCACATCGGTAGTATGCACATTGCTTCTTAATGCTCTATTCAGTCACACATTTGACTTGATCTTCAAAAACTGATGCCTGTCAGTGAGCATAGCATTCAAATCATTTCTTACTATAGTGGGTCATCACCGGTTCACGTTGTAGCGGGCCGAAAATAGATCTCTAATCCCAATCGATAATCGATCCAACCCGCTTCCTACACTGTCCGGACGTGAGAAATCGAGGGAGAATAAAACGGATTGTATATACAGTCCCTTTACTTACAAAAATAAAATATTTACAAAAATTTTATATTTTACTAGGGAAGTGTGCACACTTCAAAATGAGGCTAAATTCCCAAATAAAAATAATGATACCAAACGAGAATCTTATAACGGGCGGATACAACAATTTACGTAAATTCTAGACAAAACAAAAAACACAACCACAACTGAACGAAAAGGGGACACGCGCTATGTCTTGCTGGAGGTGGGTGGTAGTTGGTTAACTAGAAGGAGGCAGGATTGTCAAAGAAGGCAGGTATGGCGGTTCAGGTGGATAGAGACACGAAAGCCCTCCTCTCAGGGCTGGGTGGAGCACTCTTCTACAGAACCCCTCTTGCTTCCAGTCCACACTTCCACTCTCTCTCTTTCCAGAATAACGCTTCGTTAAATTTTCTTAATACAAAGTAATATCTTATTAGAGTGATATCTTAAAATTAGCTATTATCTTTCCAGAATAACGCCTGGAAAGAAAGAAAAACATGGTAATCATTTTATACATGAATTAAACAAAAATAAAACAAACCCATTCCCATTCACACACATTCTTACAGAGGGAGGGAGAGGGTACTGAGAAAAGGGGTGGGAGAATGGCTCTTTTACACACACTCACATTCGCCCCACCACACCCATCCTTCCTTAAGCCATTCGACCAGCCACTCACTAAACCCTTTCAATCACTCTTCATGGTACCACTTGTGCTCAATCGCACCCTTCTGCACCCATTCACACTCGTCTACTGGTCCCTGGCTACGCGTAGCAATTAGTCGGGGTTGTTCGTCAGTCGTCCTGTCAGTCTCATCGTCACTATTTATCATCTCATCAACCATACTCTTAGCCCTCATTACCAGTTCTCCCATCTCACGACAGAATTCTTTCATACTCTTCCGTTCAGAACCCTCACTCTTCATACCCCCATTCATCAGCTCCTCACTCACAGCTCTCATCCAACTCAAGGTACATTCTTGCGAAACAGACAGGTCATTCACATCCCCTGTATTCTCAACAGGCATACCAGAAACCCCTTCGACTGGTTCCCACCAGAAACCTGAAAAATCAGCCACTTCATCATTCACTACATCAAACTCACCCCTACTATTACCATTCATAAAACCCGAAAAATCAGCCACACTAGGTTCATTCTGCCCAAACACACTATCATTCATACTGTTCCCAAAACCAGAAAAATCAGGCACAGGCAGCTCACTCACTCGTCTACTTATACCAGCCAAATCACTCACCTGTTTACGCAAAAACTCAATCTCCCTTTCAAGATCCCCCATACCAGAAACACTCTGCTCAGACTTACTTTCATTCGTACTTGCATTCTTCCTTTCACCCTTCTTTGTACGCTTTCTACTCCTCGAGACTAAGACTAGCTCTTTCCCAGACAGATCCATTCTATCACATTCAATCTCATCATCATGCACTTTACCTCTTTCTCTACACAGTCCATACACCGGATGGCTCACCAGGTAGTCAGGAGGTTCTCTCCATCTCCTTAACTGACTCTGATGAGCCCGCACTCTCTCAGTCATGCCGTCATTCAAACTCTCCAAAACATATGTCACTCCATTTTCCCAAACCCTCACAACTCTATAAGGTCCATCAAACTTCTCACTCATCTTTGATACATTCAACCTACCCTTCACTTCTTTCACCTTCAATACTTTTGTACCTAATTCAAATGAACGGAACCTTTCATGCGCCTCACGCCATACACTCTGCTCACTTTCACTCAAACGAAACCTATCTTTCACTCGCCTTTCAAAATTCATCACAAACTGACATGGGGACATTCCAGTTGCACTATGCACAGTTGAATTATACGCCCACAACACTCTCCCCAGACACACATCCCAGTCATTCACTGTGGTACTCATCATTCTCAACATCTCACACAAGGTTCTTATAGTCCGTTCAGCCAATCCATTTGAAGACGGTACATACAGAGTTGTTCTCACATGCTCCACACCATTCTCTCTCAACATTTGCTCAAACACTTCCCCTACAAATTCAGGCCCATTATCACTCAGACATCTTCTAGGCTTCCATACACACATAGGAAAAAACAACTGCTCAACCACACGCGCAACAGTCACACTCCTTTTATCTCTCACAGGCGCTGCATACACAAACTTACTTTTATGGTCAACCATCACAACCATACCAACATTCCCAGCACTCGTACGCGGCAAAGACACACAATCAATCACTACCAATTCAAACGGTTCTTTCGCATCAACTTTCAACATCGGTGGTTTCACTTGCACACCTTGCACCTTTCGCTTCTGACACCTTTCACACGTAGTTGCAACATCATTCACAACAGTTCTCAGAAACGGGTGGAACACATGCTCCTTCATACACTCCCACAGCTTAAACTTACCCATATGCCCATAATTATCATGCACAACCTTCACCAGACCAATCATACCAACTAAGGACATCACAGGTACATACATATCATCACCACCCTTCACATGCCTCACAAAATATACAACATCCATACAAACAACAAAATCCTTAGCATACCTTTTAAAATCACTTAAACACTCTGGCCATTCATTCAAATCAACACGCATCATTACACACCTCTTCAACTCACTAACAAAAGGACACATCTCTTGCATCTCTAGAATATCATCATCACTTAAAATCTCATTCTCATCATCCATGACCAACTCAATCATACCGCAAAACTTGACAACATTCTTCGCACACTCATTCAACTTCATCACCTCACATTCACCTTTCATAAGACAATCCTTATCAGCATCCAAAGACAAATCATTTAATCTCATAAAGTCTACACCAAGCAAGAAACAACAAGGCATTTGCTCACCTTTCAGAATCACAAAGTCATGCTTCACATTCACACCATTACCCAAACTCACTTTTAGACTAACCTGTTCCCATGCCACTATCATGCCATTCCCTAATCCACTTATCCATAACTTCACAGGTTTATGCTCGCAACATCTAAACTCTTCATACTTACTCAGAATATTCTCATTCACTAAAGACACTTGCGCTCCAGTATCAATCAAACCACAGAACAACCTTTCACTAACTTTCACTCTCGCTTCCATCATATCAGGTCCACCATGTTCGCAATACACAGAAGGAACAAGCACACCAACATCAGTACTGATATCCACACTGTCATTAACTCCCATATCATCACTCAACACACACTCATCTTCATCCAGACAATCATTCTTCTCTCTTATATATGAACACTTTTCAATTACCCAATTGTAGTGCACACTGCTCAAACATTGCAGATGTACCACATTAGGATTCAAACCCTTCATCTTCTCATCCTTGTACACAATCAGCCTCTCACCACCAAAGTGCACATAAACAATCACTCCATACAAACGACTCACTACAATCAACACTTCCTGAAATGGCGGGACCCCTTGCATACACATCGCTCTCAATTCTTTCATGAAGTTCCGCACCTTTGCCATACCAATGCTTTCAGGCTTCCTACACACTTCATTCATTACCTCCTTCCTTAAATCATCTACACTATCGGGCACTCTCACATCTACTCCATCACTCTTCAAATCTTGCAAACCATTCCATACACTCTCAAACAAGGAATCACCACCACCCTTACTCTCTTTTCCATTCATAATTCCTTTCGGCAAATACTCAGGATCACTCACTCCACACACATTTTCATCATTCGTACCAGGATACCTTGACATCAAATCAGCCACTCCATTCCGTTCACCAGGCACATACTCAATCACATAGTCAAAGTCACTCAAATCTTCCAAAGTCCTTGCAATCCTACTATCAGCCCACTTCATACGCTGCAGATACACAAGAGGTTGATGATCGGTTTTTATCACAAACCTCACACCATACAAAAATGGACGCAACACTTTCAAACAATATCTTATCGCAGCCAGCTCTCGTTCCACAGTCGAATACTTTCGTTCTGCAACATTCATAGCCTTGGATACATACCCAATTATTCGCCTGACATTCTCTCCATTCAAACGCTGCTCTTGCATCAGAAAACCTCCCATACAATACCCACTCGCATCTGTATACAATTCAAGCATTTTAGCATTTACACTATAATCTGGGTAAGCTAATTCAACATCTTCAGCTGCTGCCTCCTTCAGTCTCTCATACGCCTCATTCATCTTATCATTCCACTTGACAACCGTACTACCTTTCTTGCCCATCCACTCAGTCAGAGGCTTACTCACACCAGAACAATCACGTATAAACTTTCGCTGGAACTCAATCAAACCCAAAAATGACTTCGGTTGCTTCACAGTCACCGGTTTAGGAAACATTCGCACCTTCTCAACATACTTCGATGATTTACGCAATCCATTCTCACTCACCATATGCCCAAGGAATTCCACTTCTTTCGCAAACCATTCACACTTCGCCACTTTCACCTTCACACCAACACTCTCCAACGTTCTCAACACATCATTCACCAATCTCATATGCTCCTCAAAAGTCTCAGTCATAATCAAAATATCATCTATAAACGCAATCACATTCTTACTCGCAAACTTACTCAACACAACATTCATTGCCCGCTGGAAGGCTCCGGGAGCATTAGCCAACCCAAAGCTGAGGTTCCGGAACTGGTAATGCCTCTTTGAGGAAGAGAAGGCAGTTACTGGCCGGCTCTCCTCAGCAATGGGCATCTGGTAATACCCCCGTACCAGATCCAGCTTCGTAAACCACTCCATCCCATGCATACTATACACACACTCAGATACCACACACATCGGAAACCTTTCTTTCACCTTTCGATAATCCACACACAGACGCAATCTTCCATCCGGCTTACGTGCAGGTACAATTGGACTATTCCATGCACTCTCACTCTCCTCAATCACCCCCAATTGCTCCAATTCCAAACACTGCTCCTCAATCTCTTCAGCAACCGGACGTGGGAAATGCCTCGGCCGCTGATAGATTGGGGAGTCCTCCTGCAGGACAATCTTGAATTCCGGGAGCTTTGCAACCCCGAAATCCAGATCACCCTTACTGAGGGCTCCCTTTCGCTCAAATATCATTCGATACACATCCTCCCTTTCATACTCAGTCAAACATCCATCCAATTTCACCATGTCCTTCACCTCATTATACATCCATTCACATGTCTTTTCATTTGCAACATTCACCCTGATATCCGTACTATCATCCATACCTACCTCATTGACAGTGGAGAGGTGGCCCAGTACATCTCCGACTTGGATTCCCCTCACCTGCCCTTTCACACTGGGGTCTGCCTGCACACATACAAAAGGATCATTCATTCTCATCAAGCCATCAAACACACAAGCAACACGCCTTACCTTATAACACGCATCCTTTCCATCCAATATCACAGTGTTCTCACTCACATTCAAACTAACATCCTTACTCCAACTCACTCTAACAGACACCCTTTCACCCTTCACAAGCCTTACACTCTCCATAGCAGTCACCTCAATACCAGTAAACACACTCCTCAAAACGCTACCATCTTTCCCTACATACAACTTATACACCCCATTTTTACCAATCTTTCTCTCAATCTGATCACTCGCAGGATGCACAACCATACGATTCATTTTCATAAAATCATAGCCCAAAATCACACCATACTCACTACTCACCTTATCAATCACAGAAAATTCACATTCATTCATCATCATACCATGCATTCGAACAGGTGACCTTATCATTCCAATCACAGGCACTCTCCTATTACCAATACCTACTAAACTACCCTTGCACTCAGACAGGAGGGCTTTCTCGCTAAACTTGTCATACACATCTTTATACACCAAGCTCGCCTTGCATCCAGAATCTATTAAAGCCAAACACTCAATTCCATTCAACTCCACCTTCACACTCAGACACTCATACTTCCTACCAGACAGCACTTTCACACTAGACAGACTTACCAACACATTACTCACACTCATGCACCCAGAGGATACTTCAGCAGGTACCCTCTTACCATTCAGTTTCCCGCTTCAGACTTTCCATTCACACCTTGCGCTCTCAGTCTAATCCAACACTTTTCACTTGAATGTCCTTCCATCGCACAATAGCTACATACATTCCTCTGGTCACGACACATCCTTGCATAATGACCAGCCTTTCCACAATTACCACATGCATATTTCATACTTTCCCCAGCAGTTGCTCCACCATTCAACCTCG
This sequence comes from Ceratothoa steindachneri, assembly GCA_963969495.1. Lineage (NCBI taxonomy): Eukaryota > Metazoa > Arthropoda > Malacostraca > Isopoda > Cymothoidae > Ceratothoa > Ceratothoa steindachneri. The sequence continues at coordinate 78,595,213 of OZ018330.1, read as the reverse complement.
GACAATCTTTCTTCAAATGGCCTATTTCTTTACACTCGAAGCACTCTTTCACACTTTCCTGGCAATCCTTTATCATATGCCCTTTCTTACCACACCCAAAACACGCACCAGATGTCCACCTACATTCTGCCAACATATGACCTTTCCTTCCACACCGACGACATTCCACAATCTTTCTCACACCATTCGGTCTCTCATTTGCTGGGACATACCTCGGTTTCTCTCTCATATATCCGTTCCCACGCTTGAAATTCATCTGCCCCCTTCCATTCGACCACCCTCCATTTGCCCATCCATTCTGCCGGCCCAGGAAGTTTGACATCACTCCAGCTGGTGCAGCCTTCAGGGCATCCCTGTAGCTGACAAACTGCTGGGGTGGATGAAAGCTCCTGGGCTTCTTACCCCCAACATTCACACTGTACCATCCATCCTCTTCTAGATCGCTTTAATCATCAAATCGTCCATCTTCTAACAGTTCCAACACATCCTCCCACATCAACCGTTCACCTGTCAGTCTCACTCTCTCCTTTCTCTTTCCACCCAGCCATTCACTCACCTTTCGTGGGATCGTGTCCAAAAACTTCCTCATGAGTGGTTTACATTCATTTACATCATCATCACCATACCTCGTTCTTGCCATACTCTCAAGCCTATGTGCATACATATTCACACTTTCACTCTTCCCCATTCGAGCCTTCTCAAATTCATTTACCCTTTTATACTTCACACTCTCTTTCATTCGTTTCACCTGTCCAATCATCCGCTTCTTCACCACATCGTACCTTGGTTCCCCCACACTTGTAATCACGCGGAAAAACTCCAATACTTTTCCCTCCAAACATTCCCCCAAAACATTCATCCAGTATCCCTTATTCTCCGGGTACTTGAGCTTACAATATCGCTCAAATTCCCCGAAGAATTCTTCCACACTTTTCCCACCATGTAACCTAAATCTATCTATCTTTGGCACTTCCCTTATCAAAATACCCTTTCCAACATTCACTTCACTCTCACTTGAGCTGCTTCACTCTCACTCATATCAATCATACCATCACTCTCTCCTTCATCCGAGTACAATGAGTCCACACTCTTGCCTCTTACCTTCCTATCCTTCCCCTTTGCACCACTCTTCCTTCTTCTCTTGCATTCAACTCTCTTCCATTCTCCGTCCTTCCTATCACTCATAATCACCCTATCCTCTCTAGACTCGCACACACTCCCATTGATCCCATTAGTCTTATCCCCTTCAGTCGGAGCAGGGTTCAAGGTCGAGGGTCCTAGGGCCGGTCCTGACCCCTTCATCATGTCATACAGGTCCTGCATCCGTCGGTCCGTCTGATCCTGTCGGTCTCCCATTTCCTTCTTCATCCTATCAGTCTTTTCATTCATCCCTTTTATTTTATTCTCCATTCCCTCCATCATTCCCCGTAACATTTCACACTCCTCTTCTTTCTTTCTCAACTCCAGTCTCAATCGCACTACTTCTTCATTCAATGTTTCCGCTACAGCCATTGTTCCCAAGTTAGTAAAAAGATAGGAGGAGGGAAAAATCAATCAAACTACTTGTCACACTAATTGGGTATGGACTGCAATCCAATCCAGTCACGCTCCCAGTTTCGAAGTCTCACGTCCCTATTCGGGCGCCAAATGTAGCGGGCCGAAAATAGATCTCTAATCCCAATCGATAATCGATCCAACCCGCTTCCTACACTGTCCGGACGTGAGAAATCGAGGGAGAATAAAACGGATTGTATATACAGTCCCTTTACTTACAAAAAAAATACAATGATAGCTACAGTTTATATTTACAAAAATTTTATATTTTACTAGGGAAGTGTGCACACTTCAAAATGAGGCTAAATTCCCAAATAAAAATAATGATACCAAACGAGAATCTTATAACGGGCGGATACAACAATTTACGTAAATTCTAGACAAAACAAAAAACACAACCACAACCGAACGAAAAGGGGACACGCGCTATGTCTTGCTGGAGGTGGGTGGTAGTTGGTTAACTAGAAGGAGGCAGGATTGTCAACGAAGGCAGGTATGGCGGTTCAGGTGGATAGAGACACGAAAGCCCTCCTCTCAGGGCTGGGTGGAGCACTCTTCTACAGAACCCCTCTTGCTTCCAGTCCACACTTCCACTCTCTCTCTTTCCAGAATAATGCTTCGTTAAATTTTCTTAATACAAAGTAATATCTTATTAGAGTGATATCTTAAAATAAGCTATTATCTTTCCAGAATAACGCTTCGTTAAATTTACTTAATGCAAAGTAATATCTTAAAATTAGCTATTATCTTTCCAGAATAACACCTGGAAAGAAAGAAAAACATGGTAATCATTTTATACATGAATTAAACAAAAATAAAACAAACCCATTCCCATTCACACACATTCTTACAGAGTGAGGGAGAGGGTACTGAGAAAAGGGGTGGGAGAATGGCCCTTTTACACACACTCACATTCGCCCCACCACAACGTGCAAGAAGTTTATTTAAAAACACATTAAGCATAGCAGGGTTAAAGCCAAATACTAGTTGGTTAGGTGAAAATCCTGAATTATTCAACAAGGCATTACATGAAGAAATTGCCCAGGCAACGCGGTCTCCAGATCACAACTACAATCAGCTATAATTTTATTTACGCTATTACCAATGACTGCATTGAGCAGTTCACAAGTCCTGTTGCTGCACAGGCTGTCTGATGCTGTAGTCATCACCTTTATATTGAATGCTTCACCAAGGGCTCTCATCTCATCATTATTACCCCCCCCCCATTATTAGTGGGTATTTTGGGGGGAGAACCAAATAGACATCCAATAATCCAACGCATGAACAAACCTTTAATGGTTGTTGAAGCAGTTTTGTTTTTGATTACTGTTGCTGTACAAAATCTCAATCTCATAGCCATGTCAACTATCACAAGGAAGTAACATTGACCCCACACTTTTGAATCCATTGCAATATTTTTGTTAAAACTCATCAACATAGGTAAACATACAACTGGTCTAGGACCAGGTCTATTAAATTTAACACATGTTCCACAAATGCTTGATAAATCATTAATTTCACATTCAAGATCAGTATTGTTGCTACTTGAATTTCTTCGAAGTTTTATCAATTTTCAGCTTTGGGATGTCCAAATTGTTTGTGTAGCTTCAAGGCAACTTTCTTCACATCAGCATCAGTAGAGCCAACATTACCTTGTGAATGTTAGCCTGGTCTACTCATCTACACAACGGTAGTACATAGTGTACAGATGAGGTAGAACGTAGCTTGACCCATTTCTTGGTAATCTTCATGGTGTCGTTCACAAAATCCAAAACCATGCCAGTAGTTTTCATTAACTTCTTGCTCAGCAGCAACGGAATATTAGCCTCGACAACATCAGTAGTAATTTACACATGCATGTTATTAATCTAACAAGGAATTGTTAATTTCTTCAATGAAGTACAGAGGCGCCATCACCAAACGTAAATGTTGAAACAGATAGCTGCTCTCTATGTAAAACTCCAAAGCTTGCTAAATTTTGTAGACTGGGATACTTTCAAGCATATAATAAATGTAGTCCAAGAACAATGTATCCCAATGAAGGCCATTAGGAACAAAAGTAGGAAATCATTATGGTGGAATCAGGAGATAGCTAGAAAAATTTCAGAGAAGAAAAGGGGATATAAAAAATTACAGGTAGAAAATAATATTCAAAATTTAAGTGATTATAGAATAGCTAGGAATGAGTTAAATAAGATTATAAAGAAGAACAAAAGGGGGTCAGAAATTAAATTAGCTCATGATAGCAACAAAGATCCTAGAAAGTTCTTTAGTTGCTATAAAATTAATAATAAGTCTGGCAGAGTTAAAATAGGGCATATCAAATATGAAGGGGTTGTGAGAGAAACTGATGAGGAAATAGTTGAGGTACTAAATGGTCATTTTGCATCAGTATTTACAAAAGAGAAACTAAATAGTCTTATGTATAGTACTCATGGGTCAGGGAAAGAGGTGTTTACTACCATTAGTGTGGATTGGAGGACGATAAAAGAACTAATAGGTGAGTTAGATACTACCAAGGCCTCCGGCCCTGATAATATTCATTGTAGGATACTTAAAGAAGGGGTAGAAAGTATCTCAATAGCTCTGGAGAAGTTGTATACTAGGTCACTGGAATATGGAGAAATACCCGATGATTGGAAGAGAGCGAATGTAGTCCCCATTTTCAAGAAGGGTAGTAAAGAGGATCCAAATAACTTTAGACCGGTTAGCCTAACTCCTGTAGTCTGTAAAATTCTTGAGAAAATATTTAAGAAAGGGATTTGCCAACATCTAGAGAGGGAGGGGTTAATCAGCGATGCTCAGCATGGGTTTAGATCAGGTAGATCATCTTTGACTAATTTACTAGACTTTCTGAAGTTTGTAACAGATCAAGTAGATAAGGGAGAGAATGTAGATATAATTTACTTAGATTTTAGTAAAGCATTTGATAAGGTACCACATAGGAGACTAATTAATAAATTAAAAATGATTGGGATATGTGGGGGGTGTTTCAAATTGGATAGCTGAGTGGCTGAAAGACAGGAAGCAAAGGGTAGTGCTAAATGGTGTAAAGTCAGAGTGGAGGGATGTTATCAGTGGGGTTCCTCAGGGATCAGTTCTCGGCCCATTATTATTTGTCATCTATATAAACGATCTTGGGGAGGCAGTTAATAATAAAGTGTCAATTTTTGAGGATGATACCAAATTAGCAGCTGTAGTTAAAGATATTGATGATAATTTTAAAGTGCAGGGGGATTTAAATAAATTGTTATCCTGGGCACATAAGTGGCAAATGACTTTCAACCTTGATAAGTGCAAAGTTATTAACATGGGAAAAGATAATAGAGAATTTGACTATGAAATGGATGGGCATTGGCTGAGCTCAGTAGAGGATGAGAAAGATCTAGGAGTAGTAATAGATAAGTCATTAAGGTTTTCTAAGCAGTGTATTGAAGCAAGAAATAGGGCAAATAGAGTGCTGGGTTTCATTAAGAGAAATGTCAGTTACAAAAGTAAGGAGGTTATTCTTAAACTCTATAACTCTTATGTTAGGCCTCATCTAGAGTACTGTATACAGGCATGGTCCCCACATTTTAGACACGATATTAACCTTCTTGAGTCAGTGCAACAGAGGGCAACAAAGATTATTCCTTCCCTGAGGCACCTTGAATATATAGATAGACTGAGGGTATTAAATATGTTCTCGTTCGAAAGGTGGTGTGTGAGAGGGGATATGATTGAGCTGTTTAAAATTTTTTCCGGGATAGATAAATTGGATGTTAGCAAGTTTTTTGAGTTAGATGATGGAAATCGGACTAGAGGTCACCACTTGAAAATTAAAAAGCAAGGGTGTAGGTTGGATTTAAGAAAATATTTTTTCACCAATAGAGTGGTAGACTTCTGGAACAAATTGCCGCGGAGGGTAGTAGGTAGTCCAAATTTAAATGTATTTAAGAGTAGGTTGGATGAGTTTATGGGGAGGGAAGGTTGTGATGGTTCCTAAGTTTTGTATATATTAATATTGTTTGTAAATATCCATAGCTGCATGATTTAGTTCTTGACAAGCCTTGATTGGTGATACCCTTGTTTGTGGATGCAATCCTCTGGAAGTAGTTGTCCTGCGAGTTTGGGTGCCTTACAAAAGAGGCCGTTTGACTCGGATGACCTATGATGAGCCCTTGTGGCTTTTGTCATCTGTTATATTATATTGTGGGGGACTTTGATTTTGTCTTCCCCTGGTGATGGTGCTTTTTGTGGGTGGGTTTTGATGGATGCGGATGACCTTTGATAGGCCCTTGTGGCTTTTGTCATCCGTGAAATTATGTTATATGTTATATTAATCAATGACTGGTTACATTCAGATAGGGAATTTAGTTTCGCTGCAGACACACACTGTAGTAGAACAACCGGTGTCTAGTATAGTGCAGCCTTCACACGCTTAAGCAAGAAAGCAGCTCAGTTTTCCTTGCTTTGTTGTGTACATCACCCATAAATATTAATAATTGCACACTTTCAGTCTGACCATCTTCAGTGACCCTATTATTATTGTTCTTATACATGTGTAGACACTGATGTGCCCAATGATACTTTGAATCACAAACTGCACACCAAGACACTTGACCACCGTGTCCTATAGGATTAAGCTTACAAGCTTGTGACTGAAAAGGATAAGATTCTTGTCCAGTTACTGCACAGTCCACACTACTTGTACTACCCTGACCCTGTAAAGAATGCCTCACCAATAGTGGGCTTGTCAGCACAAAACACTGGCTTACTCTTGATACTAATAACAGCATCATATTTATTGTGCTTGAAGCACCGATCTCATGACTAAAAACACGTTTTAGAGTAGATATCATATAGCATAGGAAACCTCATTGATGGCTGACATGACTAACAACACTTCATTTTCAGGAAGTTTATAAGATGTCAACAACATAAATGCCATCACAGGATAGGGATGATTCATATCTTCCTGTGAAAATCTGAAATACATGTACTCAAATTTGCTCACAAACTGATTAATGTTTATACTTTCCAACCTACAAAAATTGTACGAATTACAAACAAAAAGCTGTAAATTGCTGATGACCCTTTTTGGGTAAGAATAGTCCATATAGTTTCTCCAACTAGATTTCAACACGTCATCCTTTTTTAAATCATCAACACTGATTTCCAAAGAGGCTACCCTAGCCCCTTCGGTCAGGGAAAGATGAATCGCTAATGCACCTTTAGTTTTCAGCAATTGAGTAAGTTCGCACCAAATACCAATATCTTTTTTCCAACTGTCATAGAATGCCTTTTAAAAAAATAGAGGCATAGGACATCCCAGGCAGCGGTGAGCATGCCAAGACCAAGTCCTGAGTCTTTCAAAATTAGAGAGAGCTGTAGCCTGAACAGCCAGGATTTGTTTCTCCAGGAGATATGCACCATATTGCTTCGAAGAGTAGAGATTCGACTCTCCTCAAATGCCACACTTGGCCTTACATGATAGGGAATTATCGTGTGTGGCCTTGGAGCAAATTACATAGACTATGGTTAAACCAAACTTTGCCCGTCTACAGGAGCGATTTGTATGGCCTAAGCGACAGTGGAATGAATACCATCACACGGTAGAAATCTAATTGGCCCGCACCACACTTACTTAGGGACACTGCCACGGTTGAACATGACGAAGAGTGTAGAGGTGGGTCTCGAGGCTCCTCCCTAAAATGATGTCATCTATAGAGTATTCCATGAGTTCCCTCGCATAAACCAATTCTTTAATTAAGTTAATGTGAGAGTCTGCGCCACACTCATCAGCATGCCATCAAGTGTCCAAAGGGAACTAATAATAGCAGCTTCAGATGGATCTGACGCATTCCCCAGACAGTTCGCTATATTTTTTTAAAAATTTTAAAGAACCCATCTGGTGACTGCCTAGTAGGGCAAATGACACCATAATCATGCTATAGCCTAATACTAAGTAAGGCAATGCCAGAAGGTCCCCATTGAAAATGGGTCCCCTTTGGCTATACAAGAAAGCGTTTGGAGCCAGTGGGTTAAAAAACACCAGGTAGTCTCAATCAGGGTCCCCTTCCTAATTGAGGCTCCACTGAGTGCACTTCCAACTTTGGTCTTGGTTTGGGACCCTCCCTTCCACCCCAGGGCAACTGGGGTGGGATGAGCCGATCTTGGCCTGGCCAATTGCTGAAACGGCAGTGGACCCACCCTTCTTTCCTTTATGAGAGAGGAGGGTGGGGAATGAACCAACCTTTCTCTACTGACTGAAGGAGCCATTAAGCCTGATGGACTAGACTCAGCAAGATCCATCTTCGAAATGGAGGTCTTAGCTGTCAGAGGGACTCTAGCCAGGGGAGGAGGTCTCTACTCTCTCTGTGATTCCTTGGGGGGCCAAGCCAAATGGTTCACTGTTTGGCACGAACCTGGGTTTGACCCCATGGAAGATCCCGCAGTATGGAGCTGGGTCACCTCTGGGACCATTTCCACCTTAGGGAGGTGGGCTCAGTGTGGCCATCCCCAACTGCATTATGAATCATATTCCAGATATCTTCTGTAGAGTCAAGTCTCTGGCTGGCAACAAATCGACCTTTATAAGGGAAGAGAGGGTGCAGCCCCCCCCCCCCTCCAAGATGCATGCTTGGAGGACAGCAGAGAGCACAGTCCGACACCTAATCCTTTCCTTTGGACCCCTCAGGTTGTTGGCCCTATCGAGAAAGGTAAGCAGAGTCAATGGTCCAGCACACCCTATAGCTAATACTTCCCCTAGATAGTGGGCTTTTGGCCTTCATGGCAGGTAGTGACCTCACAGTATACACTGCCACTCGACTAAAGATCATAACAGAACAAAAGTGCGCTGGGCAGCAAGATTATGTGTGGATAGATTTTTAATTTTTTAAGAGCTCATCTGGGCATTAGTCGCCATATTCAACACTGCCGAATATTAGACATCGTTAAAATAAGACGCAAAAAAACAAAGAAAAAACAAAACAAAACCCAACAATAAAAGAAAAAAAGCAATAAGCAGGAAGCAAGCTCCGGCACCGGGTCCGCCTCCCATGTAATTGAGCAGAGTGTGAGTGCCTGGAATAGTCCGATTGTACCTGTATGAAAGCCAGATGGACGTTTGCGACTGTGTATTGACTATAGAAGAGTGAAAGTTGAAAGACAAGTTTCCTATCAATGTTGTGTCTGAATGTATGTACAGTATGTATGGAATGAAAGTATTTTCTAAGATGGATCTGGTACGTGGTTACTACCAGATGCCTGTGGCTGAAGAGAGTAGGCTTATTACGGCGTTCTCCACCTCAGCGCCATTATCAGTTTAGAAACCTGAGCTTTGGGTTGGCTGCTTTTCAGTGTGCTATGAATGTAGAGTTGAGTGTTTTTCTGTGTACGAATGTACCGACTGATTTTGGATGATATTTTGGTGATGAGTGAGAACATGGAAGAACATATGACATTAGTGAATGATGTTTTAAGAAAGTTGGAAAAGATTGGGGTGAAAGTGAAGTTGTCTAAATGTGTGTCGTTTGCTAGTGAAGTTGAGTTTTTGGGACATAAGATGAGTAAGTTGGATTGCCAAAATCGGAGAAGTTCATGGAAAAGGTTAGGAATTTCCTTAAGCCTACCACAATGAGAGTGTTGCGTGGATTTCTTGGTTTAGTTGAGTTTGTAAGAAAGTTTATGAAAGATTGTTTGGAGTGATGAAACCGTTGAGTGTATAGACTAGGAAAAAGAAGAGTACTGTGATTAAGTGGAATGACTCTATGAATGCGGCGTTTGAAAAGATAAAAGCAGAAGTTGCAAAAGATGTAGAACTTGCGTATCCAGCATATGGAACAAATGCAGGAATGCTTGAAGTATATACAGATGCAAGTGGTCATTCGATGGGTGGATGTTTGATGCAAGATCAGGTTGTGAATGGGATTGAAAGAAAGCGAGTAATTGTGTATGTTTCCAAGGCATTTAGTGTGGCAGAGCATGCATATTCGACTATTGAAAGAGAGTTGGCTGTGTTAAGATTCTGTCTCAAGTCATTACAACCATTTTTGTATGGAGTATGGTTTGTAGTGAGAACAGATCACCAGCCACTAGTGTATTTGCAGTGTATGAGGTTAGTTGATAGTAGGCTTGCAAGGACGATGGAAGATTTGAGTGATTTTGATTTTGTAGTTGAGTATTTGCCAGGTGAAAGGAATGTAATTGCTGATTTGATGTCATGTTTGCCATGTAGTTTGAATGAGAGCGAGACTGTAAGCATAAATCCTGAGTATTTGCCAGCAGGTGTAGTTGTTGGAAGGAAATGTAAAGTTGGAGGTGATTCTATGTTCGAAAGTGTGTTGCATGGTTTACGAGACTTGATGAAAGATAGATTGCTTGAGAAGGTGCCAGAAAGTGTGAATACGTTATGAAAGGTGGTTATGGAAGAAGCGTGTAAAAGACCAGAGCAAATGGGAATGGAAAATTCAATTAGGTTAAGAAAAGAGTTGAGAAGTATGTGTATGCCTGGAGTGATGATGTTTCTGGAAGTGTTAGCGATAGTAAGTAGGGTGTTTGGTGTGAGAGTATATGTGCATTATGGTGTAGAGAAGCCAGTGATGTATCGTAGTAAAGGTGTAGACTGAGTGAATGGGTGTGAGTTGCATCTGGAATGTTTGAGTAGTGTGCATTATAATTGGTTGATTGAGAAGAAGAATTATGTAAGAAGAGAGATTGATTATGTTTGTGAAGGAATTGTTCCCATTAGTGAAGATGAAGGTTTAGATGCTGCATGAGTGTTTGTTGAATGGAGAGAAGTGTTGAATGTAATGTGTGAGCATGGACTTGAAGAGAGAGTGCAAGTTACCTTGACTATGAATGGGAAGATGTATTGTGGAATGATTGACACAGGTGTGCAAATTTCCTTGGTGAATGCACAAGTTGTGTGTAATGTTGATAATATGAATTGGAATGTTTCTAGAAAAGGTGTGAGTTTTAATAAGTGGACGTATTATGGCATGGGAGGAAGTGAGTTTGTCTGTAAGCATGGGGAAGTTGAATGACATATTGCATGAATTTGTTGTGTTAAGTGAGAATGAGTTACCATATTGTTTTCTGTTTGGGATTGATTTTCTGCATAAGAATAGGATTTCAGTGGATGTATGTAATGAATGTTTAGTGAAAGATAGTGTAACAGTTGGAAATTTGCAGCCTAGCTCTAGGCTACTTTAAAATAAAAATTTTAAAAGAAAACAACAAGAAAAAGAGATGACAATGAAGAAGCAAGCTCCAGCGTCGGGGGGAGGTCCCCCTCCACTCAGCGTAGGAGGGTGCGACCTAAAAAGAAAACAATAACAAAAAACAACAACAAAACCTAGTTAAATAAAAGGGAAGAAGCCAGCCTCCCTCAAAGAGTGTATCAGTCCACCAGTCAAGGTGCACGCATTCGTCCCGAGTACAAGGGACAGGCGGTAGCGACCCCGCCCATCCCGGTACCGGGACAGGGAACGTGCGCGAAGAACACCCAAACTGGGACATTCAACAAGAATGTGCTGAACAGTGTGGGGGAAGACGGTCGCAATAGGGCGCAGGCGAGCGCTCAATAAAATAGCGATGCGTCACACAAGTGTGTCCGATTCGGAGACGACAGAAAGCGACCTGAGGCCGTAGCGGTATTGGGGGATAGGTCCATGGGAACAGGCGCGGCGCAATGGCACGCAACTTTAAGTTCCCTTCGACCGTCTCCCATCTTATTTGCCAAGCATTTCGAAGAGCTGCCTGTATTCCTGCCATGTAGTCGGTGTGAGAAAGAGAGAAACGCTGGTCCGGTCGCAGAGTCCTCGCGGACTGTTTGGCGCCCTCATATACGTGCTCATTCCCCGCAATTCCTACATGTTCAGGAACCCAGCAGAAGATAATCTCGACATCTGCCAGGCTCGCCAAAACCGTAGCGTCACCGATATCGCGAACCAGGGGATGCAGAGATTCCAATGCTCCGAGAGCACTCAGGGCGCTTTGTGAGTCGCTGTACATCACAATCCGGTCTCCGAACCAGGCACGTCGCGTAATCTCCCGTACCGAGTGGTATATTGCCACCAGCTCGGCCATGAAGACAGACGCAGCGCCCTGCTGACTTCAAACAAAGGGGATTTTTTTTTTTATTTAAGAGGCTATCTGGCGACTGCCGACTTAGGCATAAGTGGCCGTAAACAAACAGCCTAGTTCTAGGATACTTTAAAAAATTGAACAGGAAACAACAATAAAAAGAAATAACAATAACAAAAACAAAACAATAACAAAAACAACATTTAAACCTGGTTAAATGAAAGGGAGAAGGCCGGCCTCCCCCCAAAAAAACAAGTCCACAAGTCAATGTGCACGAATCTGTCCCGAGTACAAGGGACAGGCGGTAGCGACCTAACCCATCCCGGTACCGGGAAAGGTATCGTGCGCGAAGATCACCCAGACTGGGACATTCTACAAGAATGTGCCGAACAGTCTGGGGGACGACGCAGTCGTTGAAATAGGGCGCAGGCGAGCGCTCCATCAAATAGCGATGCGTCACACGAGTGTGTCCGATTCGGAGACGACAGAAAGCAATCTGAAGCCGGCGCGGCATTGGGGGATAGGTCCATGGGAACAGTCGCGGCGAAATGGCATGCAACCTTATGTTCCCTTCGACCGTCTCCCATCTTCTTTGCCAAGCAGTCCGAAGAGCTGCCCGTATTCCTGCCATGTAGTCGGTGTGAGGAAGAGCGAAACGCTGGTCCGGTCGCAGAGTCCTCGCGGACTCTTTGGCGCGCTCATTCCACGCAATTCCTACATGTCCAGGAACCCAGCAGAAGATAATCTCGACATCCGCCCGGCTCGCCAAAACCGTGGCGTCACGGATATCGTGAACCAGGAGATGCGGAGATTCCAATGCCCCGAGAGCACTCAGGGCGCTTTGTGAGTCGCTATAGATCACAATCCGGTCTCCGAACCGGGCACGGCGCGTAATCTCCCGTACCGAGTGGTATATTGCCACCAGCTCGGCCGTGAAGACAGACGCAGGGCCTGGTAGAGCCCCGCTGACTTCAAACAGAGGGGACACGGCGTGGAAGCCAACCCCCTCTTGGGACTTGGAGCCATCCGTATACACTGGCACGGTTCCAGCGTGACACGATGTGTGCTCCAAAAAGGTCGAACGCAATACTCTCGGCGCAGTATAAGCTTTGGGAGCAGAGGCGTGGAGACAAATAGCCAAATGTGGTACCCTCCAGCGTGGCGTATTGGGCAGAACCAGGGGCGCCACCGGCCCGAGAGCTATATCTACCTCTCGAAGGAGTTTCCTGGCCCTAAACCCAAATGGCTTAAGGTATGACTGGCGTCTCTCGGCGGCATAGGCACCATCGAGATCAGCTACGGATGCAGTAAGAACTGTTGGCGACTGAGGGTGGCACCGGGCTCGCGCGTACAGGCGAGTGATGTACTGCACGCGGCGCAGAGCGAGTGACATCTCCCCAGCATCGACCAAAGGCTCTCAATGGGGGAAGTGCGGAAGGCACCGGTCGCAAGGCGAAGGCCAGTGTGATGGATCGAATCCACCTTCCGCAATAAACGCTCAGCAGCGGATGCATAAAACTCGCATCCGTAGTCGAGCTTCGAGCGAACAAAGGATCAATAAAAAAGTAAGGCAGTAGCCCTATGACACCCCAAGCGCTGAACGTCACGGAGCGGAGAATGTCCATGGCGCGGGTACAAGAAACCTTAAGGTTGCGAATATGAGCCTCCCAGGTGAGGCGTCGGTCGAATACAAGACCAAGGAAACGGTGCGACTCAACCACATCCAGGCGCACCCCATTAAGAAACAAATCTGGGTCGGGGTGAAGCCGTGGATGGCGGCAGAAGTGTACCACCTTAGTCTTGGCCAAAGAAAAAAAAAAACTGGCGCGCTTCGGCATAGCGAGAGACGCGGTTCAATGCCTGTTGGAGTCGACGCTTCAGAGTTGGCATCTGGGCCGCGCAAAAACAGATCGATAGGTTGTCCACGTAAAGCGTAGCGAGAACATCTTCCGGCAGCACCGAGGTGATGCCGTTGATGCTCAGGACAAAGAGTGCGACACTTAAGACACTTTCTTGCGGGACACCCTCTTCCTGCTCCTTTTGGCCGGAGAGGGCTCCCCCCACCCGTACGCGGAATCGACGATCTCGCAAAAATTCAGATATAAACATTGGTAGGCGTCCCCTCGCCCCCATCGTGTGGAGAGTCTCCATGATACGGTATCGCCATGCGATATCATAGGCCTTCTCCAGATCGAAAAAGACCGTGGCGTAGTGCTGTCTACGAATGAAAGCCTCGCAGACGGCTTTTTCCAGTCGGAGCAGAGCATCCGACGTGGAGTGGAACTTGCGGAAGCCGCACTGTACGGAAGACAGATGGCCTCCGCTGTCCAGGAAAAAAGGCTAATCTAACATTTACCAATTTCTCGAATCAACTTGCACACGCAAGAGGTTAGAGAGATTGGGCGGAAACCGGTCGGAGTAGAGTGATCTCTCCTCGGTTTGCGAAAGGCGAGCACAGTAGCGATTCGCCAGGATTCTGGGAGAAGACCTTCAACCCAGATCCTGTTGAACAAATCTAAGAGAAAGGCCATGCCTCGCTCACCCAGGTGTCGAAGCATGGCGTACGAGACATCGTCCGGACCATGGGCGGTGTCCGCGCACGAAGCGAGAGCAGATCGCAACTCACTAACAGTAAACTTGTCGTTGAAGGGTTCTCCGCCTCTGGAGGTAAAGTCCAACCGGCGGCCTTCCGCGACATCACGACGTGCATTGAATGCTGGCGGAGCAGCATCCAGGCTAGAGAATGCGGAAAAAGCGGTCGCTAAGGATTCCACCACGGACGCGGGGTCCGAGATTGCGGTCCCATTCTCCTGGAGAACGGGAGAGGGGTCCTGCGAGAACTTGCCCCGAATCCTTTTGACTCGCTTCCACACCTCAGCTAAAGGGGTCTTCCCGTTAAGTTAAGACACGTATGCCCGCCAAGAAGAGCGGCGGGCGTGCTTCGAAATATACCGGAACCTAGCCCTAGCCCAACGAAATTCAGCGACAGTGAAATCGTTCGGGCGGCGCTTATAGCGCATGTAGGCATAACGCTTCTCTTTCACGGCCGTCTCACACTTGGCTGACCACCATGGGAGTGGTCGGCGTGCAAAACGGCCAGACGTCCTAGGAATAGTAGTCAGGCCCACGGCAATGAGGCTGCCGGAGAAGAACTCAAAGGCCTCATTTACCGAAATGCAGGCCACCGCGCCCGCGCCAAGGACCACCGAGGTGGGCTGTCAGGCTGCAGTTGCCCTGAAAGTGATATTTAAATGGGAAAGTGATCACTACCATGGAGGTCATCGACCACCCCCCAATCAAAAAAAGGCTGTGCATCCGAAGAGCACAAAGATAGGTCAAGGCAAGAAAATGAAGCGGTTCTCGGACAGTGATGCGTAAACTCATCCACGTTTAGGACACCCATCTCAAGCTCTTCGATCAGATCGGCAAGCACTTGTCCCCTGGGATTTATGGAGTAATCTCCCCAGAAAGGATGCCTGCCGTTCAGATCTCCAAGCAAGAGATAGGGCCTCGGCAACCGTGCCACGACGCGGCGGGGGTCCCCCGCGTCGAAGTCAGTTGACGGTGGAATGTACGCATTAATGATAGTATACCTCCTATCCAGGTGCAGCTGCACAGCTACTGCCTGAAAGGAGGTATCTAAAGAGAAAGGAAGAACGGAGACATCATGCCGGGTGTAAACGGCGCATCCTGCAGCCCGGCCATCCCACGGTGGTGGGGTCGCAAGACACTTATACCCCGGGAGGGCGGACAGGGGGCACACGCCTAGCATGGTCTCCTGCAAAAAGATAGCTTACGGGCAACGGGACGAGAAGAGCCTCCGCAGCTCCTCCCAGTTGGCTCGGAGTCCACGGAAATTCCATTGAACGAATATGCCCTCCAGTCATAGCTCGGAGGAGACGCGGGGGCCCTCCTCGAACTGAAGACCCTCACGGGAATGGCCGTACGCTTCCCGGGGGCAGAACTCCGGGCGCTGTTGGCCGGACAAAGCGCTGAAGGCGCTGTCGCCTTCGAGGACTTATTGGGGGAGGATGGGCTCGCTCTGCGAGTCTTTTCCTCCCTCCGCCTCGAAATATTAGGCGGGCGTTGTGGCTTCGGAGGCGGGGGGCCCTATTTTCGAGGAACCACCGCCTCCGAGCCACTCGCTCCACCTCGGGGCGTGGGTGAAGGAGCCGAAGCTCCTTTGTTGCTGTCCTCCTTTCGGGGGACAGCTTTAGGAACCCCTGAAGATGGCCTAGCGACCATCTTCAAGGGTGTTGCTAAGCCATCTTCAAGGGTGTTGCCTCCTGTGAATCTAACGACTCGGTGGAGGCGCGTGGCCGTTTCGCCTTACGGGAAACGGTCACGCTGGGGAAAGAGGGGGGAGCCCTGGTTTTAGCCGAGGCTGGTTATGAACCCTTTTGGCCGCCAGCTTTACCAGGGGAGCGCCCGGGTTGAGTAGAGCCCGCAGAAGGGCTCCGAATGGGCGCGGAAACAACCGTGCTCGTTAGCCTGGATGGGCCAGGAGCAGAGGGTGCCTTTCTAACTATTGAGGCATATGACGTCCCAAGCAGAGCAGGGCACGCCAGGACCAAGTCCTTAGCCTCGCGGAATGAGAGTCGATCCTGGGCCTGAACGGCCACGATTTCTTTCTCAAGGAGATATGCACCACATTGCTTCGAAGAAGAGGGGTGCGGCTCTCCGCAATTGACACACTTGGCCACACACGATTTGGACTTATCCTGTGCGGCCTTGGAGCAATTTACACAAACTTCGGGTGACCCCGACTTTGCCTGTCTACCAGAACGATTCGTATGGCCAAAGGGGTGACAGTAATAGCACCGCCGCGGCAGTGGCACGAATGCCTTCACGCGGTAGCGGTACCAACCGGCACGCACCGACTCAGGGAGCTTGTCACAGTCGAACGTGACAAAGACTGTAGGGGTGGGTCTCGAGGCCCCTCCCTGTTTTCTTATCACACGTTCAACCTTGACCGCCCCATGGTCGGCCAGCTCTAGGGTGATGTCCTCAATGGAGTAGTCAACGAGTTCCCTCGCATAAACTACTCCTTTCACAACGTTCATGGTAGAGTGCGGCGTCACACTCACTGGGGTGCCATGAAGTTTCCGAAGAACACTTATCTTGGCCCCCTCGGCGGTATTCGCCGCATTCGCCAGAAGGCTCCCGTCCGAGAAACTGGTCACCTTCGGCTCTCTACCAATTGCACTAGCTCTCCTCTGATGGATCATGTTGCCCATCACCCCTCATGTTGCTCATCACCCCTCGCAGTAGCCCGCACTGCAAGAGGTGCTTACAGGCCCGGCAGAGCCAGGTGCCGCCATTCGGGACCACCCCTTCCGCCTGGTGGCCTGGCAGTCCATCGACATGGCGGCTCCAACTTGAACATGGCGGCTCCAACTTGAACACGGCGTAAAATTGAGAGTGTGAAGAGGAAAGGAAAAGGGATTTGAGGAAGGTATGGGTGGGGATAAAGCAGGTTGTTAAAAACCAACCACCCCAGACCGGAGCTCAGGGGCTAGGGAACATTGTCCCTTCTCCCCTCAGCCCCGATCTGGGACGGTTGGCTGAGAAGAAGGTCAGCATCTACCCTGTGAAATTAGAGGCTGACCGGAGAAAGTTGTGGGAGAGGTTGTATGAAAAGCGACGAAGCAGGGGAGAAATATAGGCTGTCTGAAAGAATGAGAAGAGGCTAAGCTGGGGTCGGACGGGGTGCTGAATCCCGCCAGCACGGCGGCCAGGATGGCAAATCGCCTCGCCCCTTACGGGAGAGAAGTGAGTGAGAGAATATTGCCCATGTGCATGTGTAAGCCTGTGCGAATGTTGAGTGACAATGTACCCGAGTTTGTGGGACGTGCTTTTGAGGAGATGTTGAGTGAATGGGGGATAGATCATGTGCGAACGACGCCGTATATGCCTAGTGCGAATGGTTTGGTTGAAAGAACGATAAGAACTTTGACTGAGATGTTGTGATTGATGGTGAAAGATGGGAAAGAATGGGATGAATGTTTGGGAAGAGTGCTTTGGGCATATAACATGACAGTGCATAAGGCGATTGGAATGCCACCGTTTAAGTATTTGTTGAACTTTGAACAAATGATTAGGCCACATATGGGACTTAGTGAGAAGGATCGTGAGTTGTGGAGAAAAGGGAATGAAAGGTTTGAGAGTTTTTCTGTGGGTGATAAAGTACTAAAGGAGATTGAGACAAAAGGTAGAATGAATGTGGATAGGTTGAAAGAGAAGTTTGAAGGTCCATTTGTAGTAAGAAAGGTTTGGTCGAATGGGGTAAGTTATGTGATACGATTAGTTCGTGAAAGAGAGGATGGAAGTTTGGATGAATGTAGAGCGCATCAATATCAGTTGCCAAAGTGGCGTGAACCTCTTGATTATTTGGTGCAACATCCAGTTAATGAATATCTCTCTGAAAGAATGCAAGACTGTGAAATGGTGGATGATATAGCTAGTGCTTTAGAGGGAAAGCAGTTAGTGTTAGTTGAACATGGAAGGGGAAAGGGTAAGAGTAAACGGTTGAGAAAGGATGAATGGATGAAACAGTTCGGTGAGAGAGGTGGGAGAGTTTTCTGGATTTGTGCAAGATCGAGATGGAGTATAGTATTTGTAAGTATCCTTTGAATGATTCTGAGTCTATGCTAGAGTATAAATGGGATAAGTGTGCAATTGGAACAAAAGTCAATAAATGCTATGAAAGAAAGGGAAGGTTTGATGGATGAAGTAGAGAGGTTAGTTGAAGATTTTAGGGAGATTGGTTAGGTAATGTCAGATGTGTGGATGAAGTACATAGAGAAGGGGCCATGGACATACATGATGACTTCAGAGACATAACAACAGATGACAGAGACAGTTGATGGACCTGTGACTAGGAGGAGAGGCAGAGTGAAAGAGTATGACTGGGTGAGGCCGAAAGCGTTGTAAATGAATGAAATGGGTCTATGAAGATGGGGATTGAGACATGGTGAGGTGAGGCGAATTTAGCTGGGAGGGATATAGTAGTTTGGTTGTTCGCCTCCCCTTCCCTATGTCTAATCCCTTACTTCTTTTTCAGAATGTGTGTGTGGATCACGTGATCACCATCATTGCTTTGTGTGGGGGGACTCAATAGACCTCTATCGTGCTTCCCCATTCATCTATTTTCTTTTTAGGCGGATTCTTTCAGCTTACCAATAATTCTGTTTGTTAATAGTTCAAAAGCCAATAATTGTGACCGAGGAAAGAAGAGCCGCCTGGACCGAAAATAGGTGATGAAAATTGTGTGAGGGTGGGTGTGGTTGAATGTGTTAGGTGTAAAGATGTTTGAGTGTGGCACTGAATCAGTGACTGAATGCGCCTTCGCTTTTCCAGCTCTGTGATACCAATAAGTTAACCGACCTCTGGCTTTTTGGAGTCGACAGAAGCCAGTCCTGACCTTCTAGCGCGTGCCTACCTCAGAGTGTTGTTATTGGGGCTAGCGCCTCACCTACTGCAACACAGCAGTTGGGACTAACAAGTGTCCCAGGTCCCTAAAGTCCTTGGCTTTGCAGAGTCCCGGACCTCTCAGAATCCTGCACAAAGTGAGCCACCTCGCGTTTTCCCTGACTTGTCTCACTCAGTTAGTTAAGGGTGCACCCATCATTCCCGATATCTTTCGGTCTTTAGTTGGCGTTTCTTTAACGCGCATTATATATAGCTATTCTTTTCCATGGCCGAGATCCATTTGTAAGGCCTTTTGTATAAATGTATACATGTGTTGTTGGCTAAGGTATTATTGTGAGGCCAACTATATAAATATATATATATAAAATTATTTGGGGTTTAGGTTGAGGGCTGTACATATTATATTTTGTGTAAATATTTTGGTTGATTATTTTAATTTTTATTATTTACTGCAGTTGTGGTTGATCACCATTATTTTATTGTTATTAACTAAAATTAGAAAAGAGACTCTCTCCTCAATACCCACTCCTTGAACCACGGAGCAGACCTTGTTGCGGTGGTAGGAAGAATTAGTGAGGGTGTGGTGACCCCACCGCCACAGTGCAGTTTATATGAAAAAAAAAAAAAATCGCCCAAGTGTTCAGGAATGAGCATAACCATGAGGAGTGGTTACTTATATCATAAATAGAATAGAATTTGTACACAGAAAAATAATGGGTAAAAAACAATGACAGAATTAATATTCATGAGACAATAAGGTTCAAGTATATGTACATCTCTAAAAATCTATTAGATTTCGATATCTATTTAGTAGTTATGAAAAGTTATAATTTGGCTAATTATTTATGAAACTCCAGTGGAAATATAAACTATCAAAAATTAGTAATTGCATTAGTCTTCAAAACTCAAACAAACCTCAAATAATAAGTTTATATGTTTAATTAAAATTTCCCATATTACAATTTAAATGATAGAATGAAAATACATACACATGCATGTGAATGCATATGTATGAATCTCTATATACACAATCTTTCAAAGATGGGCAGAAGATACTTTTTAGAAGTAGAAATAACTTGGTCTTTGTTGCTAAGCAGCCAGCAATGCCACAAAATGTGTCAGACACTCAGGAAGATAGGTGTCAGAAATCTTCCTCACCATGCCAGTATCTAAGTTTTAGTCAGAGTAAGAGAAAAGTAAACAAAAAGATTATTCTCTTTATTCAACAATTGAACATATATATCCTAAATTCCCATGAAGAGGGACCAATTTTTGAGGATTAAACTCACTATAAAGGAATCATTTGCTCAATGAGGTTCTCAAACAAATGGAAGGTAAACTTCCTTCTTAATTCTAGTATTCTCCCATTTTTTAAAAATTATCTTGTATTATTCAGAGGTTTGTTTAGTTTTTGATTTCCCAGTCCATTTTTGAATTGGGTCTCTGGTAGTAGTATTAGGGACTCATCTAACAATAAGCCTAAAACTTTATAAAATAAACCCCCCAATTAACTTTATATATATATATAGAAAATATTTTATATAAACCATTGTTAAAGAAGATAGAATCTAGGACTATTCAGCTGTCATGTGAAGCAGAGAGAGGGGCTCAAAGTAAGAATACTTACAGTAATTGACATGCCAAGGCCTAGGTTGGGAGGCTTGTGCAGAGTAACAATCCGGTACTGCTGGGATTTGATGGGCTTGGGAAGTAGAGGACCTCCGTTCAAGCAATTCCTAGAGTCAGCCTGAAAATGTGAGTCATTTTTACATTTATCTACAAAGGAAAGGGAGGGGATAGGAAGAAAACCTAGAGATGCAGTGGTTACAGAAGAAAGGGAAATAAGCATAGTAAAAAAATAATAATAATAAAAAATTAAAGTGGACTTGGAGACTGAGGGTTTAATGTTAAGAAATGACTTTCTTTGAGGAGAAAAGGAGAAACAGTCCAACCTGGCAATATATCTGGCCCAGTGGAAACTTGAGGAACAATTCCCCGTATTTTTTAAATAAGTTTAAAGCAAAATATCAATGAGCAATCACCCACAAAAAGTTTATAAAGAGAGATCTGTAAACATAAGAAAAGAAGGAATATGGAAAAGGTAAATCTGGAGGCCTATATGAAGCAGCAACTATTTGAATCAAGTTCAGTGACACCAATCATCCTCATACATATATTTTTCATTATTTTTTTTTTAGAGCCTATCTGGCGACTGCCTATTTTGGCATAAGTCGCCAGAATCATGACAGCGCAGCACTAAGCTACTTTAAAATAAGAACACGAAAACACAACAACGATAAAAAGGGAAGATGGCGTCGGGGGGAGGTCCCACCGACAATAAGAACCCCCCCCCAAAAAAAAACTAGTTAAATCAAAGGGAGAAAGCCGGCCTCCCCCCAAAAGTATACCAGTCCACCAGTCAAAGAAAACGCGCTCGTCCTGAGTACAAGGGACATGCGGTAGCGACCCCGCCCATCCCGGTACCGGAACAGGTAACGTGCGCGAAGATCGCCCAGACTGGGACATTCAACAAGAATGTGCCGAACAGTCTGGGGGACAACGCAGTGGTCACAGGAGAGCGCTGGCGAGCAATCCATCAAATGGCGGTGCATCCCGCGAGTATGCCCAATTCGGAAACGACAGAAAGCAACCTGAAGCCTTCGCGGCATTGAGGGGTAGGTCCATGGGAACAATCGCGGCGCAATGGCCGCAACTTTAAGTTCCCCTCGACCGTCTCCCATCTTCTTTGCCAAACAGCCCAAAGAGCTGCCCGTATTCCTGCCATGGAGTCGGTGTGAGGAAGAGCGAAACGCTGGTCCGGTCGCCCTCATTCCCCACAATTCTTACATGTCCAGGAACACGGCAGAAGATAATCTCGAAATCCGCCCTGCTCGCCAAAACCGTGGCGTCACAGATATCGCGAACCAGGGGATGCAGAGATTCCAATGACCCGAGAGCACTCATGGCGCTTTGTGAGTGGCTATAGATCACAATCCGGTCTCCAAACCGGGCACGTCGCGTAATCTCCCGTTCCGAGTGGTGCATTAACATCAGCTAGGCCGTGAAGACAAACGCAGCGCCTGGCAGAGCCCCGCTGACTTCAAACAGAGGGGATACGGCGTGGAAGCCGACCCCTTCTTCTGACTTGGAGCCATCCATATACACTGGCACGGTTCCAGCGTGACACGAGGTGTGCTCCAAAAAGGTCAAACGCAATACTCCCGGCGCTGTACAAGCTTTGGGAGCAGAGGCGTGGCGACAAATAGCCAAATGTGGTACCCTCCAGGGTGGCCTCCCAGGTGAGGCGTCAATCAAATACAAGACCAAGGAAACGGTGCGATTCAACCACGTCCAAGCCCACCCCATTAAGAAACAAATCTGGGTCGAAGTGGAGCCGTCGATGGCAGGGGAAGTGCACCACCTTAGTCTTGGCCAAGGAAAACCGAAACCTGTGGGCTTCGTGTGGAGGGTCTCCATGATACCGTATCGCCATGCGGTATCAAAGGCCTTCTCCAGATCGAAAAACACCGTGGGGTAATGCTGTATACGAAGGAAAGCCTCGCAGACGGCATTTACCAATCGGAGCAGAGCATCCGATGTGGAGACGAACTTGCGGAAGCCGCACTGGGAGGAATCTGGGAGGAGACCCTCCACCCAGATCCTGTTGAACAAATCTAACAGAAAGGCCATGCCTCGCTCACCCAGGTGTCGATGCATGGCGTACGGGACATCGTCCGGACCATGGGCGGTGTTCGCGCACGAATCAAGAGCGGAACGCAACTCACTCACAGTAAACCTCTCGTTGAAGGGGTCTCTGCCTCTGAAGGTAAAGTCCAGTCGGCAGCCTTCCACGACATCACGACGTGCATTGAATGATGACGGAGCAGCATCCCGGCTAGAGAATGCGAAGAAAGCGGTCGCGAAGGATTCCGCCATGGACGCGGGGTCCGAGATTGCGGTCCCATTCTCCTGGAGAACGGGAGGGTAGTCCTGCGAGAACTTGCCCCGAATCCTATTGACTCGCTTCCACACCTCTGCTAGAGCGGTCTTCCCGTTAAGTGAAGACACGTATGCCCGCCAAGAAGAGCGGCGGGCGTGCATCGAAATATACCGGAAACTAGCCTTAGCCCGACGAAATTAACTGAGAGTGAAATCCTTCGAGCGGCGCTTATAGCGCATGTAGGCATAGTGCTTCTGTTTCAGGGCCATCTCACGCTCGGCCGACCACCACGGGAGTGGTCGGCGTGCAAAACGGCCAGACGTTCTGGGAATAGTAGTCAGGCCCGCGGTGATGAGGTTACCGGAGAACTCAACAGCCTCATCTACCGGATTAAACTCCTCGACTGAGATAGATAATTCAGTCATTTCCTGAAATGCAGGCCACCGAGCCCGCGCCAAGCACCACCGAGATGGGCTCTCAGGCGGCAGTTGCCCTGAAAATGATATTTGAATGGGAAAGTGATCACTATAATGGAGGTCGTCACACGGGCAGCTCTAAGGTGATGTCCTCTATGGAATACTCAATGATACCCTCGCATAAACTACTCCTTTCACAAAGTTGATGATAGATTTTTTTATTTTTTTTATTTTATAGAGCCCATCTGGCAACAGTTGATGATAGAGTGCGGCGTCACACTCACGGGGGTGCCATCAAGTGCCCAAAGAGCACTTATCTTGGCCGCCTCGGAAGGATTCGCCTTATTCGCCAGAAGGCTCGCGCCCGAGAAACGGGTCACCTTCGGCTCTCTACCAATTACACTAGCTAATGCTCTTCTCTGATGGATCATGTTGCCCTTGGCTAGCATAGTGCTATCAGTGGAGCGAATAACAAGGAAGCGTTTAAAGCTAGCGGGATCGAAAACTCCAGGTAATCTCTGAATGACAGGCCCCGATGTTATCGAGGCTCCACCCTGTGCACTTTTAGTCTTAGTTATAGTCAGGGTCTCCACACCCGGGGAGGAAGAGGGGCCGGATGTGCCGATCTTGGCTTGGTCGCTTACCAAAGTGGCAGCAGACCCATCCGTCTCCGTAGCCCCCGCGGGTGGAGAGGAGCCCTGAGTCTTCTTAGTTTTTTTCTTTTTAGGAGAGGAGGGCGGGGAATAAACCTGCTTTTCCCCTCCGCCGGCAGGAGCCCCCAGGCTAGATGGACTGGCCTCAGCCAGGTCCTTCTCTGAAATGGAGAAGGTCCTGGCAGTCGTAGGGGCACTGGCGCGGAGGAGATCCCTCTCCTCCTTGTACTGCCTCGGAAACCCTAGCCGTTTGAGGAGGACCTTGCATAGGGTCGGATTTGGGTTTGGTGCTTGGCCCTGAGTCCGGATTCCCTCCCATGGAAGGCCCTACCGTCTGAGGCTGGGTTGCCTCAAGGACCATGTTTACCTCATGGGGGGCCTCCAGTTGGTCATCCGCCCCACAGGACATCCAGGTCCCGTTGGCGGTGTTGTCACAAGGCATGTATGGGGAGGCACAGGCCTTGACCCCGGCAAGGTTTAATATTCTGGCCAGCAGATCTTTTGAGGGAAGCAACCGAAGGGGCCTGGCTTCCCTCTCCCCCCTAAGGGGGTTTGCCCTACCAAGCCGCCGCAATGGGGAGCGGTCGGCTATGGGCTGCCTGCTGGCTTTCTTGGCAGTCCCCTTGGAATGAAAAGGGGGGACTGCGGCTGGGAACAGGGAGTTGCCCAAGAAGGGGGTGAGGGGGAGTCCCCTACACCCATAGGCAAAGCCTCCTCTCCGGTTCAAGTGTTATGGAGGGTCCCCTGGGAAACCACAGGGATGGGAACCTCCATTTTCTCTGTGGAGCTGCCTGAGGGCGGCTCCGTTGTTTTTACAGGAAAAAAAGGGGAGAGATTTTGATTTTCTTAGGTTTTCATTCATGGGCATGGTGACCCTTTTTTTCGACGGGAAGCAATCGCTAATCACCCCTCGCAGTAGCCTGCCCTGCAACGGGTGCATACAGGCCTGGCAGAGGCAGGTGTCGCCATTCAGGACCACCCCTCCTGCCTGGTGGCCTGGCAGTCCATCGACATGGCGGCTCCACCTTAGACACAGCGTAAAAATAAAGATAGATGGTGAAATTAGAAGAAAAGGGGATGTGAGGAAGGTATGGGTGGGGATGAAGCAGGTTGTTAAAAACCCACCATCCCAAACTGGAGTTCAGGGGTTAGGGAACATTGTCCCCTCCCCCCTCAGCCCCGATCAGGAAGAGTTGGCTGAGAGAAAGTTGTGGGAGAGGTTGTATGAAAAGCAAGGAAACAGGTGGGAAACACAAGTGTTTTGAAGGAAGGAGAAGAGGCTAAGCTGGGGTTGGATTGGGTGCTGAATCCAGTCAGCACGGCGGCCCGGATGGTAAACCGCAGGGTTGATAATGATTGTTAGGCAATGAAATTTATATAGCTTATGGATATAACTAAATTATGATTGAAGATATAATTATCTCAATTTAACTCCTATATAAACTCCTAATGTGAAAAATAAACATTTATTTTAGCATTTGGCTTATTATTAAGATATGAGAAAAATCCTATTAATCATAAAATATCCTATTGTTAGGATTACATGCTCATATCATCAAATTAAAACTGTACTATGTTATAATAATATTAATAATGATGATGATAACAATGATAATAATATTAATAAAAATGATAATAATAATGGTAATGATAATGACAATAATAATAATAACAATAATAAAAATTAAAAGATTATCAGATACGCATGAAATAAGAGCTTAGAAATTCACCCAAATGTACATTGTTATCGCAAGGTAAAAGTGCAGTATATGACAGAGGCATTTCCCAACTCCCTTCTTGCTGACCCAGCCTCCCTGCTTAAGCTAACACTTAATCCCTATGGCAACAAGCAATATTCTCTCTTAAGTATTCAAATTCTTTAATACTGCCGATTAATTTCTTGTGGTTTCACTGTTTTTGTTTTTTTCTGCAAAAGTCATTCTTAGGTAAACCCTGTTGGTCTCCACCTCTAATCACCTTGGTTAATACTAAGGTAGGAGTATCCTGTATCTTCAAAATGTATTCACATTGGCTCAATTGCAAAAATCTAAAAAAACTTGGTAACTAAATCAAATATTATTGGACCATTATTATAAAACAGTACTGGAGTTTAGTTTTTAACTTTTGAATGGGGTAACAGTGCTGGCGTCAATGTTCTATTAGTGAATTGCCTCAATAGGAGTGCAGCTTCCTCTTAAACACATTGCTGGTGGGGGTAGTGGCAATCTTGGGTGGAAATGAATTCCATGGGGAGATAACCCGACAGGAGAAGAATCGCTTTCATGCTCCTGTTGAGGAGTGTGGGACAAATATCTTGAATTTATGAGCCATGGTGTTATGGGGGGCCGAAAAAAAAGGTCAGTAGGTCTGATTGGAGAGAGATTGTGAAAGATTTTGTAGCACTGAATCAGGTCCATTCGCTGTAGCATCTCTTTAGTTGAGTGTAGGTTAAGACAAAGTAGTCTTTCAGGATAGGGAAGGAGAGACACGCCGGAGATTTGCCTGGTCCAACGGCGTTGCACAGATTCCAGTAGGGTTAAGTCACCAGCAAAGCTAGTAAACCACCCTGGAGTGGCAAACCCGATGAGAGGTCGGATATCACTAACCAAAAGAGAGAGTACAACATGCAGTCAACTTGAGAAGGTTGGTTGTGACTCCTGCTTTGTGGACAATGTTGGAGATGCGTTGGTGGAATCTTAAGTTGGTATCTATGAGGAGCAAAGGAGAGACCCCAAGATGATGCGACATTTGAGAGGATGTTTAGGTTGACTTGAAGGTCATGGGAGATGCCTGGTGAAGAGTACATTGGTGGTAGAGATAAAGTTTCAGGTCATCTGCAAACAGTTTGTATCTACAAGTCAGCTGGGCTCCTAGATGGTTGATAAATATGATGAAAAGGACAGGGCCGAGTACAGATCCCTGGGGGACCCCTCTGGAAACAGTACATGGTCTGCTGTAGGTGCCTTTGATGATGACACTCATGGTCTGATTGAGAAGGAAGCTTTGGATTCAGATAAGTAGGGTGCCACTGATCCCTATGCATCTTAGCTTTTCTATTAGGGTAGAATGATGAACTCTGTCAAAGGATTTGATAAAATCAAATAATATGAGATCCACTGTAAGACCCAAATCATACCAATATGTAAGATCATTGTAGGTCAGCAATATTGGTCAGATACAGAGCTGTATGAGCGGAATCCAAATTAATTTTCATCAAATATGAAGTGATCATCAAGGAAGGAGTAGAGGGTCTTGGTGATCAGGCGCTCTTAGGATTTTACAGGGAATGGGCGTGAGGCTGATAGGATGGTAGTTCAGAGGGTCATTGCTTGGGCCTTTCTTGAATATGGGTACAACATGGTAGTGCTTCCACATAGATGGTACCTCTCCATTGGCAACTGACTTGGAAAATAGGAGAAAAATTGGGTATGACAGGGATCAGGAGCACCTTTTCAAAAGCATTGGGTGGAGACTGCCTGGGCTCATCGCACTGTCTGTGTCTAGTGATGACTTTACTTGCTCAACTGTGATTTCAATTGTTGATAAGGTGTTGGTTCCTTGTTGGTGGGGACTGGGGTTAGGAAGGTCCTCAGTGACAAATACAGTGGAGAATGCTTCTACAAACGAGTTGGCCATGGTAAGAGTGTCATCAGTCAGGAAGTCGTTAATCATGAGAGCGCCGACTAAAGGTCTGGCAGTCTTCTTGTGCCTGATGTAAGAATAGAACAACTTCAATCTGGTGTTTCGATGAGTGACCAGGTGGAGTTCATAGTTTTGCTGCTTGTGTTAGTGCGTGATTGGCAACATGGAAGAGGTGAAGTTTCTGTAGGGTTATAGGAGCTCGGCATCTGTGGGAGATATAGGCTGACCAACAGCGAGACTTGTTTGAGTGAAGATGGGAAGGGACTCTGTTTAACCATGGAGGTTTACTTTGGTGTTGGCCTATAGTGGTGAGATGGTTGGCCATTCCATCTACGTTTAAGTTCCTAAACTCAAAGTCCCAGTCGAAAGTTAGGAGATGGTTATTAATGCCACGGTAATTTCCGCAGGCTCAGGCCAATTGATTTGGGACATTTTGTAACATTGAGGGAGGGGATCGAAAAAGATAGGAGAAATGAATTAGGTTATGGCCACAATGAGGAAACGGTGGGTGAGTTACAAAGTCAACAACTCGGTCTGGATCGGTGGTTAGTACTAAATCTAAAGTGTTGGCAGAGGGGACGAAGGGTGGGTCAAGGATATGTTGGTGTAAGCCAAGGGAGATGAATAGACTGTAAAAAGAAGCATCTTAAGGATGGTAGGTTAAAGACTCCCATTATTATTACTACTTTGCCCAGGCGAGAAATCTAAAATGAAGGATATAAGGGTACAGTTTTCCTCAGGTGTGTATGATGGAGGTCTGTAGATCACAAGCATATATATGTTGTATGTAGGTAGGTGTATGGGAAGGGTGTTGGGTGGGTAGCGATTGAGGTTGTATAATTGGGCATTGATGGATTCAAGATGGTAGAGACAGACCCCATGCTTGGGTCTGGTAGCCTTATGGTCATTATGTAAGATATTGTATCCTGAGATTTTAATAGTAGCATCTGAGATGTGTTGTTGGAGCCAGGTCTCAGTAACAGCGAAAAAGTGAATGTTATGATCCAAACAGAACTGGTGAGCATGATAGATTTTGTTGCTAAGGTTGTTGACATTTTTCAGTGCGTAATTAAGAATGCAGGATGAGTTGAGGTTTGATAGAGTTAGGTTTTTGAGAGGGGTGAGGGAGTGGTGCTAACAGGAAAGGGAGAATGTGGAGTAGGGTTTGGCAGCTGTGGAGCAGGTGGGTTTAGTAAGGCTGTCTGGAGAAGTCCCGACGGCGGGAATAGGGCAGATACAGCCGAGGTGTGGGCTCGCTCGCGCGATTGCTGGCGCTGCTTGTAGGTTAGGTCAGGTAATGTATACTTGGAGATAGATGGATTAGCGGCATTGAGTAAATTTCTTCTAGTGTGGTCATCAAAGATTCTGGCTCTGAAGAGATTTGGCTTAATGGAGGTGATGTCATTGATTTATTTTTATTTTTTTTTTAAGAGCTCATCTGGCGACTGCCTACATGGGCATTAGTCGCCGTATTAATACTGGCCTAGTTCTAGGCCACTTTAAAATCAAATTAAAGAAACTAAAAAAACACCCCAAATGGGGGAAAGTAAGCAAGCTCCTGCATCGGGGGGAGGTCCCCCCGGCGCAGGAGCGTGTAACCTAAAGGAAAGAAAAAAAACAAACAAAAAAACAAAAAAAACAAACGCTGCTTAAATGATAGGGAGAAGGCCGGCTTCCCCCCAAAAGTCAATAAGTCCACCAGTCGATGTGCACGCACTTATCCGAAGTACAGGGGACAGGCGGTAGCGAACCCCCCCATCCCGGTACCGGGACAGGTGTCGTTCGCGAAGATCACCCAGACTGGGACATTCAACAAGAATGTGCCGAACAGTCTGGGGGACGACGCAGTCGTTGCAATAGGGTGCAGGCGAGCGCTCCATCAAATAGCGATGCGTCACACGATTGTGCCCGATTCGGAGACGACAGAAAGCGACCTGAACAGTCGCGGCGCAATGGCACGCAACTTTAAGTTCCCTTCAACCGTCTCCCATCTTCTTTGCCAAGCAGTCCGAAGAGCTGCCCGTATTCCTGCCATGTAGTCGGTGTGAGGAAGAGCGAAACGCTGGTCCGGTCGCAGAGTCCTCGTGGACTCTTTGGCGCCCTCATCGGCGCGCTCATTCCCCGCAATTCCTACATGTCCAGGAACCTAGCAGAAGATAATCTCGACATCTGCCCGGCTCGCCAAAAGCATGGCGTCACGAATATCGCGAACCAGAGGATGCGGAGATTCTAATACCCCGAGAGCACTCAGGGCGCTTTGTGAGACGCTATAGATCACAATCCGGTCTCCAAACCGGGCACGTCGCGTAATCTCCCGTACCGAGTGGTGTATTGCCACCAGCTCGGCCGTGAAGACACGCAGCGCATAGTAGAGCCCTGCTGACTTCAAACAGAGGGGATACGGCGTGGAAGCCGACCCCCTCTTGGGACTTGGAGCCATCCGTATACACTGGCACGGTTCCAGCGTGACACGATGTGTGCTCCAAAAAGGTCGAACACAATACTCCTGGCGCAGTACAAGCTTTGGGAGCAGAGGCGTGGCGACAAACAGCCAAATGTGGTACCCTATAGGGTGGCGTCCTGGGCAGAACCAGGGGCGCCACAAGCCCGAGAGCAATATCTACCTCTCAAAGGAGTTTCCTGGCCCTAAACCCAAAGGGCTTAGGGTATGACTGGCGTCTCTCGGCGGCATAGGCACCATCGAGATCAGCTGCGGATGCAGTGAGAGCTGTTAGAGACTGAGGACGGCGCCGGGCTCACGCGTACAGGCGAATGATGCACTGCACGCGGTGACGAGAGAGTAGCATCTCCCCAGCATCGACCAACAGGCTCTCAATGGGGGAAGTGCGGAAGGCACCGGTCGCAAGGCGAAGGCCGGTGTGCTGGATCGAATCCACCTTCCGCAATAAACGCTCGGCTGCGGATGCATAAAACTCGCATCCGTAGTCAAGCTTCGAGCGAACAAAGGATCGATAAAAAAGTAAGGCAGTAAGTAGCCCTATCAGCGCCCCGAGCGCTGAACGCCACGGAACGGAGAATGTCCATGGCGCGGGTACAAGAGACCCTAAGGCTGCGAATATGAGCCTCCCAGGTGAGGCGTCGGTCAAATACAAGACCAAGGAAACGGTGCGACTCAACCACATCCAGGCGCACCCCATTAAGAAACAAATCTGGGTCGGGGTGAAGCCGTGGATGGCGGAAGAAGTGCACCACCTTAGTCTTGGCTAAAGAAAACCGAAACCTGTGCGCTTCGGCATAGCGAGAGACGCGGTTCAATGCATGTTGGAGTCGAAGCTCCAGAGTTGGCATCTGGGCCGCGCAAAAAGAGATCGAAAGGTCGTCCACGTAGAGCGTAGCGAGAACATCTTCCGGCAGCACCGATGTGATGCCGTTGATCTTCAGGGCAAACAGTGTGACAATGAGGACACTTCATTGCGGGACACCCTCTTCCTGCTCCTTTGGGCCGGAGAGGGCTCCCCCAAACCGTACGTGGAATTGACGATCTCGCAAAAATTCAGATATAAATATTGGGAGGCGTCCCCTCACCAGGCAGGATCATAGGCCTTCTCCAGATCGAAAAACCCCGTGGCGTAGTGCTGTCTACGAAGGAAAGCCTCGCAGATGGCATTTTCCAGTCGGAGGCAGCATCCGACGTGGAGTGGAACTTGCGGAAGCCGCACTGTGCGGAAGACAGATGGCCTCCGCTGTCCAGGAAAAAGGCTAATCTAACATTTACCAATTTCTCCATCAACTTACACACGCAAGAGGTCAGAGAGATTGGGCGGAAACCGGTCGGAGTAGAGTGATCTCTTCCCGGTTTGCAAAAGGCGAGCACAGTAGCGGTTCGCCAGGAGTCTGGGAGAAGACCTTCCACCCAGATCCTGTTGAACAAATCTAACAGAAAGGCCATGCCTCGCTCACCCAGGTGTCGAAGCATGGCGTACGGGACAGCGTCCGTAAACATTGGCGGTGTCCGCGCACGATGCGAGAGCGTAACGCAACTCACTCACAGTAAACTTGTCGTTGAAGGGTTCTTCGCCTCTGGAGGTAAAGTCCAGCCGGCGGCCTTCCGCGACATCACGACGTGCATTGAATGCTGGCGGAGCAGCATCCCGGCTAGAGAATGCGGAAAAAGCGGTCGCTAAGGATTCCGCCACAGACGCGGGGACCAAGATTGCGGTCCCATTCACCTGGAAAATGGCAGGGGGGGCCTGCGAGAACTTGCCCCGAATCCTTTTGACTCGCTTCCACACCTCAGCTAAAGGAGTCTTCCCGTTAAGTGAAGACACGTATGCCCGCCAAGAAGAGCGGCGGGCGTGCTTCGAAATATACCGGAACCTAGCCCTAGCCCTAGCCCGACGAAATTCAGCCACAGTGAAATCGTTCGGGCGGCGCTTATAGCGCATGTACGCATAACGCTTCTGTTTCAGGGCCGTCTCACACTCGTCCGACCAACATGGGAGTGGTCGGCGTGCAAAACGGCCAGACGTCCTAGGAATAGTAGTCAGGCCCACGGCGATGAGGTTGCCGGAGAAGAACTTAACGGCCTCATCTACCGACCTAAACTCCTCGACTGAGATAGAGAATTCAGTCATTTCCTGAAATGCAGGCCACCGCGCCCGCGTCAAGCTCCACCGAAGTGGTCTCTCAGGCGGCAGTTGCCCTGAAAATGATATTTGAATGGGAAAGTGATCACTACCATGGAGTCATCGACCACCACCCAATCAAAATCAGGCTGTGCATCCAAAGAGCACAAAGATAGGACAAGGCAAGAAAATGAAGCGGTTCTCAGACAGTGATGCGTAAACTCATCCACGTTTAGGACACCCATCTCAAGCTCTTCGATCTGATCGGCAAGGACTTGTCCCCTGGGATTTATGGAGTAATCTCCCCAGAGAGGATGCCTGCCGTTCAGATCTCCAAGCAGGAGATAGGGCCTCGGCAACCGTGCCACGACGCGGCGGAAGTCCCCCGCGTCGAAGTCAGCTGACGGTGGAATGTACGCAGAAATGATAGTATACCTCCTATCCAGGTGCAGCTGCACAGCCACTGCCTGAAAGGAGGTATCTAAGGAGAAAGGAAGAACGGAGACATCATGCCGGGTGTAAACCGCGCATCCCCGCAGCCGGCCATCTCGCGATGGTGGGGTCGCAAGACCCTTATACCCCGGGAGGGCGGGCAGGGGGCACGAGCCTAACATGGTCTCCTGTAAAAAGATAGCTAACGGGGAACGCGACGAGACGAGCCTCCGCCCGGAGTGCACGGCAATTTAATTGAAGGAATATGCCCTCCATGCCTAGCTCGGAGGAGACGCGTGGGCCCGCCTCGAATTGAAGACCCTCACGGGAATGGCCGTACGCTTCCCGGGGGCAGAACCACAGGCGCTATTGGCCGGACAAAGCGCTGAAGGCGCTGTCGCCTTCGAGGACTTATTGGGGGAGGTTGGGCTCGCCTGCGAGTCTTTTCCTCCCTCCGCCTCGAAACCTTAGGCGGGCGTTGTGGGTTCGGAGGCGGGGGGCCCTCTTTTCGAGGAACCACCGTCTCCGAGGCACTCGCCACACCTCGGGGCGTGGGCGAAGGAGCCGAAGCACCTTTGTTGCTGTCCTCCTTTCGGGGGACAGCTTTAGGAACCCCGGAAGATGGCCTAGCGACCATCTTCAGGGGTGTTGCCTCCTGTGATTCTAACGACTCGGTGGAGGCGCGTGGCCGTTTCGCCTTACGGGAAACGGTCACGCTGGGGAAAGAGGGGGGAGCCCTGGTTTTAGGCCGGAGCTGGGTATGAACCCTTTTTGCCGCCAGCTTTACCAGGGGAGCGCCCGGGTTGGATAGAGCCCGCAGAAGGGCTCCGAATGGGCGCGGAAACAACCGTGCTCGTTAGCCTGGATGGGCCAGGAGCAAAGGGTGCCTTTCTAACTATTGAGGCATATGACGTTCCAGGCAGAGCCGGGCGCGCCAGGACCAAGTCATTAGACTCGCGGAATGAGAGTCGATCCTGGGCTTGAACGGCCAGGATTTCTATCTCAAGGAGATATGCACCACATTGCTTCGAAGAAGCGGGGTGCGGCTCTCCGCAATTGACACACTTAGCCACACACGATTTGGACTTATCGTGTGCGACCTTGGAGCAATTTACAGAGACTTTGGGTGACCCCGACTTTGCTCGGCTACATGAGCGATTCGTATGGCCGAAGCAGTGACAGTAATAGCACCGCCGCAGCACCTTCACGCGGTAGCGGTACCAACCGGCACGCACCGACTCAGGGAGCTTGTCACATTCGAATGCGACGAAGAGTGTAGGAGTGGGTCTCGATGCCCCTCCCTGTTTTCTCATCACACATTCGACCTTGACCACCCCATGGTCGGCTAGCTCTAGGATGATGTCCTCAATGGAGTAGTCAACGAGTTCCCTTGCATAAACTACTGCTTTCACAAAGTTCATGGTAGAGTGCAGCGTCACACTCACCGGGGTGCGATGAAGTGTCCAAAGAGCACTTATCTTGGCCGCCTCGGCGGGATTCGCCAGAAGGCTCCCGTCCGAGAAACGGGTAACCAATTGCACTAGCTAATCCTCTCCTCTGATGGATCATGTTGCCCTTGGACAACATGGTGCCATCAGTGGAGCGAATAACGAGGAAGCGTTTGAAGACAGCAGGCTCGAAAACGCCAGGTAACCTCTGAATCAGGCGCCCCGATGTCATCTAGGCTCTGCCCTGTGCACTTTTGGTCTTAGTCAGGGGCTCCGCAACCGGGGACACAGAGGGGCCGGATGTGCCGATCTTGGCTTGGTCGCTTGCCAGAGTGGCAGCAGACCCATCAGTCCCCGCGGATGGAGAGGAGCCCCGAGTTTTCTTTGTCTTTTTCTTTTTTGGAGAGGAGGGCGGGGAATAAACTCGCTTCTCACCCCCGCCGGTAGAAGCCCCTAGGCCAGATGTACCGGCCTCAGCCAGGTCCTTCTCCGAAATGGAGAAGGTCCTGGTGGTTGCAGGGGCATCATCCGGAGGAGATCCCTCCCCTCCTTGTACTGACTGAGAATCCCCAGCCGTTTAAAGAGGACCTTGCATAGGGGCGGATTCGGGTTCGGTGCTTGGCGCCGAGCCCGGATTCCCCCCCATGTCTATCACAGGAGGGGCCTCCAGTTGGCCATCCCCTCCCAGGACATCGCAGGTCCCCTTGGCAGCGTCCTGAGTCTTTAGTGGGGTGGCACAGGCCTTGACCCCGGCAAGGTTTAATATTCTTGCCAGCAGGTCTTTTGAGGGAAGCGCCCGAAGGGGCCTCGCTTCTCTCTCCCCCCTAAGGGGGTTTGCCCTACCGAGCCGCTTACACGAGGAGCGGTCGGCCGCTGGAAATAGGGAGGTGTCCGAAAGTACCTCCAGAGAAGGGGGTGAGGGGGAGTCCCCTACAACCGTAGGCGTAGGAGAGGAGTAAGCCTCCTCTCCGGTTAAAGAAGTATGGAGGGTCCCCTGCGCAAGCACAAGGGGACGGACCTCCATTTTCTTGGTGGAGCTGCCCGAGGGCGGCTCCGTTGATGTTCTTGGGGAAGTTGGGGGTTTTTTTGTTTATTTTTTCATCATTGGGCATGGTGACCCTACTTGTGCTACGGGACGCAATAGCTCATCACCTCTTGCAGTTGCCCGCACTGCAAGAGGTGCTTACAGGCCTGGCAGAGCCAGGCGCTGCCATTTCTGGCCACCCCTCCTGCCTGGTGGCCTGGCAGTCCATCGGCATGGCGGCTCCACCTTGAACACGGCGTTAAATTGCTAGAATGTGAAGAGGAGAGGAAAAGGGATGTGAGGAAGGTATGGATGGGGATGAAGCAGGTTGTTAAAAACCAGCTACCTCAGACCGGAGCTCAGGGGTTAGGGAACATTGTCTCCTCCCCCCTCATCCCCGATGCGGGACGGTTGGTTGAGAGGAAGGTCAGCATCTACCCTGTGAAATTAGAGGCTGACCAGAGAAAGTTGTGGGAGAGGTTGTATGAAAAGCGAGGAAACAAGTGTTTTGAAGGAAGAGGCTAAGTTGGGTTCGGATGGGGTGCTGAGTCCCGTCAGCACGGCGGCCAGGATGGCAAATCACCGCGCCCCTTACGGGGTGATGTCATTGAGGGTGATGGATTTCCCAGGTATGAGATGGGACACCACTTCATTAAACTTAGGTTGGATTTTTGATAGGTCATTTTCCAAACCACGCAGAATTATAAGAGTTCACTCATTTCTCTCTCTCTCTCTCTCTCACACCTCTACCACCTCCTCATTAATTCTCTTCTGTAGGTCTTGTGGGTTAAGGGGGGGAAGAGGAAGAATGTATGGTAGTTTTTAGTTGTTCAACCTCTTGTTTTAGTGTGTTTACAGTGTTGATCAATAGTTTCAGTAGTTTCCTGTCTTCCACTGTGGTGTGGACAGATTCCAATAGTAGTTTGACTGCGTTTAAGAATTAGGTAAAGTCATTTGGGGAAGAGGTTAGTGGGGGAGGGGGTTAGAGAGGCGAAAGGTTGCTTGGGATTAATAGGGGTGGCATTCTTACATCTAGAAGATATGTAGCTTAGATGGTGGGATTCATTCAATAGCTTGAATTGTCTAGATGCCACTGCATTCAATATCAGCATGAATCCAAGCCCAACAATGGTCACACTCAATAGATTCTCCACTACCTAAAATGGCAGCGCAGATGTCACACTGATAAACAACATTAGGATGGCGGGGAGAACTAGGAATTTTGCTTCTTGTGCCTGAGCTCATTGTGGAAACTGGGATAGTGGTTAGCCTACCAGGTGTTGTAGCAATTGCAAAAGGGTGAGTAGAGCTACTGGTATCCTTTCCTTATCTTCAAGGAGAATGTCTCCTCATTCCAAAGAATAATATATTGTTCAATGCACTTTGACTAGTCACTCTCTTTAAATAGGCAATTTGTTTCATATGTTCGAGAAGTATAAAGTTCACTTCGGTAAGTTAGAAAGAGTGAAACATAGGGCTACTAAACTAGTTCTTTGATGTATTGTATTGTCAAGAACCGGAACTTTGTTTTAAATATAATGATTGAGCTTTTTAAAAAAAAATTTTAAATATAATGACATATCAAAACTACTAATCCCAGGCACTGAACTTTTACCGTATCTTGTTCAGCAATTGGCGCATTGAACCAGCCCATAAAAATTCTCACATCTCAGCTTCAATCTCTGCTGGGCTGGTGTGTAATATATAATACTGGGCTGATGTCAGAGTCAAATGCTACTGGTGAGTGGTCCTACCAGGTGAGTTAATATTTTATGTAACCACATCCACTGAAATGAGCATGTAAAAAATTATAAAACTTATTTTGAGAGAGAAGAGGTGGGACAGACATAAAATCCACCACCTTGAAGTTGTCTCATTATGTCCTTCTGTCCCGTGTAATTTGACATAACCGATTCATATCTTCAAGCAACTGGTAGTCTCCTCCCCCAGTTGTATAAGACGACGTTACCAGCCCTGTAAAGTGGCCTAATCTTCCTCGCCAGCCATATCAGACGAGGTTCCGAGCTTCGTACCTCCTCCAGGAGTATAAGACAATGTTACCAGCTGTAAACTGGTGTAATCTTCATCACCACTCTTATCAGACGACGTTCCGAGCTTCATCGTGCCTTCTCCACTCCTAATAGACGACGTCACAAGATGTTAACTGGCGTAACTTACATGCCAGTCGTAACAAATTAATATATAGATATGACAAAGAGATTCATGATTTTCCTTTCATATTACCTCTAGGTGATTTAAGATAATTAACAGTTTCCAAATAAACAACATGGATTCAGCTGATAATTATCACTTGATACCTGCTCCATTGGGCAGTTATTGAATCAGGACTACCACAAATTGCATTACTCACATTGTCAAAACCAGGACTACTAAATGTGACTGAATTTTGTGAAAATTATAAAAACTTGATGCAGGGGAGATGTGAATGCCCTGTGTGTTATGTGACTCATGAAAATGTGGCTTTGGTAGAGGTGGTGAGTCAGTTGCGTGGTGAATGCAAGAGATTAAAAGTGAGAAGAGATATGAGTGTATGCATGAAGAATGTGGCTGGGGCCATGAGGGAGGAAGCTAGACCTAGACTAGAGACTGAAGAGAAAGAATAGACTGATGTAAGTGAAGATGAATGGTGGGTGAATATGGATAGAGTGGCTAGGTTAGGACAGGTTAGGTGTGTGTGAGTAAGAAGCATGGAACCTGTTAGGTTGACTAACAGATTCGATGCCCTGAGAGAGGAAGAGGTTGGAAGTGATTTGTCTGATGTGGTTGTGGCCGAAAGTGGAATAAGTGGTAGTTTAAATGAAAACAGGAGGGAGGCATTGTATGCATTGGATGGACTAAATTTAAGCCAGGATGGGATTGCTGTGTTGTGGCAGGAGTTAGATAGTGTTATTAGGTCTTTACAGGCAGTAAGCTAGTTACTGATAGTGGTAAGGAAAATACAAGAGTGCAAGGTGGGGCAGGGAAAGGAAAGAGATGCAGAAGAGAGAGCAGAAGGTATACAGACTAATAGAGGTGCTTCAGGAAGAGGAGGGCTGGGTTGACTTTATATCAATGCTCGTAGTCTTAGAAATAGAAAGGATGAGTTATCATCATCCTCATCATCACTTCTCACTAACTCTATAATTAAAGAAGGGGATTTTTTTGAGTATTTAAATAATAATTTCATCTTAGTTTGGTTATGACTTGATTTTTTATCAGTTATTTCTAATAATTCTTTTATAATATCAAAAAACAAAATGGTGAAGTTCAGAAAATTTATTATTATATATCTTCTATAACTATATTTTAGCAACCTGATATTTTGAAAGGGGGGAAATTTAATATAGTTCATTTTTAAAATTACCAGGCAATGGTTTCGTCACTCCCATCCTATGGGAGGAGCTTGCGCTTCACTACTAAGATTAAAATTTAAAATCTAAAAAAAAGCTGCCATGGTTAAATTTTTGTAAATTTTCTGAACTTTGCCAATTATAATAATTTAAAAAAGGAACTCTAAACTAAATTTCCCACCTTATAAAATATCACGTTGCTAAAATATAGTTATAGAAGATATATAAAAATAAATTTTCTGAACTTCACCATTTGTAATTCTTTGGGTTTTGAAGAATTAAAGAAATTTCAATACTTATATTTATTTCTGAACTTTATCATTTTGTTTTTTGATATTATAAAAGAATTATTAGAAATAAATTTGAAAAAAAACATAAGTCACAACCAAACTAAGATAAAATTATTATTCAAATACTAAAAAAAATCACCTTAAATAATAGAGTTAGTGATGATGATGATTATAATTGGCGATGTTCAGAAAATTTATAAAAATTGAACCATGGCTGCTTTTTTTTAGATTTTAAATTTTAATCTTAGTAGCAAAGCCATTGCCTGGTTTAGTCATATTATTGATGAAGATATAGATATAATATGTGTAATAGAATCATGGGTTAATGAAAATAAATTTAATGAAACGTGAGTGAATTTGAACTACAGGGTTATATATATATTAGTCCAAGGAGAGATATGACTGGTGGTGGGTTGATTATTTATATCAGAAATAGCATTTCTTCAAATCTAAATAATTCTATAAAGCAAAAAGAAGTTGAGTCGCTGTGGATAGATATTAGGGTCAGTAAAAATAGGATAATACACTTGGGAGCCTTTTACAGACCAGCCGGAGAGACTGACTATATTGATGAGCTAATGATCAGGGAAATAAGGAAAGGATGTGAAGTAGATACAGTTATTCTTGGTGACTTTAATTTATATTCTGTGGACTGGGAAAATATGATAGGAATGGATAGAGCAAGTTGAAGGTTTATAGAATGCTTTGAGGATAATTCTTTGACTCAGTTTGTTAATAAACCAACAGGGGGTGCCAATATATTAGATCTGGTTCTTTCAAATGATGATAACTTGGTTCTGGAATTGACTGTTGGGGAAGCATTGGGAAATAGGGATCATCAGATGGTTCATTTTAACTTGGGAATAGTGAAAGGTAGAACATCAACAAACTCCACAAAACTCCAAATTTTTATAGGGGAGATTACGATAAATTACAAAACTTGCTAAATCAGATTAGGTGGGATATAGAATTCAGGGGGAAGAATACTTATGAGATGTGGGACACTTTTAAGACTATACTAAACATAGTCCAGGAGCAGTATATTCCAATGAAGGCTATTAGGAAGAAATGTAGGAAGTCATTGTGGTGGAATCAAGAGATAGTATGAAAATTTCTGAGAAGAAAAGGGCATACCAGACATTACAGAGAGAAAGTACTTTTGGCAATTTAAATCATTATCAGTCGACCAGAAATGAGCTAAATAAGATTATTAATAAGAGCAAAATGGCAGCAGAAATTAATTTAGCTCAAAATAATAATAAAGATCAGAGAAAATTCTTTAGCTATTATAGAATCAATAACAAATCTAACAATGATAAAATAGGACCGATTAGTTATGAAGGGGTTTTGAAGGAATCTGAGGAAGAAATAAGAGAGGTTCTTAATGATCATTTTTCCTCATTATTTACACAAGAGAATCAAGATAGATTAATTCATGATAATTCTAGGTCAAGGGAAGTAGTGTTGAATACCATTAATGTGAACAGGGAAATAATTAAAGGGCATATATTGGAGTTAAATACTAGTAAGGCATCTGGCCCAGACAACATTCATTCTAGGTTACTCAAAGAAGGTGTAGATAGTATTGCAGTAGCTGTTGAGGAGATATATACTAGATCACTAGAGTTTGGAGAAATACCTGATGATTGGAAATTAGTGAATGTAGTGCCCATTTTTAAGAAGGAAAGTAAAGAGGACCCGGATAACTTTAGACTAGTAAGCTTAACTACCATAGTTTGTAAAATTCTTGAGAAGATAGTTAAGATGGGAATTTCTAACCATCTAAAGAGTGGTAAGTTAATAAATGAAGCTCAGCATGGGTTTAGAAGAGGTAGATTGTGTTTAACAAATTTACTGGATTTTATGGATTATTTAACTAAAGAATTAGATAGGGGAGAGAATGTTGATAATGTTCCACATAGGAGACTAGTTCAAAAATTAAAAATGCATGGGATATATGGTAAAGTTTTGAATTGGATAGATGAATGACTGAAAGACAGGAAACAGAGTTGTACTGAATGGGGTGAGGTCACAGTGGAGGGACATTATCAGTGTTGTACCTCAGGGATCTGTTCTAAGCTCTTTATTATTCATAATTTATATAAATGATCTTGGAGAGGCTATAAATAGCAGTGTCAATTTTTGATCATGATACTAAATTGGCAGCTGCAGTCAAAGAAGTTGAGGGTAGCTTTAAAGTGCAGAGTGACTTAAATAAGTTATTTTTGCTTGGGCTCAGTAGTGACAGATGAATTTTAACCTTAAAAAATGCAAAGCTATTAACATGGAAAGGGATAATAGGGAATTTAGTTATGAATGAATGGCATTGGCTGATTTCAGTTGAGGATGAGAAGGACTTAGGTGCAGTAGTAGATAGGTCCCTGAAGTTTTCAGAGCAGTGTAGTGAGGCAAAAAATAGAGCAAATAGGGTACTAGGATACATTTAGAGGAATGTTAGCTACAAGAGTAAAGAGGTTACCCTTAAACTCTATAACTCGTATGTCATGGCACATTTAGAGTACTGTATACAAGCATAGTCACCATACTTTAGACAACATGATATCAACTTACTAGAGTCAGTACAAAAGATGGAAACAAAAGTAATACCTTCTCTGAAACACTTTGAATATGAAGATAGACTGAGGGTACTAAATATGCTCTCATTTGAAAGGTGTGTGAGGGGAGATATGATTGAACTTTTTAAAATCTGTTCTGGGATAGATAAGTTGGATTTTAGCAAGTTATTTGAGTTGGAAAGTAGTAATAGGACTAGAGGACACGACTTAAAAGTTAAAAAACAGAGGTGCAGGTTAGATGTTAGAAAATATTTTTTCACCAACAGAGTGGTAGAGATTTAAGATTTAAGATAAGTTACCGGTGGGTTGCTGCCCAATCCAAGTGGATTCTATATGGCCGCTAGGGTGAAACGAGAAATATCATCTATAAAAGGTGGAGGAGACCACTTTGTGACAAAAATTTAAAAAACGACGGGTTAAAAGATTCCTCCGCCAATATGAATCGAAGACGGGTGTGTTGAGGAATAGTTAAAAGGGTCGGGAAACAGGACAACCGGAGAATGGTAAAATGGCTACAATCCAATAAAAGGTGGGCAACCGATTGGTCCCCACCACAAAAACGACAGCGAGGGCTGATATGGGCATCACCCGAAACAAGATGGCCGTGAGTAAGTCTCGTGTGGCCAATGCGAACTCGGCAAAGGGCCACCTCCAACGACCGCATTCTATGACGACTCGAGGGCCAAGAGCGAATAGAATTTTTTATTTTGTATAGTTTGGATGATGAACAGTCATCCCATTCATTCTGCCACAGTTGAAAAATATACTTTCTTATTGAAGGAAAGTAGTCCCTAAAAGGCAGAGCAGAGTTCTCAGGGGACACAGAATGTGCTGAGCGGGCCAGCCGATCAGCCTTCTCGTTGCCCAGGACCCCCACATGCCCAGGAACCCAGCAAAAAATAATTCTATATCGGGATGCATTTTGGATCAGCCAGTTGCAAATTTCTGTGACCACGGGATGGGACGCATTAAAAGATCTAATTGATTGTAAGACACTCCTTGAGTCGGAAAAAATGACAAAATCACTAAAAGGTAAAATTTGGATGAGTCTAAAGGCTAAAAGGATTGCTGAAAGTTCAGCGGTAAAAATGGAGCTGCTGGCGGCAAAGATAAAGTTAAGAATTCTCCTCCAGGGTAGATGGCTGCGGCGCCCACGCCACCGTCCGACTTAGAGCCATCCGTGTAGAGTGGGCAGCATTGTTTGTGGGAGATCGAATGCTCTAAGAACAGGCTTTTAATGATGCGAGGGTCCATGGAGGACTTGTCCAGGCTCCACATGTTGGTACATACTGTGGGGAGAGGAGCACGCCACCTAGGGTTCAGTAAGGATGGAAGGGTAAGGACCCTTGGAGCACCCAGGTTAGAGAGATGATCTCCTATGCGAAGGTTCAAAGGGCGGGGTAAAGATGGCAACTTATCATATGCCGCCGTTGATTCGGCAGCATACAGGCATCTGTAGACCTCTGATACAGGGGCTTGCTGTACTCGGCAGAGGTATCGCATGCAGATTTGAAGTCTATGGTAGGGCAAAGGGAGTACCCCACTCTCGCAGTAAAGGCTGTTGACAGGAGAATTACGGAAGGCTCTTGGGGTTGCAGGTCAGAGTATACGTCTCCAACACGTACCTTGAAGGATCGAGATGCTAAAAAACTTTGAATAAATGAAGGTAAAAGGCCTCTCATCCCCCAGAAGTATAACTGCTTCAAGATGCCGTATCTCCATGTTGTGTCGTAGGCTTTCTCAATATCGAAAAATATGGCTAGGACTCGGTGCTTTAATGAGAAAGCTTTCCGGACTGATCCCTCGAAACTTACTAGTAGGTCAAGGGTACTATGACCTTTGCGGAAGCCACATTGAAATGGAGAGAGAAGGTGATTGGCTTCTAGGAACCAGTTTAGGCGCTCCAATATCATTTTTTCCAGCAACTTACTCAAACAGCTGGTGAGAGCTATAGGGCGGTAGTGATCTGCATTCAACCCGTCCCTGCCCGGTTTGACAAAGGGAAGGATGATCCCAATGCGCCATGATGACGGGTAAAAACCCTTAACCCATATAAGGTTGTACAAATCAAGCAAGAAGAGAGTAGAGTGTGGATGTAGGTGCCGAATCATGTCGAAATGGATCTCATCAAGGCCAGGGGAAGTAGATCTGCAAAGGGACAAAGCGCTTTGCAGCTCATAGATGCTGAATAGAGCGTTATACGGAAGGTTAGATTTTGTTGTGAAGTTGAGAGAATGAGATTCTTCCTTTGATTTGTAGGATTGAAAAGCCTTATCGTAACGGCTGCCATGCTGACTGCGCGGAAATGGTCAGCAAAAGCATTGCTGACCGCCAGGCCGTCATTCTCCAAGGAACCGTCTAAGTTGAGTGTGGGGGTATGATGATTAGCATAACGGCCCCTGATCTTATTAATCCTCTTCCAGATCTTAGCAGTAGGTGTCATAGAGGAGATCGATGAAACGTATCTGCGCCATGAATTTCGGCGAGCTTGACGAAGGGTTCTTTGGCGAAGCGCACGAGCTCGGTTTCGGTCGACCTTGTTGCACAAAGTTGGGTTCTTTCGGAATCGGGCATGGGCTAACTTGTAATTTTTGATAGCTGTTGCACACGTCGAAGTCCACCAGGGCACGGTTGAGCGGCCCGTGACAGGTCGCCTCCGTGGGATGGTTTGTGTTGCTGCATTGTAGATAGTCGATGTTAAGTATTTTACTGCCGCGTCCACTCCATTGAAGGTCCCCAAAGATGCATTTGTGAAGGACGCCTCTTGGAAACCTTC
Source organism: Ceratothoa steindachneri (assembly GCA_963969495.1). Classification (NCBI taxonomy): domain Eukaryota; kingdom Metazoa; phylum Arthropoda; class Malacostraca; order Isopoda; family Cymothoidae; genus Ceratothoa; species Ceratothoa steindachneri. The sequence goes on along the minus strand of OZ018330.1, from coordinate 78,551,027 downwards.
CCAATCTGCATGACCTAAGTCCCACTTAAGGGGCATGGTTGTATGAGGGCTAACTTGAAGGGCCGACAAGACAATAGGGAAGTGGTCACTTCCATGGAGATCGTCAAGAATTGACCATCGAAATTCCGTGAAGCAATCAGGGGAACAAACAGAAAGGTCAACACAGCTAAAAGAGTCCGTCTGGACATGATAAGAGGTAAAATCGCCAGTATTTAAAACACAAAGAAGGTCAGATAATAAAAGAGACTCTAAAACACTGCCTTTGGCATTTCGAGTGATGTCACCCCAGTATGGGTGACGGGCGTTAAAATCTCCTAGTAATAAGAATGGGGAGGGTAACTGGTCTATAAGTTCTAAAAGGTCGGATCTTGACAATGATAAACAAGGGGGTAGGTAAATAGAGCAAACGGTAAAAAGCTTAGTAAGAAAAACCCTCACAGCAACAGCTTGGAGGGTAGTATGTAAGGAGATGAGAGAAACATGGTAGGATGAAGATACCATGATTGACACCCCTCCATGAGAGGGGCTTCCAGCAGGAGCAATAGAGTTGAAAGTGAGAAAACCGGGTACCGGCGGAAAGGGCCGTATACCCAGTTTATTCTCCTGGAGACAAATAACAGCGGGGTGGATAGTCGTCAAAAGAATTTTGAGTTCTTCCCACTTTGGAAGAACTCCTTGACAATTCCATTGTAAAATGGAAGATATTATGTGTGACGATTAGATACCACTGTTGATATCTTTTTCTCTTTTGAGGTCGATAATGTATTTGAGGTTCTTCCCAAAGAGCTTGGGAGACGGAGAGCTGATTTTGAGGATCCTGCTTTTGCAGGGGGAGAAATCCTAGATGGAGTAGTAACTGAGGTTTTTTTCGTGGGTTTTGGAGAACCGACCGAGGCCCTTGATTGTAATTCGGGCTCGCAACCTGGCGGAAAAGGAAGATCAAGAAGGGATTTTCGGCCGGTAGATCCGGATTAATGGGTCGAGGGTATTTTAGGTGTCTGAGGAGTTGGTCCAACCGCCGCAGTTGGTGATGTTGGAGTATCAACTGCTTCAATCGGATCTTGGTTTAAAGGGTGAGCGGGCGAACAGGTGATCTGAGCGAGGTGTGTGGAGCTGGGTGTATTTCTGCCATCGTTTGGATCAGGATGGGGCCTACGTCCTGTGAAGGGCGAGACGGACTTAAGGGCAGAGAATGTTCAACCATAGGGGAGGAGTCCATTGGAGATTCTCGGGGTTCGGCCGAGTCGGCTCCAGAGGCTGCCCGCTTATTGGTGGTCGATGACCCAGGTGAGGAATCCTTTCTCTTACCACTGGGCTTTGAGTCTCGTGGCCGGGTGGATGATCCTTCACTGGTCGATGTTGAGGATTCTTTCAAATAGCGCCTGATGTCTTCAAGCGTCTCACCCTGAGCGTCTTTCCCAGCTAGAGCTGCTGGAGAGAGGGGGGCTACATTAATTATCTCTGTATGAGAGCGATGCTTCGACTGCATATTCTGAATATTTTCGACGCCGCGAGTAGATCTAGGGTGAAGTGCTTCAGGCCGGTCGGAACTCGCGCGTGATGGTCGGTTTCGTCCAGCATCACGTAAAACGTCAGAGAAGAGCCGGCCGAGTGGCGAGGTTTGTGCTCGGGCACGCTCGCGGGCCTCTCTTATATCTAGATGTAGGGAGTCGCGCAAAGCAAGAACTTCCTTTTCATATAAAAATATAGAGCAGAGTTTCGACGCAGCACTGTGGGTACCTCCGCAGTTGGCACAGTGGGGCGTTTTGGTGCATTCGGGGCCATGGTAGTCAGAGCTACAATTCACGCAGGAGCGAGAGTGCCGACAAGCTCGGCCAACATGTCCAAATTGATTGCAATTGAAGCAGCGTCTGGGTAATTCGATGTAGGGACTTACCGGGACACGAAGGTACCCAGCTTTAATATACTGCGGCAGTTCTTGTCGTTCAAATGTTAAAATCAGTGTGGCGGTTGGAACTTTAGTGGAGCCTAATGTTTTAGTTACCCTGTGTACGTGTGTCACACGTTGGGTACTGAGCTTACTCTGAAGGCGGGTGGGGTCGTAGTCCTTTAGTTCGTTTGAACGGACGACACCTTTGACGAAATTCAGACGCGGATGGGGCGAGACAGTTATTGGAATTTCAGCTATCGAAGATAGATTTCGCACAAGGTTGTGTTGAGAGTGGGATGACACCTCGACTACGACATCACCACTTCCTCTTGACCACATCCGGCGGGGTTCACCACAGTGGGACTCAAAAGATTCATTGACGTCAAACACATCGACTTTTGCAAGTGGGATGTCAGATGATGAATTCATGACAAGAAAGCGAGGATAATCAAGATCTGGGTCTACTTCGTTGGAATAGGGGTCCAACGAGCGAGGAAAGGCTGAAAGGGAAGCTAAGGAACGTTTGGCACGAGAACCCTTACGAGAAGGGGAGGTTTTTGGTTTATGGCTAGCCATTGCAAAAAGAAAAAAAACTTCGCATTCTCCCTCGGGGCTCCCCACCATGGAGGCCTACAAGGGCCCGGCACTACTGCAACTATGCAATCAGTTACGTCCGGTATGTCCTCTTGGAGAATGGATACGGATCCACCACACCATCTTTGTAACCCTAAGAGGCTGCCCGAGTTCTACGCACGGAGAAAAGGGGCCAACGATGGGTTTCTCCTTGGGCATTCGGTAGACGAAGGCGGTGGAGATGCCCAGCCTCTTTCACCTTCATGAAAGAACAATTCAGAATCAATCCATTAAACGAGCAGAGGTCGGGTATTGATAAGGACCACTAGATAGGTAAAGGAAGAGGGGGAAATAAAGGGCAGTGGAAGATCGTAATAGAGGAGGAAAGAAAGAGGGGTATGTTAAAAGTCTTGTTGGCAGCACCATGGGTCCCCCCAGAGTGGTAGATTACTGGAATTGTTTGCCACCTGAGATAGTAGACAGTCCAAACTTGAATGTTTTCAAACACAGACTAGATGATTATATGGGCAAGGATGCTTAACTTCTTTTGGGGGGGTAGGGGTTATTCTGGATTCATGCATGTGGATGCAGTTTTTTTTATTTTTGTATATTATGGGTGATTTGGATGTTGACACATCTTGATAATGATGCTTTTTGTTTTTAACGCATTACTATGGATGGTTTAAATTGTATATTGTAGATGCATGACCTGACACAATCTTACATATGGTTTTAGTTGTATATTGTAGATGCATGATCTGACACAATTCTATGGATGCATTTTGTGGGCGAGTTTGGACAGATGCAGATGACCTTTGATAGATCCTTATGGCTTTTTATCATCTATGAAATTATGTTATGTTATCACTACCAGTTTCAAGATGGTGACAAAGCTTGCTTTCATCACAATACTACCAAATTATTGGGCTGATCCTTTTGCAGTTCACAAGAAACATACAAGTTCAAATTTGTTTCTTACTCTTATATTTATAATTAAATCATGACAAAACTTTAAGCCTTAATCATTAAATATACTTTGCTGTGTGTTGGCAACATGTACTTTGGTTAACCCAGTTCTCAATTCCTTTACTTTGGTCTGCAGAGCATATACATGATGAATCACCAAAGAGTATACCAGCTTTAAATCTAAATAACTTCTTCATAAATTTAGATATATTAAATCTGTTTGTTTTGTGTAATGTAGAAAACAATTCTACTTTACACTATAAATGGATTTGCAAGTAAAATCATAGTATTTAAGCAGCATGTATTTTAATTCAATTTTATAAAAGCTTATTTGCTCACAATAGGGTCAATAAGACAAGATTTTTTAGCCAAGAGAACAATACAGCTTTACTAGCATCCAACTTTTGGATTATGTAAGGCTAGCTGTTTTTATTAACATAAATTATTTGATTTAAATTTTTTGGTGTGCCTAGAACATTACTGCATACATAATGCATCACATCTGAAGATGTGTTTTTTACATCTAGGAATTCTTTGAGACCCTTAATAAGAAGATAACAAGAATTATCTAGAAACCAAAAGCTTAATGCACAAGTGCAGAACTTTTGGAACAGGAATTTCCCCAAAGAGCATTTCCAATTAAACATACTACTTGGAAAACTGTTGAAAAGTTTAAAGGAAAGGAGACTATTCTCAATTTAAATAATAGACATTCAGGACGAATGAAGAAAACATTAAGCATGTTTGTCAGTTGTTATTAGTAGAAAAACCTAAGGTATCCTTTAGAAGCAATGGTACAGGACTTTCACAGATGTCATTCCTGCGAATTGTTTGTAAAGAGTTGAAGTTCTATCCACTTAAACCTGTTATTAAACACCAACTCTGAAAATGATTTTCCTTGCAGTCTCAAATTTGTTCAATAGTTTCTCAGATGTCCAGGAAGATTCATTTAACAGTTAGTTGTGGAGATGCAGCTGCATTCCATATGAATGGTCAACAGACAAGACTCCCAGCACTATATACCAGGAAACTAACTGCCTAAAGAGCATGTGTATGAAAACAGTATCGAGAGAAAAGGTGTCTTTGTGGATAGAACTGTGTGTCAATGAATTGTTAATTGATTCAATTTTTATAAATGAGAACTTAAATGGTAAAACTTACCTAGAAATTTAAAATCATGATATTATTCCACAATTACATGTTGCTTATGGAATGGAGCCAGATTTAATCACATTTGGAGGATTCAAGACGGTGCTCCTGCTTTCAGAACACTGATTATAAAGAATCACTCGCATGAAGTATTTAAAAAGTGAATAATTGCAGTGGATCATAAGATCAATTGGCCTCCCAGAAGCTTTGATTTGATCCTATGTAATTTCTTTTCATGGGGTCATTTGTAAAGTACAGTTAATTCAACACCACCTCTCAATTTAGAAGACTTGAGCAATTGCATCGCAAATACAGTAAAAATCTTAAAGGACAGATAAAATCTTATCAAAAGGTGATGTGGGCGATGAGAGATAGAGCCCATGTCTGTATGAAGAGAAATGACTGTCATGTTGAATAAGGATATATAGGTTAGCAATAAACAATAAATAAAATATTAAGTGTTATTAGGGGTTGATTATTTGGAGAATATTATATTCTTTAATTATTAAATCAATATCACAAACATTGAAGTCTAATTGACCAAATTGTGCACAAATAAACACTTAAAATTTAATTCCATTTTACACTTACAGTGTAAAATGGAATTGTTTTCTACAAGACAAAAAAAAAACATTCAAAATATCTCAATTTATGAAAAAGTTATTATTGATTTAAATTTGGTATATTTTTTTGTGATTCACCCTGTATAGTAGTCAGAGAGATAAATTGCATTTTGGGTTGGCTATAATGCACCACTTTTTTCCTTTTGGGTGATCAGTGATGAAGCCTTAATGATACTGTTCACGCATTTGATTGTAACCCATTCAAACATGTTAGAAGTTGAGACAAAGTTTCTTAAACCAAAATAAAAATTCATCAGGTGCATTCTGCTATAAAAACAAAATGTGCATGCGGATTTACTGTGTCAGTTGAGCGGGGGGGAAAAAGGGCTGTGAGAACTTGCCCCGAATCCTTTGACTCGCTTCCACACCTCTATCTCAGTCAAACTGTACCCACACCAAGCACCACCGGGGCGGGCTCTCAGGCGACAGCAGCCCAGAAAATGATATTTGAATGGGAAAGTGATCACTACCATGGAGGTCATCGACCAACCCAACTCAAAATCAGACTGTGCATCCAGAGGAGAGTACAAAGATAGGTCAAGGCAAGAAAATGAAGCGGTTCTCGGACAGTGATGCGTAAACTCATCCACGTTTAGGACACCCATCTCAAGCTCTTCGATCAGAACGGCAAGGACTTGTCCCCTGGGATTTATGGAGTAATCTCCCCAGAGAGGATGCCTGCCGTTCAGAACTCTAAGCAAGAGAAAGGGCCTCGGCAACCGTGCCACGACGCGGCGGAAGTCCCCCGCGTCGAAGTCAGCTGACGGTGGAATGTACGCAGAAATGATAGTATACCTCCTATCCAGGTGCAGCTACACAGCCACTGCCTAAAAGGAGGTATCTAAAGAGAAAGGAAGAACGGAGACATCATGCCGGGTGTAAATCGCGCATCCCCCAGCTCGGCCATCCCGCGGTGGTGGGGTCGCAAGACCCTTGTACCCCGGGAGGGCGGGCAGGTTGCACGCGCCTAGCATGGTCTCCTGCAAAAAGATAGCTAACGGGGAGCGGGACGAGACGAGCCTCCGCAGCTCCTCCCAGTTGGCCCGGAGTCCACGGTAATTCCATTGAAGGAATATGCCCTCCAGACCTAGCTCGGAGGAGACGCGGGGGCCCTCCTCGAACTGAAGACCCTCACGGGAATGGCCGTACGCTTCCCGGGGGCAGAACCCCGGGCGCTGTTGGCCGGACAATGCGCTGGAGGCGCTGTCGCCTTCAAGGACTAATTGGGGGAGGTTGGGCTCGACATGCGAGTCTTGTCCTCCCTCCGCCTCGAAACCTTAGGCGGGCGCTGCGGCTTCGGAGGCGGGGGGCCCTCTTTTCGAGGAACCACCGTCTCCGAGCCACTCGCTCCACCTCGGGGCGTGGGCGAAGGAGCCGAAGCTCCTTTGTTGCTGTCCTCCTTTCGGGGGACAGCTTTAGGAACCCCCGAAGATGGCCTAGCGACCATCTTCAGGGGTGTTGCCTCCTGTGAGTCTAACGACTCGGTGGAGGCGCGTGGCCGTTTCGCCTTGCGGGAAACGGTCACGCTGGGGGAAGAGGTGGGAGCCAAAAGAGATCGAAAGGTCGTCCACGCAGAGCATAGCGAGAACATCTTCCGGCAGCACCGAAGTGATGCCGTTGATGCTCAGGGCAAAGAGTGTGACACTGAGGACACTTCCCTGCGGGACACCCTCTTCCTGCTCCTTTGGGCCGGAGAGGGCTCCCCCCACCCGTACGCGGAATCGACGATCTCACAAAAATTCAGATATAAAAATTGGGAGGCGTCCCCTCGCCCCCATCGTGTGGAGAGTCTCCATGATACCGTATCGCCATGCGGTATCATAGGCCTTCTCCAGATCGAAAAACCCCGTGGCGTAGTGCTGTCTACGAAGGAAAGCCTCGCAGACGGCATTTTCAGTCGGAGCAGAGCATCCGACGTGGAGTAGAACTTGCGGAAGCCACACTGTGCAGAAGACAGATGGCCTCCGCTGTTCAGGAAAAAGGCTAATCTAACATTTACCAATTTCTCCATCAACTTGCACACGCAAGAGGTTAGAGAGATTGGGCGGAAACGGGTCGGAGTAGAGTGATCTCTCCCCGGTTTGCGAAGGCGAGCACAGTAGCGATCGCCAGTAGTCTGGGAGAAGACCCTCCACCCAGATCCTGTTGAACAAATCAAACAGAAAGGCCATGCCTCGCTCACCCGGGTGTCAAAGCATGGCGTACAGGACATCGTCTGGACCATGGGCGGTGTCCGCGCACGAAGCGAAAGCGGAGCGCAACTGACTCACAGTAAACTTGTCGTTGAAGGGTTCTTCGCCTCTGGAGGTAAAGTCCAGCCGGCGGCCTTCTGCGACATCACGACGTGCAGTGAAAGCTGGCGGAGCAGCATCCCGGCTAGAGAATGCGGAAAAAGCGGTCGCTAAGGATTCCGCCACAGACGCGGGGACCAAGATTGCGGTCCCATTCACCTAGGCAACGGGAGGGGGGTCCTGCGAGAACTTGCCCTGAATCCTTTTGACTCGCTTCCACACCTCTGCTAAAGGAGCCTTCCCGTTAAGTGAAGACACGTATGCCTGCCAAGAAGAGCGGCGGGCGTGCTTCGAAATATACCGGAACCTAGCCCTAGCCCGACGAAATTCAGCCACAGTGAAATCGTTCGGGCGGCGCTTATAGAGCATGTAGGCATAACGCTTCTGTTTGAGGGCCCTCTCACACTCGGCCGACCACCATGGAAGTGGTCGGCGTGCAAAACGGCCAGACGTCCTAGGAATAGTAGTCAGGCCCACGGCAATGAGGTTGCCGGAGAAGAACTCAACAGCCTCATCTACCGACCTAAACTCCTCGACTGAGATAGAGAATTCAGTCATTTCCTGAAATGCAGGCCACCGCACCAGCGCCAAGCACCACCGAGGTGGTCTCTCAGGCAGCAGTTGCCCTGAAAATGATATTTGAATGGGAAAGTGATCACTACCATGGAGGTCATCGAACACCCCCCAATCAAAATAAGGCTGTGCATCCGAAGATCAAAAAGATAGATCAAGGCAAGAAAATGAAGCGGTTCTCGGACAGTGATGCGTAAACTCATCAACGTTTAGGACAACTATCTCGCGCTCTTCGATCAGATCGGCAAGGACCTGTCCACTGGGATTTATTAAGTAATCTCCCCAGAGAGGATGCCTGCCGTTCAGATCTCCAAGCAAGAGAAAGGGCCTCGGCAACCGTGCCACGACGCGGTTGAAGTCCCCCGCGTCGAAGTCAGTGGACGGTGGAATGTACGCAGAAATGATATTATACCTCCTATCCAGGTGCAGCTGCACAGCCACTGCCTGATAGGAGGTATCTACAGAGAAAGGAAGAATGGAGACATAATGCCGGGTGTAAAACGCGCATCCCCCAGCCAGGGCATCCCGTGGTGGTGGGGTCGCAAGACCCTTATACCTCGGGAGGGAGGGCAAGGGGCAGGTCTCCTGCAAAAAGATAGCTAACGGGGAACGGGACGAGACGAGCCTCCGCAGCTCCTCCCAGTTGGCCCGGAGTCCACGGCAATTCCATTGAAGGAATATGCCCTCCAGGCCTAGCTCGGAGGAGACGCGAGGGCCCTCCTCGAAAAGAAGACCCTCACTGGAATGGCCGTACGCTTCCCGGGGGCAGAACCCCAGGCGCTGTTGGCCGGGCAAAGCGCTGAAGGCGTTGTCGCCTTCGAGGACTTATTGGGGGAGGTTTGGGCTCACCATGAGTCTTTTCCTCCCTCCGCCTCGAAACCTTAGGCGGGCGTTGCGGCTTCGGAGGCGGGGGGCCCTCTTTTCGAGAAACCACCGTCTCCGAGCCACTCGCTCCACCTCTAGGCGTGGGCGAAGGAGCCGAAGCTCCTTTGTTGCTGTCCTCCTTTCGGGGAACAGCTTTAGCAACCCCGGAAGATGGCCTAGAGACCAACTTCAGGGGTTTTGCCTCCTGTGAGTCTAACGACTCGGTAGAGGCGCATGGCCGTTTCGCCTTACGGGAAACGGTCACGTTGGGGGAAGAGGGGGGAGCCCTGGTTTTAGCTGGGGCTGGCTGTGAACCCTTTTTTCCGCCAGCTTTACCAGAGAGCGCCCGGGTTGAGTAGAGCCCGCAGAAGGGCTCCGAATGGACGCGGAAACAACCGTGCTCGTTGGCCTGGTTGGGCGAGGAGCAGAGGGTGCCTTTCTAACTATTGAGGCATATAACGTCCCAGGCAGAGCCGTCGCGCCAGGACCAAGTCCTTAGCCTCGCGGAATGAGAGTCAATCCTGGGCCTGAACGGCCAGGAATTCTTTCTCAAGTTGATATGCACCACATTGCTTCGAAGAAGCAGGGTGCGGTTCTCCGCAATTGACACACTTGGCCACACACGATTTGGACTTATCGTGTGCGACCTTGGAGCAATTTACACAGACTTCAGGTGACCCCGACTTTGCACGTCTACATGAGCGATTCGTATGGCCGAAGCGGTGACAGTAATAGCACCGCCGCGGCAGTGGCACGAATGCCTTCACGCGGTAGCGGTACCAACCCGCACGCACCGACTCAGGGAGCTTGTCACAGTCGAACGTGACGAAGAGTGTAGGGGTGTGTCTCGAGGCCTCTCCCTGTTTTCTCATCAAACGTTCGAACTTGACCACCCCATGGTCGGCCAGCTCTAAGGTGATGTCCTCTATGGAGTAGCAACGAGTTCCCTCGCATAAACTACTCCTTTCACAAAGTTCATGGTAGATTGCGGTGTCACACTCACCGGGGTGCCATGAAGTGTCCGAAGAGCACTTATCTTGGCCGCCTCGGCGGGATTCGCCAGAAGGCTAACGTCCGAGAAACGGGTCACCTTCGGCTCTCTACCAATTACACTAGCTAATCCTCTCCTCTGATGGATCATGTTGCCCTTGGCCAACATGGTGCCATCAGTGGAGCGAATGACGAGGAAGCGTTTGAAGCCAGCGGGCTCGAAAACGCCAGGTAACTTCTGAATCAAGGGCCCCGATGTTATCGAGGCTCCGCCCTGCACACTTTTGGTCTTTGTCATATTCGGTGGCTCTGCACCCGGGAGGGCAAAGGGGACGGATGTGCCGATCTTGGCTTGGTCGCTTGCCCTAACGAGCCGCTTACACGAGGGGCGGTCGGCAAATGGCTGCCTGCTGGCTTTCTTGGCTGTCCCCTTAGAAAGAAAAGGGGGGACTGCCGCTGGAAATAGGGAGGTGCCCGAAAGCACTTCCAGAGAAGGGGGTGAGGGGGAGTCCCTTTCACCCGTAGGCGTACGAGAGGAGTAAGCCTCCTCTCTGGTTAAAGAAATATGGAGGGTCCCCTGCGCAAGCCCAGGGGAGGACCTCCATTTTCTCGGTGGAGCTGCCCGAGGGCAGCTCCGTCGGTGTACAAGGGAAAATGGGGAGAGATTTTTTTTATTTGCATACATGGGCATGGTGATCCTCTTTTTTATACAGGACGCAATAGCTCACCACCTCTCGCAGTTGCCCGCACTGCAATAGGTGCTTACAGGCCTGGCAGAGCCAAGCGCCGCCATTTGGGACCACCCCTCCCACCTAGTGGCCTGGCAGTCCATCGGCATGACGGCTCCACCTTAGACGCGGCGTAAAACTGAGTGTGAAGAAGAAAGGAAAAGGGATTAAGCAGGTTGTTAAAAAAAAACTATTCCGAACCGGAGCTCAGGGGTTAGGGAACGTTGTCCCCTCCCCCCTCAGCCCCCATCCGGGACGGTTGGCTTTAAAAGAAGGTCAGCATCTACCCTGTGAAATTAGAGGCTGACCATTGAAAGTTGTGGGAGAGGTTGTATAAAAAGCGACGAAGTAGTGGAAAAATATAGGCTATCTGAAGGAAGGAAGAGAGGCTAACTGGGGCCGGACGAGCGCTGGATCCCGTCAGCACGGCGGCCAGGATGGCAAATCGCCGCGCCCCTTAAGGGGGGTAGTAGGGGGAGAAAGCACACAAACAACACTCTCAGGCCACAGCAGAGTTAATATCAACCCAGTGACATGGCTTCCCTAATTGCACTCAGGCTAGAGGAAAGAGCAACTCCTCTGGGTACCAAATGTAACAGAAGGAAGAGCGGCTCTTCTGGGTACAAAACGTAAGAGAAGGAAGGGCAACTCCTCTGGCTACCAAATGTAAGAGAAGGAAGGGCAATTCCTCTCGGTACCAAATGTATCAGAAGGAAGGGCGGCTCCTCTGGGTACCAAATGTAACAGAAGCAAGGGCAACTCCTCTGGGTACGAAATGTAATAGAAGGAAGGGCAACTCCTCTGGGTACCAAATCTATCAGAAGGAAGGGCAACTCCTTTGGGTACCTAATGTAACAGAAGGAAGAGCAACTCCTCCGCGTACTAAATGTATCAGAAGGAAAGGCAACTCCTCTGGGTACCAAATGTAACAGAAGGAAGGGCAACTCCTCTGGGTACCAAATGTATCAGAAGGAAGAGCAACTTCTCTGGCTACCTAATGTAACAGAAGGAAGCGCCGCTCCTCTGGCTACCAAATGTAAAAGAAGTAAGGTTAACTCCTGTGGCTACTAAAGGTAAGAGAATGAAGGGCAACTCCTCTGGATACCAAATGTAAGAGAAGGAAGGGCAACTCCTCTGGATACCAAATGTAAGAGAAGGAAGGGCAACTCCTCTGGGTACTAAAGGTAAGAGAAGGAAGGGCAACTCATCTGAGTACCAAATGTAAGAGAAGAAGGGAAACTCCTATAGGTATCAGATGTAACAGAAGCAAGGCCAGCACCTCTGTTTATCAAATGTACCAGAAGGAAGTGCAACTCTTCTGGGTACGAAATGTATCAGAAGAAAGGGCAAATCCTCTGGGTAAGAAATGTAACAGAAGGAAGGGCAAGTCCTCTGGGTACCTAATGCGACAAGGAAGGACAACTCTGGGTAACAAATGTAACAGAGGAAGGGCAACTCATCCAAGTACCAAATGTAACATAAGGAAGGGTAACTCCTGGGTACCAAATGTAACAGAAGGAAGGACCTCTCTTTTAGGTACCAAATGTAACAAAAGGAATGGCAACTCCCCTGGGTACCTACTGTAACAAACGGAAGGACAACTCCTCCGGGTACCAAATGCAACAGAAGGAAGAGCGACTCCCGTGGGTACTTAATGTAACAGAAGAAAGGGCAACTCCTCTGGGTACCAAATGCAACAGAACGAAGGGCAACTCCTATGGGTACCAAATCTAACGGAAGGAAGGGCAACTACTCTAGGTACCAAATGCAACATAAGGAAGGGCAACTCGTCTGGGTACCAAATGTAACAGAAGGAAAGGCAACTCCCCTGGGTACCTAATGTAACAGACGGAAGGACAACTCCTCAGGGTACTAAATGCAACAGAAGCAAGAGCAACTCTCGTGGGTACCTAATGTAACAGAAGGAAGGACAACTCATATGGGTACCAAATATAACAGAATGAAGGGCAACTCCTTTCGGTACCAAATGTAACAGAAGGAATGGCAACTCCTCTGGGTACCAAAGGTAATAGAAGGCAGGGCAACTACCTTAGGTACCTAATGTAACAGATGGAAGGACAACTCCTCTGGGTACCAAATGTAAGAGAAAGAAGGTTAACTCCTTTGGCTACTAAATGTAACAGAAAGGCAACTCATCTAGGTACTAAATGTAACTGAAGGAAAGGCAACTCCCCTGGTTATCAAATGTACCAGAAGGAAGCGCAACTCCTCTGGGTACCAAATGTATCTGAAGGAAGGGCTACTCCTCTGAGTACCAAATGTAACAGAAGGAAAGGCAACTCCCCCTGGGTACCAAATGTAACAGATGAAAGAACAACTCCTCCGGGTAACAAATGCAACAGAAGGAAGAGCAACTCTCGTGGGTAGCTAATGTAACAGAAGGAAGGACAACTCTTCTTGGTACCAAATATAATAGAAGGAAGGGCAACTCCTCTGGGTACCAAATGTAACACAAGGAAGGAAAACTCCTCTGGGTACCAAATGTAACAGAAGGAAGGGCAACTCCTCCGCGTACCAAATGTAACAGAAGGAAGGACAACTCCTCTGGGTACCAAATATAACATAATGAAGGGTAACTCCTGAGGGTACCAAATGTATCAGAAGGAAGGGCAACTCCTCTGGGTACCACATGTAACAGAATGAAAGGCAAATCCCCCTGTGTACCAAATGGAAGAGAAGGAAGGGCAACTCCCATGGGTACAAGATGTAACAGAAGGAAGGGCAACACCTCTGGGTATCAAATGTACCAGAATGAAGCGCAACTCCTATGGGTACGAAATGTAGCAGAATGAAGGGCAATTCCCCCAGGTACAGAAGGTAACAGAAGGAAGGGCAACTCCTCTGGGTAGCAAATGTAACAAAAGGAAGGGTAACTTATTAGGGCATGACATGTAAAGAAGGAAGGGCAAATCCTCTGTGTACCGAATGTACCACAAGGAAGGGCAATCCTGTGGGTACCAAATGTAAGATGGTTAGATACCACTGTAGATATCTTTTTCTCTTTTGTGGCCGATATTGTGTTTGGGGTTGGCCTAAAGAGCTTGGGAGACGATTTTTTTTTTTTTTTTTTTTTAAGGGGCTATCTGGCGACTGCCGACTTAGGCATAAGTTGCCGTAAACAAACAGCCTAGTTCTAGGCTACTTTAAAAAATTGAACAGGAAACAACAATAAAAAGAAATAACAATAACAAAGCAATAACAAAAACGATAAAAAAACAACAACAACAATTAAACCGGGTTAAATGAAAGGGAGAAGGCCGGCCTCCCCCAAAAAGTCAATAAGTCCACCAGTCAAAGTGCACGCACTCGTCCCGAGTACAAGGGACAGGCGGTAGAGACCCCGCCCATCCCGGTACAGGGACAGGAGTCGTGCGCGAAGATCACCCAGACTGGGACATTCGACAAGAATGTGCCAAACAGTCTGGGGGACGACGCAGTCGTTGCAATAGGGCGCAGGCGAGCGCTCTATCAAATAGCGATGCGTCACACGAGTGTGCCCGATTCGGAGACGACAGAAGGCAACCTGAAGCCGCCGCGGCATTGGGGGATAGGTCCATGGGAACAGTCGCGGCGCAATGGCAGGAAACTTTAAGTTCCCTTCGACCGTCTCCCATCTTCTTTGCCAAGCAGTCCGAAGAGCTGCCCGTATTCCTGCCATGTAGTCGGTGTGAGGAAGAGCGAAACGCTGGTCCGGTCGCAGAGTCCTCGCGGACTCTTTGGCGCCCTCATCGACGCGCTCATTCCCCGCAATTCCTACATGTCCAGGAACCCAGCAGAAGATAATCTCGACATCTGCCCGGCTCGCCAAAACCGTGGCGTCACGGATATCGCGAACCAGGGGATGCGGAGATTCCAATGCCCCGAGAGCACTCAGAGCGCTTTGTGAGTCGCTATAGATCACAATCCGGTCTCCGAACCGGGCACGTCGCGTAATCTCCCGTAACGAGTAGTGTATTTCCACCAGCTCGGCCGTGAAGACAGACGCAGCGCCTGGTAGAGCCCCGCTGACTTCAAACAGAGAGGATACGGCGTGGAAGCCGACCCCCTCTTGGGACTTGGAGCCATCCGTATACACTAGCACGGTACCAGCGTGACACGATGTGTGCTCCAAAAAGGTTAAACGCAATACTCCCGGCGCAGTACAAGCTTTGGGAGCAGAGGCAAGGCGACAAATAGCCAAATGTGGTACCCTATAGGGTGGAGTCCTGAACAGAACCAGGGGCGCCACCGGCCGAGAGCTATATCTACCTCTCGAAGAAGTTTCCTGGCCCTAAACCCAAATGGCTTAAGGTATGACTGGCGTCTCTCGGCGGCATAGGCACCATCGAGATCAGCTGCGGATGCAGTGAGAGCTGTTGGCGACTGAAGGAGGCGCCGGGCTCGCGCGTACAGGCGAGTCATGCACTGCACGCGGCGCAGAGCGAGTAGCATCTCCCCAGCATCGACCAACAGGCTCTCAATGGGGAAAGTGCGGAAGGCACCGGTCGCAAGGCAAAGGCCGGTGTGGTGGATCGAATCCACCTTTCGCAATAAACGCTCGGCTGCGGATGCATAAAACTAGCATCCGTAGTCGAGCTTCGAGCGAACAAAGGATGGATAAAAAAGTAAGGCAGTAGCCCTATCAGCGCCCCAAGCGCTGAACGTCACGGAACGGAGAATGTCCATGGCGCGGGTACAAGAGACACTAAGGCTGCGAATATGAGCCTCCCAGGTGAGGCGTCGGTCGAATACAAGACCAAAGAAACGATGCGACTCAACCACATCCAGGCGCACCCCATTAAGAAACAAATCTGGGTCGGGGTGAAGCCGTGGATGGCGGCAGAAGTGCACCACCTTAGTCTTGGCCAAAGAAAACCGAAACATGTGCGCTTCGGCATAGCGAGAGACGCGGTTCAATGCCTGTTGGAGTCGACGCTCCAGAGTTGGCATCTGGGCCGCGCCAAAAAGATCGAAAGGTCGTCCACGTAGAGCGTAGCGAGAATATCTTCGGGCAGCACCGAGGTGATGCCGTTGATGCTCAGGGCAAAGAGTGTGACAATGAGGACACTTTCCTTCAGGAAGCCTCTTGCTGCTCCTTTGGGCCGGAGAGGGCTCCCCCCAGCCGTACGCGGAATCGACGATCTCGCAAAAAATTCAGATATAAACATTGGGAGGCGTCCCCTCGCCCCCATCGTGTGGAGAGTCTCCATGATACCGTATCGCCATGCGGTATCATAGGCCTTCTCCAGATCAAAAAACACCGTGGCGTAGTGCTGTCTACGAAGGAAAGCCTCGCAGACGGCATTTTCCAGTCGGAGCAGAGCATCCCACGTGGAGTGGAACTTACGGAAGCCACACTGTGCACAAGACAAATGGCCTCCGCTGTCCAGGAAATAGGCTAATCTAACATTTACCAATTTCTCAATCAACTTGCACACGCAAGAGGTTAGAGAGATTGGGCGGAAACCGGTCGGAGTAGAGTGATCTCTCCCCGGCTTGCGAAGGCGAGCACAGTAGCGATTCACCAGGAGTCTGGGAGAAGACCTTGCACCCAGATCCTGTTGAACAAATCTAACAGAAAGGCCATGCCTCACTCACCCAGGTGTCGAAATATGGCGTACGGGACATCGTCCAGACCATGGGCGGTGTCCGCGCACGAAGCGAGAGCGGAACGCAACTCACTCACAGTAAACTTGTCGTTGAAGGGTTCTTCGCCTCTGGAGGTAAAGACCAGCCAGCGGCCTTCCGCGACATCACGAGGTGCATTAAATGCTGGTGGAGCAGCATCCCGGCTAGAGAATGTGGAAAAAGCGGTCGCTAAGGATTCCGCCACGGACGAGATTGCGGTCCCATTCTCCTGGAGAACGGGAGGGAGGTCCTGCGAGAACTTGCCCCGAATCCTTTCGACTCGCTTCCACACCTCAGCTAAAGGGGTCTTCCCGTTAAGTGAAGACACGTATGCCGGCCAAGAAGAGCATCGGGCGTGCTTCGAAATATACCGGAACCTAGCCCTAGCCCGACGAAATTCACCGACAGTGAAATCGTTCGGGCGCGCTTATAGCGCATGTAGGCATAACGCTTCAGTTTGATAGCCGTCTCACAATCGGCCGACCACCATGGAAGTGGTCGGCGTGCAAAACGGCCAGACGTCCTAGGAATAGTAGTCAGGCCCACAGCCATGAGGTTGCCGGAGAAGAACTCAACGGCCTCATCTACCGACCTAAACTCCTCGACTGAGATAGAGAATTCAGTCATTTCCTGAAATGCAGGCCACCGCGCCCGCGCCAAGCACCACCGAGGTGGTCTCTGAGGCGGCAGTTGCCCCGAAAATGATATTTGAATGGGAAAGTGATCACTACCATGGAGGTCATCGACCACCTCCCAATCAAAATCAGACTGTGCATCCGAAGAGCACAAAGATAGGTCGAGGCAAGAAAATGAAGCGGTTCTCGGACAATGATGCGTAAACTCATCCACGTTTAGGACACCCATCTCAAGCTCTTCGATCAGATCGGCAAGGACTCTTCCACTGGGATTTATGGAGTAATCTCCCCAGGATGCCTGCCGTTCAGATCTCCAAGCAAGAGATAGGGACTCGGCAACCGTGCCACGACGCGGCGGAGGTCCCCCGCGTCGAAGTCAGCTGACGGTGGAATCTATGCAGAAATCAGAGTATTTCTCATATCCAGGTGCAGCTGCACAGCCACTGCCTGAAAGGAGGTATCTAATGAGAAAGGAAGAACGGAGACATCATGCCGGGTGTAAACCGCGCATCCCCCAGCCCGGCCATCCCGCGGTGGTGGGGTCGCAAGACCCTTATACCCTGGAAGGGCGGGCAGCGGCACGCACCTAGCATGGTCTCCTGCAAAACGATAGCTAACGGGGAACGGGATGAGACGAGCCTCCGCAGCTCCTCCCAGTTGGCCCGGAGTCCACGGCAATTCCATTGAAGGAATATGCCCTCCAGGCCTAGCTCGGAGGAGATGCGGGGGCCCTCCTCGAACTGAAGACCCTCACGGGAATGGCCGTACGCTTCCCGGGGGCAGAAACCCGGAAGCTGTTGACCGGACAAAGCGCTGAAGGCGCTGTCGCCTTCTAGGACTTATTGGGGGAGGTTGGGATCGCGTTGCGAGTCTTTTCCTCCCTCCGCCTCCTAACCTTAGGCGGGCGTTGCGGCTTCGGAGGAGGGGGGCTGTCTTTTCGAGGAACCACCGTCTCCGAGCCACTCGCTCCACCTCGGGGCAAGGGAGAAGGGGCCGAAGCTCCTTTGTTGCTGTCCTCCTTTCGGGGAACAACTTTAGGAACCCCGGAAGATGGCCTAGCGACCATCTTCAGGGGTGTTGCCTCCTGTGAGTCTAACGACTCGGTAGAGGCGCGTGGCCGTTTCGCCTTACGGTAAAGGGTCACGCTGGCAAAAGAGGGGGAGCCATGGTTTTAGCCAGGGCAGGGTGTGAACCCTTTTTGCCGCCAGCTTTACCAGGGGAGCGCCCGGGTTGGATAGAGCCCGCAGAAGGGCTCCGAATGGGCGCGAAAAACAACCATGCTCGTTGGCCTGGATGGGCCAGGAGCAGAGGGTGCCTTTCTAACTATTGAGGCATATGACGTCCCAGGCAGAGCCGGGCACGCCAGGACCAAGTCCTTTGCGTCGCGGAATGAGAGTCGATCCTGAGCCTGAACGGCTAGGATTTCTTTCTCAAGGAGATATGCACCACATTGCTTCGAAGAAGCAGGGTGCGGCTCTTTGCAATTGACACACTTGGCCACACACGATTTGGACTTATCGTGTGCAACCTTGGAGCAATTTACAGAGACTTTGGGTGACCCTGACTTTGCACGCCTACATGAGCGATTCGTATGGCCGAAGCGGTGACAGTAATAGCACCGCCGCGGCAGTGGCACGAATGCCTTCACGCGGTAGCGGTACCAACCCGCACGCACCGACTCAGGGAGCTTGTCACAGTCGAACATGACGGTGGGTCTCGAGGCCCCTCCCTGTTTTCTCATCACACGTTCGACCTTGACCACCCCATGGTCAGCCAGCTCTAGGGTGATGTCCTCAATGGAGTAGTCAACGAGTTCCCTCGCATAAACTACTCCTTTCACAAAGTTCATGGTAGAGTGCGGCGTCACACTCACCGGGGTGCCATGAAGTGTCCGAAGAGCACTTATCTTGGCCGCTTCGGCGGGATTCGCCGCATTCGCCAGAAGGCTGCCGTCCGAGAAACGGGTCACCTTCGGCTCTCTACCAATTGCACTAGCTAATCCTCTCATCTGATGGATCATGTTGCCCTTGGACAACATGGTACCATCAGTGTTGCGAATAACGAGGAAGCGTTTGAAGCCAGTGGGCTCGAAAACACCAGGTAACCTCTGAATGAGGGGCCCTGATGTCATTGAGGCTCCGCCCTGTGCACTTTTCGTCTTTGTCATAGTCAGGAGCTCCGTACCCGGGGGGGCAGAGGGACCGGATGTGCCGGTCTTGGCTTGGTCGCTTGCCAAAGTGGCAGCAGACCCATTCGTCCCCACAGCCCCCGCGGATAGAGAGGAGCCCCGAGTCTTCTTAGTCTTTCTTGTCCTTTTCTTCTTTTTAGGAGAGGAGGGCGGGGAATGAACCTGCTTCTCTCCTCCGCCGACAGAAGCCCATAGGCCAGATGGACCGGCCTCAGCCAGGTCCTTTTCCGAAATGGAAAAGGTCCTGGTGGTCGCAGGGGCGCCGGTCAGAGGAGATCCCTCCCCTTTTTGTGCTGCCTCGGAGGCCCCAGGCGTTTGAGGAGGACCTTGCATAGGGGCGGATTCAGGTTCGGTGCTTGGCGCCGAGCCCGAGTTCCCCCTCCATGGAAGGCCCTACCCTCTGAGGCTGGGTTTCCTCAAGGACCATGTCTATCACAGGAGGGGCCTCCAGTTGGTCATCCCCTCCCAGGACATCGCAGGTCCCCTTGGCAGCTTCACCAGTCTTTTGTGGGGAGGCACAGGCCTTGACCCCGGCAAGGTTTAAGATTCTTGCCAGCAGGTCTTTTGAGGGAAGCGACCGAAGGGGCCTGGCTTCCTTCTCCCCCCTAAGGGGGTTTGCCCTACCGAGCCGCTTCGATGGGGAGCGGCTGGCTAAGGGCTGCCTGCTGGCTTTCTTGGCAGTCCCCTTGGAAAGAAAAGAGGGGACTGCACCTGGAAAAAGGGAGGTGCCCGAAAGCACCTCCAGAGAAGGGGGTGAGGGGGAGTCCCCTGCACCCGTAGGCGAAGGAGAGGAGTAAGCCTCCTCTCCGGTTGGAGAAATATGGAGGGTCCCCTGTGCAAGCACAGGGAGGAGACCTCCATTTTTTGGTGGAGCTGCCCGAGGGCGGCTCCGTCGATGTTTCAGGGGAAGTTGGGGGTTGAGTTTTTTTTTTTTTTATCTTCATCATTGGGCATGGTGACCCTCTTTTTTACAAGGGATGCAATCGCGAACACCTCTCGCAGTAGCCCGCACTGCGAGAGGTGCTTACAAGCCCGGCAGAGCCAGGCGCCGCCATTTGGGACCACCTCTCCCGCCTGGTGGCCTGGCAGTCCATCGGCATGGCGGCTCCACCTTAGACACGGCGTTAAATATGTAGATTGTGAAGAGGAGAGGAAAAGGGATGTGAGGAAGGTATGGGTGGGGATGAAGCAGGTTGTTAAAAACCAGCCACCCCAGACCGGAGCTCAGGGGTTAGGGAACATTGTCCCCCACCCCCTCAGCCCCGATGCGGGACGGTTGGCTGAGAGGAAGGTCAGCATCTACCCTGTGAAATTAGAGGCTGACCAGAGAAAGTTGTGGGAGAGGTTGTATGAAAAGCGAGGAAACAAGTGTTTTGAAGGAAGAAGAGGCTAAGCTGGGGTCAGAAGGGTGCTGAGTCCCGTCAGCACGGCGGCCAGGATGGCAAATCGCCGCGCCCCTTACGGGGCTTGGGAGACGAAGAGCAGTAACGGGCTATTTTCAAGGGTTTTGGAGAACCGGCGGAGGCCCTTGATTGTAATTCGAGCTCACAACCTGGCGGAAAAGGAAAGTCGAGAATGGACTTTCGGCCGGTAGATCCGGATTTATGGGTCGAGGGTATTTTCAGTGTCTGAGGGGTTGGTCCAACCGCCGCGATTGATGATGTTGGAGTATCAACTGCTTCTATATGATCATGGGTAGAAGGGCGAGTGGAACGAACAGGCGATCTGAGCGAGGTGTGTGGAGCTGGGTGTATATCTGCCATCGTTTGGATCAGGATGGTGCCCAAGTCCTGTGAAGGTTGGGACGGACTTAAGGGCATAGAATGTTCAGCCATAGGGAAAGAGTCCATTGAAGATTCTCGGGGTTCGGCCGAGTCAGCTCCAGAGGCTCCCTGCTTATTGGTGGTCGATGACTGAGGTAAGGAATCCTTCCTTGTACTACTGGGCAGTAACAGGATATTTTCAAGGGTTTTGGAGAACCGGCCGAGGCCCTTGATTGTAATTCGAGCTCACAACCTGGCGGAAAAGGAAGGTCGAGAATGGACTTTCAGCCGGTAGATCCGGATTTATGGGTCGAGGGTATTTTCAGTGTCTGAGGGGTTGGTCCAACCGCCGCGATTGATGATGTTGGAGTATCAACTGCTTCTATATGATCATGGGTAGAAGGGCGAGTGGAACGAACAGGCGATCTGAGCGAGGTGTGTGGAGCTGGGTGTATATCTGCCATCGTTTGGATCAGGATGGTGCCCAAGTCCTGTGAAGGTTGGGACGGACTTAAGGGCATAGAATGTTCAGCCATAGGAAAAGAGTCCATTGAAGATTCTCGGGGTTCGGCCGAGTCAGCTCCAGAGGCTCCCCCGTTTATTGGTGTTCGATGACCCAGGTAAGGAATCCTTCCTTGTACTACTGGGCTTTGGGTCTCGGGGTCGGGTGGATGAACCTTCACTGGTCGATGTTGAGGATTCTTTCAAATAGCGTCTGATGTCTTCAAGTGTCTCACCCTGAGCGTCTCTCCCAGCTAGAGCTGCTGGAGAGAGGGGGACTACATTGGTTATCTCGGTGTGAGAGTGATGCTTCGACTGTATATCTTGAATGTTTCTGATGCTGCGAGTAGATGTAGAATGAAGTGCTTCAGGCGTGTTGGAACTCGAACGTGATGCTCGGTTTCATCCAGCGTCACGTAAAACATCAGAGAAGAGACGGCCGAGTGGTGAGGTTTGTGCTCGAGCACGCTGGAGGGCCTCTCTTATATCTAGACGTAGGGAGTCGCGCACAGCAAGCACCTCCTTTTCATATAAAAATATAGAGCAGAGTTTTGACGCAGCGCTGTGGGTAACTCCGCAGAAAAGGGGCCAACGATGGGTTTCTCCTTGGGCATTCGGTAGACAAAGGCTGTGGAGATGCACAGCCTCTTCCACCTTCATGAAAGAACAATTCGGAATCAATCCATAAAATGAGCAGAGGTCGGGTATCCATAAGGACCACTAGATAGGTGAAGGAAGAGGGGAAAATAAAGGTGAGTGGAAGAACGTAATAAGGAAGGAAAGAAAGAGGGGCATGTTAAAAGTCTTGTTAGCAGCACCATGGGAACCCTAAGGGGCCCAGGGCCGACTCCCCTCGCCACGAGAAGGCCAGAGCCTCTCTGGGAACAACCCCTGAAGAAAAGATCCCAGAGAGGGAGGGGGTGAAGGTATATGATCATGTTGAGACTCATGAACCCATGCAACTCTCCTAACCTAGTTCCCCTTAGTATCAAAGATGGAATTGCTTATTTGTGGCCAAAGGAAATGAGAGATGCATAAATAAATTATCCAAAATGAGTGACATTAGTGTAGTTAGAAATTTCCTTTTGAGGTGGGGAAAGGGCACCAAATGGCTAGCAACCAAACTAGCACTTGCCTGTGGTGACTTCAAATTATTGGAGCGACAGGTCCGGACAATAGTTTTGTGGCGATGCAAATGGATCTCTGCCTCCAGTTGCCGCCAAAGTGTCTCATGTTGTTCACCGCTCAGTTCTCGGCTGAGCAGCTGAAGCTGCTGTATTCTGCATTGCACAAAAAATTAGTCAGATAATGATAGATGCAACTTCAATCTCATTAATGTGGTAGGCCATCAACTAAAGAGGCCTCCTGAGTACCAAAGCAAAGGAGGGTGTGTTTCAAAGACTGATCAACATTACTCTAAGCCTCAGGGAGTTGGCCAAGGAGCCACTGGGCTAAAAGGGCTATCCCACATCCAACTCACACAACATGACTCAAAAGAACATGGGGCAAAGTTTGCACACTTCGCATGAGCGCATCATCTCTGTCAAACCTCATCCAGGCAATGGAGGTCGAAACTGCCAGTTTAAGGGCAAATTAATTAAACTTTCCCTATACTTTTGCTAATTACTCCAGCTCAGCTATGACATTTGCTAATGCATAGGATTTATTAGTCATGGTAACCAGGGACTAGGATTCTTCTTATGTCAAGGTTTAATCTCCCTGAACTTCAGGTACAATTACACATCTCAAAATTATGCCCTCATACACCATTCTCCTCACTTGAGGTGATATTCCTCTATACACAGACTCTCATATTCAATACATGCTTTCATGCTCAACCCAAGGATACAAATACTGTACTATGATAAGCCTTTCTCTTTCAACCATTGTAGAACCATAATATTAATGAAACAAAAAATAGCTCCTAAGTCTTTTCAAACCCTTTAAATTACACATCCTCTTACAGGCCTAAAACACTCCTACTCATCCTCAAACAGCCAATCAACCATTCAAAGTATTCCTAACATCCTCCCCTAAAGTTTTCTAATAACTTTTAGGTAATTAATCCATGTATATTTTACACAATCCAGAAAATTAGAGTTTTTGCTAGTAAAACACCTTACACCCAGCACAAATAGGGGCAAACTATTATGCTACCTTAAGGCAGATCAGGTCCATTCCAGGACAAGAAACTGATATCATGTGTGTCTTCTTATTTTCTTACTACAAGGACATACAAAAAGTTAAATAAAAAGGCCACTTTTGAATTAAAAAAAAAAATTAGGAGCCTATCTGGTGACAGCCAACTAAGGCAAAAGTCGTTATAATCACGCAGCAGCCTAATACTAAGCTAGATTAAAAAACAAGTAAAAACATGCAAAAAACAAAGATAAAAAAGTCTAAAAAAACAAGATAACAACAAAAAGAAATAGGAAGGAAGCACGCTCCGGCATTGGAGGTAGGACCACCTCCTCCAGGCACAGGAACATGAGACCTAAAACAAAGAGAGCCAAATAAAATGGAGGAGGCCAACATCCTCCCAAAAGTCATACAGTCCAGCAGTTCCCAACCTTTAGCCACATGGCCAAAATGACCATGGCAAATTTCAGGTAGGCCAAAGAAATTTGTGAATTTTTAGTGTGTCATAGAGCAAATATATGGGCTTACAGCTCATTAAATGGGACATTAAACTTTTATTGACTCCTAGTCTTTGGATTAATGAAATTAAATCCATGTATATAAGTGAAATATATTTAGATTATGGCAATTTACTAATTAGTTTTAATGATTTTTAATTAGTCAGCCATTGTAAATACCATTTTCTTTGACTGTAAAAGAAAGTTTCTAATTATTACAGCACAGTTGATAATTGATTGCACCACCATTGCAGTTCTGTGACAATCATTTTATTACAGTTATAACTGCTCTACACTATTTTATAATTATATTAGGTGAGCAACTTGTACTTAAACTGTTTTACTCAGCTCTAATATTAGTTATAGCTATCTTGTATAACAAATGTGAGAGAAACTGATGAGGAAATAGTTGAAGTACTAAATGGTCATTTTGCATCAGTATTTACAAAGGAGAAACTAAATAGTCTTATGTATAGTACTCATGGGTCAGGGAAAGAGGTGTTTACTTCCATTAGTGTGTATTGGAGGATGATAAAAGAACTAATAGGTGATTTAGATACTACCAAGGCCTCCGGCCCTGATAATATTCATTCTAGGATACTTAAAGAAGGGGTAGAAAGTATCTCAATAGCTCTGGAGAAGTTGTATACTAGGTCACTGGAATATGGAGAAATACCCGCTGATTGGAAGAGAGCGAATGTAGTCCCCATTTTCAAGAAGGGTAGTAAAGAGGATCCCAATAACTTTAGACCGGTTAGCCTAACTCCTGTAGTGTAAAATTCTTGAGAAAATAGTTAAAAAAGAGATTTGCTCAGCATGGGTTTAGATCAGGTAGATCATGTTTGACTAATGTACTAGACTTTCTGGAGTTTGTAACAGATCAAGTAGATAAGGGAGAGAATCTAGATATAATTTACTTAGATTTTAGTAAAGCATTTGATAAGGTACCACATAGGAGACTAGTTCATAAATTAAAAATCATTGGGATATGTGGGGGTGTTTCAAATTGGATAGCTGAGTGGCTGAAAGACAGGAAGCAAAGGGTAGTGCTAAATGGTGTAAAGTCAGAGTGGAGGGATGTTATCAGTGGGGTTCCTCCAGGATCAGTTCTCAGTCCATTATTATTTGTCATCTATATAAACGATTTTGGGGAGGCAGTTAATAATAAAGTGTCAATTTTTGAGGATGATACCAAATTAGCAGCTATAGTTAAAGATATTGATGATAATTTTAAAGTGCAGGGGGATTTAAATAAATTGTTATCCTGGGCACATAAGTGGCAAATGACTTTCAACTTTGATAAGTGCAAAGTTATTAACATGGGAAAAGATAATAGAGAATTTAACTATGAAATGGATGGGCATTGGCTGAGCTCAGTAGAGGATGAGACAGATCTAGGAGTAGTAATAGATAAGTCATTAAGGTTTTCTAAGCAGTGTATTGAAGCAAGAAATAGGGCAAATAGAGTGCTGGGTTTCATTAAGAGAAATGTCAGTTACAAAAGTAAGGAGGTTATTCTTAAACTCTTATAACTCTTATGTTAGGGCACATCTAGAGTACTGTATACAGGCATGGTCCCCACATTTTAGACATGATATTAACCTTCTCGAGTCAGTGCAATGGAGGGCAACAAAGATCATTCCTTCTCTGAGGCACCTTGAATATATAGATAGACTGAGGGTATTAAATATGTTCTCGTTCAAAAGGAGGTATGTGAGAGGGGATATGATTCAGCTGTTTAAAACTTTTTTCTGGGATAGATAAATTGGATGTTAGCAAGTTTTTTGAGTTAGATGATGGAAATCGGACTAGAGGTCACCACTTGAGAATTAAAAAGCAAGGGTGTAGGTTGGATTTAAGAAAATATTTTTTCTCCAATAGAGTGGTAGACTTCTGGAACAAATTGCCGCGGAGGGTAGTAGGTAGTCCAAATTTAAATGTATTTAAGAGTAGGTTGGATGAGTTTATGGGGAGGGAAGGTTGTGATGGTTCCTAAGTTTTGTATATATTAATATTGTTTGTATATATCTATAGCTGCATGATTTAGTTCTTGACAAGCCTTGATTGGTGATACCCTTGTTTCTGGATGCAATCCTCTGGATATAGTTTTCCTGGGAGCTTGGGTGCCTTAAAAAAAGAGACCGTTGACTCGGATGACCTATGATGAGCCCTTGTGGCTTTTGTCATCTGTTATATTATATTGTGGGGGACTTTGATTTTATCTTTCCCTGGTGATGGTGCTTTTTGTGGGAGGGTTTTGACGGATGCGGATGACCTTTGATAAGCCCTTGTGGCTTTTGTCATCCGTGAAATTATGTTATGTTATGTTATGTTATAGTTTTCAGTTGCGTACCATGAGTTCTATAATAGGCTGTGCTTCTATACCAGAGTGGTCATACAAGTAAATTGCAAATAATTGGTTAACCCCAAAATATTATTGGAGGAACTCAATTTTTAATCTAAGAATTAAAATTTAATTTTGGTACTTGTACGGTAGACAGGTAGCACACATAGAATCTACGTCCCAGAAAGTTTTGTGTATTTGGTTCATTAAGTTTATTACTTCCTTAAATCATTTTAGGTATTTCTGAAAAACTGTTACTTAAAATAGACAGTTCAATCCTTAATTATGTTAAATCAATTTTCCAATCACATAACAATACATATACAGCAATCCCTTGATTAGCGCGGTTAATAAATCCTCGAGTTTTACTGTGTAAAGCAAAATCGCGCTAATCAAACTTAAGAACCAATGGGAATAATTATAATGAATCCTCAAAAATATTTAAATTACATATAGGCTTTTTTTTTACTAAAAACTCATTTTATATTTTTCAAATAATAGAGGGATAGAAATAAAAGAAATAAAGTAAGACTTAAAGTTTATTTTTTACCAAAAAAACATACCCAACTTCAATTGAACAGTATTAGATTTCTTCCTTTACTCCATAATCTTGCCATAGCAATCAACTTGCTTATCGATTCCACGACGAACGTTCATACTTCTGTCTTCATTTGGATCAATTTCTCTTACAATTTCTTTTGCTTTTTCAATTGCATTGAATAGTTCTTCAAGCTTTTTATTCGAAATTTTTTTAAGCGCCGTTTGCTTTTCTTCTGTTCCCTTTTCATCTTCTTCCTCGTAAGCATATTCATGGCCAATTGCAAGAAGATCATCGTCAGTCAAGTCTTTTGAGTGAGATTTCAAAATTCCCTAAGTTTTCCAAATCTGCTTCAAAGCCAAGTTCTATTCCAACTACAGCAATTTCATCAATAACTCCGTTGACACGATCATTGAAACCACAAAAATCGTTTGCACACTCTGGCAAAAGATTCTGCCAGACAGCCCTCATGCAGCTCTCTGTAACTTCTTCCCATGATTTATGAATGTTCTCGACTGCTTGTTTAATATCGTATCTTTTCCAAAATTCCTCGAGAGTAATCGGGTTATTTCCAGTTGTAGCTTCAATGGCTTTATTAAAATTTGGTCTCAAATAATATGCTTTGAATGTTGAAATAGTTCCTTGGTCCATTGGCTGAAGCAAAGAAGTGGTATTCAGTGGTAGATAAATAACTTTCACATTGCTATTTAAATCATTTAGTGAAGTGGGATGCCTAGGCGCATTATCTAAAATCAAAAGAGCTTTGAAATCTAAGTTATTTTCCTTACAGTATTTTTTAACTGTGGGACAAAAATGCAAAGTGAACCATTCTTCAAACAACTGCCTTGTCATCCAAGCCCTTTTGTTCGATTTCTAAATAACTGGAAGAGATTGCTTGCTAAACCCTTTGAATGCCCTAGGGTTCATCGTACGATAAACTACCATCGGTTTTAGCTTGCAATCTCCTTCGGCATTATCACCAAGCAGAACTGTTATTCTATCTTTAGATGCCTTGTGCCATGGTGCAGCTGCTTTTTTCTTTGCTAAAAATGTTTGTGTAGGCATCTTTTTCCAAAAGAGACCAGTTTTGTCAACATTGAAAATTTGACGAAGTTGATATCCATTTTCTTCAGTTCATCAGGATATTTGGCTGCTGCATCTTTATCTGCGCTGGCTGCTTCCCCTGATAATTTAATATTCTTTATGCCTGATCGAGCTTTGAAATTTTTGAGCCAGCCTAAACTAGCAGAAAATGTTGAAGCATCCTCTTGATAATTTTTTTTCAATGAAGAGAAAAGGCTCAAAGCTTTAATCTTGATGTTGTTCCCATCAATAGGAATGCGCTTCTGATTGCAGTCTTCCAACCAAATGAAAAGCAAATCCTCCATTTCAATCATCAAAGGACACCTATTTCTAGTGCATTGCATGCTTGAGGACATAGATGCAATTTTGCCTTTATCTTGATACCCGCTCGCTTTATTTAAAATCGTGCGTATTGTTGACTCGCTAAAACCTAGCCTCCTACCTATCTGTGCTTTGGTTTTGCCATTAGCAAATCGTTTAATTATATCAAGTTTAGTCTCCAAAGTGATGTATTTAGGTTTAAGAGTTTGGTTTTTTGTCCATAATTACAAAGGTAATTTATTAAATGAAAATATATAAAATAAAATTAAATTATGTACATAGTTTGATGGAAACGAGCAATAAGTATGGCAGAGGTCTTTCATAGATGAAGGTTGGTGAGTGAATGGCATCTGCCTGACTGCCCGCTTCAACTCTCCCAAGCTGAAGGCTCTGCTGTGGGTTATCAATGCTCACCTGAGGGAAAAAATGGCGCGTGGAAGAAGAAATAAAAGACGCGATAATAAAAATTGGCAACATGTATATTGATGAAGGGTCTCAAATTTGGGGGGAAAGCGCTGATTAAAACTGTGTTTTTCAAATCTGCGTTAATCAAGGGATATATGTATTTGTATTTAGATTCTAGGTAGTTAACAATATATTTTTTCTTCACAGACTACCCCATGGCAGATAAGAAACAATGCTAACAATACTCAAGCGAGTTTTAAGCATACAGCTTTAAACAGTCTCCATGTTTAAAAAAAATTTAGGAGCCTATCTGGCGACTGCACACTTGGGCATAAGTTGCCAGAATCAAGACAGCCTAGCACTAGGCAAATTTAAAATAAGAAAATGAAAACACAACAGCAATAAAAAGGGAAGAGGGCAAACAATCAAGAAGCAAGCTCTGGGGTCGGAGGGGAGGTCCCCCTCCCCCCGGTGCAGGAGTGTGCGACATACAAAGAAAACAACAATAACAAAAAAGCAAAAGCAAAACCTAGTTAAATAATGGGGAGAAGGCCGGCCTCCTCCCAAAAGTGTATAGGTACACCAGTCAATAGGGACGAACTCATCCCGAGTACAAGGAAGAGGCGGTAGCGACCCCGACCATCCCAGTACTGGGACAGGTAGCATTCAACAAAAATGTGCTGAACAGTCTGGGGCACAATGCAGACTTCACAATGTGACAAATTCTGGGACGACAGAATGCAAACTGAAGCCGCCGCGGCATTGGGGGGTAGGTCCATGGGAACAGTGGCGGCGCAATGGCACGCAACTTTAAGTTCCCTTCAACCGTCTCCCATCTTCTCTGCCAAGCAGCCCGAAGAGCTGCCCATATTCCTACCATGTAGTCGGTATGAGGAAGAGCGAAACGCTGGATAGGTCGCCGAGACATCGCGGAATCTTTGGCGCCATCATTCCCCGCAATTCCTACATGTCCAGGAACCCAGCAGAAGATAATCTCAACTTCCGCTCGGCTCGCTAAAACCGTGGCGTCACAGATATCGCGAACCAGGGGATGGGGAGATTCCAATAAACCGAGAGCACTCAGGGCGCTTTGTGAGTAGCTATAGATCACAATCTGGTCTCCCGTACCAAGTGATGTATTACCACCAGCTCGGCTGTAAAGACAGACGCAGCGCCTGGCAGAGCCCCGCTTAGTCAAACGGAGGCAATACGACGTGGAAGCCGACCCCCTCTCCGGCCGGACTTGAAGCCATCTGTATACACTGGCACGGTTCCAGCGTGACACGAGGTGTGGTCCAAAAAGGTCGAACGCAATACTCCCGGCGCCGTACAAGCTTTGGGAGCAGAGGCGTGGCGACAAATAGCCAAATGTGGTACCCTCCAGGGTGGGGTCCTGGGCAGAACGAGGGGCGCCACCGGCGCGAGAGCTATATCTAGCTCTCGAAGAAGGAGTTTCCTGGCCCGAAACCCTTTGGGTTTAGGGTATGACTGGCGTCTCTCGGCGGCATAGGAACCATCGAGATCAGCTGGCGACTGAGGGAGGCGCCGGGCTCGCTCGTACAGGCGAGTGATGCACTGCACGCGGCGCAGAGCGAGTGGCATCTCCCCAGCATCGACCAACAGGCTCTCAATGGGGAAAGTGCGGAAGGCACCGGTCGCAAGGCGAAGGCCGGTGTGGTGGATCGAATCCACCTTCCGCAAAAAACGCTCGGCTGCAGATGCATAAAACTCGTATCCGTAGTCGAGCTTCGAACGAACAAAGGATCGATAAAAAAGTAGGGCAGTAGCCCTATCAGCAACCCAAGCGCTGAACGTTACGGAACGGAGAATTTCGTGGCGCGGGTACATGAGACCCTAAGGCTGCGAATATGAGCCTCCCAGGTGAGGCGTCGGTCGAATACAAGACCAAGGAAACGGTGCGATTCGACCACATCCAGGAGCACCCCATTAAGAAACAAATCTGGGTCGGGGTGAAGCCGTGGATAGCGGCAGAAGTGCACCACCTTAGTCTTGGCCAAAGAAAACCGAAACCTGTGCGCTTCAGCATAGCGAGAGACGCACCAGAGTTGGCATCTGGACGAGCCAAAATGGATCGAAAGGTCGTCCACGTAGAGCGTAGCGAGAACATGTTCCGGCAGCACCGAGGTGATGTCGTTGATGCTCAGGGCAAAGAGTGTGACACTGAGGACACTTCCCTGCGGGACACCCTCTTCCTGCTCCTTTGGGCCGGAGAGGGCTCCCCCCACCCGTACGCGGAATCGACGATCTCGCAAAAATTCAGATATGAACATTGGGAGGCGTCCCCTCGCCCTCATCGTGTGGAGAGTCTCCATGATATCGTATCACCATGCGGTATCATAGGCCTTCTCCAGATCGAAAAACACCGTGGCGTAGTTCTGTCTACGAAGGAAAGCCTCGCAGACGGCATTTTCCAGTCGGAGCAGAGCATCCCACGTGGAGTGGAACTTGCGGAAGCCGCACTGTGCAGAAGACAGAAGGGCTCCGCGGTCCAGGAAAAAGGCTAATCTAACATTTACCAATTTCTCCATCAACTTGCACACGTAAGAAGTTAGAAAGATTGAGCGGAAACTGGTCGGAGTAGAGTGATCTCTCCCCGGTTTGCGAAAGGCGAGCACAGTAGCGATTCGCCAGGAATCTGGGAGGAGACCCTCCACCCAGATCCTGTTGAACAAATCTAACAGACAGGCCATGCCTCGCTCACCCAGGTGTCAAAGCATGGCGTACGGGACATCGTCCGGACCATGGGCGGTGTCCGCGCACGAAGCGAGAGCGGAGCGCAACTCACTCACAGTAAACTTGTCGTTGAAGGGTTCTCCGCCTTTGGAGGTAAAGTCCAGCCGGCCGCCTTCCGCGACATCACGACGTGCATTGAATGCTGGCGGAGCAGCATCCCAGCTAGAGAATGCGGAAAAAGCGGTCGCTAAGGATTCCGCCACGGACGCGGGGTCCGAGATTGCGATCCCATTCTCCTGGAGAACAGGAGGGAAGTCCTGCGAGAACTTACCCCGAATCCTTTTGACTCGCTTCCACACCTCTGCTAAAGAGGTCTTCCTGTTGAGTGAAGACACCTATGCCCGCCAAGAAAAGCGGCGGGCGTGCTTCGAAATATACGGGAACCTAGCCCTAGCCCGACGAAATTCACCGACAGTGAAATCGTTAAGGCGGCGCTTATAGCGCATGTAGGCATAACGCTTCTGTTTGAGGGCCCTCTCACACTCGGCCGACCACCATGGGAGTGGTCGGCGTGCAAAACGGCAAGACATCCTAGGAATAGTAGTCAGGCCCACAGGGATGAGGTTGCCGGAGAAGAACTCAATGGCCTCATCTTCCGACCTAAACTCCTCGACTGAGATAGAGAAACCAGTCATTTCCTGAAATGCAGGCCACCGCGCCCGCGCCAAGCACCACCGAGGTGGGCTCTCAGGCGGCAGTTGCCCTGAAAATGATATTTGAATGGGAAAGTGATCAGTACCATGAAAGTCATCAGCCACCCCCGAAGCAAAACCAGGCTGTGCATCCGAAGAACACAAGGATCGATCAAGGCAAGAAAATGAAGTGGTTCTCGGACAGTGATGCGTAAACTCATCCACGTTTAGGACACCTATCCCAAGCTCTTCGATCAGATCGGCAAGGACTTGTCCCCTGGGATTTATTGAGTAATCTCCCCAGAGAGGATGCCTGCCGTTCAGATCTCCAAGCAAGAGAAAGGGCCTCGGCAACCGTGCCACGACGCGGCAGAGGTCCCCCGCGTCGAAGTCAGCTGACGGTGGAATGTACGCAGAAATGATAGTACACCTCCTATCCAGGTGCAGATGCACAGACACTGCCTGAAAGGAAGTATCTAAAGAGAAAGGAAGAACGGAGTAATTATGCCATGTGTAAACCGCGAATCCCCCAGCCCGGGCATCCCGTGGTGGTGGGGTCGCAAGACTCTTATACCCCGGGAGGGCGGGCAGGGGGCACGCGCCTAGCATAGTCTCCTGCAAAAAGATAGCTAACGGGTACGAGACGAGCCTCCGCAGCTCCTCCCAGTTGGCCCGGAGTCCACGGCAATTCCATTGAAGGAATATGCCCTCGAGGCCTGGCTCGGAGACTCGGGGGCCCTCATCGAACAGAAGACCCTCACGGGAATGGCCGTACGCTTCCCGGAGACAGAACCCCGAGCGCTGTTGGCCGGACAAAGCGCTGAAGGCGTTGTCGCCTTCGAGGACTTATTGGGGGAGGTTGGGCTCACCATGCGAGTCTTTTCCTCCCTCCGCCTCGAAACCTTAGGCGAGCGTTGCAGCTTCGGGGGCGGGGGGCCCTCTTTTCGAGGAACCACCATCTCCGAGACACTCGCTCCACCTCTAGGCGTGGGCTAATGAGACGAAGTTTCCTTGTTGCTGTCCTCCTTTCGGGGGACAGCTTTAGGAACACCGGAAGATGGTCTCGCGACCAGCTTCAGGGGTGTTGCCCCTTGTGAGTCTAACGACTCGGTGGAGACGGGTGGCCGTTTCGCCTTACGGGAAACGGTTACGCTGGGGAAAGAGGGGGGAACCCTGGTTTTAGCCGGGGCTGGGTATGAACCCTTTTTGCCACCAGCTTTACCAGGGCAGCGCCTGGGTTGAGTAGAGCCCGCAGAAGGGCTCCGAATGGGCGCGGAAACAACCGTGCTCGTTGGCCTGGATAGGCCAGGAGCAGAGGCATATGACGTCCCAGGCAGAGCCGGGCGCGCCAGGACCAAGTCCTTAGCCTCGCGGAATGAGATTCAATCCTGGGCCTGAACAGCCAGGATTTCTTTCTCAAGTTGATATGCACCACATTGCTTCGAAGAATCGGGGTGCGGCTCTCCGCAATTGACACACTTGGCCACACATTATTTAGACTTATCGTGTGCGGCCTTGGAGCAATTTATACAGACTTCGGGTGACCCCGACTTTGCATGTCTACAAGATCGATTCGTATGGCCGAAGCGGTGACAGTAATAGCACTGGCGCGGCCGTGGCACGAATGCCTTCACGCGTGAGCGGTACCAACCAGCACGCACCGACTCAGGGAGCTCGACACAGTCGAACGTGACGAAGAGTGTAGGCGTGGGTCTCCAGGCCCCTTCCTGTTTTCTCATCACATGTTCGACCTTGATCGCCCCATGGTCGGAGAGCTCTAAGGTGATGTCCTCAATGGAGTAGTCAACGAGTTCCCTCGCATAAACTACTCCTTTCACAAAGTTCATGGTAGAGTGCGGCGTCACACTCACCGGGGTGCCATGAAGTGTCCAAAGAGCACTTATCTTGGCCGCCTCAGCTGGATTCACCGCATTCGCCAGAAGGCTCTCTACCAATTGGACAAGCTAATCCTCTCCTCTGATGGATCATGTTGCCCTTGGCCAACATGGTGCCATCATTGGATCGAATAACGAGGAAGCGTTTGAAGCCAGCATGCTCGAAAACGCCAGGTAACCTCTGAATGAGGGGCTCCGATGTCATCGAGGCTCCGCCCTGTGCACTTTTCGTCTTTGTCATAGTCAGGGGCCCCACACCCGGGGGGCAGAGGGGCCGGATGTGCCGATCTTGGCTTGGTCGCCTACCAAAGTAGCAGCAGACCCATCCGTCCCCGCAGCACTCGCGGATGGAGAGGAGCCCCGAGTCTTTTTAGTCCTTCTTGTCTTTTTCTTCTTTTTAGGAGAGGAGGGCGGGGAATGAACCCGCTTCTCACCTCCGCCGGCAGAAGCCCCTAGGCCAGGTCCTTCTCCGAAATGAAGAAGGTCCTGGTGGTTGCATGGGCACCGGTCAGAGGAAATCCCTCCCCTCCTTGTACTGCCTCGGAGGCCCCAGCCGTTTGCGGAGGACCTTGCATAGGGGCGGATTCAGGTTCGGTGCTTGGAGCCGAGCCCGGATTCCCCCCCCATGGAAGGCCCTACCGTCTGAGGTTAGGTTTCCTCAAAGACCATGTCTATCAAAGGAGGGGCCTCCAGTTGGCTATCCCCTCCCAGGGCATTGCAGGTCCCCTTGGCAGCGTCACCAGTTTTGTGTGGGGAGGCACAGGCCTTGACCCTGGCAAGGTTTAAAATTCTTGCCAGCAGGTCTTTTGAGGGAAGCGACTGAAGGGGCCTGGCTTCCCTCTCCCCCCAAGGGGGTTTGCCCTACCAAGCCGCTTCGATGTGGACCGGCTGGCTAAGGGTTGCCTGCTGGCTTTCTTGGCAGTTCCCTTGGAAAGAACAGAGGGGACTTCCGCTGGAAAGAGGGAGGTGCCCGAAAGCACCTCCAGAGAAAGGGGTGAGGGGGGAGTCCCCTACACCCGTAGGCGAAGGAGAGGAGTGAGCCTCTTCTCTGGTTAGAGAGATATGGTTGGTCACCTGCGCAAGCACGGGGGGGGGACCTCCATTTTTTCGGTGGAGCCGCCCGAGGGCGGCTCCGTCGATCTACAAGGCGAAATGGGGAGAGATTTGGGTTTTTTTTTGTTTTTTTCATACATGGGCATGGTGACCCTCTTTTTTATACGGGACGCAATAGCTCATCACCTCTTGCAGTTGCCTGCACCGTAAGAGGTGCTTACAGGCCTGGCAGAGCCAGGCGCCGCCATTTGGGACCACCCCTCCCGCCTGGTGGCCTGGCAGTCCATCGGCATGGCGGCTCTACCTTAGACACGGCGTAAAACTGAGTGTGAAGAGGAAAGGAAAATGGATGTGAGGAAGGTATGGGTGGGGATGAAGCAGGTTGTTAAAAACCAGCTACCCCAGACCGGAGCTCAGGGGTTAGGAAACATTGTGCCCCCCCCCCCCAGCCCCGTTCCGGGACGGTTGGCTGAGAAGGTCAGCATCTACCCTGTGAAATTAGAGGCTGACCAGAGAAAATTGTGGGAGAGGTTGTATGAAAAGCAAGGAAACAAGTGTTTTGAAGGAAGGAGAAGAGGCTAAGCTTGGGTCGGACACGGTGCTGAGTCCCGTCAGCACGGCGGCCAGGAGGGCAAATCACCGCGCCCCTTACGGGGTACTGGCGAATAGTGCAGGGTACACGGGACAGAGTGAATGGCATCTCTCCAGCATCGACAAGTAGGCTTTCAATGTGGTAAAAACATAAGACAACGGTCGGCAGTTGGAGGCAGGTGTGGTGGATTGAGTCCACTTTTGACAATACACGCTCGACTGGGATGCATAAAACTCGCATCAGTAGTAAAGATTCGAACGAACAAAGGGTCAATAGAAAAGTAATGCCTTATCAGCACTCCGGGTGCTGAAAATCATGGAACGAAGAATGTCCATGGCAAGGGTACAAGAGACCTTAAGGCTGCGAATATGAACCTCATAGGTGAAGCGTTGGTTGAAACAAGACCAACGAAACGGTGCGAATCCAACACTTCCAGAGAACCCCATTTAGAAACAAGTGCGGGTCGGAGTGGAGCCGTTATGCTTTGGCATAACGAGAGACGCGTTGGCATCTGGGATGCACCAAAAGAGAAGCAGTCTTCCACGTAGAGAGTAGCGAGAACATCTTCCGGCAGCACAGAGATCATAGCTTGATGTTCGGGGGGAAACGTGAGACACTGAGGACACTTTCCTGCTCAATTGGGTAGAGAGGTCTCCCTCACCAGTACCTAGTGTGTCTCCATGATACTGTATCGCCGCCATGCGGTATCATAGGCCTTCTCAATATCGAAAAACACCATGGCGTAGTGGTATCTACGATGAAGGCCTTACAGGCAGCATTTTCCAGTCGGATCAGAGCATCCGACGTGGAGTGGAACTTGCGGAACCCGAACTGTGCGGAGGACAGGTGGCTCCGCTGTCGAAGGTTTTGTATTCTTTGCTTAAGGACCCTATCTGGCGACTGCCTCTTAGGAAAAGACGCCATAATCACGCGACAGCCTAGTACTAGACTAGATTAAAAAAAAAAACAAATAACAATATGTAAATAAATACAGTAAGAAAAGGAACAAGGGTAAGAAACAGGCTAAAAAAAAAGGAACAACAGCAACAAATAAAAAACAAACAAGATAAGGCAACAAGTAAGAGGCGCGCTCCAGCCTCGGGGGTAGGCCCACCTTTTCCCAGGGCAGGAATATGTGACCTACAACTATGGCGCGGTAAGATTCTTCCAAGTTCCTGAGTTGCTTGAATTTTATTCCCTTCTTAATCGCAATGACTGCTCCGTCGTATCGTTCTTGCGAATGGTTCACTGTCAGCACGTCACAGTTCCATATCTTGATTATGTTAATTCTGTGTTCTGAAATGAGTATTATGTCAGCATCGATTTTTTGGAAAATGTCACCATCCATCCGTCGGTGTTGATACTCAAGATTCTTAAGCTGTCTCTTTGCATTGAGAACTAATCTACCGTTTCTTCAGTCGGGGGTCCCTGTTAGGGACCTTTTGGGGAGCAGTGGATGGATTTTCAGTAGTTTCTTCATGGATTACTCCCATGCCCTTGTTCCTCTTTGATAATTGTTTTCTGAGGGGACTGGGAGTCTTCGATTTACTCATGGAGGGCCTCTAGGATATTGTTCTTGATTCTGTCTCTTTCTCTTCTACTTCGGATTGCGAGTCACTTGAAGACTTTTCTTCGGATTCATCTGAATCTTCCTCAGATGTTACCTCCTTTGCTTCTTTTTGCGGTGGTTTTTTGGATGAGGCTGTACTCATACTAAGTATTTTTAGTGAGTTCGGGGATTTAAGTATTTTAATTGTAGGCAGATTGTTTGCCTGTAGTAGTGAATTAAGCTCACTCTCGTAACTTCCTGGGCTTCCAATATTAGCGATGTGGGCGTGGATGACGCATGTGAGAATCTTTGAGCTCAATTCGGAGTTGAGTTGCATCATAGGTTGGTTTATGGTTGAGGTTTGGTTGGGTCTTGATGCTGCAGCCGCGTAGCTCTGGGCACTACGGGCTCGAGGTTCTTCTTCCTTGTTTATTACCTCTTTTCTTCTGGGGCAATTTAGTGCCAAAGTTGGGTGGACACCGTTACAATTTAGGCACTTTTTGGTCATTGAGGCACAGTCTAAATTTAAACCTATGACCCTCCTGCCCGCATTCAGAACATAGCTTCTTGTCCTTGTTGAGGCAAGAGTGGCTCGTATGATTTTCCAGTTTGTAACAGGAAAAACACATTTGAATGTTGTGGAATTTTTCCTGTTCGATGTTCCTGAATGGGATCCTCATGCTGAAAGTTAGGAGACCATCTCTTTTGGTTTTCTGAGCCATTTCGGTGGTCTGGTAGGTGATTTTAAACACGGGTGTGATTATTAAATTTGATTAATTCCTTAATCTTCGCCCATGGGTTTTGCGCCTCAATCTCTCTCTTGATTTTCTCTGTTGTTCTTTCCCCAATCCAGCTTTCGATCTTACGGCAGATGACGCTCCTATTGGCCGCCACCTGGGGGAGGAGGGGGGATTCTAGCCTCAAGCCCGATCTTCTTTAGGGCTTCCGTTCCTCGGGTGGACAGTATTTCGTCCATGTCCTTGGTTTCTGAACAGAGGGTTATGTACCCGTTGGTCACGCGATCAATCGGATCAGTGCAACCTTAAGTTCCTCAAATAGAACAGGCGCACCTGAGCTTTGACGGAACTGCATGGCCGGGGAGCCCCTTGAGGGGGACTCTGTTCGTTGTATCCATCTACCCTGCTGAAGGAGGGGTGGGGTCCTTGTTCCAAGTTGGTCTTCTTCTTTTTCCTAGTTTTCTTTCTCGAATTGTGTTATGTGAATGAGTTTAATGTGAGTGATGTTATGTGCTTAGGTGAGCGAGATGTAAATTCATAAAATGGGTCTCCTCCGCCGTAGTGCGGCCCCGTGCTTCCGTGAACCAGTACTGTAATTGATGGGGTGATGGATGATGAAGGGATCCTCCCAAGGGGTGAATTATGGCGGCCTTGATGATGGGTGAAGGCTGAATCAACTTCTTCACCCGGGGGTGCCGCCCCCTTGGGTTTTTTAATTCGCGACTGCATCCTCCATAGCATAGAGACGGTTGCTTGTCCCTGTTTTTTGGATAAAATAAATTAAGTATTCACATTTCCTTGAGCCTCCTTCCGATCTAACACACGTCTCACGAGCGAGTGAGCAGACCCTTGTGGCGGGAGGTTTCTGGCCTGGAACCGTCCGCGACATAGCTTGGCGCCCAAATAGGGACGTGGGTTAGATTTGGAAGAGACCGGAGACAATTGTTGTTGAGGGGTATGAAAGTATGGAATTGGAGTTAAAGCGATTGCGGGATGTGCTGCGTCCGAAAGACAGTGAGAATGCGCTGATGAGAGGGAAATGACTGTTTGAAAAGCAAAATGAGGTAATTGGAAGTTAGGATGGAAGAGAGAATCAGAGATAGTGAAAGTCAGATTGAGGAGAAAATGTCAGCGCAAATGGAAATGAAAATGGAGAATTGGGCTTGGTTGAGAGAGGAATTGGTGAACAGAGTGTAATTGGTGTGAAAGGGGCATCAACTCCAGTAGCCGGAGGAGTCAGGAAGAAGGAAAGATTAGAAAAGGACATAGTATCATCTGACATAGATGAGCCGCCAGTCTTGAAAAAGGAAAAGAAGACTTCTAAGAAGCGACAGGAGAGACTAGTACACACAAAGTCGAAGAGCATAGATTCTCTGTACTATAGTATCAATAGAAGTGACGGATCTGTGTGTGAGAGAAAAGGTGAAGAGAGTGAAGGTGAAAATTGGGTGGAAGTGCACAGGAGTGTTTTGATAAGAGCGGTGCCGAAGGTGAGTAAATTTAGTGTGTATGGGCCAAAGGATGTTAAGGAATTTTTCAAGGAGTATGAAGGTAATTGTAGGGAAAAGTTTAGGAAGAATAGTCAGTTTGGGGTGAAAGAATTAGGTGAGTTTTTTGAAGATAGGTTGCGTGATTTTTATAAGACTATTGTGAGCGTAGGTGAGCCGAGGTACGAGGTGGTGAGGGTACGCATTATAAATCAGGTGAAGAGCGTGAACGCTGGCATGAAATATCGAAAGACAAACGAGTTGGAGGAAGCGAAAATGGGTAAGAATGAATGAATTGATTTGTATGCTCATAGGCTCGAGACTTTAGCGAGGAAGAAGTTTGGCGATGATGGGGTAAATGATAACAAGGAGTTAATGAGAAAGTTCTTGAGTACAGTCCCGAGTGATGTGTGTGAATATGTGAAGGAAGGAGAAAATGCGATGGGTGGGGGAAAGATTCTTGTGGAAAGATGTTTTGGAAATTGTAGAAGATTGCGAGTTTGAAGGGTATGGGCGAGGGGGAGCGTCTGTGTATGTAAGAGGAAGGAAACATAAAAGCAGTGTACCTGAATTCCGATCTTATAAAGAGGCATTGATGTCAAACCCAGTGTAAGTCATGGCCAAATTCCTGGAGGAATACTATGGCCAAGAGGAAGACTTAAAGGGGCTAAGAAGGGTGTATATGGGTCGGGAGCAGGTACAAAGTAGAAGTGGTAGTGCGGTGAGAAGCAAGGGTAATAGCAGTATGAATGGTAATGGGAGGAACTTTACAGGTAGAAATCGTATGAATGAAGGGAAGCGGAATGTAAGCAGAGTGGATGGACGTTGAATCAACAAATGAGGTGTTGGGAGTTTAACAAGGTTGGCCATGTGAGAGCAGAATGTCGCCTGGCAGAGGGGTCCTGCTTGGGATGTGGTCAATCAGGCTACCTTATTAAGGATTGCCAGAATGTCCGAATGATCCGGTGGTACCAGTGTGGGAAGATGGGACATTTTGCTCGAACCTGCATCAAAGGTGGAAGAGTGAATGCAAATGGGTATGGAGTATGTGGAAACTGTGGACAGGCGAGACATTATGCTAGAATGTGTTAGCCTGAGGAGCATGTGTGAGAAGTGTGGTATAATTGGTCACGTGACAAGGTTGTGTCAGACTGTAAGGAGATCAGAAAACGCAAGGAGAAATGAGAGAACGAATCCTGTGACTGATGGAGAAAATAAGAGTCAGGAAAACTGAGTAGTGAGAGGGACTCTTCTGTGGAACTCTCTGGTGTGCAGATATTGATGAATGTGAAAGAAGGGTTTATGAGGCGTGGCGCTTAATGGGGTGAGATAGAGAATAAATGTATGTGTGGGGTAGTTAAATGTGGAGGGCAAGAGATACTTGCATTGATAGATACAGGTTGTCAAGTGAATGTGGTATTTCGAGAAGCATTTCAAGGCATGAATGTTAATGGAATCTATGAAAGTGGCTGTAGTTTGGCTGGATTGGGAAAGAAAGAGGTACCAATTATCGCCAAATTTAAGGAGAAGGTGTTAGTTGGCACTGTTCAAATGAGAGAGGATGAGTTTTGTGTGGTATGTGGTAGATGGCGTGAAGAAGTATGATATGTTGTTAGGGTATAAGTTTCTGATAGATCCAGAGCAGGAGATGATAGAATGTAAGAGAAATGGAAGCTTAAGGTGCCAATGGTATGTGAATCAGGATGGAAAAGTAAGACTGAATTTGATGAAGTCATTGAAAAGGGATGGAGTGTCTAGCGTGAATTTTGGATGGAGTCCGGACATAAGAATATGCGATGCCGATGTGAATATGTTTGTTTTGAACGGCGATTGTGTGAAATATCAAGTGCGAAGGGTTGCGTATGTTTTTGATGGGGTGATTGATCTGAAGAATCTGAGAGTGTGTGTGTGTGTGCAACTGTTGCTTTGGTTACAAAAGAAAAGTTTGAGAGGGATACCTGCTGGGGATAAGTTGGGTACATTGAGTGCAGTGGTGAATGTTGAAAGGGATGTCTTTAGGCAAATGCGAGCAAGTTTTCTGGGAGCATGTTATCAGAAGATTGGAAGTATGAAGAGTTAGTTGCTAAGGTAAAATTGGGGAAAGGGCTGAGTGAATGTGAGAAGCCGAAGATTTACGGGGAGATGAAGATTTCAGTAATTCTCGTTTACCGGAAATAATATAGTGTTGACAAATGACACGCCCATATACCAACAGCCTCGTCATTTCCATCCCCATGTTGCTCAAGAGCAGTGCGATGAGTTAGAGAAGATCGGTGTGATTAAACCAAGTGAGTGCATGGAATAGCCCGGTTGTGCCTGGAAGGAGGCCCGATGGAAGTTTGCGAATTTGTATTGATTATCGAAAGGTGAATGAAAGAACGGTGAAAGATAAGCTTCCTATGTGTGCAGTGTCTGAATATGTGTATGGTATGCATGGAATGAGAGTGTTCACGAAAATGGATTTGGTGCGTGGGTATTATCAGATGCCTGCGGCTGAGGAAAGCCGGCTGAGTTTTGGATTGGCAAATGCCCCGGCTGCTTTCCAGCGTGCGATGTATGTGATTTTGAGTGGATTTCCGAGTAAGAGTGTGTAAGTGTTTTGGGATGACATTCTAATTATGAATGGAGGCGTGAATGAGCACATGACTGTAGTGAATGATGTACTGCCAATGTTGGAAGAAATGGGAGTACAAGTTAAGCTGCCCAAATGTGTGTGGTTTGCAGAAGAAGTAGAGTTTGGGGGACATGTAGTGAGTGCGACAGGGTTGCAAAAATCTGAAAAGTTTATAGAGAAGATGAGAGATTTCCCAGGGCCAAAAATTGTTAGAGAGTTGAGCAGATTCCTTGGTCTGATAGAATTTTGAAGAAAGTTTATGGAAGATTGTTCAGGCGTAATGAAACCCTTGAGTGAATGGACAGGAAATAAGAAGAGTACCGTGATTAAATGGAGTGAGTCTATGAATGTAGCATTCGATAAGTTGAAAGCATTAGTGGTGAGAGATGTGGAGCTCGTGCATCCTGATAATAGAGAGAATGCTAGTATGCTTGAGGTTTATACGGATGCAAGTATTATTAATACTATGGGTGGATGCTTAAATGGAGGATCAGTTTGAAAGTGGAGTGAAAAGGAAGCGGGTGATAGAGTATGAATCAAAAGCTTTTAGTGTGGCACAACGTACAATTTCAACGATTGAGAGAAAATTGTCTGCATTAAGTTTTTGTTTGAAATCGCTGAAACCTTTTTTGTTTGGAGGGAAATTTGTAGTGAGAACGGATCATCAACCTTTAGTATATACTTACAGCGTACAAGGATAGTTAATTTTTTTTTTTTAGAAGCCCCATCTGGCGACTGCCTACTTGGGCATAAGTCATCGTAGTCACTACAACCTACGACTAGGCCATATTAAAAAAC
Organism: Ceratothoa steindachneri; assembly: GCA_963969495.1. Taxonomy (NCBI): domain Eukaryota; kingdom Metazoa; phylum Arthropoda; class Malacostraca; order Isopoda; family Cymothoidae; genus Ceratothoa; species Ceratothoa steindachneri. Next base: position 78,508,226 of record OZ018330.1, on the reverse strand, counting down.
AAATAACAAAATCCTAGACTAAAAACAAAAAGCTAACAGCGTCGGGGGTAGGACCGCCTCCCCCCGGCGTAAGAACATGCGACCCGGAAGAAACAGTCAAATAAATTTGAGGAGGCCAGTGCACGAAACAGTCCCGAGTACAAGGGACAAGAGGCAGCGACCCGGCTCGTCCCGGTACCGGTACAGGTAACGTGCGCGAAGATCACCCAGACTGGGACATTCAACAAGAATGTACCGAACAGTCTGGGGGACAAAGCAGTCTTCACAGTAGGGTCTCCCATTTTCTTTGCAGGGCAGCCCGGAGAGATACCCGTATTCCTACCATGTAATCGGAGTGATGAAGAGCGAAACTCTGGTCTGCTCCACCAGTCCTCTCGGACTCGATGGCGCCCTCATTCCCCGGAATTCCTACATGTCCAATAACCCAGCAGAAGATAATCTCGACATCCGCCCGGCTCACAAAAAGCTTGGCGTAACGGAAATCACGACCCATGGGATGTGGAGATTCCAGTGCCCCGAGAGCACTCAGGACGCTTTGTGAGTCGCTATAAATCACAATCCGGTCTCCGAACCGGGCACGTCGCGTTATCTTCCGTACCGAGCGGTGTATTACAACAGCTCGGCCTTGAAGACAGAGGCAGCGCCTAGTAGAGCCCCGCTGACTTCAAATAGAGGAGATACACGTGGAAACCGACCCACTCTTGGACTTGGAGCCATCCATATACACTAGCACGGTTCCAGAGTGACACGAAGTGTGCTTCAAAAAGGTTGAACGCAATACTCCAGGCGCTGTAGAAGCTTTGGAAGAAGAGTCGTGGCGACAAATAGTCAAAGGTGGTACCATCTGTGTGGTGTCGAAGAAGCTTCCTAGCCCTAAACCCAAAGGACTTAGGGAATGACTGGCGTCTCTAAGCGGCATAGGCACCGTCGAGATCAGCTGCGGATGCAGTGAGAGCTGTTGGCGACTGAGGGAGGCGCCGGGATCAATAAAAATGTAAGGGAAGAGCTATATCAGCCACCCAAGGGCTGAACGTCACGGAACGAATAATATATATGGCACGGGTACAAGAGATCATAAAGCTGCGAAAATGATCTTCCCAGGTGAGGCGTTGGTCAAATACAAGACCAAGGAAACGGTGCGAGTCCAGGACTTCCATGCGAACCCCATTTTGCAAAGAGTATGGGTCAGGGTGCAGCAGTAGATGGCAGCAGAAGTGCACCACGTTAGTCTTAGCCAAAGAAAACCGAAGCCTGTGCGCTTCGGCATAACGAGAGACGCGGTTCAATGCCTGGTGGAGTCTACGCTACAGAGTTGGCATCTAGCCCGAGAGAGATAGAAAGGTCGTCCACGTAGAGCGTAGCGAGAACGTCTTCAGGCAGCACCGAAATAATGCTGTTGATGTTCAGGGCAAAGATTGCGACACTGCGGGACACCCTCTTCCTGCTCCATTGGGATGGAGAGGGCTTCCCCCACCCGTACGCAGAATCGACGATCTCGCAAAAATTCAGATATAAACATTGGGAGGCGTCCCCTCGCTCCCATCGTGTGGAGAGTCCCCATGATACCGTATCGCCATGCGGTATCATAGACCTTCAAATCGAAATAAACAGTGGCGTAGTGCTGTCTACGAAGCAAGGCATCGCAGACGGCATTTTCCAGTCGGAACAGAGCATCCGACGTGGAGTGGAACTTGCGGAAGCCGCACTGTGCACAAGACAGATGGCCTCCGCTCTCCAGAAAAAAAGGTTAATCTAACATTTACCAATTTCTCCATCAACTTGCACAGGCAAGAGGTTAGAGAGATTGGGCGGAAAACAGCCGGGGTAGAGTGATCTATCCCCGGTTTGCGAAAGGTGAGCACAGTATCGATTCGCCAGGAATCTGGGAGGAGACCCTCCAACCAGATCTTGTTGAACAAATCTAAGAAAAGGCCCTGCCTGGCTGACCCAGTTGTCGAAGCATAGCGTACGGGACATCTCCGGATCATGGGCGGTGTCCGCGCACGAAGCAAGAGCGGAACGCAACTCACTCAGAGTAGTAAACCTGTCGTTGAAGGGTTCTTCGCCTCTGGTGGTAAAGTCCAGTCGGCGGCCTTACTCAACATCACGACGTGCATTGAATGCTGGCGGAGCAGGATCCAGGCTAGAGCGGTCAGCTATGGGCTGCCTGCTGGATTTCTTCGCAGTCCCCTTGAAAAGTAAAGGGGAGACTGCCGCTGGGAAGAGGGAGGTACCGAAAGCACCTCCAGACAAGTGGGTGAGGGGAGTCCCAACAGCCGTAGGTGAAGGAGAGGAGTAATCCTCCTCTCCGGTTAGAGAGATTTAGAGGGTCCCCTGCGAGCGCACAGGGTGATGGGGGGACATTCATTTTTCTCGTGGAGCTGCCCGAGGGCGGCTCCGACGATGGACAAGGGGAAATTGAGGAGAGATTTTGGGGGGTATCATCATTGGGCATGGTGACCCTATTTTTTTTACAGGAAGCAATTGCTCATCACCCCTCACAGTAGCCCACCCTGCAAGGGGTGTGTACGGGGCTGGCAGAACCAGGTGCCACCATTCAAGGCCACTCCTCCCGCCTGGTGGCCTAGCAGTCCATCAGCATGGCGGCTCCACCTTGGACCAGCCCCGATCCGGGATGGTTGGCTGAGAAGAAGGTCAGCATCTACCCTGCGAAATTAGAGGCTGACCAGAGAAAGTTGTGGGAGAGGTTCTATGAAAAGCGAGGAAACAGGGGGGAAACACAAGTGTCTGAAGGAAGGAGAAGAGGCTAAGCTGGGGTCGGATGGTGTGTTGAGTCCCATCAGCACGGCAGCCAGGATAGCAAATCACTGCGCCCCTTACAGGGAGTCATCGCAATAATGTGCAGGCAGTGCCACATGAAATGATGGTGCATCCAGCCAGTGTGTCAATTCGGAGATGACAGAAAGCAACCTGAAGCCCTTGCTTGAGGTTGCTTTCTACCATCTCCAAACTGGATAAAGAAATGAGTGAAGTTAGGAAATGTGAAAATGTTTGGAATGTACATCATGGTTTGAATGATGTAAAGAGTAAAATATATGAGGCAGTAAGGACTTGGGGAGTGTACAATTAATCTCTCAGAACTGGCCCCATTGCTGTGCAGGAGATATTTGATGGATACAAACCTGCCTGCCAACTCTTTGTCCAAATATTTAGTTGTCAATTTTGCACCACTCAGTTCTCCTTGGAGACTGAGGAGATGTTTCTTCAACATTTCGTTTTCTCGTTTTACCAAAACCAATTCTTCTTTCGGAATCTCGAGAGATAAACGCTTCACTCTCTCCGCTTCAAGTTCCTTTTCCTGCAGAGGACAGCAAAATCAATACCCGCTAATGCAGGAAAGGTCAGGGAAATGAACCATAGAAGTAATATAGCCCAAAGATATCCTGTGTTGATGGTGGTCAAGTGGCTAATATACAAGTAACTCAGGTAAAAAATAAGAAAAATTCTAGATGTATTTGAACACTTATTAGATCAATCATGCCATTTCATAAACAAGTTGCAATGAACATGAACACACTTACTTTCTGATCCTGCTGTGTTGGAAAGCAATAAAAGAAAAAGTTATTACCATTTTAAAACTACAAACAAGTTACTAGTTTAGTGTGCAGGAAGAAAACTCCTGGGTCATTCCATCCGAATTCAACAAGGGACATTTAGTCACCATCACCGATTTTGATGAAAATTGGTATACAGGTTGATTTTGATGAGAGAAAAACAATGAGACACTTCCCAGCCCTCAATTTTGAATAGCTCAAAAGTTATAACCTGCCAAAGTTGAGAAAAATTGTCAAATTTCTTGATACCAGCATTGATAAAAAAATTATTTCTCCCTTATTATAGCACATAAAACAATGAATTATGTATTTTTTTTAAGCTTAAGGGTTGTTCTAAACATTTTTAACAAAATTAATTTTTGTTAAAAAAAATTTGTTTGACCTTAAAGGACAACTTTTGACCTTTAAAAAAAATATATTGGTATCAATAAATTTTTGTGTAATTTTTTTTTTTAAATATATATGCCTTTAGACTACAATATAAGATAAATTTCATTCTGGGTTTTTCATTATATCAGGAGTTATGATCAATTTTGTAACCACTGGTATGGCCATTTTTTGCTATCTTCACAAATAAATTTTTTTTATATGCATCTTTGTCATATTAACAGAGTTACGTCATATTCACAGAGTTAGTTATCAATTATTAGATGCCTAAGTATTATATTTGAATGCTTTTAATATATACTCATGTATTAGAATCATTAATTCTATAAATATGTGTTAAATCCTACCTACAAGAAAAAATGAACTTTCAGTAATTTTTATTTAAAATTATAAATATTTTTAAAGCTACCTACCTATGTATTTAATTTATAATTTGCCATGGTCAATGATGGCAGAGCCACTAGCAACAGTTAAGATACCTGCATAACTGCTGGTATCCCCATCGCCTAAGGGGCCACTCCTGATAGCTCAGCAAAAAAGCCACAGGTACCACCCAACCTCCCAAAATGAATTTATTCTTTTTATAATAATTTAGGAATCAATTTTTTTCTGGATTATTTCTGTTGATTTTAATTGTTCATTTTTAGATAGTTTGTAAGTTCTTCCTGTTGCTGTTACAGGCTCAACAATGCTCAATATGTCATCTAATGGCAATACTAATACATCTGGTTTTCTTGGATATTTAAATGAATTTGATGGTCCTTCTGGTTCTAGGAATGTTATTTTAACAGTCATTTTCTCAACATTGGTATCCAATACACACCCTAAGTACCATTTGTCATCATACTTAGCAGTGACAAATCCTTTTACATCCTCCAATAATATTGCCTCTGTATAGGATATTTTCACTTTCTTGAATTCTGATGCAGATGATATTGTTTTCACTCTTAGTTCATTTTCATTAACTGGCTCAAAACTGTGTAATTTTGGGGTACCAATTATTGCAGAGGCCTGGTCAAATCTTTCTTGCAAATAATTTTTTTCTTCAATGTATTCACTATTTGGGACATATGAAAATTTGATTCCCTTAATGTGTCTTTCAGCAAAATCAAAGAGCTGTTGAGGAGTCATTATCTGATCATTATATGCTCTTTGCAGGCTAGCTTTTGCTGCTAGTCTTTTTACTGTGCCCCCTACACCATCGCATGGTCCTTTTCCATGAGATGTAGCAAAGAAATGCCATTCTGCTTCCAATCCAAAATCTGATTTATGGTGACATAAATTAATAAAGTTTTTAAAATTTTTATATTGTGACGCAGCTCCATCAGAAAAATATATAATTTTTGTTATTGGGAATTTGAGTTCTTTTTTAAAAAATTCAATAAGTTTTTTTTTAAATAAATGGACTGCAACAGTGTCATGCTTCAAGCAGTTTGAAATCATAACAAAACTTATGTGTTGTGTTTCCCCAGCTTCTTTGTAGTAGGAAAGAAAGGGATGTAATGTAGCTTGGGAGTTATTCCAGTGGTACCCTTGTGCTGCATCCTGAAGAAGGAATGAGTAATTTTCAGCAAAATCGCATACTACTAAGATTTCACCATCTTTTAGTTCTTCTTTTTTAGTTGAACAAAATTGTGCCTGCTTTTTTGCTATGAAATCATGTTTTTTTAAATTGAGAAGACTTAAGGTAAAAGTGTCTATAAATTCTTCAGTTGTTCTTGAAACAAGCTCTAAAGTTGAGCGATCAGTTGAGAGCCACTGCTTGTAATTTACCTCATCAATCATATTGTCATCCAAAATTTTAGTAACATATAGTTTTAGTTCGTCTATTTTAGAAAAACATTCTGAGCATTCATCAAAATAGCACTCATAAGTTGGAGGGTCACATGTAATGAATGATAGACATGTTTTGTAATCATCTAAATGCAGGTCACTGTCTTTTGAGCCTCCACACCACACCCATTCCAGATGCTTGATCATTTCATAGGCTACACTGTCATTGTAACACATCCACGTGACTATCATCTGCATTATTTGTGCTTGGTTTACATTACACTTGCTTGTTCTTGAGAGGGGTGGGGGGGTACAGGGCCGGCCCAAACCTTTATGGGGCCCTAAGCAGAATTTCATTTGAGCCTCCACACCACACCCATTCCAGATGCTTGATCATTTCATAGGCTACACTGACAGTGTAACACATCCACGTGACTATCATCTGCATTATTTGTACTTGGTTTATATCATACTGTCATTCATGTGTCATTCTGGTTATTGAACTATTAAATATTCAGAGTGATGTATAAATGTGCCATATTAATTGGACTATTTGTAAGTTTTATCATGACATCTTGACTTTTTAAGCGTTTGTGGGGGCCCCTAAGTGACTGCTTAGTTCGCTTATGCCTCGGGCCGGCCATGGGGGAAGAAGGGGCTACCTCTGATGCCTGAGAATGCTTCCTTTTTGTTGCCTTTTTTCTTTCTTTTTTATTTACTGTTTTTTTTACCCTGTGCTTAGCCTTTGTCTTTCTTTTTATCCTTATTAGTTATTTACATATAATTTGTTTTTTAATCTAGCCTATTCATAGGCTGTAGTGTGAGTAAGGCGACTTTCACTCTAGTAGGCAGTCGCCAGATGGGCTCTCAAAATTTTTTAAAAACACAATCATAATTCTTCTTTTGTCCAAACCTGAATCACATCCACCATCATCTGATAGAGCTCTTCCCTTGAACTTAATGTGCCAACTGCGTAGTTCCCCAGACTGGCCCGCACATTCCTTCCTGTCGTTTGTCCCACCCATTCTGTGGGATCTTCCCTCAAGTTACTCATTGCACCATTCAGCCCTTGCACTACCCATTACCACATTTTATTAAATTGGTTCTGTATTTGCTCACACTTATCTCCTCTCTTCTACTCTCAACCATTCTCACATACTCTCTCCTTGCTCTATGATTCAATAACCTTTCACTTCTTATTTTACCTTTCTTTCCACCATCTCTCGCATCTTCTCAACCATACACCAACAAGTTTATACCTCGCATGGCTTAATTATGTGCTCAGACAATCCCATACTCATAGATCTTGTAGCTTTCATATCATATACATATGCTGCATTTTTTTTTTTTACTAGGCCGTCATCAATCATACTTGGATGCTCTACTCCCTCTCTTTTGCCCAACCCATGTGCATTTGTGCACATCCATGTTCTGAAAGAATCTATTTGCTACACAAGTTTCTTTCAGCATAAAACTCTAACACTGTCAATTTCCATTCTCTCCTGGTCTACCAAAAGCTCCAGTTTTCCCCTCTTCTCTCACCTTTTCCTACATTCATATCTTCAATAAACATCAACCAAAACCCATTACCATACATCACTTGTCTCAAGCCATTTAGAACCTCTTTCAGCTTCACTTCTAAAATTACATTGTCCATATACTTCAACCAGGCATAGTTTCACCTCTTCAAATCTCAACTTCACCTACATCATTCTTGAGGTCATAAATTCATACTCAACCATTGTCTCATACTCATACCACTCATCACTCAAAAGCACTGCCACTCCACTCCTACCACCTTAATCTACACCTGATTACATTCCATTCCTCATTACACTTTTCATTCTCTTTGCCGCACTTGTCTTACATAAATGAAGTTCCCAGTTTTAAAGACAACAATTGAGGCAGCCAGGACCGTGTTCTGTTAAGGGCACCATTTCAGGCTTACTCTTGTGCAGGTCAAACTTTTCAAGAGTTGGATATTCTATTTATTATAACTTTATCAAGGACTATCTAGTTTAATTTTTAAAATATATGACACTCCCCCACCCCCAATTCTAAATCGATGGGGGAGGAAAAACCTCAGATTTTCAGGTATTTCATGAACATAATAAGTCTCCTATTTATGAACTGATCTTTGTTAAATGAACACTGTAGGTAAATTTAAATATTCATTTACATTATTATGATGAGTTTTTAAAAAATCTGATTAAAGTTTTCTTTAAAAAAGAGTTAACTTAAAGTAGTCAAAAATTTTCTCATTTGTCAATTTTGGCAACCCCCACCCAACTAATTTATTTTTTACAACTAAATTTGCAAATAACATCATAACACTATGCATAATTCTTTAAATAATGGAGTTATTATGCTTTTTGTTAATGTTTTTTTGAGAAAATGGGCTCCAAAGTTTGGCGATTGTAGGAAGCGTGTAATGCCCAAGAGACTTTATGTACAGAGGCTATATACCTTTTTATATATATATATATATGAGTGTGTATGGATTCCAGTATATAACATATATATTGGATCCTCCCTCCCCAATGAAAGATACACACACACTGCCTCTTTTTGATAAAAATTTCAAACAAAGTTTGATGAATTTTGTTGTACAAATAAGTTAATAAATAATTAGCAACCACTTATGAGAGTTTAACTACATATAGGAAAACATTGCTGCTTCAGAAAATGTGATGAGGAAATAGTTGAGGTACTAAATGGTCATTTTGCATCAGTATTTACAAAGGAGAAACTAAATAGTCTTATGTATAGTACTCATGGGTCAGGGAAAGAGGTGTTTACTACCATTAGTGTGGATTGGAGGACGATAAAAGAACTAATAGGTGAGTTAGATACTACCAAGGCCTCCGGCCCGAATAATATTCATTCTAGGATACTTAAAGAAGGGGTAGAAAGTATCTCAATAGCTCTGGAGAAGTTGTATACTAGGTCACTGGAATATGGAGAAATACCCAATGATTGGAAGAGAGCGAATGTAGTCTCCATTTTCAAGAAGGGTAGTAAAGAGGATCCAAATAACTTTAGACCGGTTAGTCTAACTCCTGTAGTCTGTAAAATTCTTGAGAAAATAGTTAAAAAAGGGATTTGCTAACATCTAGAGAGGTAGGGTTTAATCAGCGATGCACAGCATGGGTTTAGATCAGTTAGATCAAGTTTGACTAATTTACTAGACTTTCTGGAGTTTGTAACAAACCAAGTAGAAAAGGGAGAGAATGTAGATGTAATTTACTTGGATTTTAGTAAAGCATTTGATAAGGTACCACATAGGAGACTAGTTCATAAATTAAAAATGATTGGGATATGTGGGGGTGTTTCAAATTGGATAGCTGAGTGGCTGAAAGACAGGAAGCAAAGGGTGTAAAGTCAGAGTGGAGGGATGTTATCAGTGGGGTTCCTCAGGGATCAGTTCTTGGTCCATTATTATTTTTCATCTAGGCCCCTCCCTGTTTTCTAATCACACGTTCGACCTTGACTGCCACATGGTCGGCCAGATCTATGGTGATGTCTATGGAGTAGTCCACGACTTAAGTCGCATAAACTACTCCTTTCACGAAGTTCATGGTAGAGGGCGGCGTAACGCTCACGGGTGTGCCATCAAGTGTCCGAAGAGCACTAATCATGGCCGCCTCGGAGGGATTCGCTGCATTCGCCAAAAAGCTCACATCTGAGAAATGGGTCGACTTCTGCTCTCTAACAATCACACTAGCTAAAGCTCTCCTCTGATGGATATGTTGCCCTTAGCCAACATACTGCCATCATTGCAAGGAATAACCAGGAAGCGTTTGAAGCCAGCGGGCTTGAAGACGCTGGCTAGTCTCTGAATGAGGGGCTCTGACAAAATTAGGGCTCTACTCTGTGCACTTCTGGGGGCGAACGTGCCGATCTTGGCTTGGTCGCTTACCGAAGCAGCATCCCCCCCACGTCTTTTTTTTTGTTTCTTTTCTTCTTGGGAGAGGATGGCAGGGAATGAAGCTGCTTTTCCCCTCCATGGACCAAGTATATCTCGGAGGTGGGGGGGCCTCCATGTGGTTATTCCCCCCTAGGACATCACAGGACACATTGGCAGCGGTGTCATGAGTCTAGTATGGGGAGGACAGTCCTTGACCCCCCCCCCTAAAGTTAGTATGCAAGCCAGCAGGTCTCTGGAGGGAAATGGCCGATGGGCCCTGTCTTCGCTTTCCCCCTTAAGGGGATTTGCCCTATCAAGCCCCTTCAATGGGGAGCGGTCGGTTATGGGCTGCCTGCTGGCTTTATTGGCAGTCTCCTTGGAAAGTAAAGGGGATACTGCCGCTGGAAAGAGGGAGGCACGAGAAGGGGGTGAGGGAGAGTCACCTACACCCATAGGCAAAGGAGCTCGGATAGCTCCAGCAGTGGACAAGGGGAAATTGAGGGGATATTTTTGGTTTTGTCATTATTGGGCATGGTGATACTATTTTTTTACGGGATTCAGATGCTAATCACCCCTCGCAGTAGCCCGCTCTGCAAGGGGTGTGTATGGGGCTGACAGAGCCAGGTGCCACCATTTAAGGCCACCCCTCCCGCCTGGTGACCTGGCAGCCCTTCGGCATGGCAGCTCCACCTTGGGCACAGCATAAAAAGGATAGTGTGTGAAGTGAGAAGGAAAGGGAATGTGAGGAAGGTATGGGTGGAGGTGAAGCAGGTTGTTAAAAACCCACCATCCCAAAACAGAGCTCAGGGGTGAGGGAAAATTCCCCTCCCCCCCCCTCAGCCCTGATCCGGGATAGTTGGCTGAGAAGAAGGTCAGCATTTACCCTGTGAAAATAGAGGCCGACCAGAGAAAGTTGTGGGAGAGGTTGTAGGGAAAGTGATGAAGTAGGGGAGAAACACAGGCTGTCTGAAGGAAGGAAAAGAGGCTAGGCTCGGGCCAGATGGGGCGCTGAGTCCTGTCAGCACAGCGGCCAGGAAGGCAAATCGACGCACGAACTCCTTACGGGGCTGCCTGAGTGTGTGTGTAAATTTCATCAATTGAGGGCTAGGTTCAAGTATGTTTTGAAGTACACCTGCTGCTCATCTTGGTGGGCCTTTGTGTCTTCACTCAATGCTAAGATCGCTCTTATAGAGATATGGAAGTGTATCAAAAGTATTTGGGGGCAAGTTCTTACCTACCCTCCCTCTCCATCTTCTAGGAGGATGGGCCCACAATCTTGAACCATGCTTTAATGGTGGAGTCATTCATGCTTACTTTCTCTGCATTTTTCTAACAAAGATACTGCTCCATCAGCCTTTCTTGTATGTTGTGGGATCACCAAAGGTTACCTACTGGATTTTACCTACAAAGGTGGGTTCCTGCTTGGAAATACCATGTGTAGCCTGTTATACTTGCTACCTAGAGTAGCTGCACATCCTCCAGGCCTGATTGGCAAATTAGTGAAGCCCTGTCACTGGGATGACTTGAACACTTTGACAGGGCCTGGAAAAGTTGTTTGTGCACTTCTTGCGCCTCCTCAGGATTCCTTTTTTTCTACCACTATCCCCTCAACTTTTTGCTTAGGTTTAAGGACCTGACCAGTTACCTCATACTGTGTCAGAAGAGATGCTTTGCAACATTTATAAGCATTACCCTTTAATGCCTGCAGGTCACAAGAGACCAGGAGTTAAGGGGTCCTGGGCATTGGGGCACGATGAGAAAATGAGTTTTGCCCCAATAACCATTTTCCTGCATCTAATAGGCTGTCAACCACCCTGTGACCATTCTTGTGTGCATAAGGTTGTACTGCTTATGGCATGAAGGCTTTTATGGCCTTGTGGGCTGCAAAGCAATGAAGTCTCAGGGGGCTTGCATATCTTTGGTTCTGCCACAATAGATCTTCAGGGCATTTCTCCCTATCCATTACTGATGGGTTCAGGTGTTTTTTCCTTGGTACCCTTTGAAGATTCTCCTACAGGGGAGGACTCACCGCCTTGATCCCCCCCCCCCCCAGGTGAACCACCTAAATGGCATTAGGAGATTCAAGGATCATGACATTGAAGTGGGTCAGTATGGCTGCTTCCCCCTTTTTCCAAATGGAGTAGTGTTAGTCCAACTGACGTATATGATGGGCTGTAGGTCCAATGAATCCCCAGTTGGGATACCCGACATCTTGGGTAGGGGATGGGCACTTGGAGTCCCCTCCTAAGGTTGAGGTGCCCCCACCCCAGATGGTAGTCTTCCTTGAAGTAAACCTGGGATCAGTCTGCTACTTTGTAAGGTCATCCTGAGTTGACAAGAACACCCTGCTGGCCAAGTACTTTTTCATCTTGTAGAAGGATATGGCTGGTCCATCTGGCTTTGGGGCCTCTTCCAGAGATGGATAGAAGATGGTTCCTTCGTAGCATTTGGTTATTTCAGTGAGCATCTCTCCTCGAGGAGGGCCCCCTCAGCTATTCCAAGTTAGGGCTGCATATAATCCACCTTCAGCCGACTTTGGTGCAAGGGACCACTGCATTGTGGCAGGTATGCTGAGGCCCCATTTTATTGCTCAGGGATTTGAATGGTAGACCCCTTCTGGGGAGAGTACTCGGTCAATCCCAGGGGTCAGGACCTTGCTGACCTGAATGATGAGCTGGAGATAGGTGCCGTAAATGTAGACGAGTTTACTTAATTGCTCGAGAACCACTTCCTTTCCCAGTCTTGATCTGTCCATATGATCTCCACATGTGCAACCTGATTTTGGGTTGAAGGTGGTTGATGACTAACTTTTGTGACAAATTTCACATTCAACTATCATTTTAAGGGCTGCTGCTGTCTGAAAAACTGACTCAGTGGTGCTTGGAGTTGGCATGGTAGGCTAGATTACTATTTCTAAAATGTCTGGTTATTTTGCACAGTATCCACCTCTTAGGTGGTTAGCCGAGTGAGATGGCCCTCAAACAGAAGCACTATGTCTCTATGCAGTATAAGCGATACCTGAATAATTTCATTGTGGTCACTTTGTTTAGCTAGGGCTCATTTCCCATGTTTCAAACCACGCACATTGCTCTTCTTGGCTGGTATACATGTCTTCACTTAACAGGAAGACCCCTCTTGCAGAGGTGTGTGAGTGATTCAAAAGGTTTCAGGCCAAGGTCTTGCAGCCCCATGTTGCTTTCTCAGAGAATGGGACTGCAATATCAGAGCTAGCAAATGTTTTCTCCACAATCTCTAACTGCAATGTTGCTCCACCAGCATTCAATGCCTGTGATGTTGCTAAAGGCTGCCGACTGGACCTTACCTGGATGTCCTGTATACCATGCTTCTACACCTAGGTAGTGAGGCATGGACTTTCTCTTTGATTTGTTTAACAGAATCTGGATGGAAGATATCCTCTCATACTCCTAGCGAATGGCTACTGTGCTTGCTTGAAACATACAGGGCCCTGCAAGAGGGTACCCTGTGTAGCCTGTTGCACTTGGTATCCGGGGGAGCTGCACATCCTCCCAGCCTGAGTGCAAATTAGGGAGGCCCCATCACTGAGTTGAGTTGAACTTTCTGATGGGGCCTAGGAATGTTGTTGGTGCACCTTCCCCTCACCCCCACTCAATACTACTTTACCTTTTTTATCAGTACTATTATTAACATTAGGTATAATTAATATTATCATTCTTATTTTACCTATTATTTATTATTATTATTTAGATTTATTATTATTATGATATTTATATTAATTAGTATTTATTAATATATTATTGTAATTTTTATTATTGTTTTAATTATTTATTATTAGCATTCAATATTATTTAGTATGCTATTATTTAATCAAATTATTTATCATTTATATTTATTATTATTATCATTATGGTTACACTTAAACCTTCTCTATCTGCACTTTGTACCAGGAGTGTTTCTACCTGTATAGAGTTTGATCCAGTAGCCATGATGCATTGGTAGACTGCATGTCATCCTGGGATCACCTAGCACTAGTGCATGATAATAATAGGTGATCGCTCCACCCTACTTCTCAGTACACTCACCTATCTCCCTACTTCTCCTAATTACATGCCCTCCTACCCCTTTCCACGCTTGCTCTTCTATCCACAGAGGTTCTGGTTGGCCGGCACACTTTCATCCTCTTATGAACCTTAGTCAATTGGCAGTGAGGTCCCTACCTGCTGTGAGGAGCAAAGGATTGCTGGCCAGGGCAAGTATTATTATGTATGAGGTGTGTTGGGCCATCAACTTTGCTCACCGTAATAAATGACACACAAAAGGTCACCATTTTTTATGGTTAAAATGTCATGACATTTTTGTCTAAATGGCAGGCCAGGTCAGCAAAGCCCATCAACTGTGAGTGATTATGTGTAAATGATCACATTATGGAATTTCTGATCTTATTGAGACTTTTCTCTTAACTTCCAAAGTAATTGGGAGGTCATAGTATTTCCATTCCATATTCCTTGTTTCTCTTTTTTACGAATATGGTGACAATAGAAGGCAATAGTTGGACTGTGCATGGGGATCCACATGCAAATGCAGCCTCACCCTCCCTAGGTGATGGAGAATCATGTTACACAAGAAAACCTTTCAACCACTGGAGAGGCTCCCCTCCACCATCTTTGCACATCTCTAGGGCAGCTCCACCTCTCTATGTGATGAGAAAATAGGTAGGAGCCTCGAGACCAACCCCTACACTCTTCGTCACGTTTGTGCCCCTTCCGCGGAGTTGCTACTACTGTCACCGCCATACTAATCGCTCCTATAGACTTGCAAAGTCAGGTTACCCGAAGTCTGTGTAAGTTGATCCAAGGCTGGACACAATAAGTCCAAATAAGTGTGTCAATTGCAGAGAGCCACCTGGCTGGTTCTTGAAAGCAATGTGGTGTGTATCTGCTTGAGATAGAAATCCTGGATGTTCAGGCCCAGGATTGTCTATCATTTCGCGGGGCTAAGGAATTGGTCCTGGCACACCCAGCATTGCCTGAGACGTCTTATATGTGGTTGGCGCACAAACTAGCGTGCCAACCACACTGGCCGATAGCTTTCGGTTGCTCAAAGGAGGGATGAATGTGCTTTTCCAATTATATCTTCTCCAACCTTAAGAGGCATGGTTTCATTTAAGCATGGTCTCTGGAGGTGTGAACGAAAAAGTTAAATTGATGAAATGTGTTGTCATGGTCTGAGGTTCAAGTTCATGTCGAGCAATGTTTTTTTCTCTTTGATTTTCTTTGGATTACCTCCAGTAAGATCTCTTCTCTCTTGTTTCTGTGTATCACTTCTCCACATATACTGATATCAAGCATTTAAGCTTGGGGGGTGGGATGCGTACTAGTTTGTGCCCCAACCACACAGGCTGATAGCTTTCAGTCGCTCAACTTACACAGACTTCAGGTAACCCGACTTTGCATGCCTACAGGAGCAATTAGTATGGTGGTAACAGAAGTAGAACCTCCATGGAAGTGGCACAAACGTGATGAAGAATAGTATTATGCTGTGTTACATCCTTCAATTTTTATTTTAGATTGATCCTTTTGGGGGTGAATCACACTAATAGCTTTTGAATGAAAGTAGCTCAACTAAACATATTTTGGAGAAAACAAAATATAATTATACACATTAAGCATACCTTGTGTATATATTTAACAAAAAAATCTTAATATAATACACAATTGATGGACATAATGAGTTATTTGCCCAAATGAGCGCTATTGTGACAGATGACTTCAAAAACCTTATCATGCATGGAATCTGTCATTAAGCTAACATTTAACTTTATGTTTAACTGATGTTTAACCTAACCACATTGACTAGAACATTATTTATTGTTCATTTGTCAAAAATTAGAAAGGACGAAGATCCATGGGGAAATTCACATTTGTCATTTTCTGTTAAAGTTAAACATTAGCTTCTCAAAAAGGCTTCTTGAAATTTCTCTTTTTAGAGAAATGGATGGTTGCCTAGTCCTATATGTAACGCTCCTGAAAAGGGTCAAGGATCTCCAGGAGACTTTTCCAGGCCGATTAAGGAATTTTCATTATTACCCTTACTTAAACGTATTGACTTGATGTAATTGTTCATTTATCAAATATATATATATATATATAGTTAGTTAGGTAAGGGTAATAATAATCCCTTAATCTGCTAGAAAAATCTCCTGGGGTTCCTCAACACTCTTCATGAGCATCACATATATGACTAGGCAACCTAACAGCATTGACTTGAATGTTATTGTTCAATTTTCAAAATATATATATAAATATACTAGCAACATATGATTATACTGTCCTCTCACATTTGCCGTCAGAGAGCAGGTAATCACTGAATGAGACAAATTTCACCCCTATAATTAAGAATAAAATTATTACCAGCTTTTGTCGAATCTTTTCTGTATCCTCATTATCCATGAAATCATTAATACTAGAAGTGTTGTGAAGCTTGAGTTGGTTTGCATGAAACTGCATTAACATATCATGAATCTCTTCTTTCAAAATTTTTCTATCTGCTTCCAATTCTGCAAGTTCATGACGTAAATTAAGAAATTCTGCCTGGGAGAAGAAAGTTAATGTTAATTTCTTCATATTTTTTTCTTTTAAAGAGCCCATCTGGCAACTGGCTAATGAGGCAAAGGTCTTCATAATCAAGCTACAGCTTAATACTAGGCTAGATTAAAAGGACAAATAAAATACATGCAAAAAGCAAGAAGAAAGTGGCAAACTCCAGCTTTGCTAGGAGGGGAGGGGTTATCTGGCCACTGCCGACTTAGGCATAAGTTGCCGTAAACAAACAGCCTAGTCCTAGGCTACTTTAAAAAATTGAACAGGAAACAACAATAAAAAGAAATAACAATAAAACAATAACAAAAACAACAATTAAACCTGGTTAAATGAAAGGGAGAAGGCCGGCCTCCCCCAAAAAGAAAACAAGTCCACCAGTCAAAGTGCACGCACTCGTCCCGAGTACAAGGGAAAGGCGGTAGTGACCCCGCCCATCCCGGTACCGGGACAGGTATCGTGCGCGAAGATCACCAAGACTGGGACATTCGACAAGAATGTGCCGAACAGTCTGGGGGACGACGCAGTCGTTGCAATAGGGCGCAGGCGAGCGCTCCATCAAATAGCGATGCGTCACACGAGTGTGTCCGATTCGGAGACGACAGAAAGCAACCTGAAGCCGCCGCGGCATTGAGGGATAGTCCATGGAAACAGTCGCGGCGCAATGGCACGCAACTTTAAGTTCCCTTCGACCGTCTCCCATCTCATTTGTCATGCAGTCCGAAGAGCTGCCCGTATTCCTGCCATGTAGTCGGTGTGAGGAAGAGCGAAACGCTGGTCCGGTCACAGAGTCCTCGCGGACTCTTTGGCACCATCATCGGCGCGCTCATTCCCCGCAATTCCTACATGTCCAGGAACCCAGCAGAAGATAATCTCGACATCCACCCGGCTTGCCAAAACCGTTGCGTCACTGATATGGCGAACCAAGGGATGTGGAGATTCCAATGCCCCGAGAGCACTCTGGGTGCTTTGTGAGTCGCTATAGATCCCAATCCGGTCTCCGAACCGGGCACGTCGCGTAATCTCCCGTACCGAGTAGTGTATTGCCACCAGCTCGGCCGTGAAGACAGAGGCAGCGCCTGGTAGAGGCCCGCTGACTTCAAACAGAGGGGATACGGCGTGGAAGCCGACCCCCTCTTGGGACTTGGAGGCATCCGTATACACTGGCACGGTTCCAGCGTGACACGATGTGTGCTCCAAAAAGGTCGAACGCAATACACCCGGCGCCGTACAAGCTTTGGGAGCAGAGGCGTGGCGACAAATAGCCAAATGTGGTACCCTCCAGGGCAGAACCAGGGGCGCCACCGGCCCGAGAGCTATATCTACCTCTCGAAGGAGTTTCCTGGCCCTAAACCCAAAGGGCTTAGGGTATGACTGGCGTCTCTCGGCGGCATAGGAACCATCGAGATCAGCTGCGGAAGCAGTGAGAGCTGTTGGCGACTGAGGGAGGCACCGGGCTCGCGCGTCCAGGCGGGTGATGCACTGCACGCGGCGCAGAGCAAGTGGCATCTCCCCAGCATCGACCAACAGGCTCTTAATGGGGAAAGTGCGGAAGGCACCGGTCGCAAGGCGAAGGCCGGTGTGGTGGATTGAATCCACCTTCCGCAATAAACCATCGGCTGCGGATGCATAAAACTCGCATCCGTAGTCGAGCTTCGAACGAACAAAGGATCGATAAAAAAGTAGGGCAGTAGTCCTATCGGCGCCCCAAGCGCTGAACGTCACGAAACGAAGAAAGTCCATGGCGCAGGTACAGGAGACCCTATTTTTTTTTTATTATTATTATTTAAGGGGCTATCTAGCGACTGCAGACTTAGGCAAAAGTTGCCATAAACAAACAGCCTAGTTCTAAGATACTTTAAAAAATTGAACAGGAAACAACAATAAAAAGAAATAACAATAACAATAACAGAGCAATAACAAAAACGATAACAAAAACAACAACAACAATTAAACCGGGTTAAATGAAAGGGAGAAGGCCGGCCTCCCCCAAAAAGTCAATAAGTCCACCAGTCAAAGTGCACGCACTCGTCCCGAGTACAAGGGACAGGCGGTAGCGACCCCGCCCATCCCGATACCGGGACAGGTGTCGACAAGAAAGTGCCGAACAGTCTGGGGGACGACGCAGTCGTTGCAATAGGGCGCAGGCGAGCGCTCCATCAAATAGCGATGCGTCACACGATTGTGCCCGATTCGGAGACGACAGAAAGCAACCTGAAGCCGCCGCGGCATTGGGGGATAGGTCCATGGGAACAGTCGCGGCTTAATGGCACGCAACTTTAAGTTCCCTTTGACCGTCTCCCATCTTCTTTGCCAAGCAGTCCGAAGAGCTGCCCGTATTCCTGCCATGTAGTCGGTGTGAGGAAGAGTGAAACGCTGGTGCGGTCGAAGAGTCCTCGCGGACTCTTTGGCGCCCTCATCGGCGCGCTCATTCCCCGCAATTCCAACATGTCCAGGAACCCAGCAGAAGATAATCTCGACATCTGCTCGGCTCGCCAAAACCGTAGCGTCACGGATATCGCGAACCAGGGGATGCGGAGATTCCAATGCCCCGAGAGCACTAAGGGCGCTTTGTGAGTCGCTATAGATCCCAATCCGGTCTCCGAACCGGGCACGTCGCGTAATCTCCCGTACTGAGTGGTGTATTGCTACCAGCTCGGCCGTGAAGACAGACGCAGCACCTGGTAGAGCCCCGCTGACTTCAAACAGAGGAAATACGGCGTGGAAGCCGTATTTCAGCGTGACACGAAGTGTGTTCCAAAAAGATCGAACGCAATACTCCCGGCGCAGTACAAGCTTTTGGAGAAGAGGCGTGGCGACAAATAGCCAAATGTGGTACCCTCCAGGGTGGCGTCCTGGGCAGAACCAGGGGCACCACCGGCCCGAGAGCTATATCTACCTCTCGAAGGAGTTTCCTGGCCCTAAACCCAAAGGGCTTAGGGTATGACTGGCGTCTCTCGGCGGCATAGGCACCATCGAGATCAGTTGCGGATGCAGTGAGAGCTGTTGGCGACTGAGAGAGGCGCCGAGCTAGCGCGTATAGGCGAGTGATGCACGGCACGTGGCGCAGAGCGAGTGGCATCTCCCCACCATCGACCAACAGGCTGTCAATGGGGGAAGTGCGGAAGGCACCGGTCGCAAGGCGAAGGCCGGTGTGGTGGATCGAATCCACCTTCCGCAATAAACGCTCGGCTGCGGATGCATAAAACTCGCCTCCGTAGTCGAGCTTCGAGCGAACAAAGAATCGATAAAAAAGTAAGGCGGTAGCCCTATCAGCGCCCCGAGCGCTGAACGTCAGGGAAAGGATAATGTCCATGGCGCGGGTACAAGAGACCCTAAGGCTGCGAATATGAGCATCCCAGGTGAGGCGTCGGTCGAATACAAGACCAAGGAAACGGTGCGACTCAACCACATCAAGGCGCACCCCATTAAGAAACAAATCTGGATCGGGGTGAAGCCGTGGATAGCGGCAGAAGTGCACAACCTTAGTCTCGGCCAAAGAAAACCGAAATCTGTGCGCTTCGGCATAGCGAGAGACGCGGTTCAATGACTGATTGGACTCGACGCTCCGGAGTTGACATCTGGGCGGCACCAAAACAGATCGAAAGGTCGTCCACATAGAGCATAGCGAGAACATCTTCCGGCAGCACCGAGGTGATGCCGTTGATGCTCAGGGCAAAGAGTGTGACACTGAGGACACTTCACTGCGGGACACCCTCTTCCTGCTCCTTTGGGCCGGAGAGGGCTCCCCCCACCCATACGCAAAATCGACGATCTCGCAAAAATTCAGATATAAACATTGGGAGGCGTCCCCTCGTCCCCATCGTGTGGAGAGTCTCCATGATACTGTATCGCCATGTGGTATCATAGGCCTTCTCCAGATCGAAAAACACCCTGGCGTAGTGCAGTCTACGAGGGAAAGCCTCGCAGACGGCATTTTCCAGTCGGAGCAGAGCATCCAACGTGGAGTGGAACTTACGGAAGCCGCACTGTGCAGAAGACAGATGGCCGCCACTGTCCAGGAAATAGGCTAATTTAACATTTACCAATCTCTCCATCAACTTGCACAGGCAAGAGGTTAGAAAGATTGGGCGGAAACCGGTTGGAGTAGAGTGATCTCTCCCCGGCTTGCGAAAGGTGAGCACAGTAGCGATTCGCCAGGAGTCTGGGAGAAGACCTTCTACCCAGATCCTGTTGAACAAATCTAACACAAAGGCCATGCCTCGCTCACCCAGGTGTCGAAGCATGGCATACGGGACATCGTCCGGACCATGGGCGGTGTCTGCGCACGAAGCGCGAGCGGAACGCAACTCACTCACAGTAAACTTGTCGTTGAAGGGTTCTCCGCCTCTGGAGGTAAAGTCCAGCCGGCGGCCTTCCGCGACATCACGAGGTGCATTGAATGCTGGCGGAGCAGCATCACGGCTAGAGAATGCGGAAAAAGCGGTCGCTAAGGATTCCGCCACGGACGCGGAGTCCGAGATTGCGGTCCCATTCTCCTGGAGAACAGGAGGCGGGGTCCTGCGAGAACTTGCCCCGAATCCTTTTGACTCGCTTCCACACCTCAGCTAAAGGGGTCTTCCCTTTAAGTGAAGACACGTATGCCTGCCAAGAAGAGCGGTGGGCGTTCTTCGAAAAAAACCGGAACCTAGCCCGAAGAAATTCACCGAGTGAAATCGTTCGGGCGGCGCTCATAGCGCATGTAGGCATAACGCTTCTGTTTCAGGGCCGTCTCACACTCGGCCGACCACCATGGGAGTGGTCGGCGTGCAAAACGGCCAGACGTACTAGGAATAGTAGTCAGGCCCACGGCGATGAGGTTGCCGGAGAAGAACTCAACGGCCTCATCTACCGACCTAAACTCCTCAACTGAGATAGAGAATTCATTTCATGAAATGCAGGCGACCACGCCCGCGCCAAGCACCACCGAGGTGGTCTCTCAGGCGGCAGTTGCCCTGAAAATGATATTTGAATGGGAAAGTGATCACTACCATGGAGGTCATCGACCACCTCCCAATCAAAATCAGGCTGTGCACTCGAAGAGTACAAAGATAGGTCGAGGCAAGAAAATGAAGAGGTTCTCGGACAGTGATGCGTAAACTCATCCACGTTTAGGACACCCATCTCAAGCTCTTGAATCAGATCGGCAAGGACTTGTCCCCTGGGATTTATGGAGTAATCTCCCCAGAGAGGTTGCCTGCCATTCAGATCTCCAAGCAAGAGATAGGGCCTCGGCAACCGTGCCACGACGCGGCGGAAGTCCCCCGCGTCGAAGTCTGCTGATGGTGGAATGTACGCAGAAATCAGAGAATACCTCCTATCCAGGTGCAGCTGCAGAGCCACTGCCTGAAAGGAGGTATCTAAAGAGAAAGGAAGAACGGAGACATCATGCCGGGTGTAAACCGCGCATCTCCCAGCCCGGCCATCCCGCGGTGGCAGGGTCGCAAGACTCTTATACCCCGGAAGGGAAAGCAGGGGGCACGCGCCTAGCATGGTCTCCTGCAAAACGATAGCTAACGGGGAACGGGATGAGACGAGCCTCCGCAGCTCCTCCCAGTTGGCCCGGAGTTCACGGCAATTCCATTGAAGGAATATGCCCTCCAGGCCTAGCTCGGAGGAGACGCGGGGGCCCTCCTCGAACTGAAGACCCTCACGGGAATGGCCGTACGCTTCCCGGGAGCAGAACCCCGGGCGCTGTTGGCCGGACAAAGCGCTGAAGGCGCTGTTGCCTTCGAGGACTTATTGTGGGAGGTTGGGCTCGCCATGCGAGTCTTTTCCTCCCTCCGCCTCGAAACCTTAGGCGGGCGTTGCGGCTTCGGAGGCAGGGGGCCCTCTTTTCGAGGAACCACCGTCTCCGAGCCACTCGCCACACCTCAGGGCGTGGGCGAAGGAGCCGAAGCTCTTTTGTTGCTGTCCTCCTTTCGGGGGACAGCTTTAGGAATCCCGGAAGATGGCCTAGCGACCATCTTCAGGGGTGTTGCCTCCTGTGAGTCTAGCGACTCGGTGGAGGCGCATGGCCATTTCGCCTTACGGGAAACGGTCACGCTGGGGGAAGAGGGGGGAGCCCTGGTTTTAGCCGGGGGCTGGGTATGAACCCTTTTTGCCGCCAGCTTTACCAGGGGAGCGCCCGGGTAGGGTAGAGCCCGCAGAAGGGCTCCAAATGGGTGCTGAATTTTTTATTTTTTTTATTTAAGGGGCTATCTGGCGAATGCCGACTTAGGCATGAGTCGCCGTAAACAAACAGCCTAGTTCTAGGCTACTTTAAAAAATTGAACAGGAAACAACAATAAAAAGAAATAACAATAACAAAACAATAACAAAAAAAAACAATAACAACAATTAAACCTGGTTAAATGCAAGAGAGAAGGCCGGCCTCCCCCCAAAAGTCAATAAGTCCACCAGTCAAAGTGCACGCACTCGTCACGAGTACAAGGGACAGGCGGTAGCGACCACGCCCACCGGGACAGGTAACTTGCGCGAAGATCACTCAGACTGGGACATTCGACAAGAATGTGCCGAACAGTCTGGGGGACGATGCAGTCGTTGCAATAGGGCGCAGGCGAGCGCTCCATCAAATAGCGATGCGTCACACGAGTGTGTCCGATTCGGAGACGACAGAAAGCAACCTGAAGCCGCCGCGGCATTGGGGGATAGGTCCATGGGAACAGTCGCGGCTTAATGGCACGCAACTTTAAGTTCCCTTCGACCGTCTCCCATCTTCTTTGCCAAGCAGTCCGAAGAGCTGCCCGTATTCCTGCCATGTAGTCGGTGTGAGGAAGAGCGAAACGCTCGTCGGGTCGCAGAGTCCTCGCGGACTCTTTGGCGCCCTCATTCCCCGCAATTCCCTATTTGTGCCACGGGACGCAATAGCTCATCACCTCTTGCAGTTGCCTGCACTACGAGAGGTGCTTACAGGCCTGGCAGAGCCAGGCGCCGCCATTTGGGACCACCCCTCCCGTCTGGGGTCGGACAGGGTTCTGAGTCACATCAGCACGGCGGCCAGGATGGCAAATCGCCGCGCCCCTTACGGGGTCAAACAAAGGGGATACGGATGGGCCAGAAGCAGAGGGTGCCTTTCTAACTATTGAGGCATATGACGTCCCAGGCAGAGCCGGGCGCGCCAGGACCAAGTCCTTAGCCTCGCGGAATGAGAGTCGATCCTGGGCCTGAACGGCCAGGATTTCTTTCTCAAGGAGATATGCACCACATTGCTTCGAAAAAGCAGGGTGCGGCTCTCCGCAATTGACACACTTGGCCACACACGATTTGGACTTATCGTGTGCGACCTTGGAGCAATTTACACAGACTTCGGGTGACCCTGACTTTGCACGTCTACATGAGCGATTCGTATGGCCGAAGCGGTGACGGTAATAGCAAAGCCGCGGCAGTGGCACGAATGCCTTGCCGCGGCAGTGGCACGAATGCCTTCACGCGGTAGCGGTACCAACCGGCACGCACCGACTCAGGGAGCTTGTCACAGT
Organism: Ceratothoa steindachneri; assembly: GCA_963969495.1. Lineage (NCBI taxonomy): Eukaryota > Metazoa > Arthropoda > Malacostraca > Isopoda > Cymothoidae > Ceratothoa > Ceratothoa steindachneri. The sequence continues at coordinate 78,484,528 of OZ018330.1, read as the reverse complement.
CGAACGTGATGAAGAGTGTAGGGGTGGGTCTCGAGGCCCCTCCCTGTTTTCTCATCACACGTTCGACCTTGACCGCCCCATGGTCGGTCAGCTCTACGGTGATGTTCTCAATGGAGTAGTCAACGAGTTTCCTCGCATAAACTACTCCTTTCACAAAGTTCATGGTAGAGTGCGGCGTCACACTCACCGGGGTGCCATGAAGTGTCCGAAGAGCACTTATCTTGGCTGCCTCGGCGGGATTCGCCGCATTCGCCAGAAGGCTCTCGTCCGAGAAACGGGTCACCTTCGGCTCTCTACCAATTGCACTAGCTAATCCTCTCCTCTGATGGATTATGTTGCCCTTGGACAACATGGTGCCATCAGTGGAGCCAATGACGAGGAAGCGTTTAAAGCCAGCGGGCTCGAAAACGCCAGGTAACCTCTGAATAAGGGGCCCCTATGTCATCGAGGCTCCGCCCTGTGCACTTTTGTTTTTAGTCAGGGGCTCCGCAACCGGGGGGGCAGAGGGGGCGGATGTGCCGATCTTGGCTTGGTCGCTTGCCAGAGTGGCAGTAGACCCATCCGTCCCCGAGGCCCCCGCGGATGGAGAGGTGCCCCGAGTCTTTTTTGTCTTTTTAGTCTTTTTCTTTTTTGGAGAGGAGGGCGGGGAATGAACCCGCTTCTCACCTCCGCCGGAAGAAGCCCCCAGGCCAGATGGACCGGCCTCAGCCAGGTCATTCTCCGAAATGGAGAAGGTCCTGGTTTGTTGTGGGGGCACCGGTCGGAGGAGATCCCTCCCCTCCTTGTACTGCTTCGGAAACCACAGCCGTTTGAGGAGGACCTTGCATCGGGGCGGATTCGGGTTCGGTGCTTAGCGCCGAGCCAGGATTCCCTCCCATGGAAGGCCCTACCGTCTGAGGCTGGGTTTCCTCAAGGACCATGTCTATCTCAGGGGGGGCCTCCAGTTGGCCATCCCCCCCCCAAGACATCGCAGGTCCCGTTGGCAGTATCATCACTAGTCTTCTTTGGGGAGGCATGAGACCCCTATCCCGGCAAGGTTCAATATTCTTGCCAGCAGCTCTTTTGAGGGAAGCGACCGAAGGGGCCTGGCTTCCCTCTCCCCCCTAAGTGGGTTTGCCCTACCAAGCCGCTTCGATGTGGAGCGGCTGGCTAAGGGCTGCCTGCTAGCTTTCTTGGCAGTCCCCTTGGAAAGAACAGAGGGGACTGCCGCTGGTAAAAGGGAGGCGCCCGAAAGCACCTCCAGAGAAGGGGGTGAGGGGGAGTCCCCTACACCCATAAGCGAAGGAGAGGAGTAAGCCTCCTCTCCGGTTAGAGATATATGGAGGGTCCCCTGAGCAAGCACAGGGGGAGGGACCTCCTTTTTTTTTGCTGGAGCTGCCCAAGGGCGTCTCCGTCGATGTTATAGGGGAATTTGGGGGGTTTTTTATACTCAGCATTGGGCATGGTGACCCTCTTTTTAACACGGGATGCAATCGCGCATCACCTCTTGCAGTAGCCCGCACTGCGAGAGGTGCTTACAAGCCAAGCAGAGCCAGGCGCCGCCATTTAAGACCACTCCTCCCGCCTGGTGGCCTGGCAGTCCATCTGCATGGCGGCTCCACCTTAGACACGGCGTAAAACAGATAGAATATGAAGAGGAGAGGAAAAGGGATGTGAGGAAGGTATGGGTGGGGATGAAGCAGGTTGTTAAAAACCAGCCACCCCAGACTGGAGCTCAGGGGTTAGGGAACATTCGCCCCTCCCCCCCTCAGCCCCGATCCAGGACGGTTGGCCGAGAAGGTCAGCATCTACCCTGTAAACTTAGAGGCTGACCAGAGTAAGTTGTGGAAGAGGTTGTATGAAAAGCGAGGAAACAAGTGTTTTGAAGGAAGGAAGAGAGGCTAAGCTGGGGCCGGACGGCGTGCTGAGTCCCGTCAGCATGGCGGCCATTATGGCAAATCGCCGCGCCCCTTACGGGGTGCCACAAACAAAAAACAAATATATACCAAGGTATAAACAGCCTCAAATTGCAATGTTCAGATAAAACAGAAACCATATTTAAAATTTCATTGGCTCAGTGATGGACTATGAAGCCCTGTTTGGGTTCCTAACTTCCTTCAACAATTCTTCCACAACATCCTGTAGACCATAGAAATCAAAGCCCTAAAGCAATCAGAGGCTGCACTGAAAGTACATCCACACAATATCTAGACTCTGAAACCAAATTGCTTGAGGTAAAGGATAACTTTCACAAGAGAGGCACACAAATACTAGCAGCATTACACCCTCCTCCAGAAAAAAACCCATTAAAACAACAACTACAATACACTTATTTTTATATAATATCTTGGCTACATGTATGAACATCTTGCATCCACCCTTCCTCATGAGGAACAAAGTCCACCTGACTAAGCTGCAGTGTAGAAATCACCCAGCGCTTCCAACCTACAAAAAGAGACTGGATGTGGTCATATCAGATGCAACACCAGACCCCACACAAACACACAAATAGTACAGGCTATATGCTTCTTCAGTATCTCAGGACTGCTTGGCCAGACAGCAAAAAAACAACAACTAAATATAGCAAACACAACAGGATACAATCTCCAGGACAATCAAGAGATAAAACTAGGTATTGAGGCCATTACAAATAGTATCACATGATTCAACCAGGTTAAAATAATTATGCTATAAACTAAGAACTTTAAAACTTTAAGAACAGGGAAATAATCCCTTATCTGGTAATTTGAAATACATACCTCAAGTTTAGCATTAGTTTGAAAAATTGTCTGAGCTTTATGTGCAAGCTGAGCAAAGCATGATGAAAGAGCTCCAAGTTTGGATCTTATAAGGTTAGTAGAATTATCTTCCTCAATATCATCAATTTCACCTATAAAAAAAATTATATTTAAATTAAAACCTTTAGATCACCTGAATCATATTTTGTATGTCGAATACAAATTCAGTATTAGAATACACAAATAGTAAAGCATTGATATTATATCGACAAAAATGTTAGATTATCACCTCAAAAAGTATCCAACACACCATCAAAATTAGTTTTAAAGCGATAATAAATAGTGCTTGAACATTCAAGAGTGGTTTATGTGACAGGAATGCTGTCAAACTTTCTATAAAAATAATCTACTTCATCCATGTGGAATTGCAGACCTTAGTCAGTGTCTGAGAGCTGCATGAGAAGGAGGACATCATTCAACACTCTAATTCTAATATAGCAAAGACTAAAGAATTGCTAAAAAAAAAAGGAGAAGGGAACTAATTGTTCAGTTACATAAAAGTGGTTTGGGCTATAGAAAAATTTCATCTATGCTAAAAATACCAATTTCAACCATTGGTGAGACAATTCGCCGATTCACGTCATATCAGTCCAAGGCAAGTTTACTACGCTCAGGGCATCCATCTAAAATTTCAAACTGTGCAGCTAAACATATAGTCCATAAAGTAAAGAAGAATCCTTGAGCTGAACTTCAGAAAGATTTGGAAGCAGCTGGGACAAATGTATGCAAAAATACAATTAGAGTAGTTCTTAGGAACAAGGTTATTCCATTCTCGCACACCAAGAAAGACATCTTTGTTGAAACCAATTCATGTCAGAAATTGTCTGAAGTTTTTGTGATGCTGTACTATGGTCTGACGAGATGAAGATTCAGTTATTTGGGTGGAATAGTGTTGGTCACGTTTGGAGGCAGAGAAAATCAGTGCATGATCATAAAAATACAATCACAACATTTTTTTTTTTTTTTTTTTTATAGAGCCCATCTGGCAACTACCCACTTGGGCATAAGTCGCCGAAAAACACGACAGCCTAGAATTAGGCTACTTTAAAGTTAAAATATGAAAACTTAACAATCAATATAAATTGGAAAAACTTAACAATCGAAGCAATCTCCGGCAGCGGGGGGAGGTCCCCCTCACCCCGGTGCAGGAGAGTGCAACCTAAAACAAAACAATAACAAAAAAAAAGGAACCTTAAATAAAGGGGAGAAGGCCGGCCTCCCCCAAAAAGTCAATAAGTCCACCAGTCATGGTGCACGCACTCGTCCCGAGTACAAGGGACAGGCGGTAGCGACCCTGCCCATCCCGGTACCGAGACAGGTATCGTGCGCGAAGATCACCCAGACTGGGACATTCGACAAGAATATGCCAAACAGTCTGGGGGACGACGCAGTCGTTGCAATAGGGCACATGCGAGCGCTCCACCAAGTAACGATGCGTCACACGAGTGTGTCCGATTCGAAGACGACAGAAAGCAACCTGAAGCCGCCGCGGCATTGGGGGATAGGTCCATGGGAACAGTCGCGGCGCAATGGCACGCAACTTTAAGTTCCCCTCGACCGTCTCCCATCTTCTTTGCCAAGCAGTCCGAAGAGCTGCCCGTATTCCTGCCATGTAGTCAGTGTGAGGAAGAGCGAAACGCTGGTCCGGTCGCAGAGTCCTCGCGGACTCTTTGGCGCCCTCATCGGCGCGCTCATTCCCCGCAATTCCTACATGTCCAGGAACCCAGCAGAAGATAATCTCGACATCTGCCCGGCTCGCCAAAACCGTGGCGTCACGGATTTCGCGAACCAGGGGATGCGGAGATTCCAATGCCCCGAGAGCACTCAGGGCGCTTTGTGAGTCGCTATAAATCACAATCCGGTCTCCGAACCGGGCACGTCGCGTAATCTCCCGTACCGAGTGGTGTATTGCCACCAGCTCGGCCGTGAAGACAGACGCAGCGCCTGGTAGAGCCCCGCTGACTTCAAACAGAGGGGATACGGCGTGGAAGCCGACCCCCTCTTGGGACGTGGAGCCATCCGTATACACTGGCACGGTACCAGCGTGACACGATGTGTGCTCCAAAAAGGTCGAACGCAATACTCCCGGCGCAGTACAAGCTTTGGGAGCAGAGGCGTGGCGACAAATAGCCAAATGTGGTACCCTCCAGGGTGGCGTCCTGGGCAGAACCAGGGGGGCCACCGGCCCGAGAGCTATATCTACCTCTCGAAAGAGTTTCCTGGCCCTAAACCCAGGAGCTTAGGGTATGACTGGCGTCTCTCGCTGGCATAGGCACCATCGAGATCAGCTGCGGATGCAGTGAGAGCTGTTAGCAACTGAGGGAGACGCCGGGCTCGCGTGTACAGGCGAGCGATGCACTGCACGCGGTGCAGAGCGAGTGGCATCTCCCCAGCATCGACCAACAGGCTCTCAATGGGGGAAGTGCGGAAGGCACCGGTTGCAAGGTGAGGGCCGGTGTGGTGGATCGAATCCACCTTCCGCAATAAACGCTCGGCTGCGGATGCATAAAACTCGCATCCGTAGTCGAGCTTCGAGCGAACAAAGGATCGATAAAAAAGTAAGGCAGTACCCCTATCTCCGCCCCAAGCGCTGAACGTCACAGAGCGGAGAATGTCCATAGGGGGTACAAGAGACCCTAAGGCTGCGAATATGAGCCTCCCAGGTGGGGCCTCGGTCGAATACTCCTCGACTGAGATAGAGAATTCAGTCATTTCCTGAAATGCAGGCCACCGCGCCCGCGCCAAGCACCACCGAGGTGGTCTCTAAGGGGGCAGTTGCCCTGAAAATGATATTTGAATGGGAAAGTGATCACTACCATGGAGGTCATTGACCACCTCCCAATCAAAATCAGTCTGTGTATCCGAAGAGCACAAAGATAGGTCAAAGCAAGAAAATGAAGCGGCTCTCGGACAGTGATGCGTAAACTCATCCACGTTTAGGACACCCATCTCAAGCTCTTCGATCAGATCGGCAAGGAATTGTCCCCTGGGATTTATGGAGTAATCTCCTCAGAGAGGTTGCCTGCCGTTCAGATCTCCAAGCAGGAGATAGGGCCTCGGCAACCGTGCCACGACGCGGCGGAAGTCCCCCGCGTCGAAGTCAGCTGACGGTGGAATGTACGCAGAAATCAGAGTATACCTCCTATCGAGGTGCAGCTGCACAGCCACTGCCTGAAAGGAGGTACTAAAGAGAAAGGAAGAACGGAGACATCATGCCGGGTGTAAACCGCGCATCTCCCAGCCCGGCCATCCCACGGTGGTGGGGGCGCATGACCCTTATACCCCGGAAGGGCGTGCAGGGGGCACGCGCCTAGCATGGTCTCCTGCAAAACGATAGCTAACGGGGAACGGGATGAGACGAGCCTCCGCAGCTCCTCCCAGTTGGCCCTGAGTCCACGGCAATTCCATTGAAGGAATATGCCCTCCAGGCCTATCTCGGAGGAGACGCGGGGGCCCTCCTCGAACTGAAGACCCTCACGGGAATGGCCGTACGCTTCCCGGGGGCAGAACCCCGGGCGCTGTTGGTCGGACAAAGCGCTGAAGGCGTTGTCGCCTTCGAGGACTTATTGGGGGAGGTTGGGCTCGCCATGCGAGTCTTTTCCTCCCTCCGCTTCGAAACCTTAGGCGGGCGTTGCATCTTTGGAGGCGGGGGGGCCCTCTTTTCGAGGAACCACCGTCTCCGAGCCACTCGCTCCACCTCGGAGCATGGGCGAAGGGGCCGAAGTTCCTTTGTTGCTGTCCTCCTTTCGGGGAACAGCTTTAGGAACGCCGGAAGATGGCCTAGCGACCATCTTCAGGGGTGTTGCCTCCTGTGAGTCTAACGACTCAGGGGAGGCGCGTGGCCGTTTCGCCACGTTTCGCCTTACGGGAAACGGTCACGATGGGGGAAGAGGGGGGAGCCCTGGTTTTAGCCGGGACAGGGTATGAACCCCTTTTGCCACCAGCTTTACCAGGGGAGTGCCCGGGTTGGGTAGAGCCCGCAGAAGGGCTCCGAATGGGCGCGGAAACATCCATGCTCATTGGCCTGGATGGGCCAGGAGCAGAGGGTGCCTTTCTAACTATTGAGGCATATGACGTCCCAGGCAGAGGCGAGCGCGCCAGGACCAAGTCCTTTGCCTCGCGGAATTGAGAGTCGATCCTGGGCCTGAACGACCAGGATTTCTTTCTCAAGGAGATATGCACCACATTGCTTCGAAGAAGCAGGGTGCGGCTCTCCGCAATTGACACACTTGGCCACACGCGATTTGGACTTATCGTGTGCGACCTTGGAGCAATTTACACAGACTTCTGGTGACCCCGACTTTGCACATCTACATGAGCGATTCGTATGGCCGAAGCAGGGACAGTAATAGCACCGCCACGGCAGTGGCACGAATGCCTTCACGCGGTAGCGGTACCAACCCACACGCACCGACTCAGGGAGCTTGTCACAGTCGAACGTGATGAAGAGTGTAGGGGTGGGTCTCGAGGCCCCTCCCTGTTTTCTCATCACACGTTCGACCTTGACCGCCCCATGGTCGGCAAGCTCTAGGGTGATGTCCTCAATGGAGTAGTCAACGAGTTCCCTCGCATAAACTACTCCTTTCACAAAGTTCATGGTAGAGTGCGGCGTCACACTCACCGGGGTGCCATGAAGTGTCCGAAGAGCACTTATCTTGGCCGCCTCAGCGGGATTCGCCGCATTCACCAGAAGGCTCCCGTCCGAGAAATGGGTCACCTTCGGCTCTCTACCAATTGCACTAGCTAATCCTCTCCTCTGATGGATCATGTTGCCCTTGGACAACATGGTGCCATCAGTGGAGCGAATAACGAGGAAGCGTTTTAAGCCAGCGGGCTTGAAAATGCCAGGTAACCTCTGAATCAGGGACCCTGTGCACTTTTCATCTTTGTCATAGTCAGGAGCTCCGTACCCGGGGGGGCAGAGGGGCCGGATGTGCCGGTCTTGGCCTGGTCGCTTGCCAAAGTGGCAGCAGACCCATCCATCCCCACAGCCCCCGCGGATGGAGAGGAGCCCCGAGTCTTCTTAGTCTTTCTTGTCTTTTTCTTCTTTTTAGGAGAGGAGGGCAGGGAATGAACCCACTTCTCTCCTCTGCCGACAGAAGCCCCTAGGCCAGATGGACCGGCCTCAGCCAGGTCCCTCTCCAAAATGGTAAAAGTCCTGGTGGTTGCAGGAGCAACGGTCAGAGGAGATCCCTTCCCTCCTTGTGCTGCCTCGGAGGCCCCAGCCGTTTGAGGAGGACCTTGCATAGGGGCGGATTCAGGTTCAGTGCTTGGCGCCGAGCCTGGATTCCCCCCCATGGAAGGCCCTACCCTCTGAGGCTGGGTTTCCTCAAGGACCATGTCTATCACAGGAGGGGTCTCCAGTTGGCCATCCCCTCCCAGGATATCGCAGGTCCCCTTGGCAGCGTGAAGAGTCTTTTGTGGGGAGGCACAGGCCTTGACCCCGGCAAGGTTTAAGATTCTTGCCAGCAGGTCTTTTGAGGGAAGCGACCGAAGGGGCCTGGCTTCCCTCTCCCCCCTAAGGGGGTTTGCCCTACCGAGTTGCTAGCACGAGGGGCGGCTAGCAATGGGCTGCCTGCTGGCTTTCTTAGCAGTCCCCTTAGAAAGCAAAGGAGGGACTGCCGCTGGAGATAGGGAGGTGCCCGAAAGCACCTCCAGAGAAGGGGGTGAGGGGGAGTCCCCTACACCCGTAGGCGTAGGAGAGGAGTAAGCCTCATCTCCGGTTAAAGAGGTATGGAGGGTCCCCTGCGCAAGCACAGGATGGGGGACCTCCATCTTTTCTGTGGAGCTGCACGAGGGCGGCTCCGTTGTTTTAGGGGGAATTAAGGGGAGATGTATTTGTTTTGCATCATTGGGCATGGTGACCCTCTTTGTTTTACGGGACGCAATCGCTCACCACCTCTTGCAGTAGCCCACACTGCAAGAGGTGCTTACAGGCCTGGCAGAGCTAGGCGCCGCCATTCGGGACCACCCCTCCCGCCTGGTGGCCTGGCAGTCCATCAGCATGGCAGCTCCACCTTGGACACGGCGTAAAATTGATAGAATGTGAAGAGGAGAGGGAAAGGGATGTGAGGAAGGTATGGGTGGGGATCAAGCAGGTTGTTGAAAAACCTCCATCCCGAACCGGAGCTCAGGGGTTAGGGAACAATGTCCCCTCCCCCCTCAGCCCCGATCCGGGGTGTTTGGCTTGAGAAGAAGGTCAGCATCTACCCTGTGAAATTAGAGGCTGACCAGAGAAAGTTGTGGGAGAGGTTATATGAAAAGCGACGAGGTAGGGGAGAAATCAGGCTATCTGAAGGAAGGAAGAGAGGCTAAGCTGGGGCCGGACGGAGCGCTGGATCCCGTCAGTACAGCCACCAGGATGGCTAATCGCCGCGCCCCTTATGGGGGAATAAGTTGAAAGAGAAGTTTGAAGGTCCATTTGTGGTGAGAAAGGTTTAGTCATATGGCTTAAGTCATGTGATAGTTCATGAAAGAGAGGATTTAAATTTGGATAAATGTAGAGCGCATCAATGTAAGTTACAGAAGTGATGTGACCCTCCTGAATATTTAGTGCAACATCCAATGAATTAGTTTCTGTTGGAAAGCATGGAAGACTGTGAAAGAGTGGATGATCTAGCTAGTGCCTTCGAAGGGAAGCAATTAGTGTTAGTGTTAGTCAAACATCGAAAGGGAAAGCATAAGAGGAAACGGTTGAGAAAGGATGGATGGAACAGTTCGGTGCGAGTGAAGTGGGCGAGTTTTTCAGGATTTATACAAGATCAAGATGGAGTATATGATAGAACGTATAGTATTTGTAAGTTTCCTTTGAATGAGTGAGTCTATGTTAGCGAGTATAAATGGGATAAGTTGCAATTGGAGCAAGAGTTGATGAATGCTATGCAAGAATGGGAAGGATTGATGGATAAAGTAGAGAAGTTGATAAAGATTTGAGTGAGATTGATCTGGGAGTGTCAAATGTGGGTGTGATGAAGTACTTGGAGAAGGGGACATAGAGAGACATCACAAAGAGACTTCGCAACATATGACAGGGACAGATGTTGGCCCTGTGACTAGGAGGAGATGCAAAGGGAAAGAGTATGATGACTGGGTAATGCCAAAAGCATTGTGAATGAGTGAAGTATATTTGTGAAGATAGGGAATGAGACATGGTAAGGTGAGTTAAATTAAGGTGAGAGGGCTGTATTAGTTAGGTGGGAGTCCGTATCCCCCTACCACCCCAAATGTCTAATTCCTTTCTTCTTTTCCAGGGTGCTTCGAATGAATAAGATGAGAGGGGATGATCTAACTGGGGGACCCGGACTTCTATTGTGCCCCCATTGACCTCTGTCTCCTCCCACAGGCAGATATTCCAGTGTATAATTGTGTTCTAAATGATTTATCAGACTTTTAGATTGTTTTTTACATATATGCCCATGTGTTCAGTGATCAGATTAGAAGTGAAAAATCAGAGGGAGCTGAACAAATGACCAGCTCCTTGATACAAGTTAGTAAATTGACATTTGACCTTGAGAGGGAGCTGCAAAATGACACTCTCAGCAATTAAGAAAGAGCATCCTGAATTAGCAGTTATTGAGAATCCCTCTCAGTTTCCAATGCAATGGATGGAACCTGCAGGCCGCAGTTCCCTAAGTGCATAAAACTTCATAGAGTCTCGTAACCCTATGGAATTCCAAGAAAAAAGCAGGCCTGCCTCCCTTTCCACCTGTCTTTTCTCCCCCTATTTACACATTATCGGTACTGTTTTGTACATATTATCATGACTATATCCGGTATATATATTTTTGTAATTTTGTATGTGACTTATTTCTATCTCTGCATTGGCCAATATTTAGATATTGTAAGGCCCTATATATATTTAGTGTTTGTATTTTGTGATATATATTTCTGCATTGCCAATATTTATATATAGGTTGGAAGGCTGTACATATTTTATTTTTATATATATTATATATATATATATATATATATATATATATATATATATATATATATATATATATATATATATATATATATATATATATATATATAAATATATATATATATATATGCAATGTACTGCAGGAAAAAATGAAATGTTGTTTCCAAGTACTTTCAAACTTTATTAAGTTCCTTATCAAGGATAACTACAAGAAATAATATAATATTAGAGATATATATAAGAAAGAAAAGTATAAAAGACTGCCTCAAAAACAAGAAATTGTGATATATATTTCTGCATTGCCAATATTTATATATAGGTTGGAAGGCTGTACATATTTTATTTTTATATATATATTATATATATATATATATATATATAAATATATATATATATATATATATATATATATATATATGAATGCAATGTCCTGCAGGAAAAAATGAAATGTTGTTTCCAAGTACTTTCAGACTTTATTAAGTTCCTTATCAAGGATAACTACAAGAAATAATATTATATTAGAGATATATATAAGAAAGAAAAGTATAAAAGACTGCCTCAAAAACAAGAAATTACCAATGAGGAAGACAGAAGGGGCAAGGTAAAGATTCACATTAAGAATTACAAGAAGCAGGTAGTAAGGTCAAACTGAGAAGACGAAAGGGTAACAGATTAAAAGAAATGGATATAGCCTAATGAGGGAGATTATAAGACACGATGAACAAAAAGTGGGGAAAATACAATGTACATAACAGAGCAGTGACAATTAAAAAAAAAAGGGGCCACATAACTAAAGATTGTATATATAACTAAAGACAAAAGTCAGAACTAATTTCTTTAAGTATTAGTCTTTTAATTAAAGCATCTATTTTATATAAGCCAGGGGAAAGGTTAAAATTATCACATTGGCTTATGAAAGCACATTCAATGATATTCCTTTTTAAAGGGTCATTGGAAAGATAAATAAATTTTGCCGAGTTCCAGTTAATTAGATGGTCTTTATCTGACATGTGAACAAAAAAAGCCCTGTTTTCTTCCCCTTTTCGGACATTATATTCATGTTGATTTATGTGAATAGAAAGTTGTTTACCTGTTTCTCCATTTCTTTTAATCTGTTACCCTTTCGTCTTCTCAGTTTGACCTTACTACCTGCTTCCTGTAATTCTTAATGTGAATCTTTACCTTCCCCCTTACATCTTCCTCATTGGTGATTTCTTGTTTATGAGGCAGTCTTTTATACTTTTCTTTTGTATATATACCTCTAATATAATATTTCCTGCAGGACATTGCATTCATTTGCTACCCTCACGTGATACTTTGTTAGTTTTTCATTATATATATATATATTAAGAAAAATATTGCAGTAACGTAATTAATTATGCGGTTAAAAGGCTATCTGAGAGAACGCCTATTTTAAGTGCTACCTTTTTGTGTATGTGAGAAGAGCTCCTTTCGAAGGCTTTGAGGAAGACTGGTTTGCCAAAAATATAGCCTTTTAGCCGCATATATATATATATATATATATATATATATATATATATATATATATATATATATATATATATATATATATATATATACATATATACAGGGTGTTTGGAAAGTCACTGTGCACTTTTCTAATAATTTTTTTTTATATTTCAGATTTCGACCCCAAACCATTTATGTTAATAAATATGTAAGTGCAAGTGATAGCGGTGTTTAGAAACAAAATAAGAAGGATCCAAGCCTGTATTGATGCCAAGGGGGGTCACTTTCAACATAATTTATAATTGTCATTCATATTTACCTCCTGTATTCTATATTGAAACATTTATGTTAATAAATATGTAAGTGCACAGTGACTTTCCGAACACCCTGTATATCATACTCTTAATTGGTTGGGGTGGTCATTTTTACCATTTTTTGTATATATAAATAAAGTTATTATTAACTACCACCTTAAACATCCAGGCAGCTCTGTTAGACAGGTAGTATAACTGGGCAGTTCTATGCCTTCTTTGAGTAACCTAAAATGAATGGTTGTCTGGGCCAGATGCCTTACTCATATTTAACTCCAATATAAACCATTTAATTATTTTTCCATCAATTTTAATGGTATTCAACACCCCTTACCTTAATCTAGAATTACCATCAATAATCTACCTGGAATCTCTTCGGTTAAATTTTGGAAAATACTGGCTTTCAATTTTTGTGGGCACTTTGTGATAAATATCTCTATTTTAAAAAAATATGCAAGTGCTATATAGTGTATAAACTGTATAGAGAAAATATACTCTATATGGCACTTCCATTAATTAAGGCAGGCACATTTCTAATTATGATATGACAAAAAATACATTGGCCACCATCTTAGAAGCAACAATGCTAATTGGAATCGCATCATGGTGTATTATATAGCATTTTGAAGGAAAAAAAATTCTTAATTAAAATATTATATGGACATTTCATATTAAACAATTTTAAAGAAAATATGATTTATTTAAATAGCATTCAGTAGTGGCTTTTATGTCTGAAATCAAGAAACACAGTATAAAAACTAGAGGCCTAATGACATCTGGCAATCGCTTTTGAATTTGAATCTAATGCTAGGCTTTTGAATTTGAATCTAATGCTAGGCTTTTGAATTATGAATAGTACAAGTTTATTTAAAAATATAGGGGGTGCAACCCCACATAATTCAAGAGGGGGGGGGTGAAACCTGCCATTTCAAAATTACCTTAAAAATGATATATAATATGATGCAATTGAAGTAACCTAACAAAAAAAAAACTTGGGGTAGCGGGGATTTACCCAAGAACAAACAGTTTTTAAATTTAAAAAAACATTTGTATAAAAGACTGCCTCAAAAACAAGAAATTACCAATAAGGAAGACAGAAGGGGCACTGAATATATTTCCTTGTTACACAGTTACTGAACTCGGGTATATTATACCCAATTAAATAACTATAAGGCATGTGAATGCTAATTAACCCCTTCCACATGAGTCGGTCACTGCATATGGTGCTGTATATGACATTTTATTTAAATTTAAATTTTGAATTTATTGCATTATTCATCTTGTTATGTTTAAATTTTGCCTATTCTTATGATGTTTGTTCATGTTGAGAATATCTTTCAAATAATTAATTAACAAAATCTAAAAAATGACATATTGCTTACTCACTTAAATGCAATGTTTCCACAGCCTGCCTGATAAATCCATTGCTTCACATTCTTCATCACTGATTGAAATATAAGTGTCACTATCACTAATATAATTTGATTCATTGTCACTCTGCATGGGTTTGAAGTCACTATCTTCATAATTATAACTATCGCTTGATGACATTGTTAAAATATACAACAAAATTAAAAGTTTAGGCATAGAACATGTTTTAGCCTTTCGAGTAACAACAAACCCCGCCCACAAAGTATTTTTATTGGTCAGTTGAAAATGACATCATTATAAGACAGACACTTCAAATAATACTCAGGAATGTCCATAGCATACTCTGGTAAAATTAAAGAACAATCATTTATTTCATGACAATAACCCTTTCATCGTTGGAGACACGCGCAACAGTAGGTGTGATGAAAGCTGTTTCATCATCGTAGGGAAGGGATTAAACTAATAAAAATCTGTACTTACTTTAAGAAAGGTATATTATATATAAAAAAAAAACAGTTAAAAAGTGAAAACTTTTCAATAATTTTGGTGAAAAATTCACCAAACGTTTGCACAGGGTCTCCTCCCAGGGACTCCCCATGACACTGACAATGCACAAACTGTAGGGAAGAGAGTGGAAGAACACACTTTTTTTAGAGCACCATAAATGACTAATAGTTCAATATAAGGTGTTTTTCTGATACGAAACACCTTGAAACCACCTGGAAATGACTGCTAAGATACAATACACACTATGACCTATGACCGCTCACACCAAGCATCTCCATTGGTGTTCTTTTCCTAGCAACCTCCTGTCACTGATATAGAAACTTTTCATTATTTTCCACTATTTATTGGTATGAGATTGTACTGGCTAATAAAATGAACCTAATGGTTTTAGTTATATAAATCTAACATATTTGCACACCACACAAAAAAAAAACATTTCATGTTTATTACCTACCTCAGCCTCAGATGCAATCACAGCAGTAAGGGAAGTAGTGGATCAGGCAGACAGGTTGCCAGCAGCTGTGATACCTGAAGCGTGTTTTCTTGTCTGCCTTTGACATTTGCTGCACTGTACCATGGCCTCCCTCATCTCAGCTGCCGATGGCCCTGCACCTGCAGCCATGCCAGAGGGGAGGTTGAGGGAGCACAGCTGTCTGATGACCAGCTTCACCTTTGATGCTGTGTTCGGGTATTGAGGTGTTCCTCAGCTGAGGGCCTTATGAATTGCCGGGCCAATTCGTGCATATACTTCCGTCTCTGCATGGTGCTGCCTCCAAAGAACAATGGCCGTCTATTTGTTTTTCTGCTGGTTATAAGTGACACACATATGATCAAACGTGTCTACCCCTCCTTTTGTTGCATTATAGAAATCAATGATCTCAGGCTTCCCACTGACATTATCCACCAATGCCTGTGTGTACATACTTGACAGCAAGAGCACATTCCTCTTGCCTGTCTGTGTCCTAGGGATATATGAAACAAGTGTCATATCTTTTGTAAACAGGAATGCTGAGCTGCCAGGTCTGTAGGTGTCCTTCTGCTCTGCTTCATTACATCAGGGATTTCTGCCTTGTTAGCACTCACTGTCCCCACCACTCTCAGCCCTTTACTGAGCAGCATGTCCTGTATGTGGGGCACAGACGTGAACCAGTTGTCGGTGGTGAAGTTTGTGTTGGTTTGATGGTAGAGGCGTGTGAGGTGTTTGGTGAACATGTGGCAAGTTGCAGTCCATGTCTTGCTGTTGTCCCCTGATTTCCTAGGTAGGGAATACCTTGCAACATGTACTTACTTTCCACATCGTTCACCATAACAATTTTTATTCCATATTTTGCTGGCTTATTTGGGATATACATCCTAAAAGGGGACTTACCCCTAAAAGCCAACAATTGCTCATCTACTGTGAGGTTTTCGTTGGGTGTGTAGTTGTCCTCACAACAGGCCATAAACATATCCCAAACAGCCCTGATTGGGGTGAATTTGCCAGTGGCCCGCCTCTGCTCCTGTGTGGCTATGTTGTCAAACCTGAGTCAGTACAGCAGGAAGCAAAAATGCACCTCAGACTTTGCTGCCTTGTAGAAAGGAGCCCCTGCCACAGGGCACCACAACTCCTTAGTATTCAGGTGGTTATATTTTTTGTACCCACTGAATATAAGGACACCTAGCAGGGCACATATCTCTGGCAATAACATTAATCTTCTTGTTGGTGAACTCCACAATCAGATTCATCATGGCATCAGTCACAAATAGGCAAAAACAATCTTCAGGTGTGGTGGCAGTAGCAACTGATTGTGTGGGAACTGGCCTAATTGATGCCACAATATTTTGGGCTGCTGTCCTGGTTGCTGAAGCTACCTGAGGCCTTGTGTGCTATACATAGCCTGAGCGACTTTTGACTTGCAAAGTTAAAAGTCACTAGCAACTCGTAATATTGCTAATTTGAAAGCCTAACATTAGATTCAAATTCAAAAGACGATTGTTAAATGTCATTAGGTCTCTATTTATTCTACAGCATTCTTTGATTTGCATCATTTTTTTTTTAATTTCAAGAGCTCATCTGGTGACTGCCTACTTGGGCATTAGTTGCTGTATTCAACTTTGCCTAATATTAGGCATCTTTAAAAGAGGATGCTAAAAAAAAAATTTAAAAAAAATAAAACAAAGAAAAAAGGCCATAAGCAGGAAGTAAGCCCCAGCATCAGGGGGAGGTCCCCCTCCCCCCAGTGCAGGAACGTGTGACCTACTAAAAAAAAAAAAATTAACAACTGCAAAAAGTCTATAAGTCCACCAATCAATGTGCACGAACTCATCCCAAGTACAAGGGACAGGCGGTAGCAACCCCGCCTATCCTGGTACTGGGACAGGGAACATTCACAGAGAATGTCCAGCCTGGGACATTCAACAAGAATGTGCCAAACAGTCTGGGGGACTACGCAATTTTCACAGTAGGGCGCTGGCAAGCGCTCCATCAAATGGTGGTGCGTCCCACGAGTGTTTTCCATTCGGAGATGACAGAAAGCAACCTGAAGCCTTCGTGGCATTAGGGGGTAGGTCCATGGGAAAGGTCTTGGCACAATGGCATGCAACTTTAAGTTCCTTTCTACCATCTCCCATCTTCTTTGCCAAGCAGTCTGAAGAGCTGCCATGTAGTCAGTGTGAGGAAGAGGGAAACGCTGGTCTGGTCACAGAGTCCTTGCAGACTCTTTGTCGCCCTCAATGCCTGCAATTCCTACATATCCAGGAACCCAGCATAAGATAATCTCAACATCCACCTGGCTTGCCAAAACTGTGTAATCACAGATATCGCAAATCCGGGGATGTGGAGATTCCAATGCTCTGAGGGCACTCAGGGCACTTTGTGAGTCGCTATAGATCACAATCCAGGCTCTGAACCGGGCAGATCGCACAATCTCCTGTATCAAGTGGTGTATTGCCACTAGCTCACCCATGAAGACAGATGCAGAGCCTGGCAGAGCCTTGTGAATTCAAACAAAGGGGATGCGGCATGGAAGCTGACCCCTCTTGAGACTTGGAGCAATCCGTATACATTGGCACAGTTCCAATGTGACACGAGATGTGCTCCAAAAAGGTCGAACAAACTACTTCAGGGGCTGAAGAAGCTTTGATGACAAATAGCTAAAGGTGGTACCCTCTAGGGTGGCATCCTGGGAAGAACCAGGGGCACCACCGGCCCGAGAGCTATGCATAGCTGTCAAAGGAGTTTCCTAGCCCTAAACCCAATGGGCTTAGGGTATGACTGGCATCTCTCACTGTGGATGCAGTGAGAGCTGCTGGCAACTGAGGGAGGCACCAGGCTCGCACGTACAGGCAAATAATGCACTGTACACGGTGTAGAGTGAGTGGCGTCTCCCCAGCATCGACTAGTAGGCTCTCAATGAGGGAAGTGCAGAAGGTACTGGTCACCAAAAGAAAGGCCAGTGTGGTGGATCCAGTCCACCTTCTGCAATACACACTCAGCTACGGATGCATAAAAGTCGCATCCATCGTCGAACTTCGAACAAACAAAGGATCAATAAAAAAGTAAGGCAGTAGCCCTATCAGTGCGCCAAGCGCTGAATGTCACAGATAGAAGAATATCAATGGTGCGGGTACAATGTGGTGGAGCGAATGTGAGTGTGTATGAAGGGCCATTCTCCCACCACTTTTCCCAATACCCTCTCCCTCCTTCTGTAAGAATGTGTGTGTATGTGAATGGGAATGGGTTTGTTTTTTTTGTTTATTTTATGTATAAAATAAATTACTATGTTTTTTTTCTTTCCAGGCGCCATATTCTGGAAAGGACTTAGTGTCATATATCTTTATATAGCAAACAAGATATTACTTTGTACTAAGTAAATTTAACAAAAGATTATATTTTGAAACAGAATAATTTTAAAGATAAATATTTAAAGAATTATTAATGCTGAAAATTGTTTGGATATACATTTAGAGGTAAGATAGTTGATAAATTTACTCGGGTAATGCCCACTTAATAGTTTCCCTTCCGTGTATAGTAAATGGATCGTAAACGGAGGATATATCTCTTCTACAGAGAGTGGAATCTTGGACGGACTGCAAGAGGGGTTCTCTAAACGAGTGCTCCACCCAGCCCTGAGACGGAGGGCTTTCATACCTCGGTAGACACCTGAACTGCCCACCTGCATTGGCTGATGAGCCTGCCTCCTTTTGTATTAGCCTACTACCACCCACCTCCAGCGCAGAAGTGATAGCGCGTGCCCCTTTTCATTTGGTTCTTGTTGTTGTTTTTCATTTTGTTGTATAGATATATTTAAGTAAATTTGTTCTATTCACCCGTCATAAAATTCTTTTGGTATCTTGTTTGGATTGGGGAATTTGGCCTTATTTTGAAGTGTGTACACTTCCCTTGTAAATATAAATTATAATTATATTATTGTAATTATCATTGTACATTTTTTTTTGTAAGTAAAGGGCCTGTATATACAATCCATTTCATTCTCCTTCGATTTCTCACATCCAGATTAGTGTAGGAAGCGGGTTGGATCGATTGGGGGTTAGTCTAGATTTTCGGCCTGCTACAACAAGAGAGCCTAAGGCTGCGAATATGAGCCTCCTGGGTGAGGCATCGGTCAAATACAATACCGAGGAAACGGTGCGATTCAACCATTTTGAGGTGTACCCTATTAAGAAACAAGTTTGGGTCAGGGTGGAGCCATGGATGGCGGGAGAAGTGAACCACTTTAATCTTAACCAAGGAAAACCGAAACCTGTGTGCTTCGGCATAGCGAGAGACGCGGTACAATGCCTGTTGGAGTCGACGCTCCAAAGTTAGCATCTGAGCCATGCCAAAAGAGATTGAAAGATCGTCAACGTAGAGCGTAGCGAGATGTTATGTAGCACTGAGGTGATGCTGTTGATGCTCAGGGTAAAGAGTGTGACACTGAGGACACCCGCTTTCTGCTTCATTGGGTTGGAGAGGGCTCCCCCCACCCATACACGGAATAGACAATCTCGCAAAAATTCAGATAGAAACATTGGGAGGCATCCCCTCTCCCCCCATCGTGTGGAGAGTCTCCATGATACCATATCACCATGCGGTATCAAAGGCCTTTTCCAGATTAGAAAAACACTGTGGCATAGTGCTGTCTACGAAGGAAGGCCTCGCAGAAAGCAATTTCCAGTCGGAGCAGAGCATCCAACGTGGAGTGGAACTTGCGGAAGCCGCTCTGTGCAGAAGACAGATGGCCTTCACTGTCCAGAAAAAGGGGCTTATAAACATTTATCAATTTCTCCATCAACTTGCACATGCAAGAAGTTAGAGAGATTGGATGGAAACTGGCTGGTTTGCGAAAGGCGAGCGCAGTAGCGATTTGCTAGGAATCCGGGAGGAGACCCTCCACCCAGATCCTGTTGAACAAATCTAACAAAGGCTATGCCTCGCTCACCTAGGTGTCGAAGCATGGTGTACAGGACATCGTCCGGACCATGGGCGGTGTCCGCTAATGAAGCAAGAGCGGAACTCAACTCACTCAGAGTAAACCTGTCGTTGGAGAACGGGAGGGAGGTCCTGCAAAAACTTCCATACCTTTGCTAGAGGGGTCTTCCTGTTAAGACACGTATATCTGCCAAAAAGAGCAGCGGGCATGCTTCAAAATATACTGAAACCTAGCCCAACAAAATTCACCAAGTGAAATCGTTCGGGCGGCGCTTATAGCGCATGTAGGCATAACGCTTCTGGTTGAGGGCCGCCTCACACCCGGCTGACCACCACAGGAGTGGAAGGTGTGCAAAATGGCCAGACCTTCTAGGAATAGTAGCTAGGCCCACGGCGATGAGGTTGCCAGAGAACTCAATGGATTCATCTAACGACCTAAACTCCTTGACTGAGATAGAGAATGCAGTCATTTCCTGAAATGCAGACCACCGCACCTGCACCAAGCACCACAGGGGCGGGCTCTCAGGTGGCAGCAGCACGGAAAATGATATTTGAATGGGAAAGTGATCAATACCATGGAGGTCATTGACCACTCCCTAATCAAAATTGGGCTGTGCAACCGGAGAGCAGAAAGATTGATCTAGACAGGAAAATGAAGTGGTTCTCGGGCAATGATGCATAAACTCATCCACATTTAGGACCCCCCATCTCAAGCTCATTGATCAGTTCAGCAAGGACTTGACCCCGGAGATTGATAGAGCAGTCTCCCCAGAGGGGGTGTCTACCATTTAGATCTCCAAGCGAGAGAAAAGGCCTTGGCAACCGTGCCACGATGCAGTGGAAGTGCCCTGCATCAAAGTCGGAATGTACGCGGAAATAACAGTATATCTCCTATCAAGGTGAAATTGCACAGCTACTGCCTGAAAGGAGGTATCTAATGCGAAGATAAGAATGGAGATATCATGCTGTGTATAAATCGCACATCCTCCAGCCCAGCCCCCTTTCTGTGGTGGTGGGGTCGCAAAACCCTTATACCCCAGGAGGGTGGACAGGGGGCATGTACCCAGCATGGTCTCTTGCACAAAAATAGCTAACCGGGAATGGGAGGAGACAAGCCTCCATAGCTCCTCCCAGTTGGCCTGGAGTCTGTGGCAATTCCATTGAAGGAATATGCCCTCCAGGCCTAGCTCGGAGGAGACACAGGGGCCCTCTTCGAAGAAAAGACCGTCACAGTGTGGTGGAGTGAATGTGAGTGTGTATGAAGGGCCATTCTTCCACCCCTTTTCCTAATACCTTTTCCCTCCCTCTGTAAGAATGTGTGTGTGTGTGGGAATCAGTTTTTTATTATATTTTCTTTTGTACATATGTATTTGATTTCATGTTGTATGAAAAAGGTTATTTAACATCAGGTTTTTTTCTTTAAATTAGAAAAAAGTTAAAGATTTTTCTGAGACAGCACTCAAGTAAAGAAATAAATAAACATTGCCTGCATTTTTTAAGAGCGACTGGAATAAAAACATTTTGAAGACATTTAAATAAAATTTAAGAAGTCTTCTAATAGTAGTTGATTGCAGAGTGCTTTAATAGCCTAAAGAAGTGACTGTATCTTGACGAGAATTGAGCTCAGAGGCGCCAGGCCCCATAAGACGCGCACACCCAATTTTTGTCACATGAGTGACTGCTGGCAAGATTTTTCCCCGGGGGGGGCGGCAAATCATAAACTGTGGTACCACGTAAGATAACTCCTCTTTTTGTTGTCTCTTGGTTTTTTTGTTGTCCCTTCTTTTTGTATTTTAGTATTAATATTTATATTTTCAATTAATAGGGTTCCAAGATAGGATTGTTTTAGTTACATATAAATAGGCTCATTGTGCATATTTACCCATATTTTTGTAAATATCATTGTATTTTTTTTGTTAGTAAAGGACTGTACATACAATCCGTTTCATTCTCCTTCGATTTCTCACATCCGGATTAGTGTAGGAAGCGGGTTGGATCGATTGGGGTTAGTCTAGATTTTTGTCCCGCTACATTTGGCGCTCGAATAGGGACGTGAGATCTCAAAACCTGGAGTGTGATGGGATTGGATTGCAGTCCATACCCAATTAGAGTGACAGGTAGTTTGGTTGTTTTTTACCTTTGTCTATCACTGTTACTAACTTGGGAGGATGGCTTCTGTGGAAAAGGGCCTCCATGATGAGATCATGAGACTGAGGCAGGAATTGAGGCAGAAAGAGGAGGAATGTATGATGTTGAGGAACGTGATTGATGGATTGAAGAGTGATGTGATGAGTATGGATGAGAAGACAGACAGGATGAGGAAAGAAATGGACGAGAGACAGAAGCAGGTTGACCAACGGATGATGGACTTGTATGACATGATGAAGGGGTCAGGACTGGCTCCAGGACCCTCAACCTTGATCCCTGCTTGACTGAAGGGGATAAGACTAATGGGATCAATGGGAGTGTGTGCGAGTCTAAAGAGGATAGGGTGATTATGAGTGATAGGAAGGACAGAGAATGGAAGAGAGTTGAATGCAAGAGAAGAAGGAAGACTGGTTCAAAGGAGAAGGATAGGAAAGTAAGAGGCAAGAGTGTGGACTCATTGTACTCGGATGAAGGAGAGAGTGATGGTATGATTGGTATGAGTGAGAGTGAAGGCAGCTCAAGTGAAGTGAAGTGAATGTGGGAAAGGCTATTTTGATAAGGGAAGTGCCAAAGATAGATAGGTGTCGTGGTATGACATTACATTATATCTCAGGAGTGGGGAGATTATATTTTGCGGTTGCATGAATGGACATAATCCTCTGGATGCATTTTATGTATATTGTAGATTAGATCTGACGAACTCCTGTAAAGGGTGACAATGTTGATGACTTTTCTCTGGTAAGAAATCTTATGTGTGTTGACTGGAACAGGAGCTGCCAAGTGTAGGCCATGAATGGTCTTTTGCAGTCTCCTTCTTTTCTTATGTTCTTATGTAATACCATATTATATCTTTGGGAGAGGACCAATAACTTGAAAGCGAACCGACAAAAGGGATGGAAAACCACGCGTTCAGATGGGCTGAGTAACGAGAGAGTGCAACGAGATCAGGCAAATTATGGACAATGGCAAAGTTCAAGGTTATTTAAAGAGACATGTATAAAAATAGAATTTTATTTACATAAAAAAAATTAATAAGAGAATTGAAGGGTAAAATTACCTCAGAGAATTAACAGGCAAAAATCACATCAATAAACGAAGGGGGGGGGAGATTAACTCAATTGGGTTACTGAAGGGGGAAGGGGGGTTGGCTTAAGGAGGTCTTCTGCTCTTGAGGTGAGGCCACTCAAACTTCAAAGCGGGAGGTTGGAGTGATGACGGTTCTCCAAAAGCAAGGGGGGGGGGTAACTTCCGGTCCAGGGAAGAGTATTTGGGCTACCCGAAATGAGTTGGGCTTTGACAGGAGTTGATGAAAGTCGGGAAAATCACTCAGGGCGATCGTTCGTAGAATTACCTCCTGGCTGGGGCTAATTCCAAATACACAAAATAGTCCAGCTGTCACTTTGCTTTGTTGCTAGCAATTGACTTGGAACCATGGGAAAATCTTCTTGGTTCTGGCAAGACTTCTCAACTCTGTATGTCTCCCGGGGAGTCGGGGGTTAGCGGGAAACAGCTCTACTCTCGAAGGGCCTTGAATCTTCTGGCAGAGCTATTTTAGCCTGCATAAAGGTGAATCGTGTGGGACTCGATTCGAGGCTACCGCTTGTGGAAGGGGGGGAAGGGTAGGCTTACCACTTTAGTCCTAGCCGGGCCTTTTGCTGCACATGGGAGTTCCTTTCTGCTAAAGATCTTCCACGTGGGGATTCCCTCACAATAGGTTTAGGTTACATGGTGGGAAAAGTGTGGAAGAATTCTTCGGGGAATTTGAGCGATATTATAAGCTCAAGTACCTGGAGATTAAGGGATACTGGATGAATGTTTTGGGGGAATGTTTGGAGGGAAAAGTATTGGAGTTTTTCCGTGTGATTACAAGTGTGGGGGAACCAAGGTATGATGTGGTGAAGGAGAGATTGATTGGGCAGGTGAAACGAATGAGAGAGAGTGTGAAATATAAAAGGGTGAATGAATTTGAGAAGGCTCGAATGGGGAAGAGTGAAAGTGTGAACATGTATGAACATAGACTTGAGAGTATGGTGAGAAAGAGGTATGGTGATGATGATGTAAATGAATGTAAACCACTGATGAGGAAGTTTCTGGATACGATCCCGCGAAAGGTGAATGAATGGCTGAGTGGAAAGAGAAAGGAGAGAATGAGACTGGCAGGTGAACAGTTGATGTGGAAGGATGTGTATGAGCTGTTTGAAGATGGGCGATTTGATGATGAAAGCAATCTAGAAGAGGATGGATGGTACAGTGTGAATGTTGGGGGTAAGAAGCCTAGGAGCTTTCATCCACCCCAGCAGTTTGTCAGCTACAGGGATGCCCTGAAGGCTGCACCAGCTGGAGTGATGACAAACTTACTGGGCCAACAGAATGGATCGGTAAATGGAGGGTGGTCGAATGGAAGGGAAGGGTATTGATAAAGGATCATTTGCAATAATTTTTCTTTTTAACAAAGCACTTGGAATTTTTCTAATATCTTTTAAAATTTTATCTTTTACCTATTTTTTTTTAATGTCTTTTTAGTGGGTCTGAACATTCCACACGACCCATGTTTTAGCATCTGAAAAAAAAATTTTTAAACAAATATGTTGATATGTCACTATTAACCCTTAACTGGCGGACATCATCAATTGATGTTCCCTTAGAGAACGGCAGGTAACATCAATTGATGATTCAAAAAGTTTCCTGCCATACGAGCATCGTCAATTGATATCCCATTGTTTTATTACTAATTGGCAACTCCTTGAGTGAAAAAGTTGACAGAATCACATTTGAGCTTAATTTATGCATCATTTTTCAGTCCAGTATAAAGATGGAGTCCGAAGCTTCAACATCGTCAAATTTTCAAAAGCAGAGAAAGTTATCTTTGAAAGAAATAGTTTATATTTTTTTCATAATCCTGTTTAGACTTTTTCTAACATTTAGAATAATAAAATATAGTTTACATTGCATATTTAAATAAATAAAATAATATTTTAAAGGATAAATGACTTTCCGAGAAAAATTAAAATTACTCATTTCTCCCTGTATGGCACAAGCTCTGATGAAACCCCAACCCGTCGTTTAAGGGTTTAAGCAACAAAAAAAAATTAAATAATATCTGGGCTTTATATATGTCAAAAAGCAGTATTTAAAGAAAAGCTGAAAAAATTATTTTGGGGGGGTCATTTTTTAAAATGTTCACACTGAGTGCCCATTGATTTTATGGCAATACTTCAGTTTAGTTGCTCACGATAGTGGGCGCTGTTTCTGGGCTACAATTTGGGCCTTATGACATCAAAAGGCGCAGCCCCTCATTTTGAAAGTAACTAAAAATGTTAATTTTTTGGCAAAAATAGTCGAAAGTAGGCGACACTATCATCTTTATTATTTTGATAAATTTGCAGAGCTGATAGCACGTTGATCAAAATAACAAAGACGATAGCGCCGCCTAATTTAGGCTATTGTCGCCAAAAATTTACATTTTTTTAGTTACTTTGGAAATAGATTTCAGCCAAAATCTATCGGGACCAAGTTGCCTTAATGTTTCATTCAGATACGCAGAAATGATTTGTTAAAAAAAATATGAGAACATTATTCTATAAACAATTACGATTATATACTGGGGGGAAGCTGCACCCCCCAGACCCCCTCCAATTGATTGAAATCTCAGGGTGATCACAGGGCTATCCCCTTCATGAACCATAACTCAAAATTAGTCAAAAAAAGGTGAAACATATTGGAACATGGACAAAATATTATGCGACCAGGACCGTGGAACAGTGGAGGTGTATGCGAGATGCAGATGTTCAGGTTTACCCTATCTCTACCTTTCACTATTATAATTGAGCTGCACTTCTTTTAAATGAGACCACGATCTATAGAAAAGTCTATTAAATTGACCGAGGAATTAACACAAGTCGTATTGAAGTCAAACAAACCATATTCACAGGTATTGCAGGCTTTTAACTGCTCAGTTTCAGGGTTGCCAATGTTTGAAATAAGGTTGAATTAAGGGTTGCCATTGTGTGAAATTACTGGTTTAGTTTCACAAAAATAGTTAAACGAAATATACAAAGTTAAATACATTAGTAATTATAAAAAAATCAATACATTACTAAATAAAATAATTAAGTAGAAGTGTAGGCATTTACTAAATAATAAAGAAAGGAAAAAACAAAATAAAAAAACAAATACGTTGTGATTGTGACCCCCTTTGAAGCTACCGTCTGATGTCATAAGGCCTAGATTGTAGCACAAAACAGCGCCCCCTATCAGGCGCCCCTAAACTGAAGTATTACCGATTTTATTTAAATAATTTGTAGATATATGTTTAAAATTAAAAATGAGAACAAAAATAATTGTACTGGGGGGGGCGGGGCTGCTGAAAAATATTTTTTTTAATAATTTCTTGTAGTATTGTTCAAATGTTTAGTACTTTACAGCATTTGAAAGAGCTTTTCAAGCTGGTTCCAACAATATATAATATTGTAAGATTTACCTTAAAAGTTTCTGAGATATAGCCCTCCAAAGTGTGGGATCCCACAGCCCTACCCAGAGATGGACATGCCTGTAGCTCAAGAACTGTTGAGCATCGAGAAATAAGAGTTGCACCGTTGGAATCAACATAAAAAAAAACTCTCTTAGATAGCAAAGTTACAATAAAATCCCAGACTTGAAAGTTCAAAATGTTAAAAATTACGGTTGATTCGTCATGGAATGCCCCATTTTCAGGTATGCTATACCTGACAACACTTTGTAAGGAGTTAAGAAACAAATAAGCAAATATTTTAGTACAGTTAAATCAATAGCACTTATACTACCTAATCATTTGGGGGTAAAGTTGAAGAGCTCCTCAGCTACAATTGTGCTTCCAAAATTATTTCTGAGAGCGAGCGGGGCAGGGAAAGAGGTATGGGGGGGGCTGCTCCCCCTTAACATATACTAACTCATAGCGCAGCTTAAAATTGGCTTCCGGTAACCAAAGGCCAAATGCACAATTGCAGACAGGGAGCTTATTTTCAACTTTACCCATTTTTTTCCCATAAGGCTGATTCTTTAGAATTTACCCATCTCGACCTTTGTTACAAGCAGAGCCGTAGCAATGTCTAGTGCCTCCCCCCCTTCCAATAAAGATTGTGGGGCCCCCATAACAATATATCATACATTTACAAGTAGGGCAGGCACAACAAATACTATTCTCAGCAGTCCCCATGCTTTGGAATACTTACAGAAAATGTGTATTTTATAAATTAAGGGACACAGATGGGCCCATTCAAGAGCGGGGGAGGGGGATTGCTACGGCTTTGGTTACAAGGGTACAAATCCTGTAACAAAATCTGTCAACTCAAAGCCAGCCAACTACCCAGGACCCCAGAAAGTTAGTTTACTAAGAAAGATTACAAAAGTACACACCTAATAGCAAATCTAAATCAACAAAAGATTTATCAAATTCCTTTTCTAATATATCCAACCATCGGAAGCTAACAACAGTAGCAGTCATGACTTTTATATAGAAATTGTTGACAATAGTCAATTGACAGATCAGCAGCAACTTGTTCTTATCCGATTACTATGAATTTTACTTTAAAGGTATTTATACTTAACTTTTGAATATAACAAATTAAAACTTCAAAAATATCAAAGTAGAAGAAATTAATATATGAGTGAATATTGGAAATACTAGATAAATAAGAAAAAACAATATTAATTTAATACATAATTAATCTGTAGCCAAAGTTGTATGTAAGGATTACGACAATGCAACATTTCTTTAGGACAAAATTTAAAACAAGAATTAAGTTCCAAAATCATAGAATCTAGTCGATAAGAAATCGGAAGTTGATAAATTTTAAATATTTAATTACGAGTATATTTCGTTTATAATCTAGGTAAAACTTTAGAAAACATACGCCATGTTTTTAGTCGCGTGCGAATCAATATCTCACTATGTCGATCCGTCAGTCCCCGTTTGGCGTTTTTGGGAGGAGGGTAATAACATCATAACTATTGAGCCCATTCTAGCGAAATTTGAAATCCTTATGTTGTTTTACATTCTCTTTTCCCTTTCGAATTATATTATTGCCAAGGTCCTCCCAAGTTAGTCCGGCAATTAGTTTGTTTTAGCAATAAAATCATAACTATTTGGCCAATTCTAACGAAATTTGAAACCTTTAAGTTGTTTTACTTCTCTTTCGAATGATATAATTGCCAAAGTCCTCCCAAGATTAGCTGCATAATTATTTGGCCATAACGTCATAATTATTCAGCCGATTTTAACGAAATTTGAAATCCTTATGTTGTTTTACATTCTCTTTTCAATGATATAATTGCTAAGGTCCTTGGTGCTCCCAAGTTTACTCCGGGAATTAATGAAAGTTTTGAAGGGTGTAAAATCATAAATTAAAATAAGTGAGAGCACGCGACTTTGGTCCGCAGAGCTTGTTTGTAGTAAAAACAGTACTGTAGGTTTTAAATGAATATTTTGGCAATATCCTAGCCAGTTCTCAGATCACAGTAAACATAAAAACCTATATTTCGTTATTGAAGGGAATGAATTGTTAAATGATCACGAGTCTAAATTTTGCAGACGAATTCCTTAGGCCTAAATCTGGGCGACGTTGGGCGAATTCGTAAATTAAAAACAAAGAGTTCATAAAATATACATTATTGCAAACAGTTAGATTATTTCAGGGTGAATTTATACAGTAACAGTTTATCATTATAGTTAGAATTACGCGTGAATTAAATTTGAGTGAGATAACGGGAATGGATTTACAAAATGATGATTGATAATTGGTTATAATGTATAATTGGATAATTGAGTATAACAATTGATGATTGATAATTAGATTATAATTGGTAATTGGATAATTGTTAAATAGATTGTATTATAAGTAATTTGTACATAGTAATTGTTAAATAGATTGGATAATTGCTAAATAGATTGATAAATAGATTATAAGTAATTGGATAATAAGTGATTGGTAAATAGTTTAGATAATTGTTAAATAGATTATAACGGAGTTGAATGGGTCTGTAAATGAGACAAAAGAATCACGCATTAATTCGGGGTTCTTTTGGGAAATTTTTAGCTAAACAATTACAATTCAAATATTTACAGACCTGTTTCACCGATGTGGGGCCAGCAAAGCGAATGAGCCTCATGGATTAATTTAAGATGCTTGGGAGAGCGGGTGTAGCAATCTCGCGATTTAAGTCAGGGTAACCAACCCTTCTTCAAATTATATATATATATATATATATATATATATATATATATATATATATATATATATATATATATATATATATATATATATATATATATATATATATATATATATATATATATATATATATATATATATATATATATATATATATATATATATATATATATATATATATATATATATATATATTATAAATATATATATATATATATATATATATATATATATATATATATATATATATATATATATGAGGAATTAAACCACATTCTCCGTAGACAATTTAATTCAGAACAGTTTCGGTGGGATACACCGAAACTGTTCTGAATTAAATTGTCTTCGGAGAATGTGGTTTAATTCCTCATCTTTTCTTGCGATATTGCATTAATTTTCATCATATATATATTTATATATATATATATATATATATATATATATATATATATATATATATATATATATGAATAAATATTTCATTTGGAGGGGTGTAGACCGCTACCGTACTAATGGTGTTTTTAGTCATTCTAGTCGTCATTTACCACTTCGGTTAGGCGCGGAAAGCACTAATATTTAAGATACTAGAACACTACGTCTCTATTTGTAGTGATACTATCTTAAAAATATTTGCTTTCCTTACGAAAACGAAGCCGTGAATGATGACTAAAAACATCATTAGTACTGTTTTTACGTACTTATTGTCGTAAAATTTTTACTCCTGGAAACGAAAGTGGGAATTGTAAATGGACATTCCTTTTAATTTAGTTTTCTTGTTATATTAAAGTAGGTTGGGAGAAGTACTAATAATGATTTGGGTTAATTAACTTTTAATAAGTGGTCGTTGTTGCGTTTTGCGAAGGGGTTTTGTTTCAATTTGCCACCTAGCACAGCCTCGGGTGTACCGAGAAACAGTATTTTTATTTCTGCTATTACGACTCAGTGTTAAGACGGAAATACAGACCCCGTTAAATATCTACTAAAAATTTCGCAAGTTTTCAAGTTTTGGTTCATACGGCGTGCAAAGCCATATGATAATAACTCAACTATTTGGATTTAAGTCTCATAAATACTAATGGATAAATAAGCCATTATCTCGCTCCAAGATCAAGAATAATCACCATTTCACAGGCTAAGTATATATTTAGCTGTCATTTATTAATAATAGCTACCTATTAGGATCCTTTAGGCATATTATACTTAGACACTGCAAATGGGATGATGATGATAGAGATGTATATAGAAAGAACAGAGAGGGATCCCTGTATAACACAGGCGATCAAGTAGTCGTAGAGGAAAAGACGATGGAAGCAACTTGAAGGGGTATTAGAAGAGTTGATAGGTCGGTGGTTAGACACCGATGCGTGGTGTAGTTAGGTGTGTCTCGGGGTGTTCTTGACTGGACGCCGGTTGGGGGTGGTCAGGAAGGAGATCGTGTCTGCATAGTTGGAAACGCCTTATTGATGATGCTCTTAACTTATGTGTAGAAGGATATGGGTTGTGGTTGGTCATAGGCTGCGGGGTATCGCAGTGCCATCGGGACATACAGTCTTGCGTGTAGTGCAGTGTATATGGGATCTCTGACGAGTTTCCAGAGTTGTTTTGTCAGTCTAGTGTGAGTGTATGTGTTGAGGGGTGGTAATTTGTTGTTGTCGTGAAGTGTGAACATTCTCGCGTACATGAGAGAGGGTCAAACGCGTTTCGGAGCAGAGTTCTGAATGCGCTGAGCCTTCTTCTGTCACGTGACACTCGCAGCTACGAGTGACAGTGGGGCGTACGTGAGAAGAGGTTGCACGAGTATTTTGATATTGATGTAACTGTAGTTTCTTGCGCTCAGGGTAGAACCTGACCAGCATTTTGTTTGTGCGTGCGGCTCTTGCATGTATTATGTGCTGGTGTATATTGAGCCTAAGGGACTTGTCAAAAGTTACCTCAAGGATTTTTGTCTCCTGTGTGTAGTTGAGTTTTGTTGGGTTTAGGTGGTTCCTGTCTGGTGTATGTGAGAAAATTTGTTAGCTATGCATGAAGTTATATCTTGCGCCGAAAATTGTCATCTGTGTCTTCTGAGGATTCGTGGCAATCAGCCATTTATCCTCGTAGTCTGTCTTTTCGTCTAGTATTATTTATGCGTGGTGCGCGATCTCGTCTGGTCCGCCGCCGCTGACGAGGATGATCTTGTCATCGGCGTAGGACACTGTGTGGGTGTGATGGCAGTTTTCGGGTGGGCGTGGGGTGTCGTTTGTGTACATGATGTAAAGTGTGGGTGCCAGTACGCTTTCTTGGGGAACGCCTGAGCGTGGTGTGAAAGGTTGTGATAGATTATTGTTGTATTTTATGTGGCATCTCCGTTCAGTGATGTAGTGTGAGAGGAGCCTTCCGGTGCAGAGAGGTAACTCCGTATTGTTGGCGAGTTTCCAACGAAGTCCCTCGTGCCAAACCTTATCAAAGGCCTTCTTCATGCCCTTGCTGATGGAGAGTGTCTTTTGTCGTACCTCGCGTTTTTTGGGGGGGTATTCTGTCGTAAACGATGGTCACAGCCACCTGAGTGGACCGGACTCTCCTGAACACATATTGGGGGGGGAACCAGTCCCTCTCTCCCAGGAAGTCCCGTAGGCGGCAGTTGATTATACGTTCGAGTATTTTGCTTAGGTGCTCTAATAGAGTAATATACCTATAATTGTTTGGGTGTTTGGGGTCTTTGTTAATTTTGTGTAGAAGTATGTAGTGAGAGACTTTGAATATTTTAGGGAAGTGGCCTGAGGCTAGTGAGGCGTTGAATAGGTGTGTAAGTGTAGGGAATATGTTTTGCGGGGAGGTTGTGTATTAATGCGGCTGGTCTGGAGGGACCGGGTACGCGTTTTGGTGTTTTAATGTAGTGTTTTGTTTCCTCGACCATGATGAGAGTGGTCAGGGTAGATGTGTTGTCGAGCAGCTCCATTAGTATCGGGGGGGGGGGCTTAGCTCGTGATCGTGGGCCCATCACCACTCATGGACTTCCTGGAAGTGCTCTTGCGCGTGTGGTTTGGGTTCGTTGTGTGTGTGTGTGTACTGTGTTCCATCGGGACCTAAATTCGTCGAGGATGACGTTGGTGTCTGTAAGTGTTTGGTTATTTATTTTGACGGTGATGGATTTGGGTGGATCGGTGCCTAGCATCCATTTGACGCGCCGCCAGAAGAAGGAGGGGTCAGGGCAACGAGTGTCATTCGCGATGCGGACGACCTCTCACCACTGTCAGTTACTATCTAGTTGCACACACTGTAGGATGCAGACCCATAGGTGAGTGATGTTGTGTTGTCGTGGGCCTCTGGTGTAGTGATTGTTGTACTGTGTGATGAGTCTCTGAGTGTGTATGGAATATGTGAAGTGTTTTATACATGTGCAGGTTTTGTGTTTGTTTGTAGGTCGCGCGCTGCGTTTATAGTGTTCAAGATTGAGCACCAGTGGTCGTCTAAAAGATCTGGATTGGTTTGGTCCAGGTCGAGGTTTTGTGGCGTGTTTTCTGTTATGTATCTCTTTAACTCTTTTCAGTTCGTGTTTTTGAAGTCGAAGAGAGGTGGTTGAGTGGGTATGAGTATGGGAGATCTGGATATGATGAGGCATATCGGTATGTAGTCAGAGAGTACGTGAGGACCCGGTGAGATTTGAGTGTAAAAGCGTGTAGCGTCGTTGTTGCGGAAGACCACGTCTGGAGACGTGGTTCCTCCGTGAGTACCGAAGAATGTGGGGAAGGCCGGGCCGATGTGCTCGCAGCGATAACGCTGCAGGGCACTGGCTAGGTACCTTCCTGCATCATTCGTAGTATTAGAAAGGAGTGTTGGATGGAAAGCGTTGAGGTCCCCCACAAAGAAGATAGGTAGGTTGTAGTTTGATAGAGCCCGGAGTGGGACTTTTATGTTTAATTGTAGGCGTGGTGGTTTGTAGTGTGTGGCCACTAGGATGGTGCCGGAGCTTGCCTGTGCTTTACAGGCTAGGGGTGGTTTATAGAGCTCTTTATTAGGATCGCTGATCCTAGGTGGAGTGCTTGTGGAGTTAGATATATGTGGTAGCCTGAAATGCGGAATCTGTTGTTGGGAGGGTGTAGACTGGTCGAGTTCAAGAGTATTATGTCAGGTCTGTGTGTTTAGGACCTAGTTGGCAACAATATAGCGAATACCGTGCCAACTGCGTACGTTTAATTGTATTGTGTTGAGGCGGCCTATTGACGAGTGCGCGTGGGGTTGATTTAGCCGGGACCGCTCCCCTCTCCTTGGTTATTTGCCAGGAGGCGTGGGGAGCGAGTACCTTCATGCGTGTCGGTTGTGGTTTCATGGGAGTAAAGAGGTTGTCAGTGGTGTTATTGGGTGGGCAGGCTGTGGTGGAGGGGAGAGTGTGTTCTGTGGAAGGAGGGTTAGAGATAGTGGAAGAGTGGGTGGTAGTCGTGGAAGGAGGGTTGGAGAGAGTAGAGTTAGGACGGGGAGTTAGGAGCGGAGGAGGGGGAAGTTAGGAGGAGAGGAGGATGGAGTAGAGATAGTAGATGGGGGGCTAGAGATATTAGGAGAGGTTCAGATTATGAGAGTGGGGGTGTCGGGAGAGAGAGGAGATTGGGATGGCGAGGAAGGAGTGTGGAAGGAACAACACGGAGTGGGTTGGTCGGCTTAACGCGTAGTTGTGTGTGGCAAGGGGAGGGGGCGTTGGAGTTTTTTTGTTTAATGCGGAGTGTTGTGGAGGATGGGGCGGTTGTGGTATCAGTGGAAGTGGGGTGGGGACGGTAGGAGGGGGGTTGGCGGCAATATGAGGGAGAGTTGAGGCTGCCGAAGAAGGAGTGCTGATGGTAGGAGGAAGTTTAGGTATAGAGGAGGAAGGAGTGGTAGCTGTGGAGGGAGGAAAGGAGACGATAGGAAGAGAGGTGGGAGCAGTGGGCAAAGGGGCAGATAAGGAGGGTACAGTGGTGAGAGGGGTATGGACAGAAGGGCGGGAGGAGGCAGGAACGTGGTGAAGGTGGGGGGCGGGGTGTGAGGGGGCAGTAGGTCCAGCGGGGAAGATATTTGTGCCCACCTGGGTGGGAAGGAGTGTGGGACTCCCGTGTCTATGCTCGTCGATTAGAGTGAACACCTTCTCGGGGAAGGTGATATGTTCTACACCGTGTGAGGCAAACAGTGTACATGTATTTAGTATGTTTACGTATAGTCGGGCGCACCCCTAGACATGTCGTTTGCCACCGTTGAAAGCAAGGTAGCCAGGTGTAGCTTTGGGTGTGTGGTGTGGGATAGGGGTGGGTGTCTGGAGTAGTGGGGGTCTCTGGGTGTAGGGTGTTTGTGTGGGGGCGGATGTCGGAACATGTGGGTGAGTCTGGGTAGGGTGTGTCTGTGGATAGCGTTGCACCGGCAGCAGCAGCGAATGTTTTTGTGAGGGGAGGATGGGCGGGGGCTGAGTGTGTGGTTGTGTTGGTGGGTTGTGCACGCCGTATTGTCGCTACGGCGTCAGAGCGGGCCTTACTTAGGTAAGGGCATTTAAGGTTGTCAGCGACATGGTCGCCGCCGCAGTTTGTGCAGAGGGGTTAGGAGGCTGTGCAGGTGGCCCACTACACTACACCCTGAGCAGACCAGGTCTGCTTGGCAGTTTCGTGTCTCGTGTCCGTTTTGTTACACGGGTGGCACTCTGTTGGGTTTATGTTCAGCTATGGTTCGATGTTATGTGGATGTGTTAGTGTGCCACAGAGCTTGATGCCTTGATCTAGCAGCAGTTGTTTGTTTTGTTCATCGGACAGTGTAATTACTGCTCATTGTTTTGTATGGTTGTAATAGAAGTCTTTAATGACCTACTCCCCATGCTTCTGTCTGAGGTGTGTGCGAAGGTCATCGGTGGAGAAGTCCAACCATAGGGGGTTGGTCTTGAGGATTCGTATTTGGTGTTTCTTGTATACACCATCGGCTAGTTTTGTGTTAAGGTCTTGTGCAGCGAGTGTGTCCGACTTGACTGCGTTCTCCTGTGAACGGAAGACGAGTTTGTGGCCTGTGTGAGTCTATATTATGTTTGTGATGGGGTGTCATGTGTAGCGGCTAGGTTGAGAAGTCTGTGTTCATTGTTGGTAGTGGGTGTTTTTTTATGTTATGTTTAGGAGTGTGAGTGTGGATGTATTGCTGTGTACCATTGAGGATCAGTTTTTAAAACTTACTTTCCTTTCTTTAGAGGGGGTCCCTCGCCCCGCCGATAACGACCCCGTGAAAATGACTTGGATGTGATTATGATTAGTGAGTGAGTATAAACCTGGTTGGGCTCCTCAGAGGGTGTGAAAGCATGGCAGACTTAATGATCACTGAAGCCCTAATCAACTGACTCCAGTCGAGGTGCCGCCCCCCTCTATGGGTTTTGGGGTATTTCTAAGTTACGTCCAACTTCTCACAGAGATGGTGGTATCTTCCTCTTTGGTCTTAGACGGTGCCGCAGGGTAGGGTATTAATCCTCCCCGCATTAGTAACTGAGTCCATATCCTGTTTGGCTCCTTCCTTTGGTTTCCGCAAAGTTTGCAATTATGCCCTTTCTAAGTATAACGGCATAGTTGCAACGGAGCTTTATGTGTAGTCATATTCACGGAGCCAAGTCATGGCGGGGCAGTGGTAGGAGTGGGGATGTTAGCACGTCATATCACTATGACGAGCCAGGGAAATAAAAGAATTTTTATTCAGGGGGGAGCGGTGAGGTGCTTTTCTGAATCTCGTGTATTCCTCTCGAGATGATACCGTCCACGGTATGACTTGCCGAAATCGTACTGTTCTCAGTGAGAAGCCTCGAGGGAAATATCGCCGGGCCTTGCCTCCTGTATCTGAAGAATAGCAGGGAAACACAGGGATGCAAGAAAACGTGTGAACGAAAATGGAAAGTGACCCTCTTATAAATACTTGTATCTAGGTTTGCCAATGTGTGAATTAAGTGTGAATTAATTATTGCCAGTGTGTGAAAATAATGGTTTAATTTCACATTAGGGGAAGGCAAGGCTGACGTATTTAATTGTCAATTTTAACCACATCAAGGTGTATATGGCGTAGGTTTATGGGGGAAGGGGCTTGCT
Source organism: Ceratothoa steindachneri (assembly GCA_963969495.1). Lineage (NCBI taxonomy): Eukaryota > Metazoa > Arthropoda > Malacostraca > Isopoda > Cymothoidae > Ceratothoa > Ceratothoa steindachneri. Next base: position 78,448,353 of record OZ018330.1, on the reverse strand, counting down.
TTATCGTTGTTTTTATTGTTGTTGGCCCTTCTTATATCTTTATTCATTAGATGCTTGTATTGATCCTTTTGATTTTCTTTGCTTCTTCTTCTTCTTCTTCTTGTTATCGTATCTTCTTTTTGGGCTGCTTTCCACTCGATTTTTCTTTTCTGCAGGTTGGTTTATCGAAGTTTCTTCTTCTTCTTTAGTTAGTCCTTTGAGCGTTTTCTTCGGCTTCCATATTCTTGTTGAGTTGGTCCTTGAAACATCTTCGTTTTCTTCCTTGGGGGATTTTATAAAACTTATTTGGACTTGCTGAGACTCGAACGAGGTACCTCTTGATTCCGTTTTCGATACGCTTGCCACACGACTGGCTTAGTCCGTTCTTCTGAATTATTAAGTTTTTCTGCTATTTATATTATCGAGTTGGAAGGAATTTATGTCATACATTTCGCACCCCTACAGGTTTTCTGAAGTTTGACCATAATCAATTTTTTATTGAGTAGCAATTATACCTAAATTTTAATAATAGAGGATTTTCCAATCTCAAAAGAAATGTTTGTTTTAAAGTATGGAAGCCCCCTTTCCTGCAAATATGTATGAATAAACACTTTGTTCACTGTGAATATTTCAACATTATTTACTGTACACTATTAAAACCACCACCACCACTCCCTCCCGTCCCCAAGCAGTGATGAATTGACAAAAGCTAGCCTGTAGAATTAGCCCCCGGCTAAGAAAATAGGTGATAGAAGGCTTGTATGGCGATATGGGGACAAAATAGAAATGTTTTGGGGGAATAAACTCCAGGTAGTCTCAAAATATCTTGAGATTGCTTGGGGCATTATGATCGAGAGAGTCTATCGTTCAGCCATATACCAGATGTAACAGTCTACACGGGTTACCCCCTTCCGGTGGCCGGTTGAACCGGCTTAGCACCATTATGGTTCCCTCCTGCTGGTCAAATATTCTGCGGCACGGCGCGCCACTGGGATTTCAAGATTAGTAGAAAATGAAGATGGGGTCAGTAAAAGTGAAAAGGATGGGAAGCATACAGCTGCATGTTAAAAACCAATACCGCAAGCAAACACAAGAGGGCGCCTTCCCTGTCATGATCAGAAATGAATGGATCAAAGCCGACTGGTGACTACCCTACTAACTTAGTTCCCTACCAAGATAGTTGGAAAAGAGCTTGTGAAGAAAGTGGCGTAAAAGGTTTTTTTTAGAAAGAGACTAAACCCCGGTATGCGGCTGCGCTCCTACAAGTGAAAAAGTCTACAAGGGTCATTCCATTGTGGGGTCGTTTACCGCAAAATATAATGCTTGGCGATACAATCAACATATTTAAAAATAGCTGGCCATGACTGGATCACGAGGTGTTTGGTAGCCTTTATAACATTAGGGTTTGTTTCGTTAGGGTAGAGGATTCTAAGATGGGGAAGATCTTTACACTTGACCTGAGATGATAATTAGTGACTGCACCACGTGAGTGAATTTGTTGTGACTGAGTCAGTGCATATAGCTGAGCAATGCTTCATAATTCGTTCTTACTTGAATTCAACAACACGATTTGGATAAAACTTTGAAACTCATTTTGCAATAATTTTGGTGCTTAGATGGTGGTTGTATTAGGTAGGTGAGATTGGTAGCGTCAGGTCGTGGTGGCTTGATATGGGTACGTCAACAATTATGAGGGTTACTCTGTAAGGAGAATGCGGTCGTGACGTTCTTCTCTAAGTAGTAATCTGACCCAATGTTACTTAACAGTGACGATCTCGTTACAGAGCCACACGGCAACTTGGCGCTAACCTGAGTCTGACTCCAATTGTTCGAGGAAAGATAATACTCTCCCTCAGTTTAAGGTTAGGTAGGCTGGTTAAAAGTGTCGATAGGGATTACCTATCGGTGGAATTTCTGACTCTTTATTTTAGGGTGTAGAACTCGGTTGCTTCGACATAAGATGAATTCGATACGGTGTGTCGTTTTGGGTTGGTATCTTAACTGTCTGACTCTGACTGCGACTGTGACTATAATTGTGAATGTGCCCGTGACTCTGCTGAATTAATGTAAGACTATCTTTCTCGGTCTACCTAAGGTGGTATATACGGTGGCGCACACCGTAGGCGTAGCTTACCATTAGGCAATGATGTTGTTTGGGTGGAGCGTCCTCCACTCTGTGTTAATTTGTGTGTCCAAGGATATAAAGATTCATTTTATCTTGATTTCCAAAAATTCTACTTTGCGTTTCGCGGTTCCCAGATAGCAAATAATGTCCGCTACTATCGTGTCCTCGGCTCTACACCAGCTACCAAGCTTGTTTGAACAACTAACCTTAAACGTGAATGTGGGAATCGCTTTACTTCGGTTTACTGTGTATGTGTGTGTACATGTGTACAGGTTTGCTGACATGTGAAAGTCTCGAATTCATTCTTATCACCTTAGGCTGTAGCGCCCAATTGGCTGTGCATTGTCTGTGAAGAAAGCTACACAATGATGAATTCAATCCTCCAAAAAAATTGGTATTCAATGTAAAGATATCCGAATGTCAATCTGTAAATGGCGCAGAGGATAAGGAAAACCTGAATCAGTCAGACTGATTACGAGGGTACGGTGACTCGCAAACCTCATTCTAAGTGTTATGATACCAAAAAGAACCTCCAACTTTGTCGTGGAGACCCAGAACACCATCAACAACGATCCCAGAAAGTCAATGAAGTCCATAGCAAAGAACAAGGGAAGTAGCCCATGAGGACATCCGCCACTACTCATACAAAATGAAAAAGGCCAGCTTCTGCCGCAGAAGATGGATAAAAAGGAAAGAAGGTGCTGCGAAACTTGTGAAGAAGTTTTGCAGCAACTGTTTATAGGTAAACGGCAGTACTATAAAATATTATTTGACTCAACATGTCCGTTTTGTTATCTAGTTGTCGGCTGGGTTACGGTAACCGGATAAACTATTTGGCGGAAGGAGAGAATGGGAAGAAAAATAGCGGTTTTGGCTTAGAGCTACCTCAGTTCGGGCAAGTGAAATCGCTGTAGGCATGTGGGAGGACGGACTGTGTATTGAGGTACTCTCTGACTCTTGGTAGTTGACTTAATTGTGATACTAATAATACTAACTACTGATCCTGTTGTATGTTTTGCAGGCCTATTTATTCGACCGCAAATGGAGGGGGGCGTGGCTCCGCTTTTCCAATCTGAGCGTGGGGTGGAGCCTATCTGATCAGAGGGTATGTGCGTGTGTTCTCCGATCCGACCGCTGGGTGGAGCTTACTCGATCAGAGGGCGTGTGCATGTTCGAGGTAGGCACGTGTGCAGCAAGAGAGTATTTGAATTTGGAAACCTGACCGGGCTTTATCAAGCCGACATCCGTAGGAAGATTGCTTTCGTCTTTCACGGGTTCACGTCAAGGCTGGTGACTCCCTTCCATGTATGCACAGCTGTTTCCACTGACTTTGTTATCTCTGCGGCCAGTGCGTCGGCTCGCCTCTGTTTCCTAATGTGTGTATGTTTGTATATTCGCGTGGGAACACAACGATTTCACATGCATTATTACAAAATATTCTGCTTTGCATTGATATTTAGGTAATTAAATTGCGATTTAACATAATTTACAAGTATTTGCTTTGTTTTACATTAATTAATTGTTACAAGATGGCATATTATTTCAATGTTCGATTTGTGTGCCCACTTGCAAGATTTCATATGGCCAAGTGGGTGCTCAATTTGTGAGGTTCTTTGTTGGCTCTACTATACCTTGTAATTGAGCGCTACAGACCATTTTCAGATAAATAACTGCTATTTCGTTCAACTTTTCTTAAATTATATTTGTGTTGGTTTTAACGGACAGTTACTGAATTTTGAGTCTTCCCAAATTTGGGCTTGGGACAAACTGAACAATCAACAAAATAGACCCCCCCCTTCCCCATATTTTTACCTGCCGCGAAGCACCAGGTCAAGGCGTTGCTTTTTTTTAAAAAGGAGTAAAGCTTAATTGTACTCATTTAGAGCCATGAAATGACTCATATGACCAAGGGACATATGGTTATTCACCCTTGAGTTTTAAAATGTCTGAATATTTCGGTCGACTATAAGTATGAGACAACTATGCGCAAATTGGTGGTTCACAATAATAATAATAATATATATATAAATATATATATATATATATATATATATATATATATAATATATATATATATATATATATATATATATATATATATATATATATATATATATATATATATATATATATATATATATATATATATATATATATATATATATATATATATATATATATATTTTTATATATATATATATATATATATATATATATATATATATATATATATATATATATATATATATATATATATATATATATATATATATATATATATATATATATATATATATATATATATATATATATATATATATATATATATATATATATATATATATATATAAATCTCTCTCATTATCTCTATTTTCTCATTTCTTCCCAGTTTCTTGAAATGTGTGAATATTTTCGTCAACTCTAAGTATGAGACAAATGTGCACAAAATAGTGGCTCAGAATAATAATAAAATATTTCACTCTTAATCTCTCTTTTTCAATCTATCTGTCTAAATCTCTCTCAATCTCTTTCTCCCGATCTCCCTCTCTTAGTCTCTCACTAAATCTCTTATTCTCTCTCTCAATTTCCTTTTATCAATCTTACTGTGCCCTCCAGAAGAGTAGTGGTGGTTTTGATCGCCAACATAAATGTCGTCGTGTATCGTGCGGTTCATGGGGATAATGACGAACTTTTGTACGTTCGTCTTTATCTTCCATTTACGCTCGTACGAGTCTGTTTTCGATCTCCGCCGCTGTCTCTGCAGCTTGCCCTAGGTCGTTGTTGTAAGTAATCGGTACAATCTGCGTGATGTCATCTGCGTATTGCAGATACATCGCGTCATCCTTGATTGTTGATGGAAGGTCTACCGTGAAGATGCTATACAGTAGAGGGCTGAGGCAGCTACCTTTTGGCACACCAGCTTCGATGCTAATTTCCGGTACCTTGTGGCCCTCGATCTGTATCTGCGCTCCTCTTTCTATCACATAGTCGCAGAGGATCTTTTCAATGACTGAGGTTAACCGAAGGCTTACGATCTTGAATTGCAGACCCCTCAGCCAAACCTTGTCAAAAGCCTTCTGTGCGTCTCTGAGGACTACGTATACGTACTTTCACTCCATCCTAAATTTTACTAGCTCTTCTGAGATGAGTGCGAGCGCGGTGTCGGTTCCTCTTCCTCTACGAAATCCGTGCTGCTGGTAGTTAAGCTCAGCTAGCTGAGCTTAACTGGGTCTGTAACCTGTTGGCTACGATCTTTCGAAGATCTTGCCTATGAATTCCTGGAGGGAGATTGACCTATAGTTTAGGAGCTGGTCGGGAGGTCTGTTCTCCTTCAGAATGAATATAACCTTTGCAAGTTTAAACGCATCGGGAAAGTAGCTGATGTTCATAGCTGCGTTCATTACGTTTAACATTCCCTGGTGCACTTGCGATGGAGCGTTAGTTATATGCGCTTTTGTTATTCCAGACCAACCTGGAGCCTTTTGTTTGAAGGTTTTGATGGCATCAGCGAGTTCCTGCACAGTTATTGCCCTTCCGGGACCCATCATCTCCCTTTTTTTCGGAGACGTGCGGGTACAGGTAGATCCGCTCAATAACTTCATTCAGCTCGTCAATGATGTCACCCTCAAATTCTAAGTCGAAGTCTTCGTTGTCCTCTGGTGTTATTGAGAAGACTTCTCCCCAGTGCTCCCTGAACTGTTCCTCGAGTTCTATTGGTTCCTCGATGTACAATTCGTCCTCCTTGATTCATGTTTCTCCTCTTATGTTAGACCCCTGAGTCTCTTTATCTGTCTCCGAAATTTATTGGGATTGCCTTCGTCCTCAATGTTGTCAATGAGCTGTTCCCATATCTCCGTTTGTTTTTTTTCTGATTATTCGTGTTAGCTCAGCTTCGAGGCGACGCATCTCGGCCCCTAATTCCCTGAACGTTCCCGTGCGTCTCAACCGATCATAGAGTTCCGTATGTTCCCTTGCTATATTTCTCATCTCGTTTGTCCATCTTGGCTGGGGGAGCGTTCGGTATGATGTTTTCGGGACGCTCTTCCTTTTCTGCTCTGATGATCGAGTCTGTCAATAGCTCTAACTCTTCGTCTATTTCTTGGAGTATTGCCTCCTTCAGATCTGTTAGCTGGTATTCTCTCAGCATTTCCCGGTACCTCTCCCAGTTGGCTCCGGCGAGAGACTTCCTTGACTGAATTGGGATCTGAATGGGCGCGAGAAAAATTGTCGTAGAATGGCCCCCTTTTTATCACTCCACACTTGATACTACTTTTATGTAGGAGATTGCACCTTTTTCATCTTTCTACACACAAACCGCTGTTGTAGTGGTATTCTTTGTGGTCGTGATATACTTCTTTGATGAAGTAGGCTTTGTTCTAAGAGTGCTAAGATTGTTATTTTAAAGAAGAGACGTTAGAAACACGTAAGGATATAGAGAAACACACAAGAATTTCCCAAATAAACTTATATTTTAACTTTAACAATTTACTACACAAAAAAATAACCATTAACCACAGAAATACTCCGAATATTAAAATACACAATAATTAATTCAATTAGTTTGACCCTCTAAAAATTGTTAAATTCAATACGCACTTTAATATACAAGATTAAGGCTTATTGACTCTACTGGGGTTTAAATACCTCAGCCATGTTATTGACTCCATGACGCGTGCTGACCGGCCAGATAGAGGTTGTCGAGATCACGAGTCTTTTTTGGCGAGGGTAGCAGCTGGGGTCCACACGGTATTCAAGGGGGGAGGGGGTCTTCAAGGACGAGAACAATCACGGTGCTTTAGGCGGCACCAAGGTAGTCGTGGTCTCTCTGGCGAGAGTAAGTAGAACTTGGTTCATAAACCAAGTTAACTTAGATTTCGGTGTGACCACCGAGTAACGAGCTTGAGGGGGAGCTTTTCTCCTTCGTTACTTAATTCCTCATGGGCAAGGACTGTACTCTGTACACGGGGAGGGTCTTCTTCAAGGTCGAAGATCGAGGAGAAGGGTTTCTCTGGGGAGAATAAGTTGAACTTGTATAAGTTAACTTAAAGGTCAGTTTGGTAACCAGGAACTAGCTCGAGGATGAGCTTCTTCTTAGTTCCAGTCTTCCTCAAGGGCGAGTATAACGGAGGGGGGTTTCTCTGACGATAATAAGTTGAACTTGGTTCCTCAACCAAGTTAACTTATGAGATTGGTGTGGCCACCGAGTAACGGGCTCGAGGGGGAGCCTTTTCCTTCTTCTTTTCTTAATTCATCAAGGACGAGGAATACCCCTGGTGTTTAAGATGCACCAGGTTATGAGGAGTCTCTCTGACGAGAGTAAGTTGAACTTGAACAAGTTAACTTAACGTTCGGTTTGATAACCAGGGACTAGCTCTAGGGTGAGCTGCTTCTTAGCCCCTTAAGGTAGGTAGCCCTGCCTCTCTTGCAGGGTACTTCTTGGTCTGGCGAGCCAAGTAATCTACCTGTCCAGTCTCGGTAGCCCGATCTTAATCCGGGGACTTCGTCACCTCGAGACTGACGTATTCTACCAATCCATCTCGGTAGCCCTGGGTCTTAATCCGAGGACTTCGTCACCTGGAGACTGACGTATTCTACTTCGATTTTCCTCAGTGTTTTTTATTTATACCTCCTCACCCCACTGGGTGAGGGCTAAAAAGAAGGGGGGGCTTGAGGACGGGCCCAGGAGGGTTCTGAACCCAACGGTTTTTCTCACCAAGTCTTACATCGGCTCCTCGTTAGCCTTCGAGCTTGGGAGAAACGCGTCTCCAATTTCTTCTTTGAAGTGAAATTCAATATCGCTCTCTTATGGGAGATCTTGCATTTTGCAACCTTTCGACTTTACATAGCGACGAGTGGCGAGGCGCTGAGGTTACGCGCTTGACCCAATGGTGCCGGGGCGGATGTATTTGCGGTAATCGCCTCGTGACTCCACTGCGAGAGAACGGGGGAGTGACGATTCTCCTACAGAAATAGTTGTAAGTATAGAAATGTTATCACTCAGGACAGGTGGTCCCGGGGTGCGATGATGGTTTTATGGGAAGTTACAGCTGGTCAAGATTATGTCCGGTCTCGAAGCTGTACGTGAAGTTACAAATGTCGGGAAGTCAGGTGCAATTATCTCTAGTCTGCCTCGGTTCATTAAGAGTTGCAGATTCCTGCCTCTTTCGTTAGTCTTTTTGTATTCTGCAGCTCCCAAGTTAGCGTTTAGGTCTCCTCCGAAAAAGACTTTTCTTTGGTGCCCACATAATGTGTTGAAATTGTGTAGAGGTAAGTAATTTCTCCTAGAGGGCTGGGACCCTGTCGCTATCACAAGATCTCCGACAAGAGTCTGGGTCGCTATCGCTATAAAGGATTCCTCAAGCTCAAGCAGGTGTTTGAACTTGAGGTCTCTCTTTATCGCGATCGCAACCCCGTCATATCTTTCCTGGGAGCAGTTTTTTGTTAATGCCCTGTAGTTTAGGATTTTCATTTTCTGTGTTCTTATGTCGAGTCCATGTGCTCTGATAAGAATGATGTATGGGTCTGTCTCCCTAAAAATATTACTGTAAACAGTGTTTTTTTCCTGTCGATCCGTTAACATTCAGTGTCATTATACTTAGTCTGTTGTTTCTCCTTTTCATGTTAGTGTTTGTCGGCTGTCCTGTCTGTTAGTTTATTTCTTATCCTTTCCTATCCTTCCACACTGTATTTTTTTGTAATCTTGTGGGGCCGAGTTTCGCAGTATTCCTCGTTGAGTTCAATATCGCCAAGTATTACTGCATCTTCCAATTTTTTCGCGTCCACGTCGGCATCAAATTCCTATTGGTCCCTGCCGGATCTGACTCCTTCGAGGAGACTTTTTTGACGTTATCTTTCTTGGGAACAGAGTACGAGTATCTTCGCAGGCGTAGATCATGAGGTTGATATCGTTTCCGTCTATTTCTTTCTTTATATTCTTCTTTGATTTTCGTTCTTTTTTAGGCGTTTCTTTCTCACCCTCCGAGCTGTCGGTTTCGATCTCCGTGGTCGTCTCTTTCAGGTTCTTTTTTTGTTTTTCCATTTCTCTTTTTTTCTGGGAGTCTGACTTTTCCTCCGTTGTCTTTTGTGCGCTTTTTTCTTGGGTGTTAAGGGATACTATCGGGGCGTACTTGATTTGGAGGATGTCCTCAGATGCTGGGTTTTTGGGGAAGATCATAGAGCTTATCCTATTGTTTGCTAGCATGGAGTTTAATTCACCCTCAAACGTCCCTGGTTTCATTAACCAGCACTAAGCGGGGGTGCCGCCCCTCGCGGGTTTGGGTATCATAACTGCATCCGGCTTACATAGAACGGGTGTACTTCCCTCTATGGCCTTGACTGGGCCCCCAAGGTTACCCCCGGAGGTTGCAGTTCCGCCCCTTGTTCAGGTTCCTCTTGCACTGGGTTCTACAGTGGGTTAATCCTCAAACCTGCTTTCACCAGTGCCCCCAATTATGCCTTTCTCATAAAAGTGCATAGTTGGAACGAAGCGATGAAGGGCAGTCACAATCGCTAGTGCGGCTCTACAACGGAGAGGGGGGGGGGATAGGCACGCATACTGTTGATTGAGTACCCGAATACAATTATCCTTCGTTCAGTGTATTTCTTCAGCGTATTTAAATGTTGGCTTTCTGATCCTTCGAATGAAAAAACAAACAAACTGATGTACTCAATAGTAGAAGAATTTAGATAGTGGTAGATGATAGATGGTGAAAGTGGGGTAGGGTTGCCCTTGTTTAAGGGGCATCGTAGGCATTTTTTATTTGTTAATACTTATTTTTCCTTTTTGTTTTATTTATGTTGTCAAGTGTTTGTCTCAGTGTGTATTCTTCTTTGTGTTTTCTGTTTATTTGTCTCCTCGTCTCGTTTACTTTGTATTCGTGCAGTGTTTTTGTGAGCATTCAAGCCTTTATTAGTGTTCAAATTTAGTTTTTTACCTCGTGTTTTTATCAGATGTATTTTCTTGTTATTTGTTGATTGTGAGTTTAGTATTGTCTCGTAGTCTATTATGTCATTGTCGTGGTGTGACATTATATTATATCAATACCATATTATATCTATGGGAAAGGGACTAATAACTTAAAGGCCAACCGTCAAAGGGGCGGAGCGCCACGAGTTTCGACGCGCGGAGCAGCAAGAATAGAGTGTAAAACGAGGTCAGGTAAAATTTAGGCAATGGCACAGCTCAAGGTTATTTAAAGAGGCATGTACAAAGGTATAATTATATTTACATAAAATAAGAGAATCAATGGTCAAAATTATATTGGTAAATGAGGGGGGGAATTGCAGAGTTATGCATCAGACTCTGAAGTTAGAAATTAATGCGTTACAGAAGGAGACTATTCCAATGGGGAGGATTAACTCAAATGGGTTGCTGAAGGAAGGAGGGGGGGGGGGCTTACGGAGGATTCCGGGTGACACGTCAGGGTAAGGTTTCACGGAGGTCTTCTGCAGGCAATAAACGTGAGGGCAAGGGCACTCGGAGCTTCTGAGCGGGAAGTTGACGTGATAACGGTTCTCCAAGGGGGATGGGGCGGTAACGTCCGGTTGATGGGAGAGTACTTCGGCCACCCTAAGATGAGGAAGGAGCAAGGAAGGCTGTTACAGGAGTTGATGAGTGGAGTCGGAAAAATTGCTTAGGGGCGATCGTCAAATGGAAATACATCACTGGCTGGGCTAATTCAAACGACACGAAAAGTTCAGCCGTCACTTTGCTTCGTTGTTAAGCACCTGACTTGGAACTAGAGGAAATGCTTCTTGGATCCTGGCGGGACTCCTCAACTCTGTATCTCCCACCTGGAATACGAGCCCTATATATCCCAGGCTCCCCCCGCAGGGGTGGGGGAAACATGGGGTGTTTGGCCAGCGCTACTCTCGAATGGCCTCGATCCTTCACGCCCAGGTGATTCTAACCCGCGAAAAGGTGGTCTGGGGTGGACGGGGTTCGAGGCTACTGCTTGTGGATAGGGGGAAGCTTACCAATTTAAGCCTTACCAAATTCTAGAATTTTCTTTAACGCATGGGTGTCTCTTCCGTGCTGGAAAAGAAATTCCACGTGGAATTCCCCCACACATCTCTCATCCGAAAGATGATGCTTTACAGAGTAGTTGCGTAGGAAAGGATCATCCCACCCGTCGATCTAGAATTATCAAGGGTCTAGGGATATTCTGACCTGCTACGACAGGTGTACACACACAAAAAAACGTGCATCTGAGCGCAGCGGGGAATTGACGCACATAAGCCTTAAACGGGTCAATTCTAGAGACAATTTAACTAGCACAATTTAAAAAAAAAAAAAAATCGCAGGAGAACATTGGCGACAACATTTCAGTGGAACCAAAAAAAGGATGCAATTAAATGGAGGCATGAATATGGGACTAATGACTAAACAACTTAGTGGACCAAAAACTTTTGCCAAGCATTTAACCTCTAGGTTATAGGAGAAATACCATATTTACAGTTATTTAATTTAGTGGCTTGTCGGCTTCTTCTGCCACCGGGTTATGACTCAAATTTTCTGCAACACAGTTGTCACTGTCGCGGACATACAATACTTCAAACTGATATTGTTGGAGTATCAGCAACCACCTCATGATGCGTCCATTCTGACTTTTTGTATTTCTCAGAAACGACAAGGGGCGGTGGTCTGTTTCCACTGTAAAAGGTTTTCCTATTAAGTACATACTGAACTTGATAACCTCTCAGACTATTGCCAAGGCCTCCCGTTCTATTACTGAATAATTTCGCTCGCGTGGTAAAAGTTTTATACTCGCGTAGGCCACCGGGTGGCTGTCTCCATTGTCAACATATTGAAGGGGGACACATTTAATTCCTTCATCACTGGCATCGGTCCTAATGCCGAAAGGCTTAGTCTGGTTCGGGAGCCTCAGAATGGGAGCGGACGTTAGCTGGTCCTTTAGCTGATGGAACCTGGTGGAGGTTTCGGGGTCCCACGAGAGGGGATCCGGGGATTTTTTTTTTAAGCAGGGCAGTTATCGGTCCGGCGATTGGCGTGAAGTTGGGAATGGAGCGGCGGTAAAATGAGACCGATCCCATAAATGACCTCAATTGTTTCTTCGTGAGGGAGGGGGGGGGGGCATCTCAACGATGGATCGGACTTTTTCTTCCTGGGGGCTCATCTGATTTTTACCGATCGTGAATCCCAGATACTTAATCGTATCATAAACGAAGTGGCACTTAGTACGCCCAAGGGTGAGCCCGTGCTCACAAAGCCTATTGAGTAGGGTGCGGAGAGCGATCAGGTGCTGGTCCCACGTAGCGGTCGCTACATACAGGTTGTCAAAATAAAAAGAGACGTGGGGCAGCCCGTCCACGATCCTTCGCATCATTCTGTTATAATTGCTGTATGCAGTGACTAGACCAAAGGGGAGTCGTTTGAACTGCATGAGGCCCTTCTATGTGACAAAGGCGGTATACTTGCGGGCGTTTTGATGAAGGGGAATTTGGTGGTACGCCTTACAGAGGTCTAATTCGGAAATGAAGTTCATTTCCTCAAAAAAATGGAGATTTTCATCTATGAGGGGAATGGGTTCTGCGTCGAACACCGTTACCGGATTCAGCTTGCGAAAATCGACGCACATACGGAGAGTGTGGTCGGGTTTGTGAACCATAACAATGGGGGAGCAATAATTGGACGCCGAGGGTTCTATTTTATCCAACGCTACCAGATTATCCACCTCTTCGTTGAAAGCTTTCCTAAGGTGGATGGGGAGGGGATATGGCTTGGAGCGGACGGCTTCTTTAGTAATAAGGACAATGTTGTGCTCAAATTGATTAGAACAGCCGGGGGTGTTAGAAATGACATGGTTAAATCCGCTCAGCAACTGCTGCAGCTGACTCCTGGAGTAGGCATTTAGCCGGGGGCAGACGTCGAGTGCAGTCGCCTCAGATGGATTTGGAAATTTGGGTAGTGACGCAAGGGGATATTCATTATCCTACTCAATACAAACTAATTGGACGACGTTGAGGGGGCCAGCGGGGCATGCAGCTTCCCAGGGGGATTCTTCGTCTGGAGCTACAAAGTTGTGGGTTTCTGCGCTCCGGTGGTACCCTTTTAACATATTCACTTCGAAAACCTTCGCTCCCGCCGGAGTACGGATGAGGTAATCCACGGGTCCTCTAGCCTCGAGCTAAGGAGTTTGTTGCTTTCCATGGGAAGTAGTAACAGCACCTCCGCGCCAGGCTTAAATTTTCGTTTTCGTGACTTAAGGTCAAAGTAGGTCTTATACCTCTCTAAGTTCACGTCCGCGTTGTTATAGGCTAGATCAGCACACTCTTCTAACCTTTTTCTCAAATCCAGGAGATAAGAGTAGGAGGTCTGTATTTCCTCGTCCAGGTGGGGATTAGTAAAGAGTTCGTTCGGGATGCTGAGGGGGGCACGCACGTTCCGTCCGTACAAGAGCTCGAAAGGGGCGAATCCAAGGGTTCTATGAGGGATCTCTGCACGTGAAAAGGGCAACCGGCAAGTATCGGTGCCATTCTCGGGGTTGGTCAATGCAGAGCCTTTTGAGGACTGATTCGACGGTCCCGTTTAATTTATCGCACATACTGTTACAAGCCGGATGGTAAGGAGTGCTAAACAAAGGTTTTACCATCAGAAGGTTGCCTACACATTCCATGAGTTCGGAAGTAAACTGTCTCCCTCGATCTGAAAGTACTTCCTTGGGAATTCCCACGCGTGAGAATATGGAGATCAGTGCTTCGGCGCACATGATACTATCAATCTTCTTGAGGGGGACTGCTTCTGGGAAACGGGTATCGAAGTCTACAAAGATGGGGACGTAGCAATGTCCTTCGCTGGATGGGGGTTGAATAGGGCCAATCAGGTCGATAGCCACTCGGGAGAAGGGCTCAGTGATGATGGGGCCTCTCTGAAGGGAGGCTGGATTAACCCGCCCTTTTGCGGATGTCTTTTGGCAGATATCACATCACCGACAATATTTGGCGATATCGATAGCTGCACCTGGCCAAAAGAAATACTTGAAAACTCGTTGTGTGGTCTTATTATGGCTAAAATGGCCTGCGAATAAACTGTCATGGGAGAGCTTCAATTCTTGCGGGACGTATTCACGGGGAACACTCAAGACATGTGTTTCTTGGTCTGTGACTTCCGAGCAGGCACGATACAATAAGTCCTTCTTCAAGAGATACGACACTCGTTTGTTACCTCGGGTGGACTCACGCTCGAGGGTTTTAGTTTTCTCCCAAATGGGGAGGAGAGTTGCGCACTCCTTCTGGGCGCGGGCAAACTTGTCGCTCCGGAGGGCTTGGAACTCCGGGTCGATAGGGGTTTCCAGGTAATGTGCATGGGATTCCAGGGCTGCCTGTGAATGGGCAATCATGTGCTGGGCCACGGAAGGGTCGTTGATTACGGGGCTCTGACCGATCAAAACGGAGCAGAACTGGATTGGGGCCGCTACCACCACTTCGGCCCAACTGGACATATAGTTACACTCGGTGTGACAACGAGTTACTGGAAACGACTGGCCCGGCCAAGGTAGTCGTGGACCACCGCAAACTTCTTGTGGTCGGGGCCAACAGGGGGAGTAGGTCTTCAGACACTACGATGCAGGTGCACCCGGTGTCGCGGACGAGGGTGGATACTCGGTAACCATTCACGGTTCCGTTCTTGAATTTCAATCCACCAGGGTTGTTCTCATTAAAGAAGAACTTTGGCGGGCGAGGGAGGATCGGGGGTCTCCTTAGGCGACGGAGGAGGAGCAGGGGCACCCCAGATTTGGTGCACTTGGTGGGACTGAGAGTTTGCGAATCGGGAGTTTTGAGGACAGTTCTTGCGGTAATAGCTGGGAACTCCGCAAGTGTAGCAGATGATCGGGTTCTTTTGGTACGGCACAACATGGGGAGAAGAAACGAGGGGCTTAACGTCTCGGTGTTCAGATAGATGGAAGTTTCTTGGCTTCGAGGGACTAGGAACTTTGGTAAATCTTGGAACCAATTTAGGAGGGGCATTAGGACCATAAAATTTAGTTTTGGGGGGGCCATTGGGGATCCTTTTTAACATCCTTAGGGTATAAATCGTGACTACCCGCGTAAACATCGGCCTCTTCCAAGCACTCCTTGAAAGTGGCGCAACGTTTATCCTTAATGAAGGCACGAATTTCGGGAGCCACAGCAGCTACAAGCTGATCCATAAGGAAGAAATTTAGAAGGGTCTCGTAGACATGGGGAATCTTGCACGCATCCAGCCAACACTGAAGGTGTCTTTGGAGGATGTACCCGTGTTGTCGAAATGTTTGACCAGGACGGATCCTTTCCTGGCGCAATCGGGAGCGGTAGAATTCGCAATTCATATGAACAGCGGCTAACAATTCGGACTTTAACGTGGAATATTCCAAAGTTGCTTCCATGGAAAGGGATACCAAGATATCCCTTAACTGGGCGTTTAGGAGGGGAGTAAGCGAGCGACACCATCATTTTTGAGATCCCATTTATTGATCTGAAAGATTCTCTCAAAATGGGTAAAAAATGACCCAAAGTCCTTTCCATTATTAAAAGCGGGAAGTTTGACTGAAGAAGTTTGGGGAATTTCAGCCCGGGAACCGATGGACTGAGAATCAATTTGATTTCGGTTAATTTCCAGCTCATGCTGCCTAATTTGTTCACGTTCTTCCATTTCCATCTTCTATTTGTTCTCCTCCATCTCCATCTTCATCTTCAGTTTGTTCTCCTCCATCTCCATTTTGTTCTTTTCCATCTCCATCTTCAGTTGTTCTCCATCTCCGTTTTTCTTAGTTCCTCTTCCCTTCGCTCTGCCCATTCGTTCCTCTTTTCTTCCTGTACGTAATTTAGCAGGTCTTTGCCCGAAAGACCTAAAATTTCACCCTGACTCTTGAATTTTTCGAAGGATGACATTGAACGCAGTTAATTGAGGGAACACTGATACGCGAACGAGCTAGGACACTACCCACGCGAAACGAATACTTGAATATTCGTGAAAGTCTTGTTCACCAAAAAAAATTATGATACAGTTACCTATGGGGGGTAAGGGGCATTCCTTATTTTCAGTTTATGTTTTTTACTTTAGTTATCCATATTCTTCTTTATCTTGATTTTCTCTTTATTGAATCTATTTACTTTCTTGATTAAGTTGGCCCTTCAAACGCTTGTCTTCCCTCTATCTTGACTTAGATATTCTGGTTGGCTGGGTTGGTTCCTGATCTTCGATTTCTTTCTTTCTTGATGTATCTTCCTATTTCTTGCATTGATCTTGAGTTGATGATTCCTTCTGGCTTCTAGATGATTTGATGAGTTCTTCTTGATTCTTGATGAGTTGATGATTTGATGAGTTAGCTCTTGAAGTCGTTTTTCTTCCGTTTTTCTTTATGAGGCGATCCATTTTATCTTGAGACTTCTTGAGTTAGTCCTTGAAGCGTTTTCATTGATTTCCGTTTTCTTCTTGTTATTTCTTCATAAAAGGTTGTGGACTTTTAGTTCCGAACGCGGTACCCCCCCGATTTAAACGCTAGTCTCTCTAGCCATTACGCCACAGCTTAGTCCATCTTGAGATGGTAATTCAATGGGCTATTTATATTATCGATTTGGAAGGAATTTTTTTCTCTGATACATCTTCGTCCACCTACACGGGTCCCTTTCTAGAACGCAGAGCGAATTTGAGGATTGGGGAGAGACTAGTCTTGGATTTCTTAATCGAGGAGTAATAGCTCTCCCTCCCCGGCCTCCGAGTCTGCGGGATGATTGAAGTTAATTCAGTGGGATTGAGGAGAGCAAACGAACGAAGTCTTGTCTCTTAATCAATGAGTAACAGCATCTCCTTCCCGGATCTCCTGAAGTTCCCAGCAGCTCCTTTTCTTAATCTCTAGTAGGAGAGCAGGTGCAGTTGTAACTAAGATCAGAAGATTGTTCGGCCTTTTGAGGGTCACCAGTTATTTTCTGTTTATATATTTATCTAGAATTATATCTTTATCGAATCTATTTACTTTCTGAATTTCCTTTATCTTTAAGTTGGCCCTTCAAACATTGTCTTCCATTTATCTTTGACTTAATATTCTTGTTGGATCTTCGATTTCTTTCTTAATGTATCTTCAGTTTATAGTCCAATTATCTTGAGTTGATGATTCCTTCTTGATTCCCGTTGAGCTGATGATTCCTTCTTGCATCTTTATGATTAGATGAGTTATTCCTTCCTTGAAGTCGTTTTCTTCCGTTTTTATTTTTTTTAGGCGATCCATTCTATCTTGAGTCTTCTTGAGTTGTCCTTAAAGCGTTTTCCTTGATTTCCGTTTTCTTCTGGAGATTTCTTCATAAAAGGTTAGGGACTTTGAGTTTCGAACGCGGTACCTTTAGTTCTAAACGCCTATGCTCTTAGCCATTACGCAACGGCGGAGTCCATTGTGAGTTGATAATTTAATGGGCTATTTATATTATCGATTTGGAAGGAATTTTTCTCTGATAAATTTTAGCACCCCTACATACCTACCTCTGATGTTTCTAAGTGGAAAAAATTAAAATGGTCCTACCGGAATTAGGAAACCAAAGGCCTTAACTCTTTTGGATTAATAACCAGGAGTCTCCAAAATTCAAACACAATAAAAAAAAATTAATTACCTGGGGTCCAACACAAAATCTAAATAGATTAACGTTCCACTGCTCTTCAATTAACTTGAACTTGCCTTTTGCCAGTACAATACAAAAATTAAAATAAAAAGGATAGACGTGAATAACGAGAGAACTTCTAATTTCCGAATTAAAATGACACGGGGTCGTAAAAACCCCAACCAAAATTATACAATATGTATATTAATAAATATATATGTCGTGGTGTGAAACTATATTATATCAATACCATATTATATCTATGGGAAAGGGACAAATAACTTAAAGGCCAACCAACAAAGGGGCGGAACGCCACGAGTTTTGACGCGCGGAGCAGCGAGAATAGAGTGCAAAACAAGGTCAGGTAAAATTTAGGCAATGGCACAGCTTAAGGTTATTTAAAGAGGCATGTACAAAAGTATAATTTTATTTACATAAAATAAGAGAATCAATGGGCAAAATTATATTGGTAAATAAGGGGGAAAATTGCAGAGTTATGCATCAGACTCTGAAGTTAGAAATTAATGCGTTACAGAAGGAGACTATTCCAATGGGGAGGATTAACTCAAATGAGTTGCTAAAGGGGAGGAGGGGTTGGCTTACGGAGGATTCCGGGTGAGACGTCAGGGTAAGGTTTCACGGATGTCATCTGCAAGCAATAAACGTGAGGGCGAGGGCACTTGGAGCTTCTAAGCGGGAAGTTGACGTGATGACGGTTCTCCAAGGGGGGTGGCATTAACGTCCGGTCCAGGGGAGAGTATTTCGGCCACCCTAAGATGAGGAAGGAGCGAGGAGGGCTTTTACAGAAATTGATGAGTGGAGTCGGAAAAATCGCTCGGTGGCGATCGTAAATGGAAATACCTCACTGGCTGGGCTAATTCAAACGACACGAAAAGTTCAGCCGTCACTTTGCTTCGTTGTTAAGCACCTGACTTGGAACTAGAGGAAATGCTTCTTGGATCCTGGCGGGACTCCTCAACTCTGTATCTCCCACCTGGAATACGAGCCCTATATATCCCAGGCTCCCCCCGCAGGGGTGGGGGAAACATGGGGTGTTTGGCCAGCGCTACTCTCGAATGGCCTCGATCCTTCACGCCCAGGCGATTCTAACCTGCGAAAAGGTAGTCCGGGGTGGACGGGGTTCGAGGCTACTGCTTTTGGATAGGGGGAAGTTTACCAATTTAAGCCTAACCAAATTCTAGAATTTTCTTTAACGCATGTACGTCACTTCCGTGCTGGAAAAGAAATTCCACGTGGCATTCCCCCACAGTCATCCTCTGTGTTGTTGATGTTTATGTGTAAATTGGTAATCTATTTTCCTCGAAACAGAGTTTAGTGCTTGGGAATCGCTGGTTTTGAGCGACCTTCCCGTGCAATCTGGCAAGGATATTAATACTGCCTCCAGTTCTTCTTAATTCTGGGATGATATCATTGACAAATGTACACCTGACCTTTTTGTCCAGTTTCTGGGTTGCGACGTTTATTGCCTCCAGTTTCTGCCTGCGGTGCAGGTGCCTCTGCCGAAGATGATCTCTTCGTCTGGTTTTGTTTATTCAGAGGGATGCAGAGTTCTGCACTCATTGGAGCCTCCTCATAGCGGTCTTGGTGACCGTTTGAGTCACTACTGCAAGGTAGATGAGCTTAGCCCGGATAAACGACAGGTATCGTTTCTTGATATTCGCCGAGCTACGATTACTGAACCTATATAGCTTAGAGAATTCTCTCTTCGCCATATTCTGCCTTTCCTTGTAGTGACTCGAGTATCCGTGGTCGGAGATTTTTAGGCCCAGGATGGTGCCTTTGGCGGAGTAGCCATATCTCCTCTGATCAATTACACTGGGCCACGTCAACTTACGGCACAACGGTAGGATCTTAAATTTCTCCCTGTTTGTCCGGATTTTCCACCCTCTCTCGAATTGATTGATGTTCGAGATCTCTGCGATGGTGTTGTTAGCCTGATTTCTTGCTTTCCTAACTCTACTGGGGACGATCTGCGTGACGTCATCTGCTTACTGCAGATACATCGTGTCCCTGTTTATCGGAGTAGGGAGGTCGATCGTGAAGACCAGGTAGAGCAGGGGACTCCGGAAGCTCCCCTGTGGAGCGCCCGCTTTTAGTTCGAATTCTGGTCCTTTGTGCTCTCTGATCATGATAAGTGCCCTTCTGTCCATGATGAAGTCACAAAGAATCCTTTCCAGGACTGAGGTTAGCTGGAGGCCTAGGATCTTGTATTGCAGTCCTCTTAGCCAAACCTTGTCGAAGGCCTTCTGCACATCTATCATCACGATGTCTACATAAAGACCATTCGCTCGGCAGTGTGCGATCTTTTCTGTTAGGAGCGCCAGGGCCGTTTCAGTGCCCCTTTTCGGTCAGAACCCATGTTGTTGTGGGTTGTGCGCTCCCAACTCGTCGAGTTGATTTTTTAGCCTGTTGGTTATAATCTTCTCGAAGATCTTGCCGGGTATTTCTAGGAGAGAGATTGGGCGGTAGTTAACCACTTGGTCTGGGGGCTTATTTCCTTTCGGGATAAAGATGATTTTTGCCACCGTATACCCGTCTGGGAAGTAGCCTGTATTCAGGGATGCGTTCATGATGTTCACCATGTCCTGAATAATTTGTCGTGGGGCATTCACTCTCTCTCTCTCTATTTCTTAAAGGAAGTATAGGGAGAGGTGACGCCCCCTTGTCGTGGCAAGAGAGCTTGTGTGTACCTTTGACTTTTCGAACTATGTCGGCGGAAGTACCTCTTCTGGGTATCCCTGGTAGGGCTTCCCTTGTCGATTTGGTCGAAAACGAGATTCCAGACTAAGTGCGTCACTCCTTCCTTTTTCTACTCTATCATTCTCATTTTTACTTTCATCCTATCTCTCCCACTTATACAAAAAGAAAGAAAAAAAAAGCCTACTCCTATTATGTCACTCTTTCCCTTTTTTTCCTCTATCTACATATAAGGATCTGGCAGCTACCTCACGCGTAAGAAAAGAGGCTTTGGAACCTCTATAAACAACGCCAATCGACGCTCACTGGTTGCGAGAGACTAGGACTAGAGGTGTCTTAGGCGCTGGGGCATGATGAATGGGATGAAGGTAGTGCCCAGTTAACCCCTTCCCTGGCGCGTAATTATTGACCGTTCCCAGTGCTCGTTGACGGGTGCCTCTGGTAGCATCGGTCCAAGGTGACGGCCCTTTGTTTAGTACGGGGCGTGCTTCGTTGTTGTTCACCTGGTGAAAAATCGATGTCCCCTTCGGGGACCGTCTGTGCTGCTTGGTTGGAAGCCACGGCACGCCGAGGCTTGACGACTCGGTCGGACGAACAGCAGCACATGGAGCGTGCCTTCTGGAAGACTCCGAAACGACTCCGATCAATAGGCGGGAGCGACTCAGGCGGGGAGAACTCACCATCCCCCCTTTTTATCATTGATTGTTCGCAAAGTATTGAAAGAGAGAAAGTGTTCAGGATGACCGGCAAGAAATGACCAGGAGCTCTAAAATACACGTGCGCAATATGCCACATAGATAAGTGGTGCGTGGACTTTCCGGAGGGGTGTTTTTCGAAATGCCACCCGGCCAGTTCCTGCACCGACTGTATTTTAAACGGCCAAATCAAGGAGCTAAAGGAAACATGCAGGGTTTCCGAGGAAAGATCCAGGAAGTTGGAGGAGAAAATAAGCAGCCTCGAATTAGAACACGCCGGACTGATTCGCAGGCTAGAGGTCAGAATAGCAGAGCTAACGTTAAGCCCTGTACTAAACACTGCATCTGCAGTATTATCCTCAGAGCTAGGTCCACATGCTACGGATAAACCCTCAAAGAAAAAGAAAAGGAAGGGAAAGAAATAGGAAGAAGAGAAAGTTGAAACAGAAGATAAAGTAGAAGCTGAAAAAGAGAAAGTTGAAGCAGAGGAAGAAAAGATAAAAACAAAGGAAGATAGCGGGGAAAAGATGAATAAGAATAATAATAAGAAGAAAAATAAGATGGAGAAGAAAGAGGGAACCGAGAGTTCGCTTCCCCAAGGAAAGCTTCAAACCTCTGCACGGGAATGTCCGAGGGTTACCCTTGTGGGCGATTCCCAAGCACAAGGTTTGCAGCCCCTGCTAGCGGCCCGCCTTCGCACTACTGTGGAGGTATGCTGCCAGCCAGGACGGGGAAACCACTTTGATGGTGAGTGGGAATGACCTCTACCTCAGAAGAGGCAAAGTAGGCACCAGCGAGAAAATTCTCAACACGGTCATGGGAGCCGTGGACGACTGCGGATTGAGAACTCGCAAACAAGCCGTTGTAGGGATGCTCCCAAGAAGAGGTCCTAGCCGGACAGCTCACTCAAGGAACGTGACCCTGAACCAGCGCCTGTCCAACCTCTGTACGGCGGAAGGGGTCTTCTTTCTGGACCCTTACCGCACCTTTTGCGGTCGAAACGACCTTTACCAAAGGGACGGACTGCACCTTTCATTCGAGGGAAAGGCTGTACTCTGTAACTTAATCAAGGATGTCGTAGAGCGGACACAGAAGAGCGTCCGACCCAGAGTGAAGGCGGACATAAGACAGTATGCCCGTGTCACTCCTGGAACGACGTTCTTAGTTGTGGCAAAGAGGGGTACTACCACACAAAAGAAGCCGGGAAACGGAAGAGCGTAGGGAGTCCTACACTGGGGGACTCCCTAAAAGTTCTTCTGTTCAACGCGAGGTTAATCAGAAATAAGTTTCTTGAGCTCCGTGGCCTCGTAGCAACAGAGGAACCTGAGATGGTGGCCATAACGGAGACGTGGATTAAAATCTCAAGCCGAGATTTTGAAGGTGAATTCACGATTCCCGGTTACCAGCTCTTCCAGAAAGATAGGACAGACATAGAGGGTGGTGGTGTGATGTTGTATGTCAAGGATACTCTCAACTCGACGGATTGCAACATCGTATCCGACCATTAACTACTAGGTGTTGACCTAGAGATATGTCCTGCCAAATACAGGACCCTGGTGTTTTATAGACCTTCTGCCCAACTCGTTGAAAAGGACAGAGATCTGTATTAGCTACTAGGAGAACTTGTCGAAGACAGAGTGTGTATCGTCATGGGTGATTTCAACACAAAAGTTGACTGGGAAACCAGAGAACCCTGTGGCGAGAACGCACTACTCCTGGAGTTCACGAACAACGAGTTCCTTACTCAATGGGTGAGAGAGCCAACGAGAGGAGACAATATCCTCGACTTGGTTTTCACCTCTGATGATGACATCGTTGAGGACCTCTGTTGGCTAAGAGCTCGGTGGCAGTGACCACCGACTAATTAGATTTGTAGTCAAAGTCCCCAAGGCAGAGCCTGCAACTAGTAAATCAAGGAAACTCGATTTCAAAAGAGCAGACTTTGCAGGTCTACGCGCGGGACTGACTGACGCGAGGCTAGAAGAGTGCGAGGCTGTTGAAGACTCTCGGAACAGTTTCAAACCCACATTCATGAGTCTTCAATCGCGTTTTATCCCTCTGAAATGCCCCCGTCGGTCCTCTGTTTAACCAAAGTGGTTTAATCGAGAAATTGGGCAACTTCTTAGGGAGAAGAGAAATGTGTACCGGCAATCGAAGATCTCGGGTGACTTTGACGAATACCGGAGGATAGCCAGGAGAGTGAAGTCCAGCATAAGGGTGGCTAAGCGGTCTGAGGAACTCTGAGTGGCGAGACTCTGTGAAGAGAATCCCAAGGAGTTTTTTGGATATGTGAACAGCCGTAAACCAATCCGTCGAACGATTGGCTCTTTGAGGAATGAGGAGGGGACATTAAAGCATTCAGATGCAGAAAATGCTAACCTCCTCAACTACTACTTCTCTTCAGTGTTTACCGGAGAGTGTGGTCCCATTCCCCAGCCGACGGATTCCTACTCGGGGGAAAAGCTGGAGGCAATGGACTTCACCGAAGGAGAAATAAAGAAAAATATCGCTGACCTAAAGACGAATAAGTCCCCTGGACCGGACGGGTTTCTATCCAAGGTGTTGAAGAAAGTGTGCGATGAAGTATCACAACAGCTGTGCGCTATCTTTAACATGTCAATCCGGACCAAATGCGTTCCTAGAGACTGACGTGAGGCGGAGGTGACTCCTATCTTCAAGAAAGGAGATCGTAACCAACCGTCGAACTACCGACCTATCAGTCTGACTTCGATAGTCAGAAAACTCATGGAAAGCATCATGGTGGACAAAGTGACGTCGTATTTAGAGTCAAACCTGCTACTGAGGAGTTCCCAGCACGGCTTCCGAAGGCAACGGTCATGCCTGACGAACCTTGAGGAATTCTTCCACTTCGTTTTCAGTGAGCACGATCCGGACAAGGCGGTGGATGTGGTCTACCTAGACTTTCAGAAAGCCTTCGATAAGGTACCACACCGCCGCCTTCTCCGGAAAGTGCGAGCGCTGGGCATAGAAGGAAAGGTAGCCGGCTGGATCGAGAACTGGCTAATTGGCAGACGGCAACGGGTGGTGGTGAATGGACAGTCTTCTGAGTGGGTGCCCGTTACTAGCGGGGCGCCTCAAGGTTCTGTACAGGGACCACTACTATTCATCATCTACGTCAACGACATGGACGGTGACATGGTTGCCAAGATTTCAAAATTTGCCGACGATAACAAGCTTGGTATGAACGTTGCAAAGGATAGAAATACTGCCCGCCTGCAGGAAGATCTTGCGGAAGATTGGGGAGTGGTCGGACACGGGGCAAATGCCTTTTAACGTGAACAAATGCAAAGTGATGCATATCGGCCACAGAAACCCCTAATCTCAGTATATCCTTAAGGGCACTTCTATTAAATTCAGTGACACTGAGAAGGACTTTGGTGTAACAATCACTATTGACCTCAAGTTCTTGAAACAGTGCATTGAGGCGGAGAAAAAGGCCCAAAGGATGCTAGGCTATATTAAGCGCCAGTTTGGTTATCGGAACCAGGAGATTGTACTGCGCCTGTACAGCTCACTTGTCCGACCGCCCCTGGAGTATGCCGTACAATTTTGGAGTCCTTCATTGCGAAAGGACATCGCGAGATTGGAACGCGTACAAGCCAGGGCAACCCAGCTGATTCCCTCTATCCGACATAAAAGTTATGAGGATAGACTGAGGGAATTAGATCTGTTCTCGCTGGAAACCCGTAGACTGCGTGGTCAGCTCATCGAAGTTTTCAAAATACTTTGAGGGTTCGACAATGTTGACTACCGGGATATGTTCACACTGAGTGAGAGAACAGAACGCGCAATCACGGCTTCAAACTTGAACTGAAGCGTTACAACCGCAATCTGTGTGGACATTTTTTCACGTACAATATCTGCGGTAAGTGAAACGCACTTCCAGTGGAAGTTGTCAACAGTGAATCTGTTGACCAGTTCAAGTCAAGACTAGACAAGGTCTTGAAAAGTGGCCGTTTAGGGACGCAAAACAATTGAGCAGCCATGTGCCCGCTCGATTGCTAGTCCAAAGGTACCCTCCTTGAATGGACCGTAAGGTCTCCTAGGGTACCTTCTTTCCTTGTTGTTACTCCTTGTTGTCTTTCTTAGTGAGCCCAAACCAACAGGAAGCCCCTTTGTTTGTTTGAAGGACTTTATGGTGTTAATAGTCTCTTTAACAGTGATAGGGCGCCCGTGGTTAACTATCTCTCTCTCTATAGACACCTGCGGAGGTGGGTGCGTTATATGTATCATCGCTCCAAGGTCCTCGAGCAGTTGGTCTTCGAAGTCCTGGTCGAAATCGTCGTTTTCCTCAGGTGAGATTGCAAAGACCTCATTCCAGTGGCTCCTGAATCTTCTTTCTAGGGAATCCGGATCCTCTATGATGATGTCGCCTTCCTTTACTTTATCTCAGGCCTGGAAGGCAATCCCCTAAGTCTTCGGATGCTATTCCAAAAACTTACAGGGTTTCTCTCCCTGTCTAGTCTGCCTATGATATCGTCCCAGATTTCCTTCTTTTTCTCGAGGATTATGTTTTTTAGGTCCTTGCCTAGCTGTCTCATTCGGGCTTTCCTTTCTCGAGTTGGGCCTGTTTTACCGACTTCCTCGTAGATTTCCCTGTGTTCCCTAGCGATATCCCTCATTTCGTCCGTCCCCCTAGGATGTGGGAGCATTTTGTATTGGAATCTGGGGACGCATCTTTCGTCACCTTGAATGAGGAGATTAGTGATTTTATCAATCTCCTCATCAATTTCCTCAAGATTTGCGTCATCCAGGTCAGTTGGATGATAGGTGCTGAGCATTTCTCTGTACTGCTCCCAGTTAGCTTTCGCGTAACTTTTCCTAAGTGGGACAGGCTTGAGCATTGGCACAAGCGAAATGGTTGTGATAATTAGGATATGATCGATCGGGACCACTGGGCCAGTGGCGTTGGTGATGTTGAAGGGGAATTCCGGACTTACCAACACAATTTCCGGTTTTGTCGCTGAGCATCGTGTTAGATAAGTTGGGAAGTCAGGTCCTATTCTCCGGAATTTATTTCTTTCGAATAGTAGTTCCAGGTTTCATCTCATTTGGTCGACGCACCTGTAGCCAGATGCACGGCAGAGGGCGTTTAGTTCCACGCCTAGCATGTCTAGCCTTTTGTGCCCGAAGAGGGTGAAGAAGTTGTTGATCGGCTGGTAGGTTGCCGACACAGTTAGGCCTCCAAGCAGGGTCGGGAACTCGACAGCCACGAATGATTCATCGAAGTCCGGTAGTGTTCTGAATTTTATGTTTTTTCTGATTGCGATGGCTGCGCCATCGTATCTTTCTTACATGTGATTCTTTTGTATTATTGTGTAATTGTGTATTTTTATGGTGTCTTTGATTGTGTTGATGCCGTGTTCCAATATGAGAATGATGTCCGGGGCCACTGTACGGAAGATATTACCGTAAGCAATGGCCTTTCCCTTCCATCCATTCACATTCAGTGTGAGTATTTTTAAAGCGTTGTTTGTGTTTTCTATGTTCTGTTCTTTTGTTTTTGTTCTCTTTGGTGTGTCTTATGTGTTGTTGTTTTTTCCGTTACGTATCCTCTTGAATTCTGCATCACTTAGAGTAATGCAGGAGTCTTTGTGAAGTTTCACCGTGCCTTCGTGCATCGCTTGCTCTATATCTTCACGATCTTGAGCTGAGTAGGTCCATTTGATTTTCCTATGTTGGATCCCCTGGAATATCTCCTTGGGGCAGAGCTTCTCGGGGTGTGGGATAGGCTCATCTGTGATTAATTTTAGGTCACTCTCCTCTCCATTGTACTTGTAAGTACGTTTCAAGGTCTTCGACCTACACCTCGAGCTTACGGGGCTCTTGGTTGCCCTGTTTTCGGCCTCTTCAGCCTCACAATCCGAGGACGATTGGCTCGCGAGGTTGCCCTCTGCTTCTCTAATTCTTCTTGCTGCTTTCTTTTCTTTCCTCTCACGCCGCTTTTGTGCTTCCAGTCTTGGGTCTAGCCTGGATGTGTTTCTTTTTCCAGATGTGCTTTTTTCCTCTTTTGCTGCTTCCGTTGTTTTTTCCTCCGTGGGAAATTGAGTCACGGGTGCCTCTGTTGCGCCTTTTGTCAGAAATTGGAGCTGTAGCATATCTCCCGATGGTGGATCGTCCGGCAAACACATCTCAGACATGCCGTTCTTTTTCAGCATGAGATTTAGGGTTTTTGCGAACGTTTTTGGGTTTGTCAGATTGTTTACGTGCCCGAATAGTATGCGCGTAAGAATCCTAGTCGAACTTTCGTTCTTAAGTTTGAGATACGTCTTCGGCTGTTGGTTTGTTATCTCTTTCTCTTTGTTTGTGGCTGATCTGGTTGCCTGTGCGTAAGAAGTGGTATGCCTCCTCGTTTCTTCTGATTTCTTTTTTTTATTATTTCTTTCTTTTGGGGCCAGTACATGGCCATCGCCCCGTGATTCAGGCTGCAGTTTGGGCATTTTTCAATTGCTGCCGAGCACTCCCTCCATCCGTGGCCTTTACCACTGCATCTAGAGCATGTGATGTTTTGCTCCTTGCAGTTTTTAGTCGCATGCTGCTCCAACTTATAACAGCGAAAGCATATCTGGATTGGAGTGAATTCCTCCCTCTCCATTTGGTCAGCGCTGATCTTAGCGTTAAACAGAAATAGTCCCCTTTCTTTGGCCTTCTGGGCCATCTGATTGTCACTATATATGACTTTAAATACGTGTTAGTGTTCCGTGTTGTCCCGTTTGTTACGGAATTTCACGACTTCCACCACGTTGGCCCACGATTGATTTCGGTTAATCTCTTCCTTAATCTCCTCTTTGCTGTGTTGACCGATCCAGGGGTCGAGCTGCCTGCACACCACGCTACGGTGTGCCTGGATCTGAGGGGGAGTGCTGGACTGGAGGTTTATTTCTTTTAGCACCTTCTGACCTTCTTCTTTCGTCAGCGTCTCCACGTCTGCCTTTTTCTCGCAGACTGCAAAGTAGCCGACGGGGGTGTTTATCAGCCTTGGGATAGCCACGTTCAGCCTACCGAAGATCGTTTGAAACACTGTTCCTCGGTCCGGTTTCGGTTGTCCCCCAATTGTCTTCAATGGGACTCTAGTGGCTGGGTGGGACGCCATTTTTGGTGCTTTGCATCCCCTCTCCTGTGGGATGCAAATCTTCTTCACCAAGCTCTGTTTTTCTTGGTTTGTAGCACGGCTTATGATTTTTGCGTGTGTGTATATATATTTTAAATTATTTTTGGTTTTGCTTGGGGATGAAAAGAGACCCCCCTCCCTTCTGCGCTCGCCAGCCGCCTGGATGGAAATGGGAATTGCCTTTAGGATGGATGATACGATGAATGAGATGAATCCGGGTGGGATCCTCTCAGGGGTGTGATTGTATGGCAGACTTATTGACAACGTTGCCCCCCCGCCGAGGGTGTTTTAATCGCGACCGCATCCCAATATACCATAAAGACAGTTGTGTGTCCCTCTATGGTCCTGGAAGGGGCCCCCGCTGGGATGAGCAGCGGAGGTAGCAGTCCGTCCCTTATCCGGAAAGGTTTCTGACATTGTTCTCTGCTGTGGACTGTTCCTCAAACCAGCTTTCCTCCAATGCCCACAATTACGGCCATGCTACTGCCGGGCATAGTTGGGACGAAACGTGAATGGCAATCCCCCTTTACATCTGACGGAGGTTTACGCAGGGGACGGGGGCGGAAACTTAAGCAGTCATCTGCTTTAATGGCAGCAAACTCTTAACACAAGAGATACGCAAGGCCATTAGCTCTCTAAAAACAACAAAGAAATAGTCATAAAAAAGCTGAAAAATGTAACATATACGTCATTATAAACAAAGAAGAATATAACAACAAATTGAAGGCCATCCTAAGCGACACCACTAAATTTAAGCGAATGAAAAAAGATCCAACAGAAGACTTAAAAAAGAAAATAAATGGACGAATAACTAAACATAATGTACTTATTGGAGGACTTTACTTCCCCCCCAAAATCGGCGATTACACACCAGGATATCTGTTTGGAAATGTAAAAAATCATAAGCCGAACAACCCATTAAGGCCTATCATCTCTCAAGTCATGACACCAACGTACCGTTTAGCTAAAACCCTAAATGAAGTCATAAAACCGTACATCCCTTCAAAATATAGCATAAAGTCTACGGAGGAATTTATTGATATACTCCACTCTACAAGACCGGCAGGACTAATAGCATCCCTTGATACAGAAAGCCTGTTTACGAATATGCCTATTGCTCAGACTATCGACATCATTATACAAAATGTGTAGCACCATCCTACAATGTCTCCTCCGAATCTTGACCCCCAAATCTTAAGGAATATGTTGCGTTCATACACATCAGAGGCTCCGTTCAGGACACCGGACAGTAATCTAGACACGCAGGTGGATGGAGTGGCTATGGGATCAACCTTGAGGCCGAACTTTGCCAACTACTATATGGGTCAACTTGAAAAGTGTTTATTTGACAACAGTGAAAATAAGCCACACACATATTGCCGATACGTAGACGACATCTACATCAACTTCCAAAACGAAGAACATCTGAAGAACATCAAACAGCAATTTGAGGATAACTCCGTGTAAAATTCACTTATGAATTCAGCACGGACAATAAACACTCTTTTCTGGACGTTGAGGTACAAAAAATCAATGGTAGCTATATCACAAAAGTATATAGAAATAGTACGGACACAGTAAGATGCCTCGACGCGGATAAGTACAAAATAAGGGTAATCGGCTCATACATCCGCCGAGCATACAAATGCTGCTCTACGTGGGAACGTTTCCATCAAGGGATCTCAGGCTTACGTAAAACAAACACTCGTGAACAACGGTTTCTCGAACAGCATGATTGAAAAACAACTCCAATTCAAAGATACGGATAAAATGAAAAGTAATCAGGAAGCAGTAAGCAACATCAAACTGTATTGCAGAAATCAGATGTCCACGGCCCATAAAATAAATGACAAAATTCAACTTATTATATACTATAAACGCCAAAGCTAACAATCTCCTTATGAAAAACAGCACCTGCCAAACCTTCTTGAATCTAAAGTCAACCAACATAGTTTACGAGTTTATCTACCCCAATGAAGACTGCAAGCTTATAATAACTCAAAATATATTGGCATGACAACCACCACCTTTTCGAGGCGTTTTTCCATGCATCTGCAAGGCGGAGGGCCTAAAAACATATGGAGAGCGCGCACAAAATCAACCTAATTAGAGATATTCTAGTTGACAACAACACAATTAAAAGAAAAGAGGGAAATAAAGCTAGGATGAACATCTTAGAAGCTATCTTAATAAACGAACAAAAGCTGGCCCTAAACAGTCGGGCCACGAACTTAAATCGAACTTTAAAGTTGTTCGAAAAATTCCACTCACCGAATTGACTCGTTTCCGTTGACGTTACGCTTAAGTGAGGAGGAATAAATATCGCCAAAAAAACAGTTTTCTTTTCATTTGACTGCTCTCATCGTTTGATACCTGCCTCTGCCATAGGAAAACGAGGAAAACTGCACGAAGAGTTTCTACTGCTGCCAGCGGATTTTACAATACGAATTGTGGGTGAAGAAGTTTATTTTGCTCCTAAGTTCCACAACCTAGTGCACGGATACCTGTGCTACACACGTGCACGTGCATGCGCGCGAACGCACTCTCAAGATCCTCACTCGGACCACCGACGGATGAATTTGATCTTTTTCTTACTACAGCTGCACATCACGATTTCGGATAACTTTTCTGCTAGTTAAGGTCTGTAGAAATCGCCTGTCTCTGACGTGTCCGAACCCCGGAAGGAAGCCCTACAGGGGCGCGAAGAAGGGGACCCCAGTCTGGAGTGGTCAGGACAAGTAGGTGGACCCTGTTAGACACGATTATAGGTAAGGCAGATAAACAAGAACTCGGTGAATAGTATTAGGTCAACGCCCAGCAATAAGGACCTATTAGGTTCGCATAGGGAACCACCACCCTGAAGCCGTCATGTACGACCCCTATTGCGAAAAGCGCATTTCCCTCAGGGTGATCGAGCGCTGTCAGAAGCCTACAACGAAAAAAGTATTTGAACTCGTCTTTTCGAAGCTAGGAATTGCGCTTTGCCGAGTTAAGGAACAGACGTGTGGTTACCTAGCCACATGCGACACGACCCAGGATATGACAAGATACTGAGTACGAAGTCGGAAGAAAAATTCAAGAAGATCGGCCTTGCTCCTAAGGTGCCCTCTTAAGTTGCAGCTCAGCGATCGATCGTCTGTCGACGTATAATCCCTTATGTCGGTTCGCACTCTATTCAAGAAATGCAAGATTAAATTGAGTCCGAGCAAGATTGGGCCCAAATTGACGGTGTGCAAACTTAAGAACCGTGAAGGAGAGGAGTATAGTCACGTTTTTAAGGTGACATTTCAAACAACCGAGATGACGAACAAAGCTTGCGAAAATGGATTAGTGATGTTCAATTCAAAAGTCTCTGCGGCCTGCATAGAGCACGAGGTATTTGTTCCGGTTCAAGTGTGCTTCTCGTGTTACGTCCTAAAGAAGCACCATACAAAGGAGTGCCCTTTTGAGGATAAAGTATGTTCTGAATGGAGGAAAGTAACAAGAAGGCTAACAAGAAGACCTGATTTAGTAATGTGCATCCTTCACGCGCACTTTGCAAATGTCATCAAACCAGGTAGCTACGCTACCAAACTAAACAAAATTGTGATTTACAACGGGCTCAAGCCGATGTGGTTTCCGGCCAATCTTCCGTCAGGGGAGTTGTTCCAGGTCCAACTCAAATCAATGAAAGACTATCCCAAGATCTCGCTCCTCATCTATAGAACCCCGTCTCAATAGACCTAAAACGCCGACACCTAGTGTCTCCCAGACGGAATCACGCTCCACTAATGAAGAAGGAATTACCACTACTTCAACGCAAATTGAGAAAAGAGACGAGACCGTCCCAATGGGCAATACTGTAACATCCCAAAACTGCAAAACAACTGATGAAATAGGCATGAGGATATATGGTTCGCCGTCTGCACCATTACTTAAAATCTCGAAATTAGCTGACATCATCTCAGGGATCATGAAAGGGAAGTATAAATACGACTATGAAGCGGACATAAATGAAGATAACTTGTTAACGGCTCTGAAACAAGGAATAATCGAGATAACCGAGGAATCCTGCTTTAATCTCGCACATGAGATTTTCAAAGAGAAGAGAAACGGGAGGAAAAGATCCCCAGCACGAGAAAACGGGAATAAACCTAAACAACCACATAAGAACTAAAAATCATGGACAGCCAAATAAAATATATCAGAAAATTGAAAATCTTCTCCCACAATGTTAACGGATGGAAAAATAAAAAAAAAAATTAATAAAGAGATTATAATGAACCTGGACCCAGACATCATCCTAATTTCCGAGCATGGCGTTGATATGCGAACAGAGTATATTAAATATACAATTATGAGGTGCTGATGGCCAACCACTCTAATGAGAGAGGCGATGGCGTCGCAATTGCAGTCAGGGAAGGCAAAAAATTCCAGGAAATTTAAGGTTTAAAAGAGTCTTACCTGGCTGTGGAAATCAAGATGACCTATGACGACGTTGTGGTGGCAGTTGATTATCAATCACCTAGACGCTCATATTTACCAGTTCTCAATTTAATCTGCCTATTCCGTAGAAACGCTTTAACAATTTTAATCAGAGACCTCAATGCCTGCTGCAGAGAGGAAGGATATACTACGGCTCTTAATGGAGCTGGGAACTCACTGAGCCTTCTAATTAGTGGGAACATAGTGCAGAGAGTAGGTCCAGATTTCGCCACATTCTTAACAGGAAGATCTTCGACAACACCTGATGTTGTATTGACTAACACCAACTTTGCTCTCAACCGAGTGACAGTGCTGGGCCCTTACATACCATCGGACCATATCAGCATGGTGACTACATTGTCAACCTCACCAATACAGGTCCAAATACCCGAACGGAAATGCAAAAACAGAGCTGATTGGAAAGTTTATAAAGACCACCTGAGCACCATACAGGTAAATAGACTGGAAAGTGCCTCGAGTAAGGAGATAGCCAAACATCTTAGCAATATAGTGGAAAAATTCAAGGAGACCGACCGTCATGCTATCCCATGGACCAGATTTAAACTCTCCCGGCCCCGAGGTGGATAGAGGAATTATCGAAAGAATAGACCGATTAGATCTCCTTATCAAGGAGGTAAACCTGTATGGTAACACAGCCCAACGCTATAGACAGCTACGAGAACTGAGAGAAACTATTAAACTTCTCATCATGGAGACATCCAAGGAGACATAGGACAACATAGTAGGCAACCTACATACTGAAATTGATACGAAAAAAAATTGGGGTCAAATGAAAAGATTAATAGGAACCCCTCCAAAGGAGAGAATAAATATAGCGATCAACGGAGTCAAAATCAATAGAGATGAGGACGTGGAGCGTCACTCCAGAGACTATTGGAAGCACAGATTTAGTATCAGCGACGCGGAGAACGCAGAATTTGATGGGGAATATGAAGAAGAAATTGATACAAGGTTGAGAGAGCTGGGTGATGAACTCACACCTCATCTTCTGCTTGACCGTACGCGCCGTACTCGGAAGGACGGTAGGCCATTCACCTACTAAGAATACGAAATTGCACTGAAAAGTTTGAAACAAAAGGCTCCGGGGATGGCCGTAATTACGAAAAGTCACCTTATAAATGCACGCCCTAACGTAAATCAAGCAATTTTAAACATCCTTAACGCTTACATAAATATTGGCCACTTTCACGAGTGGCCAACATTGAAAAAAGCTAAGATGATATTTTTGTTGAAGCCTGAGAATCCTAAAAAACCCCGATAAGTATCTATAGACCGATCTCCCTATTGGTGTTCATTGGTAAACTATTCGAAAACCTCCTGAACACCATACTTACGAACTATCTGGAGATTAATGGCCTATATAACGATCAACAGCACGGTTTTAGAAAAAAGCTCGGAACCGAAACCGCATTAGGCCTCATAACAGAGAACATCGCTGTTGCAAAGGACAGGGGCAATGGTGTAGATGTCGTACTTAGAGACGTGGCCTCGGACTTTGACAAGGTCTGGGTGCCAGGCCTGAAAAATGCAATCTACGGCCTGGGTATGGAGGACGGTATGACATAGATCCTGTGCAGCTACCTCGATAATCGTAAGGCCATGGTCAGCATTAACGGCACCAAAGAAGAGCCAATTAACCTGGAAGCAGGGGTGCCAGAGGGTGGATGTTTGAGCCCCACGTTATACGCGATATTTCCCAGCGACCTCCCACATCCTGCCTACGATTTTGCCCAATACATACAACTGGCAGACGATGTCACGCAGATCGTGACGAGCGACTACCCTGATTCGAGAGATGTGGCCAACAGGACAGACAGGAGAAGAAATTGCTATAATCAACAACTATGAAAGGAAGAATAAAATGAAGACGAACATCATCAAGTTTAAAATGATTCTGATGGGGCGCAGACGAACGGGGGAAGTTGTGGCGTAGGGTGTACGTTACCAGTAATCGACAGACACCAAGGCATTAGGCCTAAAAATAACAACGAGTGGATATAAAACACATCTCAAGGAGAAGATCGCCGGAGCCAAAAAGGCACCTTCTCTTCCATTTTAGATTAATGTCACCGTTCAACAAAAGGAAACTATATCGAGCGCTCGTGAGACCGCTGCTCCTATACCTCGTCATCTCAACACATACCTTGAGTGATACAGAGCTAAGGGAAGCGCAGAAGGTACAGAACACGGCGTTGAGATTTATGTCGAATGTAACTCTTTGGGACCGTCTTCCCTAAGCGTTGCTACATGCAGTAAACGATGTAGATCCGATCAACGTGACTTTATACCAGCGTACAATCACTCTGTGGGATAAAATACATCAAATTATAGCAGAAGAAATCATGAACCAATTAAGACTACCTAATAATGAATACCCGCACATGCACTTTACACAGACGTTCAAAAGGAGCCAGCAAAAGATTCAGGCAGAAATAATACAAATACGAGGGGCGGTCAATAAGTTTTGCGAATCGGTAGGGCAAAAACAAGGAAGGGGGGGGGGGCTGTTTGTGGGAGTGTTAGGACAAGTTATGACAAGTCAGGACCTGCAGCCGCACGCTTCGGCCTCGTCTATTTAAGAAGCAGTAGCTGATCGCAGATCGTCAGTCACGAATCTTTCAACAATAGAGAAGGTTGAGCACCGCGCAGTGATCAAATTTTTGACCAAGGAAGGCAAGAATCCAAAAGAGATCCATGAACACATGGTTGCAATGTACACCAACACCGCCCCTTCCTATGCAACCATTGCTCGCTGGAATAGGGAGTGCCGCCATGGTCGTGAGTCCCTTGAACATGACCCCCATCCAGGACGCCCGTCAGACGTGACCAACGGACACAATGTGACCCCTGTGGAGAGGATGGTCCTCGAAAATTAACGGGTGAAGGTCGAAGAAATTGAGCGAGAACTTGGAATATCACATGGAGGTGTTATCAACATCATCCACGACAATTTGGCCATAACCAAGGTCTCTGCCCGTTGGGTCTCTAGAAACTTCACGCACCATGATCGCTTTCAACGTCGTCAAAGTCCACAAGGCCAGAGTTGCACAAGCTGCCCTGCGCGAGTGAGTGCGGATTCGAGGAACTCAACCATCCCCCCCCCCCTACAGTCCAGATCTGGCCCCTAGCGACTACTATTTATTCCGCCAGCTCAAGACTGCACTGCGTAGACGCCGGTTTGGGGACGATGAAGATGGCCAGCTCGCCGTCCAGGAGTGGATTGAACAGCAGTCGGGAGATTTCTGGTTGTCGGGAATTCAAAGCCGCAGGGACAAGTGGCGCAAGTGCATTGAAGTCGAGGGTAGTTATATTGAAAAATAATAAAACACTTTCCCTCATATCTCGTTTCCTTATATCCGAAGTGCAAAACTTATTGACGGCCCCTCGTATATACCTAAGGAATAATAAAAAGGAAGATAAAACATAATTTAACTAGACAATAATGAAAAATAAAGAACAAGCCAAGTATAACTCAAGAAAGAGATCCGTAGAGGACATGCATTAAAAAAATAAAATCCGAAGTGGACACAAGAATAGAAAATCTCTAATACCTAACGAATAATTAAAAAGGAGTAAATTACAAAGTTTGAACAATTAAATAAAGTAATATAAAAAGATCCGAAGTAGACACATTAATAAGTTATTTAAATAATTATTAACATAAATATAAAGAATCAAGAAGAGTAACTGCATTGACAATTATCCAAGAGGCCCTGAGGCCCGCTCCCTTTAAATTACGCCAGCTGGTACCAGAAAGTTTGGAAATATACATGCCGTATAATTATATGAAAACATATTACCTTTTAATTTTTATTAATATACATGTAATAATAAAGAACATGTTGGCAAAATCACAAAACTTATATTAGATAATCTTCTAAGTTACAACTTAAATCATTTTCTTTCTTGATTTTCTCAAAGCAAAATCATTGATTATGTCATCAAAAGAAATGCTTCTCAATTTATCACTTTCTATGCACATGAAGCTAAGTGCAGCTAATTTTTCTTGAGACATAGTTGCTCTCAGTTCATTTTTTATTCTCTTTAGCTGTGAAAATGATCTTTCTCCTGAATAATTTGTTTCCATCAGACATAGGAAGAGTCGTAATATTGCTTCCACATTAGGGATAACTAAATGAATCTTGTCTTGAAAGATGATTTGATACAGATCTTTGTGTTGAATTTGTTCTTTTCCAGGATAATTCTGTTTAACATAATCATGGAAATGCCTCAGTTCATCCGTGAGGTTAATATCAACATCATGTGGATACTCTTTCATTAAGGTGTCTACTGCTTCACGCAGCTGTTCCTCTGAAGCTTCTAAATCAACTAAAAATGAAAATTTGTTTGCAACATAATTGTAGACTGTTGCTCTTCTCCTTAAATTTGCTTTAAGGACATCTATGATATGAATGAAAGATTTCACTCGAAATCTTTCTCTTCGGAGAAAGCTCCTCATCAGCATCAGGTGCAGCTCCATCATTGGCTTGTTTGTTTCTCACCCGCTTTCTTTTTGCTGTTCACTTATATTCTACATCAGGCAATCTAGATTCAACTTCTTCTTCAATATCATCAAAATTTCTCTAATAATTGTTAACATAGTGAGAAATCAACTTTGCAGTCATTACTTAGATAAGCTACCACCATACCCGTCATATGTTCATTACTGGGATTTTCCAACTCTAGAAAAGTTAGAAAGCGTTCAACAGGTAAACCATCAGCAGGTGATACATACCTTACTATAACAGTTAGTTGATCCACATGGGAAAGATCTGGCGTAGAGGGCACAGACAAACTGAAGTAACCTGCTTTTCTCAGATCATCCAAAATCGATTTCCTTACTCTATTAGCCATAAGCTGGATATGTTCATCACATACCGTCTTTTAAAAATATGAAGGAGACGTAGATCCTTTGTTTCCATATTGTTTTATGTGATATGAAAGAAATGGATCAAACTTAGCAATCAATTCTAACATACCAAGATAGTTGCCATTATTTGGGGATTCAAAAGTTTCACTGACTTCACTAAAAGCTAAACCACGTTCCGCTAATGTGCATATTACTGCAATAACACGCTCAAGCACATTCCTCGAGTGAAGCTGTTCTTCTTTTATTTGCTTTGCTAGGCCTGAGTCTAAGGTTGAACCACGCTTTCTTGTCAAGTATGTTAGCAAAGCTCTTCTATGATCTTCGGAGTTTTCATGAGTTTGAATTGCAATAGGATTTCGCCAGTCAGAAAATCCATCAGAAGCGAGGGCTGTAGTTGATGTTGAAAACAGTTTGCATACAAAGCAATAGACGTAACCAGTTGTTGGAGAGTACACAAGCCAATCCCGATCGTATACTTCACCATTAACTTCTCTGTTGTGAAAAAGACCTTTTGAACAATATCTAATCTGATTTTTGAACGAACGCTTAGAGTTTTCAAATGAACCATTCCAGTGCTGACACTCTGAAGGGCCTTTAAGGATCCAGTATGGTAGTTCATCCTCTGTTAAGACACCCCATTGACCAAGATCATTGAGTTTCGTGAATTTTGTTGTTTCAACTGCAGATGAAGGTTCTGCAATGGCAGCAATGCTCACATTGGGATCAGTTCCAATTTTTCCCTCAGTTGAGATTCCAGACTTTATGGTCGCAGTATCAGAGACAATAGGCTGTTGTTGTTTTGGACTTTGATGATCTCATTGGGTTTGTGAATCATGATCCGTTGCTAAGGTAAAATATCTGTCAAGTTTTGGCAATTTTATGAGTTGGTCTTCAAGTTGCTGTTTTCTTTTTATTTTTTGGCAGCCGCTATCAAATGTTCGCTTCATTGTAGGGCTGGAAACAGAATAGCAAAAATAAATGCTAGAAAATAAAAGAAATATGAATAAGAAAAATAATGTATAAAATTTCTGGATCAGATAAAACAGGTGAGATTGTCGTGAAGCTAGCAAATATGAAGCAAATATTTTTTTTAGAAAATTAGGTGAATCAAAACCTAGCTTTTATTATTTTATAAGGATAGATAATTTCCAGATACCGTATATTTTATAAAGTATGAATTTATAACACTTTTATAGCTTACTGAAGTCAGCATGTGCCGGCTGTAGCGATTTTGCGACACGGCAAGTGATAGCCTATTGATACAAATTTGCTACATTTGTAAACACCGTCGTATTTTACATTTAATAATGAAATTTTAATATAGTATTCACTGTATGCATTCAAAGGATACTCATGAACAAAAGAAAAAGATCTTATAGTGTCAAGTCACCTGTTTTTTTCTCTATAAGGCACTAAACATGCACCATAAACGCTCACGAAAACTTACCTCGCATCCCATTGCCATTTTTTTTACAAGTGGCTTGGTCTGGCAGAAATCTGCGCCAAACACGTTCAGTACTGGCAGAGAGTGTGCTGTGTATTCACTACAGTCGTCCCACACAAAATATCTGTCCTATTGCGAAATTAGTGTCGCAAATTTGCCGCGCTCGTCGGTGAAGGGTTAAGCACGAAATTTAGTTTGACTAACATCAGTTACTTAAATTTCATTAAGCATTGAGAAATGCTTGAAAAGACTCTTTCTCACAGAAAAGTTAGATCACGTGACAGGATGCATATACAAAATGAATATAAGTTTATCTTTGTTTAGCTTGCTGTGTTAAGTAAATGTGCAGGTTTGACTGGTATATATTTTCCAATGCATAAATAGTATTAAGTACAGTAAAATACCAGTTGCAAATGGCTATAATTCCACGAATTATCCATACCTACACTCCGACATTAATCTTAAATAATACATAACCTGTAATTTAGCTGTCTGGTCAAAAGAATTATAGACAATTAATCTGCAAATTTTAATTTTAAGACAACACATTAAAGGAAATATATTTTAATCTTGAATTTTTTGAGGCCCCTACAGATTGTGAGGCCCTAAGCTATAGCTTGAAAAGCTTGTACCTAAAGTGTTGAAAGAAGTGCGCGATCAAGTGTCACGACACCTGAGCGC
Source organism: Ceratothoa steindachneri (assembly GCA_963969495.1). NCBI lineage: Eukaryota > Metazoa > Arthropoda > Malacostraca > Isopoda > Cymothoidae > Ceratothoa > Ceratothoa steindachneri. The sequence continues at coordinate 78,408,633 of OZ018330.1, read as the reverse complement.
AATCTTCAACATGTCAATCCAGACCGAATGCGTTCCTAGAGACTGGCGTGAGGCGGAGGTGACTCCAATCTTCAAGAAAGGAGATCGTAACCAACCGTCGAACTACCGACAGATCAGTCTGACTTCGATAGTCAGTAAACTCATGGAAAGCATCATGGTGGACAAAGTGACGTCGTATTTAGAGTCAAACCTGCTACTGAGGAGTTCCCAGCACGGCTTCCGAAGGCAACGGTCATGCCTGACGAACCTTGTAGAATTCTTCCACTTCGTTTTCAAAGAGCACGATCGGGATAAGACGGTGGATGTGGTCTACCTAGACTTTCAGAAAGCCTTTGATAAGGTACCACACCACCACCTTCTTCGGAAAGTGCGAGCGCTTGGCATAGACAGGAAGGTAGCCTGCTGGATTGAGAACTGGCTAAGTGGCAGACGCCAACGAGTGGTGGTGAATGGACAGTCTTCTGAGTGGGTGCCCGTTACTAGCGGGGTGCCTTAAGGTTCTGTCCAGGGACCACTACTATTCATCATCTACGTCAACGACATGGACGGTGACATGGTTGCCAAGATTTCAAAATTTGCCGACGATAACAAGCTTGGTATTAACGCTGCAAAGGATGGAAATACTGCCCGCCTCCAGAAAGATCTTGGGAAGATTGGGGAGTGGTCGGACACGGGGCAAATGCCTTTTAACGTGAACAAATGCAAAGTGATGCATATCGGCCACCGAAACCCCCAATCTCAGTATATCCTTAAGGGCACTGCTATTAAATTGAGTGACACTGAGAAGGACTTTGGTGTAACAATCACTATTGATCTCAAGTTCTTGAAACAGTGCATTGAGGCGGAGAAAAAGGCCCAAAGGATGCTAGGCTATATTAAGCGCCAGTTTGGTTATCGGAACCAGGAGATTGTACTGTGCCTGTACAACTCACTTGTCCGACCGCACCTGGAGTATGCCGTACAATTATGGAGTCCTTCATTGCGAAAGGACATCGCGAGATTGAAACGCGTACAAGCCAGGGCAACCCAGCTGATTCCCTCTATCCGACATAAAAGTTATGAGGATAGACTAAGGGAATTAGATCTGTTCTCGCTGGAAACCCGTAGACTGCGTGGTCAGCTCATCGAAGTTTTCAAAATACTTTGAGGGTTTGACAATGTTGACTACCGGGATATGTTCACACTGAGTGAGAACAGAACGCGCAATCATGGCTTCAAACTTGAACTGAAGCGTTACAACCGCAATCTGTGTGGAAATTTCTTTACTTACAGTATCTGCGGTAAGTGGAACGCACTTCCAGTGGAAGTTGTCAACAGTGAATCTGTTGACCAATTCAAGTCAAGACTAGACAAGGTCTTGAAAAGTGGCCGTTTAGGGACGCAAAACAATTGAGCAGCCATGTGCCCGCTCGATTGCTAGTCCAAAGGTACCCTCCTTGAATGGACCGTAAGGTCTCCTAGAGTACCTTCTTTCCTTGTTGTTACTCCTTGTTGTTACACACCAATTTATTGTTCTGTCTACCGGAAACCAACTAATTCTAATGCCTATATTCATTATTTCTCGTGTCACAATGTATCTCGCTCGTCTCACGATGGTTTGGAAGAATTTGGATGATGACTGGGTTTGGATGATGGGATCTAGATATATTTATATTTCACCTCGTTTTGTGATCCTCTTTGCTATTGCGCTCCCCATATGATTGTTGCGAAACGTTGATCGTTAAACCGGATTTGGGTGATACGATAACGTTCCGAGAAATTATTGCCCGACTCCAAAAGGTAATGATGGATAGTTTTGTTGCTGGGCGATGAGCAGAAATTCTGATATGATTTTACTTTCGAGCAAAATGGTGATGAAGACAAGAAGACTGCAGTTGTATTAATTTAGAGGCTTTGGGTAGCAAATGGAGGAAGAGTTCGAATTAGATCAATTATCGATTTCACGGGCTTATCTTTGATGATGCTTAAATACAACTCTTTTAATGTTCGTGCTTTGGTACGATGAATGAATAAGACTCGTCTTGATGTAAGATCAGTTGCGTAAATGTTATCTCCTAATGCGGAGTAAAATGACTTGATTGGTATGACCCGAGCGATAAGTGAAACTGCTCCTCGAAATGATTTCTCTCCTCCTCGATTTGCTCGTTTTATACTTGGACACATTTCCAAACATATATATATATATATATATATATATATATATATATATATATATATATATATATATATATATATATATATATATATATATATATATATATCTATATGAATATGTACCACGGAACGAAACTGAATAAAAGGCGGATGGAGTTAGTACTTTCGTCTATTCGACATTTTCAAACTCACAAGGGTAAGAAAAATAAGACACAGTATTTATACTAAGCGCGTTTTCCTGGGATGAGGTCAACATTTTAATGCTATCAGATAAGTCGGATTTTAGAAAAAGTGATAAAATCATTACTATGGATTATAATATCAGTTTTTGACCAGTTAATTGCGTGTCCCATCTTGGAATTGTGGACAGCTAAGGCATTATTCAGATATCCCTTAATTACTGCATTTTTGTGTTGTTGGGTTCTTATGGAAACATTTTTGGAAGTTTGGCCAAACTTCTATTAGACGCTTTTGTAAATAGTTGCGGGAATTATAAATTATTTTTGCATTATGAATGTCAATGAATGGTCTTCATCTGCTGCTTTCGCAAATGTATACTTGATCGCAAAATTGCATGGACTATAATAAAAGCCTCAATATGTCTCAATCTCCTTAATAATCTTTATCCGATCTCTCTCAATATATTTCTTTGAATATATCAATCTCTCTCTCTCTCTCTCTCTCTCTCTCTCTCTCTCTCTCTCTCTCTCTCTCTCTCTTAATTTCTCTATTAATCTCTATTTTTATCTCTCACTCTATTTCCCTCAATATCTCGCCCAATCACTCTCCCTCTCTCTCTCTGAAATTTGACCTCTCTCACTCTCTCTATCTCAACCTCTATCACTCTCTTTCAATATCTGTCTCAATCCCCCTGTCACAATCTCAGTGTTAATTTCTCTCTATCTTAATCTCTCTCAATATATCTCAATCTGAATTTTTCTCGAATTCAATTTCTCTCTCAATTTTTCATTCTTAATCTCTCATACTCTTTTATTCTTTATATATATATATATATATATATATATATATATATATATATATATATATATATATATATATATATATATATATATATATATATGTCTTTCTCTCAATCTATATTTTAATCTTTTTCCCTTATTCGATCTCAATGTTTTATTCAGAATCTCACAATTTCCCTCTCTTTATCTCTCTCTCATTCCATGTCTCAATCTCTGTATTAATGTCTCTCTATCCTAATCGCTCCCTGTTAAGCTTTATCTCAACTCTCTCTCTCTCATTCTTTTCAATACGTGTCTAAATTTTCTTTCAATCTCTATATCTCAATCACAATCTGTCTGTCTGTCTGTCTGTCTGTCTGTCTCTCTGTCTCTCTCTCTCTCTTTTAAAACCCAAAGAATTACAAATGGTGAAGTTCAGAAAATTTATTTTTATATATCTTCTATAACTATATTTTAGCAACGTGATATTTTGAAAGGGAAGAAATTTAGTTTAGAGTTCCTTTATAAAATTATTATAATGTGCGAAGTTCAGAAAATTTATAAAATTTAAACATAATTTAACCATGGCTGCTTTTATTTAGATTTCAAATTTTAATCTTAGTAGCGAAACGCAAGCTCCCCCCTCCGTAGTGGTGAGTGGCGAAGCCATTGCCTGGTATATATATATATATATATATATATATATATATATATATATATATATATATATATATATATATATATATATATATATATATATATATATATATATATACGAGGGGTGGTCAATAAGTTTTGCAATTCGGATATAAGGAAACGAGATATGAGGAAAAGTGTTTTATTATTTTTCAATATAACTACCCTCGACTTCAATGCACTTGCGCCACTTGTCTCTGAGGCTTCGAATTCCCGACAACCAGAAATTTCCCGACTGCTCTTCAATCCACTTCTGAACGGCGAGCTGGATATCTTCATCGTCCCCAAACCAGTGTCCACGCAATGCAGCCTTGAGCTGGTGGAATAAAAAATTGTTGCTAGGGGCCAGATCTGGGCTGTAGGGGGGATGGTTGAGCTCCTCTAATCCGCACTCGCGCAGGGCAGCTTGTGCAACTCTGGCCTTGTGGACAGGGGCATTGTTGTGGAGGAACAGGACACCGCGTGCTAACTTGCCGCGCCGCTTCTGACGGATGCACTTCTTCAATCCAGCCAGTTCCTCGGCGTAATATTGGCCTGTGACAGACCTTCCACGAGGCGCATAGTCCACCATCAACACTCCCTTAGAATCCCAGAAGATGGTGGCCATGATCTTCCCGGCTAAGGGTTGGGTCTAGAACTTGATTGGGATCGGAAAGCCCCTGTACTTCACGGGTCATGCTTTCGAGCTTGGTCTTGGGATCCCAGTGATGGACCCACGTTTCATTACCTGTCACTATGCGTGAGTCGAATCCCGCTGGCTCTTGGTTGTACAGGAGCAGCAGCTCCTCGGAACATGGACGACGTTGAAGTCGATCATAGGGCGTGAGGTTTCTAGGGACCAAACCTTGGTCATGGCCAAATTGTCGTGGATGATGTTGATAACACTTCCATGGGATATTCCAAGTTCTCGCTCAATTTCTTCGACCTTCACCCGTCGATTTTAGAGGATCATTCTCTCGACAAGGGCCACATTGTCCTCGTTGGTCACGTCTGACGGTGTCCTGGACGGGGTCATCTTCAAGGGACTCATGACCATGGCTGAACTCGCTATTCCATCGAGCAATGGTTGCAGAGGAAGGGGCGGTGTCGGTGTACACTGCAACCATACGGTCATGGATCTCTCTTGCATTCTTGCGTTCATTGGTCAAAAATTTTGTCACTGCGCGGTGCTCAACCTTCTCCATTGTTGAAAAATTTGTGACTGACGATCTGCAATCAGCTACTGCTTCTTAAATAGACGAGGCAGGAGCGTGTGGCTGCAGGTCTTGTCTTATCATAACTTATCCTAACACCCCCACAAACAGCCATTCCCCTTCTTCTGTTTTGCCCTATGCCCTACAGATTCGCAAAACTTATTGACCGTCCCGGTATATATATATTTGAAATCGGGATATCCTTTGGAATCCTGAATTTTAGTATTTAATCAGAGCTAGAACAGATGATTTTAGGAACATGTATAATTGTGAACTTTTCGAACATTAGCTATGTACATCTTCAATCTATAATGAAACATAACAATATTATTGTCAAACAAGCAAGCTTAGAATGCATAGAGAAATCAATGAGAAAAAATAAACATATATGGATTAATGAATGACAATAAATTTTAGTTTTGGAAATTTCAGAGAAAACAATGCAAAAACTACAAAGAAAACTGCAAGAATTACAAAAAAAACTAAGAAAACAAGGCATAAAATACAAATAAATAAAAATTTACCAATTTGAGAGAAGGACTGGAACCGAATGATTTAAAGGGTGGAAAATTTAAACAGAGACTAACATGGACAGTAGTTAAAATAACCAATTCATCCCATCCTTTCGGCAACTGGTACACCTATTTATAATCTTTGTAATTTTTTGGTACCTATTATATGTAGATCCTCTCACTAAAAATGAGTTTACTATACGCGATTCTTTTGAACTCGTAGATTTAATTAATTCCTCTTGATTTGCCTAGTATCGCATGAATAGTTTATACGTTGGGTCACTATTCACCAATATCCCTGTTCCTAAAAGTTGTAATATAATATGCGAATCACTTTTTAATACTAATTGCACAGTTGTTGGTCGGAATAAACCTGATTTTTCGAGGCTCCTTAAACTTGCTGTTGAAGACACAATATTTCTTTTTAATAACAGCCTTTATAGAGAAAGGGATGGGATGACAATGGGTTCACCTTTGGGTCCATCGTTTGAAAAGGCATTTCTGTTTAAACTAAAACAGGATTGGATGTCCAATTGCCCACAACAGTTTATAAAAGATACATCGACGATTGTTTCGTTCTTAAAAAAAAAATAGAGTCATGCTTTCCAGTTTAAAAACTACATAAATTACCATCATCAGAACATGAAATTTACACTTGAACATAAAACTAACTACTCTCTTTCATTTCTAGACATTAAAATTACCCGTTCAGATCACAAAATTGCCACTTCAGTATATAGTAAACCCACCTCGTCTCTGCTTGGCACTAATTATTTCTCCTGTTTACCAAACTGCTTTAAAATATCACCTGTAAGCTCTAGAATGAACCGTGCTTTTAAATTAGGCTCTGACTGGAATTACTTTCTTAAAAAGATATCTTATCTCAAACAATTTTGTAAATTTAATTTAATCCCAGCATCATTACTTGACAAATTAATTAAAATGCATTTTATTCCTGTTGTGAAATTTGGTATATCAAAACAGAACATGTACGTCAAAATACTCTACATAGGCTCACTTACTTAAAAAAGCCATCTTAGACTTACAATAATTATTATTTAAAGTTTATCTGCAAATCAAATTTGACTGTATCCCGATTAAAACCTACTTGTCTCATATGGAGAGACTACCCTTGCTACTCAGGTCCCTGCTTGTCTATCTATTTGTGTGTGCGAGTTGCCAAACACGCTACGTATGTAAAACTACACTATAATTGAAGCTGAGGATCTGCAAGCATAAGGAGGTTTCTCACTCTACAAACAAACCAATTACTAAACCGGAAATCTCTTCATTAAGGAATTATTGGGATTCTTGCACCTCGTCATTGTCCCCTTCAAATCTTAAGGTTTTGGTTTCTGCGAATAAATCCGTTGACCTCAATATTTTTGAATAACTATTTATCCAAATGTTAAATCCATAATTAAATTATAGTTAGTCTTCAACAAAACTCCACATTTCTTAATTCAAAAATTTTAATTTTAGTTTGATTTCTAATTGATTTTTACCTACAATTTACTAACAATCCACTCAATGTACTGATAGTTAAATTATTCTATTAGTTGGTTGCCAATGATTTCAGTTATTTTCAGCTACTCTCCATCTTTATCTCTTTTTAAAATTTCCACCATTTAAATCATTCGGTTCCTGTCCTTCTGTCAAGTTGGTAAGTCTTTATTTATTTTTAATTTTTGTCTTTTTTTCTTAGAGGGTTTTGTTTTGTAATTCTTTCAGTGTTTTCTTTGTAATTTTGCAGTGTTTTCATTTAAATTTACTTTTAAATTTATTGTCATTCATTAATAAATACCCCAAAAATTAGAAAGAAAGAAGATTCGCGTGGAAATTCGCATTCCCCGTTTTCTGTTAAAGTAAGTGTTAGCTTATACAAATGACCTCTTGAAATTTTTCTTTTTTTTAGAGAAATGGATGGTTGCCTTGGCGTATATGTAACACTCCTGAATATGGTTGAGGAACTCCATCAGACTTTTCTAGAGGATTAAGAATTCAGATTTTTACTCTTGCATAAATGCATTGACAAGAACGTTATTGTCCTGGGAGAAGGAGATCCAGTGAATTTCTCGACCACGAACTGAAGAAGCCTGAAAAGGCTTGTTGGGTTTGAAGGCGTTTCCGTCCAGACGTTTCAGTCCCTTCCCCTCACTCTTCATGTCCTGGCTGGACCATGGAGGCCTTCTCTTCCTTTGTAACCCTTTCGTCGAAGAAAGATATATATATATATATATATATATATATATATATATATATATATATATATATATATATATATATATATATATATATATATATAAGGAGCTACAAGGAAGAAGAGTACAATAGAAAACCTTACGGTCCATACAAGGAGGGTACTTTCGGCGCAATCCTCAAAGATCAGTCACGAAGATCTTAAAGGGGATTTCGCAAGACTTTATCTAGTCTTGACTTGAACTAGTCAACAGATTCACTGTTGAGAACTTCCGTCGGGAGTGCGGTCCAACTACCACAGATACTGTATGTCGTAGAATGACCCTTTGTTTTGATCCCTCTACTCTTTGACACCCTTTTAGTAGCGGTATGCTTTAAGGGGCGTGAGTTACTTCTATGATGAAGTAGGCTTTGTTCTAAGAGTGCTATTTTAGTGGTTTAGTCCTTAAGGAAGAGCTATTTTTAAACACATAAGGATAAGAGGAAACACCAGAATCTACCAAAATAAACATGTATTTTAAATTAAATATTACAAACCAACAGTAAACACATTTCTATATTTGGCCTCAAAGAATTTTCAATGACAAAACATAAACAAGTAGGCTTTTAGTAAACATACCAATTGCCAATTAGTATTTTTATCACGACCCTATTTGATTAGCATAAAACATTAAATTAACGTACTGTCATCTACAAACACATATGACCTAGGTTCAAGAATAATGGTTTCTACTCTCCTTTAAAACGTGGGACGTACTAAACTTCTACTATCGCAATAGAGATATAAATGTTATTGTTAACTTACAGGTAGGTATTAGGGATTGTCGGATGTCGCTGGAGGACTTATCTCTCGCTTTGAAGTGTGGTGGTCGCTGCTTGAATTTTCGTCGCCTGTGACGGGGGCTGATTCTTCAACGTAATTAAAGAACGGGAGCTCGTTGGGGCAGGGTTCTTCTCCTCTCACTCTTACGGTGCTTGAGATGTGAGAATCACTCGAGTGTGAGCAGCTTTGCTTTGCTTCAGTCGGACTTCTTTGCAGACGGAAAAGGGGGGATCGATTTTCTCAATCTGATCCTATCGTTTCTCACAGAAATAGTCTTGTATGGCTGAAGGATCGATCTTTACGAACTAATCTTTCTACTGGCGAATCGACTTCTAATAATCTTCTTGTCTGGCCGATGGATCGATCTTCACGACCTAATCCTATCCTGGCGTATCGACTTCAGATAATGTCCTTTCTCTTTCTTTGCGGGGCTTATTTATAGGCGGATTGCCGCCCCATCTAAAGGGGGAAGTGACCAGGCCACAGATGCAAAGGGGGCGGGGGGGGGGCGAATGGTGAGTTAGCATCTGGGGAGAGCGAGAATTCCTGAGGTGGCACTGGGGTGCCCAAGTCAGCTCGCAAATTATAGGCTCGTAACCGCACCGCTACTTGGCGTGCCTTCTGACTCGCACCGCTTTTTTTTCCATAACCACGGGTTTATGGGTCTCGTAGGTAATTCGATCGTTAGAGTGTCGTTTAAGGACCTTAGGTGGTCGCCTTCAAACATATGTTAGTTCCAATTGCCCACAGCGGCTGGGAGATCACACATGGTAAGCATTTTCGCCGGCTACCTTTCCCACGCTTCTCCTCATGAAGGGGGGGGGGGGCTTGAATGTACCTATACTCCTACAGGATGCTTAATGTAGCCATTTCTCTAAATTTACCTCCATCCTTAAGAAAATAACGGGAGGGGGGAGGTTCCAATCCGACGCTTCCAATAATATACATGGGTAACTTACGGAACATTATATTATACAATAAATTCTAGTTCACTCGGGAATGCCTCGATAACATTTCACCTGACCTTACATTAATTCCTATATTACTGTGCCAACTTAGGATTTTCTTACCTACCACTAGGGGGTTACTCGCCCCTACTTACTTACAATTCTACTGATTTACACTTAACTTTGCTATAATACAATAGTTGGGCTGCTCCTTAATCGTCGACAGGGTTCCGACTTAACGAGTCGGCCATACAATTGTTGGACCCTTTTATATAGTGAATGGAGTACTGGTACTCCATCAAGAGTAAACTCCATCTCAGGAGTCTTCCATTCTTCCAGTTATTTTTATCTAAGTATGACAACGGTTTATGGTCGCATTCCAACTTAAACTCGCGCCCTATTAGATAATATTTGAATTTACCTATGGACCATATTATGGCCAAAGCTTCGATTTCGATAGTAGCGTAGGCTTTTTCTCTACTCAACAGTTTCCTACTGACATAAGCTATGGGATAGGCTGTTTCGTCATCTTCGTATTGAAGCAATACTCCGCCTAACCCGTCCCGACTAGCGTCCGTGCGAAGGCCGAAGATCTTGTTGGGATTAGGTAAGCGAAGAATGGGCGCAGTTACGAGTTTTCCTTTTAGAACCTCCAACTGAGTTATTGCATGGGGGTTCCACGTGACAGCGTCTGACGCTCTCTTTTTTAACAAATCATTAAGTGGGGCCGCAATGGAAGCGAAGTGTGGTACAAAGCGCCTATAGAACGAGGCCGCTCCCATAAACGATCGGAGTTGTTTCTTTGTTTTCGGCCGGGGCATCTTGACTATGGCGTCCACTTTTTCTTGCTGGGTAGTCAAGTGTTTTTGTCCTATTTTGAATCCCAGGTAGTCAATGGATTCGTAGGCAAAATAACACTTGGTCGGCCCGGCGGTTAGACCTTGCTCCTTCAATTTCGCCAGCAATGAGCGTAAGGCGTGTAAGTGTGACTCCCATGTACGGGTAGCTACGTGCACGTTGTTGAAGTAAAACGACACGTCACTTATTCCAGCGATAATTCGCCTCATCATCCTATTATAATTGCTACCGGCTGTAAGTAGTCCGAAGGGTAGCCTGGTAAACTGTAACAGACCTCTCTCGGTCGCAAAAGCCGTCAGTTTTTTGGACTCCTTAGCGAGCGGTATTTGATAGTACGCTTTACACAAATCCAATTCGGTGATGAATTTAGCGTCTTCAAATAAATGGAGATTTTGATCTATTAGTGGGATGGGCTCGGCGTCGAAAAAGGTCACTGAATTCAATTTTCGGAAGTCCACGCACATCCGAAATGATTGATCCGGTTTCTTAACCATTACTATGGGGGAGCAATAATCGGACTCCGATGGCTCTAAAATTCCCAATTTTAGTAAATTCCGGACTTCCTTATTGAAGGCTTCTCGTAGGTGGATCGGTAAAGGATATGGTTTGCTCCGAACCACTGAATTAGTTTTTAGTTTTATTTCATGGATAAAATCCTTGGCACATCCGGGGTTTTCAGAAATGACTTCTGGGAATTCCATGAGCAAGTTCAACATTTCCGCTTTTTGTTGAATTTCTAAGTGGGGATTTATCTTTAAATCCACCCGAGGGTCTTCCGGGGTAGGTGAGAAGAGCGAGGAAAGTTCGTATTCCTCGTCTTGTTCCACACACACGGTGTGTATGACTTGCAGGGGCGTACCCGGGTAAACGGCCTCCATCGGTTCTTCTTCGTCTAGAAGGGTAATATTCTTTATGCACGCGCGGCGGTGATATTTTTTTAGCATGTTTATGTGATAGGTTCTTCGCCCTGTTGGGGTATCTATCAAGTAATCGACTGGACCCCGTGCCTCGATTACTTCAAACGGTCCCTTCCACTGGGCCCATAACTTAGTATTTTCGGTCGGGAGTAATAATAAGACTTCATCTCCTGCATTTAATTTTCGAGCCTTTGCTTTCATATCGAAATAGTCCCGGTATTTGGCTAAATTTTTCTCGGCGTTCTCTCGAGCTAAGCCAGAGCAGTATTCTAGGCGCTCGCGCATATCCATCACGTAGGCGTAAGACGATTTGATTTCTTGCTCGAGCTTCGCGTTGGAAAATAATTCCTTAAGAATACTCATAGGACCTCGCACATTTCTCCCGTATAATAGCTCAAAGGGCGAGAATCCCAACGTCCGATGAGGTATTTCTCGGCAGGCGAAAAGGGCTGCAGGCAGGTATCTGTGCCACTGTGTAGGGTTGTTTTGACACAACTTCTTCAATATATTTTTGAGAGTCCCGTTTAATTTCTCGCAGATTCCGTTAGCGGATGGATGAAATGGACTCGTAAAAATTGGCTTGACTAACAGTAGTTTGTTAAAATACTCCATCAATTCTGCGGTGAATTGGCGCCCTCTATCAGATATAATTTCTTTAGGCAGGCCTACTCGTGCAAAAATGAAATTAATGCTTCCGCGCAGGAAATAGTGTCATCTTCCGTAGGGCCACGGCATCTGGGAACCGGGTGGCACAATCCACTAGGGTGAGGATGTAGGAGTGTCCACCACTTGAAGGGGGGTGAATTGGTCCCACCAAATCAATAGCCACTCGAAAGAATGGTTCGGTTATAACGGGCACCTTTTGTAAGGGAGTGGGAGGTACCCGTCCTCTGGAGGGATCCTTCTGACACACGTCGCATGATCGGCAATAGGCCACAATTTCCCTGGTGGCCTGGGGCCAATAAAAGTGTCGGAATATCTGCTGCGCCGTTTTGTTGTGCCCAAAGTGTCCGGCTAATATTCCATCATGCGCGGTATTCAAAATTCTTTGCGTGTATTCTTGAGGTACACACAGTGCTTTCTTGTTCTCCTTATCCTCCTCGCTGATAGTACGGTAGAGAAGTGAGTCTTCTACGATATACTGGATAGGCTTCTTTCCTTTCACTTGGAGAATTTCACCTTTAATAGCTTTCTCCCATAGAGGTTTAAGAGTGGGGCATTCCTTCTGAGCACTGGCGAAGGAAGTCAATTTGAACCCATTGTCTTCGAGGGTAATCCTCGGGGTTAACTTAGCAGGCTGCTCTTTCCTCTGGGCTTCTTGTGCCCGGGTGACTACTTGTTGGGCCACTTCTTGCTGGGGAATTAGGGGTTTTTTTCCGATTAGTACTGCGCAGAACTTAATCGGGGCTACTACCACGTCCGTCCAACCGGTGAAATATCTGCATTGTATATGACATCTCACGACGGGGAATCGATTGTCGCGTCCTAAAAAGTCGTGGGCGATTGCGAATTTCTTATGGTCAGGGTTTACTGGGGGCAGCAACTTGTCGGATACCACTATGCACGTACATCCGGTGTCTCTGACTAAAGTGGATACTCGGCACCCATTAACAGTGCCCTCTTCAAATTGTAGGCCGCCTGGCGAACTTTTGTTGAATAGAAAGTTTACCTGTTGCTGGGGCCCTTCGGATGTTGGCGCGGGGACGTAGGACGAATCAGCTTGTCCTGCTGGGATCGCGGCAGTCAGGTTTTGCACCTGTTGTCTCGAGGTCTCCCTCAGTCGGGAGTTCTGTGGGCACTGGAAACTCAGGTGACCTATTATCCCGCAGGTATAACAAGTGACGGGCTTCCTGGGATACGTGCCGGTATTAGGGTATGATCCTTGTGGAATCCTAACTTCTTTTTGATTTTTTTCTCCTCCAAAATTTGGTTTATAAGTTCCTTTTGCTGCTGAGAACTTAAAGGGCTTCTTCTGTAAATGCCTGGGTGGCGGCCCATTTTTCTTTGGGAAAGGAGCCTTCTCTTTCTTGTACTCCCTAGGATATAACCGATGATTTACCGCGTGGAGGTCAGCCTCGTCCAGGCACACGTTGAAGGTAGAAGCTTTTCGGTCTTTAACGAATGCACGAATTTCCTGGGGTAGTGTACTTAGTAACTGATCTCTAAGCATGAAGTCGACGACCGCAGCGACTTCGTTCTCTACCCCGTCTGACTCCATCCAAAACTGTAGGCTTCGACGAAGCTCAAAGCCAAAATGTTTGTATGTTTGTCCAGGTCTTATACGAGACTGCCTGAACTTCATCCTATATTCTTCCGGGTTAAGGTTTGTTGCTGAGAGAAGTTCGGCTTTGAGAGTCGAATAGTCCACATTCGCTTCTGAGGGTAAAGATACGAATATCTCTCTCATCCTACGATTGAGTAGCGGTAACAGTCTGGCGACCCCATCTTCTTCTAGGTCCCAATTATTGACTTCAAATATTTTCTCAAAATGGGAGAGATATGAGCATAAATCTTCTTCGTCCTTGTACTCCGGGAGTTTCATGCTGGCCACTGGTGACACTCCTGTTCTAGATGACACTGACTGCACCTCTAACTGGTCTTTACTAAGAGCTCTTTCGTGGGCCCTTATCTTCTCTCTTTCATCAGCTTCCATTTTCGTCTTTTCTCTTCTTTCTTCTCTTTCGTTTCTCTCTTTCTCCTGAATAAACTCTCTTTCGTTTCTCTCTTTCTCCTGAATAAACCAACTCAGCTCGGTTCCTTGCAGTCCGAGGCTTTGACCTTGCTTCCGATAAAGGTCAAACAATGCCATCGCGCCTATGTCAGTCATCTACCTTGTTTTTAATCAAGCCTGACCTATTCCACCACCGAAACTTACCACTTGGCCTAACAATTTCCTTTAGATGGTATCCACCTCTAACTTTACCAATTTCCCACTCGTCAAATATTCTAATATTCCTGGTGTTCCTTTTATGTGTTAGCTCTTCCTTAAATAGACACTGCTGGGTTCTTTCTAATATAAAACCTCTAGACCTGACACCACTTTTATAATATGTCGTAGAATGACCCTTTGTTTTGATCCCTCTACTCTTTGACACCCTTTTAGTAGCGGTATGCTTTAAGGGGCGTGAGTTACTTCTATGATGAAGTAGGCTTTGTTCTAAGAGTGCTATTTTAGTGGTTTAGTCCTTAAGGAAGAGCTATTATTAAACACATATGGATAAGAGGAAACACCAGAATCTACCAAAATAAACATGTATTTTAAATTAAATATTACAAACCAACAGTAAACACATTTCTATATTTGGCCTCAAAGAATTTTCAATGACAAAACATAAACAAGTGGGCTTGCAGTAAACATACCAATTGCCAATTAGTATTTTTATCACGACCCTATTTGATTAGCATAAAACATTAAATTAACGTACTATCATCTACAAACACATATGACCTAGGTTCAAGAATAATGGTTTCTACTCTCCTTTAAAACGTGGGACGTACTAAACTTCTACTATCGCAATAGAGATATAAATGTTATTGTTAACTTACAGGTAGGTATTAGGGATTGTCGGATGTCGCTGGAGGACTTATCTCTCGCTTTGAAGTGTGGTGGTCGCTGCTTGAATTTTCGTCGCCTGTGACGGGGGCTGATTCTTCAACGTAATTAAAGAACGGGAGCTCGTTGGGGCAGGGTTCTTCTCCTCTCACTCTTACGGTGCTTGAGATGTGAGAATCACTCGAGTGTGAGCAGCTTTGCTTTGCTTCAGTCGGACTTCTTTGCAGACGGAAAAGGGGGGATCGATTTTCTCAATCTGATCCTATCGTTTCTCACAGAAATAGTCTTGTATGGCTGAAGGATCGATCTTTACGAACTAATCTTTCTACTGGCGAATCGACTTCTAATAATCTTCTTGTCTGGCCGATGGATCGATCTTCACGACCTAATCCTATCCTGGCGTATCGACTTCAGATAATGTCCTTTCTCTTTCTTTGCGGGGCTTATTTATAGGCGGATTGCTGCCCCATCTGGAGGGGGAAGTGACCAGGCCACAGATGCAAAGGGGGCGGGGGAAGGGGCGAATGGTGAGTTAGCATCTGGGGAGAGCGAGAATGTCTGAGGTGGCACTGGGGTGCCCAAGTCAGCTCGCAAATTATAGGCTCGCGACCGCACCGCTACTTGGCGTGCCTTCTGACTCGCACCGCTTTTTTTTTCCATAACCACGGGTTTATGGGTCTCGTAGGTAATTCGATCGTTAGAGCGTCGTTTAAGGACCTTAGGTGGTCGCCTTCAAACATATGTTAGCTCCAACTGCCCACACGGCGGGGAGATCACACATGGTAAGCATTTTCGCCGGCTACCTTTCCCACGCTTCTCCTCATGAAGGAGGGGGGGGGGGGCTGTACCTATACTCCTACAGGATGCTTAATGTAGCCATTTCTCCACACTGTATGTGAAGAATTTCCTACACAGATCACGGTGGTATCGCTTCAGTTCAAGTTTGTAGCCGTGATTTCTTGTTCTTCCCTCGCTGAGCTGGAAAATATCCCCGTAGTCCAGTCTGTCGAAGCCTCGAAGTATTTTAAACACTTCGATAAGCTGACCACGTATTCTCCAGGTCTCTAGCGAGAACATATCTAATTCCATTAGTCTATCATTATAAATCATATGCCTGATGGAGGGAATCAGTTTGGTTGCCCTGGACTGGACGCCTTCCATTTTCGCGATGTCTTTTGGAAACGAAAGACTCCAAAATTGTACGGCATATTCCAGGTGCGGTCGGGCGAGGGAGTTGTACAGACAGAGTAATATCTCCTTGTTCCGATATTCAAGAGCAGTACCCTGAAGGATATAGGGTGATTGGGGATTCGGTGGCCGATATGCATCACTTTGCATTTGTTCACGTTGAAAGGCATTTGCCACGTATCCGACCACTCCCGAATCTTCCGAAAATCATCTTGCAGGCGAGCAGTATTTCCATTCTTTGCAACGTTCATACCAAGCTTGGTATCCCCGGCAAATTTAGAAATCTTGGCAACCATGTCATCGTAGATGTCGTTGATGTAGATGATGAATAGTAGTGGTCCCAGGATACAACCTTGAGGAACCCTGCTAGTAACGGGCACCCACTCAGAAGTCTGTCTATTCAGCACCACCCGTTGCTGTCTGCCACTTAGCCAGTTCTCAATCCAGCAGGCTACCTTTCTGTCTATGCCAAGCGCTCGCACTTTCCGAAGAAGGTGGTGGTGTGGTACCTTATCAAAGGCTTTCTGAAAGTCTAGGTAGCTCACATACACCGTCTTATCCCGATCGTGCTCTTTGAAAACGAAGTGGAAGAATTCTACAAGGTTCGTCAGGCATGACCGTTGCCTTCGGAAGCCGTGCTGGGAACTCCTCAGTAGCAGGTTTGACTCTAAATACGACGTCACTTTGTCCACCATGATGCTTTCCATGAGTTTACCGACTATCGAAGTCTGACTGATAGGCGGTAGTTCAACGGTTGGCTATGGTGTCCTTTCTTGAAGATAGGAGTCACCTCCGCTTCATGCCAATCTCTAGGAACGCATTCGGTCCGGATTGACATGTTGAAAATTTGGCTCAGATGTCGTGACATTTGATCGCGCACTTCTTTCAACACTTTAGGTAGAAACCCATCTGGGCCAGGTGACTTATTCGTCATAAGGTCAGTAATCTTCTTTTCTATTTCTCCTTCGATGAAGTCAATTAGCTGGAATCCGTTAGCTGGGGGATGGGACCACACTCTTTATTAAACACTGAAGAGAAGTAGTCGTTAAGGAGCGTGGCATTTTTTGTATCTGAGTGCTCTAATGTCCCCTCCTCATTCCTCAGAGGGCTAATCGTTCGACGGATTGGTTTACGGCTGTTCACATATCAAAAGAACTTCTTGGGATTCTCTTTACAAAGTCTCGCCACTCGGAGTTCTTCAGACCGCTTAGCCACCCTTATGCTCGACTTCATTCTCCTGGCTAGCCTCTGGTATTCGTCAAAGTCACCCGAGATCTTCGATTGCCGGTGGACATTTCTCTTCTCTGTAAGCAGTTGGCCGATTTCTCGATTAAACCACTTTGGTTGAACAGAAGACAGATGTGGTTCATTTCAGAGGGATGAAATGCGATTGGAGACTCATGAATGTGGTTTTGAAACTGTTCCACAAGTCTTCAACAGTCTGGCACACTTCTGGCCTCACGTCAGTCAGTCCAGCACGTAGACCTGCAAAGTCTAGTCTTCTCAAATCAAGTTTCCTTGATTTACTAGTTGCAGGCCCTGCTTTCGGGACTTTGACTACAAATCTAATTAGTCGGTGGTCACTGCCACCGAGCTCTTCTCCAACAGAGAGGGCCTCAACGATGTCAAACTCAGAGGTGAAAACCAAGTCGAAGATATTGTCTCCTCTCGTTGGCTATCAAACCCATTGAGTCAGGAACTCGTTGTTCGCGAACTCCAGGAGTAGTGCGCTCTCGCCACAAGGTTCTCTCGATTCCCAATCAACATGGATATTGAGGTCACCCATGGTGATACACACTCTGTCTTTTACAAGTTCGCCCAACAGCTGGTACAGACTCCTATCCTGTTCTAAGAATTGGGCAGGGGGTCTGTAAAGGACCAGGGTCCTGTATCTGGCAGGATCTATCTCTAGGTCAACACCTAGTAGTTCATGGTCAGATACGATGTTGCAATCCGTCGAGTTGAGAGTATCCTTGACATACAACATCACACCGCCACCCTCTCTGTCTGGCCTATCTTTCAGGAAGAGCTGGTAACTGGAAATCGTGAATTCACATTTAAAATCTCGGCTTGAGGTTTTTATCTAAGACTCCGTTATGGCCACCATCTCTCTTGCTACGAGGCCACGGAGCTCAAGAAACTTGTTCTTGATTGACCTCGCATTGAAAAGAAGAACTTTGAGGGAGTCTCCGAGTGTAAGACCCTACGCTCTTCCGTTTCCCGGCTTCCTTTGTGTGGCAGTACCCCTCTTTGCCACATCTAAGAAGGTCGTTCCAGGAGTAACACGGGCTTACTGTCTTATCTCCGTCTTGACTCTGGGTCAGACGTTCCTCTGCGTCTGCTCCATGACATCCTGGATTAAGTTACAGAGTACAGCCTTTCCCTTGAATGAAAGGTGCACTCCATCCCTTTGGTAGAGGTCGTTTCTACCGTAAAAGGTGCGGCAAGGGTCCAGAAAGAAGACCCTCTCCGCCGTACAAAGGTCGACCAGGCGCTGGTTAAAGGTCACGTTCCTTGAGTGAGCTTTCCGGCTAGGACCTCTTCTTGGAAGCATCCCTACAATGACACGTCTGCGAGTTTTGAATCCGCAGTCGTCCACGGCTTCCATGACTGTGCTGAGAATTTTCTCACTGGGACCTACTTTACCTTCTCGGAGGTAGAGGTCATTGCCATTCACCATCAGGGCAACGACTGAATTCTCGGAGATCTGAGATTTTTCAGCCTCTACCCTGATGTGGTCGTTTCCCCGTCTTGGCTGGCAACATACCTTCACACTAGTGCGAAGGCGGGCCGCTAGCACGGGCTACAAACCTTGTGCTTGGGAATCGCCCACAAGGGTAACCCTCGGACATTTTCCTGCGGAGGTTTGACGCTTTCATTCCGGAAGCGACATCTCGGTTCCTTCTTTCTTCTCCATCTTATTTTTCGTGCTCTTATTTTTCTTCTTCTTTTTCTTTATCATCTTTATCATGCGGACCTAGCTCTGGAGGTAATACTGCAGATGCAGTGTTTACTATAGGGCTCGAGTCGGAGAATCTGTACGGCGTATTCCAATTCCAGGCTCTTCATTCTCTCCTTTAACTTCCTAGACCTCTCCTCGGAAGCACTGCATATTTCTTTCAACTCCTTAATTTTGCCATTTAGAATGCAGTCGGTGCAGGAACTGTCCGGGTGGCATTTTGAATAACACCCCTCCGGAAAGTCCACGCACCACTTACCTATCTGTCATATTTCGCACGTGTATTTGATATGTTCCTGGCACTTTCTTGCCAGTCATTTTGATCACTTTATGACAGTAGAATCTTTGCGACCAATTATTAAATAAAAAATGGGGGTGGCGATTTCGCCCCTCGTGAGTCGCTCCCGCTTATCCTTTGAGACTTTTCGGATATTTTAGAAGCCACGTGGCTCTTAACCAAGCAGCTCCGACGTTTCCCGAAGGGGCCATCGATTTCTCACCAGGTAAGCAACGGAGCACGCCCGTACTAAACTCCTACTAATTCCCTTCACGTCGGCCAGGATCTCGGGGCTGTGTTCAATGGATATCCCGCCACACCAAGAGACTCGACCCAAGGCTTTTTATTGGCCTGGAAACCAACCTGGGAACAAAGGGCTGTCACCTCAGACCGATGCTACCAGAGGCACCCGTCAACGGTCACTGGGCATGCTGAATAATTATGTGCCAGGGAAGGGGTTAACGGGGCACTACCCTCATCCCATTCAGCGTGCTTCAACCCCTAGAACACCTCTAGTACTAGTTTTTCACAACCAGTGAGCGTCGATTGGCGTTGTTTATAGAGGTTCCAAATCCACTCTTCTGACGCATGAGGTAGCTGCTAGGTCCTTATATGTAGATAGAGGGGAAAAAGGGTAAGATTGACACGATAGGAGAAGTTTTTTTCTTTTTCTTTTTGTATAAGTGGCAGAGATAGGATAAAAGTGAAAAAGAAGGATAGAGTAGAAAAAGGAAGGACGCACTTAGTCTGGAACCTCGTTTCCGACCAAATCGACAAGGGAAGCCCTACGGGGGATACCCAGAAGAGAGGTACCCCTGCCGACATAGCTCGAAAAGTCAAAGGTTCACACAAGCTCGCTTCCCGCGACAAGGAGGCGTCACCTCTCCGTCTACACTCTCTCTCTCTCTCTCTCTCTCTCTCTTGAGAGAGAGAGAGAGATAGTGTGTGTTACAATGAGTTACAATGATTTATAGTACCTCAAAAGACTATATTGTCATACCGAGGAGGTACTTTTTTTGAAGACCCTACTCGTAGTTTTAGATACAGTAGAGTGAAGTTGAAGACTCTCCCCCAAACGCCTCTCCCACCCGAATTTCTCTGGTTTTGAAATAGGAAAAGATACCTAATGTTTATAATAAAAATTCACAGTCCGGGATTTTTATAGAAAAGATGAAACCTTACACTTTATTAATTTTCCCTCTAATTTTACGATGACTTTTATAGTTAGTATTTATTATTGTTAACACCTAATATTCCTCAAATATTTGTCCAATCTATTCTTCAATGTTTTAACGGTGGGACATGACAACTGATTCCATGCGTTAACAATTTTATATGAGAAGTAGTTTCCACATACATCGAGTTTGTATTTTTTCGAACGAGTTTCTTGCTGTTATTACGAGTAATGTTTTTATTGTACTCAAACCAGATGGAATAATCCACATTTTCCTATTTCATTCAAGATTTTATAGACTTCAATTATGCGTCTTGTTTCCAATTTGAAGAGGTTTAATTTTTCCAATCGAGTTTCATAATTGTATTTTCTTAATGAAGGTATCATTTTTGTAGCTTCAGCTTGTATTTTTTCTATCTTTCAATATCTTTTCTGTAGGAGGGCGACCCAACTTGGGTACAATATTCTAGTTGTGGTCTTACTAGGGCATTATACAAGTTTATGAGCACCGTTTCGCTTTTATAGCTAATCTGTCGCTTGATATAACCCAGTATCTTTAGTGCTTTCTTTTCTACTCCAACAGAGTGCTGAGTGAACTTGAAGTTATTTGATACACAAATCCCGAGGTCCTTTTGGTTTTCTGTTTCAGCTATTGTTTTGTTAAGGAGTTTATATTCAGCATTTGGATTTTTGACACCAACATGAACTACTTTGCATTTTCTATGTTTAGTGGAAGTTTTCATTTTTCAGACCAATCCGCTATAAGGTCAATGTCTTTTTGAAAGTATGTTATATCTTGCTCAGTAATTATATATTAGCTAATTTGCAATCGTCAGCGAATTTTGAGATTTTTGAAATCAATCCCACGTCTATGTCGTTCACATATATAATAAAGAGCAATGGTCCGAGGACAGAGCCTTGAGGAACACCACTACTGACAGTTATCCATTCTGACTCTTCTCCGTTTATCACAACTCTCTGCCTACGATCATTAAGCCAATTCTCAATCCACTTTGCTAGGTTACCTTCTATTCCTAGAGCTCTAACTTTGACCATTAGTCTCTTGTGTTTCACTTTGTCAAAGGCCTTCCGAAAATCCAAATACAGAATGTCAAAAGACCTCTCCCTATCGTGAACTGTGTTGACATAATGGAAAAATTCTAAAAAACTTGTAAGACACGATCTATTTTTCCTAAATCCATGTTGTGTATTTTTTAATAAATTGTTTGTTTCTAGATGGCTTACTATTTTTTCTGCTATTATACTTTCAAGCATCTTACCAATTATTGATGTCAGACTTATAGGACGATAATTGCAAGCCAGATCCTTTCGTCCTTTTTTAAATATCGGCGTCACGTTAGCTATTTTCCAATCTTGGGGGACTATACTGCTTTCAAGTGATAAGTTAATAATATAGGTTATTTGTTCTAAAACTGCCTCGTTTACTTCTTTTATCACTTTTGGCATTATTTTATCGGGTCCTGGGGATTTGAATTTATTCATTTTGTCTATTCGTTTTAGTACATCATTTGGTCGTGCGCTTAAAGATTTTTATTGGCGTTTTGCCTGTGTACTTGATATTCGGCATAATATTTAGATTTGAGGCGTCGTTGGTGTAAACTGTTGCGAAATATTCATTTAGTGCCTTCGCTATATCTTTATCTGTGACTTGTGGATTATTATGTAGATCATTGATTGGTCCAATGCTATTTTTTTATTGGTTTTCTACTATTAACTAAGGCAAAGAATTCTTTGGGATTCTTTATACAGTTTAGAGCCACCCTCATCTCCTCATTACGCTTTGCTCTATTAATTTCAGCTTTTACTTTTCTTCTAAGTTCTATATGGTCGTAGAATAGGCTCCCGACGATATACTATATATAACTATTCGTTGAGAGAATTATTCTATATTTCGAGTTCGTGGTAATCTGATTGACCGAGGTTAGTTCAAAAAGGGGGCAGGGGGCCTGGAGAGGCTTATTTATCTTCAATATACTTAAGAAGTGGAACGGAGCACAAGGATAAATAATATGGCTACCATTAATAAAATAGAGTTTTATTAAATAAACTATCAAACAACCCATGGAAAATGTTTACATAAACGGGGATTAAAATGGGAGAAAACAGGAAATGAAAAAGGTCGTGGGAATATCTGACTAATCTGATGATTGAGATTTGAAGAGATTTAAAACGGCAAACAAACAGAAAGGGGGAATGGTTCACTAAACCGTTTAAAGCACAAAGTTGCGTTGACAAAAGGTTAAACGATTAAAGGTAATGCTCAGCTTACGTAATTACAAGGTTGTCGTGCAGAGGAAGACGATGGGAAGGAATCTTCGGTCCAACTGGCGATTTCCAGGAGAAGGGGTTCTTCGGGGGGTTGTCCTTAACGAGGGGGAAGGACTGTCTTTGAGGAGTGAGAGCGAAGTGGGGCTCGGAAGTACGAGCGATCCTTGTGACAGGATATCGGAGATGTTCTAGATGAACAATGGAGGTTATGTTTGTAACCAAGCGTTCTCTTGAAGAACGTTAAAAGGGGGAAAAAAATTATCCTGACGTGATGTCTTGGGAACGAGAACCGTTTCTTGACGAATGGGCTTGAAGAACAATGGCTGTTCTAATGTTGTTCTCCTTCTGAACAACAAGGGGGGGGACCGTTTCTTGTCGAACGGGCTCAAAGAACAATGGATGTTTTAATGTTGTTCTCTTTCTGAACAACAGGGGGAGCCTTGTGGACTTGGCGTCTCTAAGGGCACGAACCTTGACACTCAAGGGATATTGTCCTTCTCTGAACAATAAGGGTTTTCTCGGCAGAGTTCCTAGGTGCACAAGGGAGACCGGATTGGCTTGATGTCTCGCGAAAATAATCTGGATCTGCTTCAATTGGGAAAAGCTATGGTATAAATAGCCGGAACTAGCCCCATGACGTAGGGGACAATTGGGTGGGGGACTTCGAGGGAATGTCCCGGTGGCGCCTGGGAAAATATCTTATCTGCGCATAAGCTTAATTCAATCTGGCGAGATGAACGTATGGAGGCGAAACGGGGAAGTGAACCTCCTTGATTAAAAATTGGCTATGATGGGCGATAACGCGCCTTCTGCTTCCTCTCGCAGGATTCACGTGGGTAAGCATGTGTTTTAACATGTGATAAAGGCTGAATCAAAGCGGCCTCAGACCGTTCTGTTACATATATATTTAATTCTATTTGCTTCTAAGTTGTTTGATTTGGCAATCTTATAAGCTTCATTTCTTTGTTTAATATCCCTTTTGATTTCTTTTGTTAACCATTTAGGATTTTTGTTTTTGCCGCAAACTCTGACAACGACAGGAATAAATTGGGATTGCTTCATCAGCAGATTGTTTTTAAAACCATTCCAGGCTTCATTTATGTCTTTACCAGTTATTTTGTGAATTTTGAGACTTTTTCTTAATTCTATGAAGTTTACTTTTCGGAAGTCTAAATTTGTAGCAAGTCTCTCAATTTTTTTGTGAGGTATATTCACTTCAAATTCTATTAGTTTGTGATCGCTCTTGCTAATTTGATCGCCTACGCTTACGTTTGAGATTAGTTCATCATCTGAAGTTAATATCAAGTCTAATATATTCTTTCCTCTTGTTGGCTCTGTGACCCATTGGGTTAGCAGGTTGTCATCTATAAAATTTAATATTCTTTGTCCGTCAGAATCTGACTTCTTCGTCGACCAATTTATTTTAGGGCAGTAAAGTCACCAAAAATGAGTAAGATTTTGTCTTTACTCACGCTCGTCAAAAAATCGTAGAATTGGATGTCCCTCTCATCTGATTGGTGTGGTTTTCTATAAGCCAAGTATATATGCAAACTTTTATTTAAATCCAATTTTATTCCTATAAGTTCAAATTCTGTGTCTATATTGTAATCGGTAGGCTGGAGGTCCTCAGTTATATTTAGGAGTACACTGCCCCCTTCCTTATCAATTCTATCTTTGTGGAACATCTTAAAACCTTGCAGTTGAAATTCGGTAATATAATCCCTCGTATGACTATGGATCCACGTTTCGGTAATGCCTATTATATCGTACTTTTTTAACGCTACTAATGCTTTGAGCTCTGAAAATTTGTTCCTAAGTGACCTAGCGGTGAATAGAATGACTTTAAGTGTACTTAGCGGTTTGCTTCTAATGCTACACTGAAGCCGTTTCCCGAGTTATTCTGGGGTTCAGAAGATTGTTCAGATTGTTCTAAAAGTTATCTCACCTTTAGATTGAGCATTTGCCCATATTCCTTTTTCCCTGCTTGGCTAAAGTGTGTTCCAAATTTGTGCCAAAAGTCAACGAATTTGACGTTTTCTCTTTCACATATTTTCTTTATGCGATCGTTAACACCAATTGCTCGACTCAAGTCTTCTCTATTTGAATTTATTCTTGGTAGTATGTCTATTACCATACCCCTTTTAGTCTTAGATTCTATTGTTTCGAGGAGCTTAGCATACTCATCTACTATTTTTTCTGTTCCAGAATAGTTATTTTTACAGAAAACGTCATTGCTTCCGACACTCTTGGTTGTTTAAAGTTAGGTTGTCTATCTCTTGGGTTATCTTCTTGATATTAGCTCCTGGGTAGCACCAAAATTTACGCTTTCTAGGATTTCTCGCACCGACGAAGTCGATTTGACTTCTGATTAATAAGTCACAATTAAATGTGTCTCTTCTTCTTTTAGTTCAGAATACTTATTTTTCAGTTCAATGGGAGAACTTTCGTTTGGTTTTGGCCTATTTATTCGTTTATTAGAAACTGTGATGAATTCCTCTTCTTTAACTGTATTATGTTCAATCTTATTTTCTAATAACAGTAAAGATTGTTCCAATTTTACCACCTTTTGATCGATAAGTCTCATTGGATTTTGAGCGATTGCGCAGTCACATGTTTTTGTTTCTAAGGCATGTATTCTATTCGCCAAATCATGAATAAGCTTCAACATTTCGTTCTTTTCTTTCTCATGTTGTTCAGTCATTTTACAAAATAGGCATACACTTTGTGATGTAATTTGTTCGAAGCATTGTTCGGGGAAATCTATAATCCATTCAATTGTCTCTCACTTAAAGCAAAATGCCTTCAATCTTTGCGCTCCCGGCATTTTTGTTTTTTGTCCCAGATGCGTTATTTGAGTTCCAAATAATATAAATTAATCTTACGTACCGAGATTTAAACAGTAGGGTTGTTCTAATTTTGCTTATTTGGTTTTGAAATTACTTAAGAATGAATCCCGAAAAGAGATTACTTATATCTGTCTATAAACAATGTAGTATGTAAAGAAAAATGTATAAATTTTATTAAAATGGTTAATTATCCGAGTATTTGGGGTGAAAACAGTGTTAAAGAAAAAACCACTATGAAGTTAAGGTAAATGCTTACAATCCAAAATGGCGCTGGGCAGATAATTCAAATCTTGGGCAGCGGAGTAGCTGATTGATTGAAATCACTGATATCGCAGTGATTGGCTAAAAAGTCTGACATCACAGATAAGGCAGGAATCCTATTGGAAGATATATTCCTTGCATCAGACAGCTCGCCTGTCAGGAGAGGAAGGAGGCATTCTTCATTCATGGAGGACGTCCAGGATTTCTAGTCGATGAAGTCCCACTGGTCCCGGAACCGGACGAAGAGATGGGCGTTATGCCCGCCAGATGGTACATAAGTGTTTGGAAACGTCTCCAAGGATCACTTCCAGGATGTAGTGCCTGCGCGCAAACCAAAGGAGATTCCTTCCCAGACCCTCCTGAATCTTGATGCAGGTTCCTTCATTGAGACCCGTGTTCGAGGCAGTAGAGTCAAACACGATTCCTTGAATGCACGCCTCCAGTCCAGCGTTGGATACCGCCTCGAGGACAGCCTCCGCCACGTGGTGCCCAGTGCCTAGAGGGATCTTGGCTGCTTCCAAGAGGTACTCCTTGTCCCCACCATAAAAGTGCGTAAAAGGATATAAAAAATAAACTATTGAGAACTCCACAAAGGATAAAAACATAGACTATAGATGGATCAACAATAGATGCAAGAACAGAGAATATAAAATCATGAAACAATATATTAAATTTTGGCTAAAAGATTAGATTCTTCTAAAAATTTAAAATTCTATTCACACTAAAGGAGACATGAATCTCAGACAAGATGCCCCGCAGAACCTGCTAGGGGGCCATCTGCCCAGTAATGAAAGGAAAGACCCTTCTCCAAAGATTTCTTAAAAGGGGACACTCGGTAAAGATGTTAAGGATGGACAGCTGCACCCCGCACAGGATGCACAAAGGTGGGGGCTGCCTATTCATCAAGTGCCCATGAGTGAG
This sequence comes from Ceratothoa steindachneri, assembly GCA_963969495.1. NCBI lineage: Eukaryota > Metazoa > Arthropoda > Malacostraca > Isopoda > Cymothoidae > Ceratothoa > Ceratothoa steindachneri. Next base: position 78,381,907 of record OZ018330.1, on the reverse strand, counting down.
GCGGCGATGGCCTATCCTCAGTCGGAACAAAATAACCTCCAGTCTACGTGGTCTGATGGTACGTGGCCATGAGAGGACGGAAAGTTTTATGGAATGGAGCTTGGTGGGAGAAAGCTCATCTCACATCTTCTGCCATAAGCCGACTACATATTCGGTGATGAGAGGATAGACATCACGACGTGGGACTGGGGCTGATGGGGGTGTCCCCAATGATGCCGCCTTCTTGGCCGCAGCATCCACCCTTTCATTACTTGGAATCCCCACGTGACTAGGCACCCGGCAAAAAGAAATCTTGTGAATAGAAGAAAGATAAAAAATACACAGCTGATGTCTAGAACCAAAAGCACCCAGTGCCTACAGAGAACTAAGGGAGTCAAAGAAAATCGCAAGAAAACCATATGGCATAGGAGAAATACCACTACAGGGAGTATGAGCACGGGGGAATATTTGGTAATGAAAACGGAATAACAGAAAACTCCCTTAGACGTCCTGTGTGCTCGGCCATGCGCAGAGCAAAGGGGTGAGCCAGAGATGGAAATCTATCATATGAGGCCACTTGGCAAATTGAACGTGAACTCATATACTGACGACCATGGTAAATGCTCAAGTCTAAAAAGATACTTGAGGTTAGACTTGAGCCTGTGAAAAGTAAGAGGAAGAGCCCCGTTCTCTACATAGAGACTCCACACAGGGAAGGACTTGAAGGCTCCAGAAGCCAGGTGCACACCCTGGTTACGCACAGTATTTAATTTTTTCAAAAATGGACGGCGAGGCAGAGGAGTACACCTGTGACCCATAGTCCAGCTTTGACTGGACCAATACTGAATACAAAAGCCACAGGGTACGTCGATCACTTCCCCAAGAAGTGTGTGACAGTAATTTCATTATGTCCATTCTTTTCAGACAAGACCTTTTCAAGGCGTTAAAATGAGGCCTCCAAAAAAAGGCTCGAATTAAAGATCATTCCTAGAAGTCTGAAATAGGGCTTAAAGGTAACAGGGACACCATAGAGTGACAAATGGGGAGGGTACCAAGTCACCAATCTATGATTGCAAAAGTGGACAGCCTTGGTTTTTACTGTAGAAAAGCGGAAGCCCTTGGAAGAAGCATTATCAGCTACGGTATTTATAACCCACTGTAGCTAACGTATGATAAATGGAAGTCTAGGCGATGAACAGATAAGCGCTAAGTCATCCACATATAGAGTTAAGGAAATCTCAGCTGGGAGATATGCGATAATGCTATTGATGGCAACAAAGAAGCAGATGACACTGAGGACACTTTCCTGTGGCAAACCCCCAACTTGCTCTACGGGCTCTGATAGGGCATTTCCAACTTTTACACGTAGTGTGTCCCACATGAATAATTATCCTGGGAAGAAAGCTCCGCAGGCTCCAAACATGGAGTTGCTTAAGGATACCACGCCTCCAAGCGGTATTATATGCTTTCTCAATATCAAAGAAAACTGCAACAGAATGCTGCCTCTTTGAAAAAGCATCTCTTATATAAGACTCCATTCTAACAAACAAGTCGACAGTACTCTGTTTTTTTCTAAACCCTGATTGAGAGGGATATATAAGATGGTTTGTTTCCAAAACCAGAAGTCTTTTATTTATCATCCTCTCAAACAATTTACATGGACAACTAGTAAGGGCAATGGGGCGGTAATGAGTGGGTTCCGTCCCATAATTTCCTGGTTTTCGGGAAAGTAAAACCACAGCCTCCGTTCACATAGAAGGGAAGCAGCCCCTAATCCAGATGAAGTTAAAGATGTCCAGCAAATGTGAGAGAAAGGATGGATGCATATTCCTAATCATATCAAAGAAAATGCCATCTGATCCAGGTGCAGCCGATCCACAGTGCTTCAGTGCATTATGGAGCTCATGGATAGAAAAGAGCCGGTTATAAGGCTCATTATCCATGTTAGGCTCCAAGTTGATGGGGTGCCTCTCCTGTTCATGCCTAAAGCGCCTGAATTGGATATAATAGTTGCATGGGCTTGAAATATTAGCAAACGATCTGGGCAAGACATTGGAAATATGGGACAAGTCTCCCAACAGTTCTCTGATCTGAACAATATTGGGAGCTGTAAAGCTATTGGGTTTCCCCAATAGCTTTATTACCCTCTTCTAGATGTTGTTTACAGGGGTCTGCCAATATATTGACGCGATGTAACCATCCAACGAGGTTTTTCGAGGTCGTCGAAGAGTGTGTCGCCGTGTTGCCCTTGCTCGGTTACGAGCAAGTTTCTTTACCATCATGGGGCACCGATGGTAACGTCGGCAAGCCTGTTTCCATTTAGTGACGACTTTCTCGAGCATTCAGCAGCAGACCACTAGGACAATTGTGGTCCACGAGCAGTAGAGCCAGAGAGCGGGATGGAGGAATTAGCTGCATGATTGACTTGGGCTAGAAGATCATCAATAGCCACTTCAATATCTTCATCAGTGAAGGACCCATCATGGCTCGAGAGGTGCCTGAACTTAGGCCAGTTTGCTTTTTTAGTATTCCATCTTTTGCTAGGTGGTGGAGAAGGACTACCTGTACATGGTGATATTACAATGGGGAAGTGAGCACTGCCACGCAATTCAGGATACACTGCCCAGTCAAAATCAGCTCTACAGCTTGGTGAACAAAGATACAAGTTCACACATGTAAAGTTGTTCGTCTGGATGTGAAATAATGTGTGGCTGCCATCTTTAAGAAAGCAGACATCATTAGTGCCCAGAAATCTCCCAATCATATTTTCTCTAGGGTTGTTATCATGGTCCCCCAAAAGGGGGTGTCGAGCATTAAAATCGCAAATCAATAAAAAGGGAGAAGGAAATTGAGAAATTAAATTAGCTAATTTTGTAACTAAAACAGCTGTATCTCTTTCCTCGCCAAGAGGAAATACAACGAACAGATTGAATAATGGCGACTGGAAAACAGGCGGATAGAAAGTGCCTGCAGGTCTGTGTTAAGAGAGAGCTGGTTGTAGGGAACCCTGTTGTTAACAAACACAGCAGAACCATGAATTGGTTCTCCGGGGTTCTTATAATATCCCACGAAACCGGAAATGTTGGGTACTCTGCGAGTACCCAAGCAAGTCTCCTGTAAAGCAATACAATCGGGATCGTAATCCTTAAGCAGGAGCTTGAACTCTTTGCATTTAGGGAAAAGACCTTGGAGGTTCCAATGAATAATTGGAAAAATTGTTACCGTTTAAGAATAACGGTAGATTTCTTCCTACCCTTAGGGGTAGGAGATTTTGGATTTGAACTACCAGCGGAAGTAGTTCGTGTCATACTAGCCTTAGGCTTGGATTAGGACCAAGGAGGCATCGAAAGCTTGAGTTTTGCCTTTCGTGTTTCTTTAAGAGGTGGCTCATTAGATTTTAATAAATGGCTGTAAGAGAGAATTGTCTTCACTGAAGAAACAGAAATGGAAGCAACTCCAAGGGTCAGTTCAGGTGTCGAGGGAACAAACGATGTTGACACAGCTAGTGGTATTGGTTGGTATGGTAGAGGCGATGGTGGTGTCGAGGACATCGGCAAAAGTTGTGAATTTGATGCTGATAGAGAAGGATGTGGAGTCAGTTTTTGAGAGTCCTCCTCAGATGAGGGGGTAACCTCCACAACAACTGGCTCCTGGAAAGGAGCAAAGGCTGGTTCCTTCTCATTCAGGGATCGAAGGAATTCCAAAGCAGTATCAACAAGAATAGGGGAAGTGATAACTGTCTTTGGAGCTGAAGAAGAGCTTGATCCTTTAGGGGCAGGGCGAATATCTAGAGGTGGAATGGATACCACCTGAGGACCAAAATGATCAACATCCACATGTTGTGGAGCGGTAGCAAGGTACTTAACAACCCCTGGGGAATCAGGAGAGGATGAAAGGTTCCCACTTCTTTTTAGGTAACCTCAGAAGCACTGTTAGGTGCTGACCAAGAGTGTTTATTACGAAGAGATGTACGTTTAGGACGGGGAGGACTTTTTACCTGGTCAGACACAGGAGAACCATTAGGAGGTCTCTGGCTTCTCCCTTTCTTTGGCCTGATAGAACGGAGACCATTAGAAAAGCTCACACCAGGTTGGACATACATCTCCTTTACTCTTCTTCTGGAGTCTTTAAGACTGACCATGTTCTTGTTTCTAATGACAATGACTTCTCTCTCATAGAGAAAGAAAGTGCATTGCTGTGATGTTGCAGGGTGTTCTCCACCATAGTTAGGGCAGCACGGCTGTTGAGAACAGGCGTCCCGTGATAATCCGATCCACAATTCACACAACCTTGCCTGTTTACAAAACTTGCTTATATGGCCAAAGCGTTGGCAATGGAAGCATCGCCATGGGTTTTCAACGTAAGGCTTGACTGGGATGTTAAGATAACCAGCCTTAACGTACTTGGGCGGTTCCAATCTGTTGAAGGTCAGGATTATGGTGGTGGTAGGTAACCTAGCGCCATTCACAAACCTGGAAATGCGGTGGGCACTTACAACCTTCTGAATGGTAAGTTTTGATACCAGCCTGTTAACATCGTAATCTATTAACTCCCCCGATCGGATAACACCTTTGCAGGTGTTAAATATCTGGTGCAAAGCAGAGGACATGTCGACAGAAGCTAAAGACTGTAGGGTCTTAATCCGCTAATGCTGCTCACTTGATTTCGCCTCGACTATCCATGCGCCATCATTACGTGGCCCCATTTGGGCAGGTTCATCACATTTCTCAACAAAAAACTCGTAGACGTCGAAGATGTCAACCTTACTAAGAGGACTATCGTTCGCTTTCATGACTAAAAATCGGTCGTAATCCAACTCAGGATCGACTTCTAACCCAAAAGTATCAAAGTGTCTACCCATATAAGTAAATATTTTATTTTAGGGTGCCCCTGGAGCCAAGGGCATGCACCAAATCGTCATCGTGAGTGCAAAGAGCACTCATACAACCCAGACGGGGTAACCCGCCCCCAGACTCCCACTGTCGTTTTATAAACAGCGGAGCTGCATAATGGAGATTCTCTGGACTGCGGTGCAAAGACCTCCAAGAAACAAAATGACGACCCAGGTAACCAAACCTCCTCTAGGTCACGGTCCTGAAGACGATGCCCCCAGTGGGCGCATCCATCGACCTGTACAGAGGCAGAAGTAAGAAAGGATTAGTCCAAAAGCTTAGCCTGGTCGAGTACCAAGCGACTATGGGGCCCACAAAGCCATAGTCGTAACTTCTGTCGAAACAGAAAAAGGAAAGGAGAAGGGAAAATTAAAAAACAAGAAAAAAAGACAAAAGTGTAAAAGAGTGTACCTGAGATACTAAATAACTAAACTAAACTAACCTTTTCAAAATAAAAACTTAAATCTATCTAAAGCTAACGAACTACCCAAACAATGGGTATTTTGAAGAAGCAGAAGGGAAACAATAGCAAGAGGAGTTGGAAAGAAGGAAAGAAATAATTGAAAGGAAAACTGAAGGAATGAGAAGAGGCTAAGTTGGGGTTGGACGGGGCGCTGAGTCCCGTCAGCACGGCTGCCAGGATGGCAAATCGCCGCGCCCCTTACGGGGTCCCAGTGAAGTAGCACAAGGCATCTCCCTGGGTGTTCGATTTTCTCTGCAGTGGCCACTTCCTTTCGGTTCTTTCTCCTATGGCGGCAGATGGAGCTCGTAGAAAGCGTGATGTTGTCGATGTTATGACCGATTGCCTTGGCCACGGCTCCTACCACTGCTATCGCAGCCGGTCCTGGGACCTTGAAGCCGTCCAGTTTGGTAGTCACTTCCTTTGACAGGATCATGGCAGACTTCTTTCCAGCTCTTCTCTTAGGAGGACTTAGGCACTCAAACTCAGCATTGCTTCCATCTGTTTCCCTGTGAGAGGACACAGACGATGAGGCCACCTGGCTTGAAGGTATAATACTTAAGGCGATCTTTTTCTCCATCTCCACAGCATGTTTCCTCTTCACCTCCGCTTCCGCTTTTTCTCTTGGAGCCTCGCTGACACAGTGTCCAGTCCAGGCATGAAGAAAGTCGATCAATCCTCTCTTTGGCTGATAAGGAAGGCCATATTCTCCTCTTTTGTGGTCTTCTCAAGGGCATCTCTGTTCGCCACATCGAACAAGTCATCAAGGTCCCCTTGAAAGATCTCATTCATCCTTGCCGTTTTCGAAGCTCTTTTCTTGTGCTTCTGAAGACCCTCGTAGGCCTACACTAACTTGAGCAGCTTCACCTTGCTGTAACGCAGTATGGAGGTAGGGAGACTTGCCTTTTCCCAAATCTCTAGGACTCCTACGGTCTCCTTCGAAGCCTCAGCTTTTGTTTTCTTTTCCAGACCGTGGTGGAAGTAGAATTTTCAGAGCACTTGCCCATTTGAAGGGAGACGGCTCCCAGTGATGTTCTCCTCTGGGTGACCGATCAGCCACCACTGTTTATGAATAGAAACCATTGAACCTGTGAAAGAAAAGATTGCAATATTAAAGTTCTCTGTTCTGTTAGTGATTGCCTCTGAAAATGATAACTTTCAGATCCACAAACAACAAGTAATGTTCGTACCAATTTACCACCAAAAGAATGAAGAAGTTGGTGACCTTTAAACACCAAACAAACACTTCCAAAGGTAAATTAACTTGACTGACCGCCAACGTCAACTAAATAATGGACCAGGTGGCGGCTGCATGGGGGGAGATGAGAATGTATCCACTTGTTCCAAGTAGAACAAAAACAACATGTAGCCTAAAGTCTCTTACGCCTTTTATATTTTCACAATATGAACTCGAACAGCCCTAGTGATTGTGCGTATAGGCGAATAATGGACACTGTACGGCGCAGAACGAGTGAAATCTCCCCAGCATCGGCAAGTAGGCTCTCAATGGAGGACGTGCAGAAGGCCACGGTCACCAGCGGAAAGCTGTTGTGTTGGATCGTGTCCATATTAGTCAATAAATGCTCGAGTCGATGTCGCGGGTACAAGAGACCACAAGCTGCGAATATGAGCGTCCAAGATGAGGTGTCGGTCAAATACAAGACCAACGAAAAGTTGCGAGTTCACCACTTCCAGGCGAATCCCATTTTAAAAGAAGTCAGGGTCAGGGTAGAGCCGTTGAAGGCAGCAGAAGTGAACCGCCTTAGTCTTGACCAAGGAAAACCGAAGCCTGTGCGCTTCGGCATAGCGAGAGAGGCGCTTCAATGCCTGTTGGATTAGACGCTCTAGAATTGCCATCTGGTCTGTGCCAAAGGTCGTCCTCATAGATTATAGCGAGAAAATCTTCCTCCGGCACCGAGGTGATGCCGTTGATGCTTGAGGGAAATTGTGTGACACTGAAGACACTTCCCTACGGGACCCCTCTTCCTGCCCCCTTGCGCGGGATTTGCCGATCTCTCAAAAATTCAAATATAAAGATTGGCAGGCGTCCCCTCGCCTCCATGATACCGTCGATGCAGAGCATCCAACGTGGAGTGGAACTTTTGGAAGCTGCACTGCGCAGAAGACAGGTGGCCTCCGCTGTCCAGAAAAAGGCTAATCTAACATTTGCCCGGAACAGGGGTGGTGTACGACCACGAAGCGAGAGCGGAACGCAACTCATTCAATATAAACCTGTCGTTGAGGGTTATCCGCCTCTAGAGGTCAAGTTCAGTTGGCAGCCTTCCGCGACATCACGACGCGGATTGAATGCTTGCGGATCAGTATCTCGGCTAGAGAATGCAGAGAAAGCGGTCGCGAAGGATTCCGCCACGGACGCTGGGTCCGAGATTGCTGATTCAATTTCCTGGAGAACGGGAGGGGGGGTGGTCCTGCCAGAACTTGCTCTGAATCCTTTTGAATCGCTTCCATAACTCTGCTAGAGGGGTCTCCCGTAAAGTTAAGCCACGTATGCCGGCCAGGAAGAGCGACGTGTGTGCTTCCAAACATACCGGAACCTAGCCCTATCTCGAGGAAACTCACCGACAGTGAAGTCGTTCAGGCGGTGCTTATAGTGCAAGTAGGCCTTACGCTTCTGTTTGAGGGTCAACTTACACTCGGCTAACCACCAAAGAAGCAGTCGGAGTGCAAAACAGGCAGACGTTCTAGAAATTCATAGTAGTTCAGCCCACGGCAATGAGGTTGACGGAGAATAACTCAAGATCCTCATCCACCGACCTAAACTCCTTGACTGAGACAGGGAAATAAGTCAGTTCTTGAAATGCAGACCACAGCACCCACACCAAGCACTCCTGGGGTGGGCTCTCAGGCTCGCAGCACAGGAAATAATATTTCAATGGGAAAATGATCACAACCATGGAGGTCATCGACTATCCTCCCACCCCAAATCAGGCTGTGCATCCGGAGAGCACAAAGATAGATCGAGACAGGGAAATGAAGCGGTTATCGGGAAGTGATGGGTAAACTCATCCACATTTATGATGCCTATCTCCAGTTTGACGATCAGGTCAGCAAGGACATGACACCTGGGATCGATTGAGTAGTCTCCCCAGAGGAGGTGTCTACGGTTTAGATCTCCGAGCAAGAGAAAAGGCCTCGTCAACCGTGCCATGACACGGTGGATGTCTCACGCGTCGAATCGGCTGACGGTGGAATGTAAGTCAAAATAACTATACCTCCTATCCAGCTGCCCCTGCCCAGCTACTGCCTGAAAGGAGGTATTAATAGAAAAGAGAAGGATGGAAACTTAAATATCGCATCTTCCTGCACGATTCCAATCGATTGGTGGTGGGGACGGAGAACCCTTAGATCCCAGGAGGTTGGGCAGGGGGCACGCGGCCAGCATGGTCTCCTTTAAATAATAGCTAAGTGAAAATGGGAGGAGACGAGCCTCCGCAGCTCCACCCAGTTGGCCCAGAGTCTACGGCAATTCCATTGAAGGAATATACCTTCCATGCCTAGCTCAGCCCTGTAGGGGGCGCGGCGATTTGCCTTCCTGGCTGCGGTGCTGACGGGCCTCAGCGCCCCGTCCGGCCCCACCTTACCACTCTTCCTTCCTTCGCTAACCCCTAATCTCCGTCTCCTGTACCACTTCTCCCTCACTGTGCCCCTGCTTTTCCGTCGTCTCTTTACAACCACCTTTTCTCTACTCTTTTGTTGGCCCCTTCTTCTCCTGTCCATGGACCTCCGCGATCACGGTTCGGCGCTCATTTTCATCGCACAATCGAATACTTTGACGTAAAGATGTTAGGCGTGGTGACCTTAACCGCTCAGAAGTCTGTCACCAAGCTTGATCCGCTACTCTGATCAGCCTATCATGCTATGTGTGAGTTTGGTTCCGGGTTCCCAAGGGGTAGCGGTGAAGGCGTATAGCACCCGGCCTAGTGGTACCGGCCGGGGCTATGTAAAAGGCGCCCAGTAGTGCCGGTCCCTTGCTCGGGTAAGTGTGGGCCGCCATGGGCAGGGGTGTTGAATTTCACTTATTGGCTATGGATACTATTCTTGACTCACCAATTATCCAAAATGAACAAACAAAACCCCCACAAAAAACTACAGAAAAAAGCAAAAAAATAAAAGACCTCAGAATAATATTCGGACCGGCTTGTTGGTCCAGATACATAACGCTCAAAACCACAAGAAATGAACCATTTTGTGCACTCAAACTGCGAGAAAAACTACAAGTCGTTAGAGAAGAGTCACAACCAGAATTCTCAATCAATCCTGACCAAACAGAGACTACAGTTAAAGCCAAGTCAGAAAAAAAAATAAAAAACTACTGTCCCTCACCGCCTTAGGTGATAATCAGATAAAACCAACGGGAAAAAATAATCACAGCCTGAGAATAGGTACGAAATACTACTCCACAGATTTATGCCAAGGGATACAAAGGCTGTTTGAAGATGACGGCCATCAAATAGACTCTGTGTCCATCTTCGAGAGAAAATCGCCCACACGTTCAACTCCACTGAAAATTGCCAAAATAACATTCAAACAGCAAACCATCCCAGAAATAATTAGATTCGCAGGAACAACAATCCGGCTACAGGAAGAACTGCCCACTTCAATTCGATGTCGATCGTGCCTGATGTTTGGTCGCCCGGCCAAATATTGTAAAACTGATCCACAATTATGCTTCAAATGCAGCAAAAAAGGATACAACAGTGAACAATGCAAAGCAAAGGAAAAATGCATTAACTCTAGAGATATAAACACCACGCATTCAAGCAAACATGTCCGCACTTCAACTTCCATCAGGAGGTACGGATTAGAACTGTCCGTCTTGGCATCCGCAGGCACCAAGCCTTAAAGACATGGTCGAAGAAGGAAGAACTTTGAGTACTCCAACTTATGCTACCGTTGCTTCCACCACCAAAGCTCTAACCACCCAATTAACTTCCAAACCAACATTGGACCTAACAGTCCTCAACGAAACCTCAATATCCAAGGAACATAGCCTAGGACCACTAGAAAGCCCAAATTGAAAACCCCACCACATCTAAACTGTACCACCAACCATTAAGCACCCCGAAACAGACCTACCTAAAGCGCAATCACAAAAAAGAAGCCAACAAGCAGACCCTAAATCTGCCGCTTCTTCCTCCTCCTCACCAACTAAAAGCCCAGAAGTTGAAGCACCTCGAAGAAACAGCTCATCGAGCACAGAAACTATATGCTACGATAGCGAGCTACCCTCACCTCTCCACTAGACTCCTATTGCCCAGCATCTCAAGTCGAGAAAAAAGTACCGTCTGGCGCAAGCACACCAACACAAAATAGAAGTACAAAGCCCCCCGAAGACGTTCTCCTTTCCCAAATATCACCACATAGATTACCAACCTCTCCACCAAGGTCCACATATTCAACTACAAATATAGAAGAATTGGCAATAAACAAAGAACTCGATACCAATAAGAATGCCTCCAGACATTCACCCACTAGCAATAAAGTATTCATAACGAACCCTTTTGCCCGCTAGCCAAAAAGAAATGCCTCTATTTAGCACTCAGAGCAACACAAAAACAAAGCTGCAGTGCCCTCAGGTAAAATATAAGGAACCTCTCACTAAGATAACTAACAATACGGAAAAAAAAACATACAGAACCCGATAATATCAGGCACGTCAAAACAAACTATACACAAACTCTATACAAAGTCCGGTAGCTCCACCCTATACGGAGCCTCCAAGCCTCCTAAATAGATCTACAAACCAAAGAATATAACAAACAAACTCAAATCCTGCAATGGAATATTCGAATCATTCCAAAACTAATCACATAAAAAGACCCAGTGTGCATTTGTCTCAACGAGACTATGCACTCAAACCCGCAGCAGCATCTGAATAACAAATATGATTGTCATTTCTTTACAACTGACTCGACCAAAGGCAACGCAATCTACACGCGACGAAATATCCCACACACGCAATACCAGTTAAACATGCCCCTAAATGCCATAGCCGTTCGGCTACATTGTCTAGAGCTCATAACAGTATGTTCTATATACTTGCCCGCTAACCTGCCCCTAAACCGCCAGGACATTGAAGCCCTCTTTGACCAACTACCAGAGCCATTTCTCATCCTTGACAACTTCAACGCCAGAAGCCACTACTGGAACGACACGAAAACAAATACTCGAGGACGCATCATAACAGACCTAATAGAGGGCCAATACATAAACATCATCCTAAATACAAATACCCCAACACATTATCACCAACAAACCAACACTGTCTAACATAGAATAACCTCCCTTAATTTTCCCACATAAACTCATTGGAGCGCTTACTTAGACCTATGTGGTAGCAATCACTACCCAATATTAATTAAGCTTCTTGCTCAAAGAGCCCCACTTTCCAGGAAACGATTGAATTATTATAAAGCAAATTCGACCGCCTTCAGATTGACGACAGCCAAACTCCAACCCACTCCAGAGGCGAATATGTGCTATTTCACGGCAGAACTACAGAAAGCAGCTCGGGAACACATCCCAAAGACTAACTACAACACCAGCCAGCGCACTACTCCATGGTGGAACCAACAGTGCCAAGACGATAAAAGAAAACGTGATAAAGCGCACAGAATTTTCATAAGAACTAAAACGTTACAGAATTACATGGACTATAAAAGAGCATCTGCCATCGCCCGAAGGACCTTCAAAGAACCTAAACGGGCTTCCTGGAAACAATATGTATCTAAAAAAATTTGGCGACAAATCAAAAAGATATTAGGACAGCGCAGCCTTAATCACCTCCCTATCCTTGCTATTAACGGAAATACCATTAGCAATCAAACCCAAGTCGCTAACATAATAGGGCATTCCCTCAGGACCATTTCTAAAGGATATCGAAACAAGACCTTTTTAACGCTGAAAATTCTAACAGAATCAACAAATTTAGACTTCTCAACCAATAAAATACTTCCGTACAACAATCCTTTCTCTATGAACGAATTACAAGCATGCCTAGAAGAAAGCCCGAACACAGCCCCTGGAGATGATGAAATTTCAAACCTCATCGTAAGTAAAATCCACCCAAACGCCTTAGAGCTACTGTTGGACATTTATAACCGCATCTAAACTAATCGCTCATTCCTATATGATTGGCGTCTTGCGCTAGTTCTGCCCTTTTTAAAACCTGAAAAGAACCCATCAAACCCAACGAATTATAAACTGATTTCCTTGACACCATGCCATGCAAAATATTAGAAAGAATGGTCAATGCTACAAGGGGTAGTCAATAAGTTTTAAAATTCGGATATAAGGAAACGAGATATGAGGAAAAGTGTTTTATTATTTTTCAATATAACTACCCTCGACTTCAATGCACTTGCGCCACTTGTCCGTGAGGCTTCGAATTCCCGACAACCAGAAATCTCCCGACTGCTCTTCAATCCACTCCTGGACGGCGAGCTGGACATCTTCATCGTCCCCAAACCGGCGTCCACGCAGTGCAGCCTTGAGCTGGCGGAATTAAAAGTAATCGCTAGGGGCCAGATCTGGACTGTAGGGTAGGCGGTTGAGCTCCTTGAATCCGCACTCGCGCAGGGCAGCTTGTGCAACTCTGGCCTTGTGGACAGGGGCATTGTCGTGGAGGAGCAGGACCGCGCGTGTCAACTTGCCACGCCACTTCTGACGGATGCACTTCTTCAAGCCAGCCAGTTCCTCGGCGTAATATTGGCCTGTGATGGTCCTTCCACGAGGCGCATAGTCCACCATCAACACTTCCTCAGAATTTGAGAAGATGGTGGCCATGATCCTCCCGGCTGAGGGTTGGGTCCGGAGCTTGATGGGGGTCGTAGAGCCACTGTGCTTCCAGGCCATGCTTTCGAGCTTGGTCACGGGATCCCAGTGATGGAACCACGTTTCATCACCTGTCACTATGCGTGACTCGAATCCCACCGGCTATTGGTTGTACAGGAGCAGCAGCTCCTCCGAACTTTGACGACGTTGAAGTCAATCATGGGGCGTGAGGTTTTGGGAGATTTCTAGGGACCCAACGGGAAGAGACCTTGGTCATGGCCAAATTGTCGTGGATGATGTTGATAACACTTCCATGTGATATTCCAAGTTATCGCTTGATTTCTTCGACCTTCACCCGTCGATTTTAGAGGATCATCCTCTCCACACGGGCCACATTGTCCTCGTTGGTCACGTCTGACGGGCGTCTTGGACGGGGGTCATCTTCAAGGGACTCACGACCATGGCGGAACTCCCTATTCCAGCGAGCAATGGTTGCATAGGAAGGGGTGGTGTCGGTGTACACTGCAACCATGCGTTCATAGATCTCTTTTGCATTTTTGCCTTCCTTGGTCAAATATTTGATCACTGCGCGGTGCTCAACCTTCTCCATTGTTGAAAAATTTGTGACTGACGATCTGCGATCAGCTACTGCTTCTTAAATAGACGAGGCAGGAGCGTGGGGCTGCAGGTCCTGACTTGTCATAACTTGTCCTAACACCCTCACAAACAGCCATCCCCCTTCCTCTGTTTTGCCCTTTGATTCGCAAAACCTATTGACCGCCCCTCGTGGATTGAAATGGTATTTAAAAAACAAACAACCTTCTGTCCTGAAACCAATATGCTTATAGAAAATACCGCTCAACACTAGATCCTTTAACCCTCCTTAAACACGACGTCGGCCGAGCATTCAGCGAAGGGAAATTTGTCACAGCGGTCTTTATGACATTGTCAAGGAGTATGATACGGTTTGGCGACGTTATATACTCAATAACATACACGAGATAGAAATCAGAGGTCCATTCGCACTCTTCATCAAAAACTTCCTTAACAATAGAAAATTCAAAATAGATCTCCATGAAGCCCAGTCTACACAATTCAGCCAACACGAAGGAGCACCACAAGTAAATGTGCTCAGCACAACCCTCTTCATAATAGCCATCAATAATTTGACTCTCCAAGTACCACCTACTATTAAATGTTCATTATATGTGGACGACTTGGCAATTTAGCTCCCATGCACCAGCGCAACAGAAGTATTAAATTGCCTACAAGAAGCAATAGACAAAATAGAGAACTACTCAGTACAACACGGCTTCACAATTTCAAGTGAAAAAACAACCTCCATAACCTTTACAAGAAAAAGACAAATTCCGCATATCCCATTGCTACTTGAACGACGCCCAATCATCTTTCAAAATAACATAAAATTTCTAGATCTCACATTGGATCAGAGGCTGACATGGAAACCCCACATCCTAAGCCTACAAAGACGGTGCTATAAAGCCACAAACATTCTGACAAAACTGTTGCATCATCACTAGGGGGCAGACAGAAGCACCCTCCTGTAAAATTACGAGACTTTCATCTTGTCCAAAATAAACTACGGATCTCATCTGTACGGAGCAGCATCAAAATCTGTAATCCCGGAATTAGATCCTTTACAAAACCAAGCCCTCCGTCTAGCCACCGGTGCCTTCAAATCTACCCCAACATCCTTACTTTGTGCTGAGACCGGAATACTACCTTTGCGTCACCAAAGACAAGTTGCAAAACTCAAATACCTTGCACGTCTTTGAAGACATCACAATAAACTAAAACGAATACTAAAAAATACGCTACCAGCAGACAATCCAACGACCCGCAGCTACATCACCTACACAGTAAGGGTTGAAAAACTCTTATAAAGTTTAAACTTGCCAGAGCCAAACATCCTCATTGATAACTACTATACTATTCCTCCGTGGATTATTCAAACTTCAGTAATATGTCAAAACCATCTCCCATGTTCGAAATCGACAATGACGCCCGTAGTGCTATCTAACATTTTCCAGGACCACCAAAGGTCCCATCAACCATGTCAGTCCATTTTCACAAATGGATCGAAGTCGGCGGATGGCGTGGCATGTGCGATTTCAGGCAACGTGACTCTATGCTGGTGTCCCTCTCATGTAGGGATAAAAGGCAATGAAGACGCTGATAGAGCTGCAAAATCAGCAGTGGCAGATAACGCATTGCCCACTGAACCAAAATACCACAAAGATTATTATAACCTCTTTGTCGAGGCAGTTAAAAACCATTGGAAGTCTGAATGGTATATACACGGCCATCAACATCTACGACAAATCAAAGATGACGTCAACAAATGGAAAAGCTCTTCCAGAAAATCTCGAAGAGATAAAGTCGTCTTAGGACGCTTACGACTAGGACACGCGAAGCTAACCTACAGCTATCGCTCCGCAAATTCTCTCCCACCACAATGCACTATTTGCAACGGCCAGTTATCTATCCCGCACGTAGTACTAACCTGCGCTAGGTTCCACCGACACCGGAAAAAATATTTGGGTAACAGCCCAACACTGAAGAAAGTCCTCGGCGACGAACCCCAAACAAGTACGGCATTGATAGCAGACTTAAAGGAAAGTAAATTATATACTAAAATATAGAAAAAGAAAAGAAGCAAAACCCGATAAAAATTATGAAAATTCGCTTCTTGCAATTTTAAAAACATTTTAATTCATTTACAATTTCATTATACCACCCATTCATTTCAATTCACTTCATCCATCACATCACCATTCACATACTTATGACTATTATTCACGCTTTTAAATTTTAATCACTATAGAAATACCATGCGTATTTAGACCCATAAATGGTTGAAAGAGGGCATAAAATGCTTAAAAAAAGAAGTTAATATGTTCAAAAACCGACTTGATGAATCCTTCAATAGTGTAAATATAACGTAGTAGGAGCATAGATTAAAACGTCATATGAAATAAGGAGTTGGGAATAAAATAAAATGAAATGAGCAATAAAAAGATGCCAGCGACGCCTTCCTGCATGGAGCGAATGTGAATTCCCCTTTTCTTCTTCTGTCTGTCCTATAAGTATATTATTTTCACCCTGGTTCGAAGAAGCGTGTTCGTGTATTAGAGGATAGCTGAACCTGCATGTCAAGGTTACACGTGTAGATAAGTGTGTACCGTAGAATTGAAATAATTATAACAGGCATGTAAAGAAAGGTCAAATGATACACATGTAGATAAGTGTGTACAGTAGAATAGAAATATTTTTAAAAAATCCTGTAAAACATATGTATATTAGGTTGACGAATAAGTTATTGCGTTTTTTTAATGTTGTGTTGATTTAAGTTTTGTTGACGTGATTTGTGCACATATTAAGAAACAATAATAAATAATGAGAGCAAAATTTGCAAAGGTAACAGCGTAGATTATTAGGCTTTTGCTTAAGCTACGTCTTGAAGTTGAGTAATAAGTCATTGCGGTTCATTTAAAAGTTGTGTTAATTTAATTTTTGTTCTGTACTCTCAAAATGGAATGTCAAGTTGAAAGAAAGGCGCATTTTCGACACTTGTTGTTATTAATTTTCAATCGAGACGGGAACAATGCAAACGCAGCCAAAGCTCGTTGCGATATTTGTGCTGTGTACGGAGAAAATGCTTTATCAGAAAGGACAGATAAATGGTGGTTTGCACGTTTCAAAAACGGTCATCTCAATCTTAATGACGAAGAACGTTCTGGTCGTCCCATTAAGTTGGATAAAGATCGATTGAACGACCTTCTTCATGAAAATCCTTGTCAATCGACTAGGTAATTGGCTGTACAATTGGTGTGTGATCAAAAAACTGTAGTGAATCAGCTTCATTCGATGGGAAGAGTTAAAAAACTCGGTGCATGGGTTCCGCACGCTTTGAGTGAAAGCAAAAAAAACTTCCACGCACCACGATTTGCGAAGGTTTGCTTGCTTGTCCCAAGGCTACTAGTTGATATAAGGACAGATTTCTTCACCGCATCATCACTGGCGACGAAAATTGGTGTGTTTATTTCAACATGAACTGTCGAAAACAATGGCTTATTCCCAATAAAAAAACACTTCCGCTATTAAAGCACGGACTTCATCCACGAAAGACGATGTTGTGTGTGTGGTGGGATTGTGAAGGCATCATTCTTTATGTGCTCCTTGCGAACAACGAGATTGTCAATGCAGAACTTTACGTTCAGCAAATTTATCGACTTGCCGAAACTATTCGTGAAAAACGACCTCATTGACGTTATGGAGGCCTTCTGCAACACGACAATGCTCCTCTTCACATTGCTATTATGATAGAAAACGCCATCCAAACGCTTAATTGGGAAATCCTGCCGCATCCTCCATATTCGCCAGGCTTGGCTCCATCAGATTTCCATCTGTTCGGATCGCTCTCCAACAATTTGCGCGGCGTTTCGTTCAATACTGATGTGGAATTAAGAACCTGGTTAGACGAATTCTTCGAGTCAAAATACAGAGATTTTTATTGAAAAGGCATAAAAAACTAGTTGAATGTTGGGAAGAAGTCGTAAATAACAACGGAGAATACATTATTGATTAAATTGCATATTGTTATCAATTAAAAATGAATTTTTTCTAAAATTGTTAATGATAATGAATAAATTTGATAAAACCGCAAGAACATATTCCTCAACCCATTACAAAGGGTACACATGTAGAGTTGAAATAGTTAAAAAAACATCATGTAAAAAAAAGCATGATACACTAACGTTAGAAAGTGGTAGGTAACATCTTATGTAAGCGGACTGGCCTTAAGCGGATCTTAGGGTCTTTGCTGGTCCATGTTTCTGTAGTTCTGTAGTTCTCTCAATTAATCACACTGTTTTTTCTCTTCCTCAACCTCTCTTTCAATCTTTCTCTCAACTTCATTTAATCTCACTCTTTCTTTCCATATCTCTTGTTCTCAATATATCGCTCTCAATACCTCACTCATCTTTCTTCTAATTTCTCTCTCAACCTCCCTATCGATATCTCCATTAATATCATTCTCTCACTCTATCTCTATCAATCTCTGTCAGTTTCTCCCTCCCTCTCTCATCAATAGAACTCTTTCAATCTCACTTTCTTATTTTCTAACTCTAATATATCATTCCCTCTCAATCTCTAACACATTTCTGTCACTCTTTATCTCAATCTCACTCTCTCAATCTCTTTTCCTCAATTGCTTAAGCTCTCTTTAAATCTCTATCAATCTCACTATATCTAATCTATCTCTCAATATCTCATGCAATATATCTCTCTCCTCATCTCTCTCAAAACCTCTCTCATTCAATGTCTTTCAATCTCTCTTTTAGGTTATTTCTTAATGTCTGTTAATCTCTCCATAAATTTCTCTCGAATTCTATAATTCCAAATCTCTCATTATCAATCTGTCTCATCAAATCTCACAAGCTCCTCGGAATTTACATCTCTCAATTTTCTCTCAAACTCTTTATCAATCTCTCCCAATATATTTAATAATCCCTCTCTCTATCTCACTCTCTCACACTCTATATCTCAATCAATCTCAATCTCTCTTAATCTCTTATTTATTCACTCTAGCTCTTTCAATCTTTCTTTCAATATATCACTGTAAATACACCCCCCCCCTCGCTCAATATCTAACTCAATCAATCTCTTTACATCGCTTCTCTCGCGTCCTTCCTTTTTCTACTCTATCCTTCTTTTTCACTTTTATCCTATCTCTGCCACTTATACAAAAATAAAAAGAAAAAACTTCTCCTATCGTGTCACTCTTACCCTTTTTTCCCTCTATCTACATATATCGACCTAGCAGCTACCTCATGCGTCAGAAGAGTGGCTTTGGAACCTCTATAAACAACGCCAATCGACGCTCACTGGTTGCGAAAAACTAGTACTAGAGGTGTTCTAGGGGTTGGGGCACGATGAATGGGATGAGAGTATTGCCCCGTTAACCCCTTCCCTGGCGGGTAATTATTGAGTATTCCCAGTGACCGTTGACAGGTGCCTCTGGTAGCATCGGTCTTGGGGGCGGCCCTTTGTTCCCAGGTTGGTTGCCAGGCCAATAAAAAGCCTTCGGTCGAGTCTCTTGGTGTGGCATGATATCCATTGAACACAGCCCCGAGATCCTGGCCGTCGTGAAGGGAACTAGTAGGAGTTTAGTACAGGGCGTGCTCCGTTGTTCATCTGGTGAGAAATCGATGGCCCCTTCGGGGAACGTCAGTGCTGCTTGGTTAGGAGCCACGGCACGCCGAGGTTTGACGACTCGGTCGGACGAACAACATCCCATGGAGCGTGCCTTCTGAGAGATCCGAAAAGTCTCCAAAGGATAAGCGGGTTCGACTCACGCGGGGCAAAATCTCCACCCCCATTTTTTATTTACTGATTGGTCGCAAAGCTTCTACTGTCATAAAGTGTTCAAAATGACCGGCAAGAAAGGACCAGGAGCACTCAAATACACGTGCGCAATATGCCAGATAGAAAGGGGGTGCGTGGACTTTCCGGAGGGGTATTACTCAAAATGCCACCCAGCCAGTTCCTGCACTAACTGCATTCTAAACGGCCAAATTAAGGAGTTAAAAGAAACATGCAGGGCTTCCGAGGAGAGGCCTAGGAAGTTGGAGGAGAAACTAAAGAGCCTAGAATTGGAACACGCCGGACTGATTCGCAGGCTTGAGGTTAGGATATCAGAGCTAACCTCAAGCCCTATAGTAAACACTGCATCTGCAGTAATACCTCCAAAGCTAGGTCCGCATGCTACAACGAATAAACCAGCGAAGAAAAAAAAAGGAAGGGAAAGAAGGAGGAAGAAGAGAAAGTTGAAACAGAAGATAAAGTAGAAGCAGAAGAAGAGAAAGTTGAAACGGAAGATAAGGTAGAGGCAAAAGAAAAAAAGGTAGAAACAGAAGAGTATATAACAAAAGAAGATAAGGGAGGGAGATGAATAAAAAAAAGAAGAAGGAGAAAAAGAAGAGCAAGAAGAATGAAATGGAGAAGAAAGGAAGAACCGGGAGTTCGTTTCAGGAAGGAAAGCCTCAAACCTCTGTAGGGAAATGTCCGAGGGTTACCCTTGTGGGCGATTCCCAAGCACGAGGTTTGCAGCCCCTGCTAGCGGCCAGTCTTCGCACTAGTGTGAAGGTATGCTGCCAGCCAGGACGGGGAAACGACCACATCAGGGTAGAGGCTGAGAAATCTCAGATCTCCGAGAATTCAGTCGTTGCTCTGATGGTGAGTGGCAATGACCTCTACCTCCGAAGAGGAAAAGTAGGCCACAGTGAGAAAATTCTCAGCACACTCATGAGAGCCGTGGACGACTGCGGATTGAGAACTCGCAAACAAGTCATTGTAGGGATTCCCCAGAAGAGGTTCTAGCCGGCAGCTCACTCATGGAACGTGACCTTGAACCAGCGCCTGGCCGACCTCTGTACGGCGGAGAGGGTCTTCTTTCTGGACCCTTGCCGCACCTTTTACGGTAGAAACGACCTCTACCAAAGAGATGGAGTGCACCTTTCATTCAAGGAAAAGGCTGTACTCTGTAACTTAATCCAGGATGTCGTGGAGCGGATGCAGAGGAGCGTCCGACCCAGAGTGAAGGCCGACGTAAGACAGTATGCCCGTGTCACTCCTGGAACGACCTTCTTAGATGTGGCAAAGAGGGGTACTGCCGCACAAAAGAAGCCGGGAAACGGAAGAGCGTAGGGAGTCCTACACTGGGGGACTCCCTCAAAGTTCTTTTGTTCAATGCGAGGTCAATCAGGAATATGTTTCTTGAGCTCCGTGGCCTCGTAGAAACAGAAGAACCTGAGAGGGTTGGATAAAAACCTCAAGCCGAGATTTGGAATGTGAATTCACGATTTCCAGGTACTAGCTCTTCCTGAAAGATAGGCCAGACAGAGAGAGTGGCGTTGTGTTGTTATATGTCAAGGATACACACAACTCGACGGATTGCAACATCGTATCTGACCATGAACTACTAGGTGTTGATCTAGAGATAGGTCCTGTCAGATACAAGACCCTGGTGCTTTACAGACCCCCTGCAGAATTCTTATAACAGGACAAGAGTCTGTACCAGCTGTTGGGTGAACTTGTAAAAGACAGAGTGTGTATCACCATGGGTGACTTCAATACCCATGTTAACTGCGAAATGAGAGAACCCTGTGGCGAGAACGCACTACTCCTGGAGTTCGCGAACAACGAGTTCCTGACTCAATGGGTGTGATAGCCAACGAGAGGAGACAATATCCTTGACTTGGTTTTCACCTCTGAGGATGACATCCTTGAGGACCTCTCTGTTGGCGAAGAGCTCGGTGGCAGTAATCACCGACTAATTAGATTTGTAGTCAAAGTCCCCAACGCAGGGCCTGCAACTAGTAAATCGAAGAAGCTTGATTTGAGAAGACCAGACTTTGCCGGTCTTCTTGCCGGACTGACTGACGCGAGGCTAGAAGTGTGTGAGGCTGTTGAAGACTCGTGGAACAGTTTCAAAAATACATTTATCTGAAATGCACCAGTCGGTCTTCTGTTTAACCAAAGTGGTTTAATCGAGAAATCGGCCAACTGCTTAGGGAAAAGAGAACTGTGTACTGGCAATCGAAGATCTCGGGTGACTTTGACAAATATCGGAGGCTAGCCAGCAGAGTGAAGTCCAGCAAAAGGGCGGCTAAGCGTTCTGAGGAACTCCGAGTGGCGAGACTCTGTAAAGAGAATCCCAAGGAGTTTTTTGGATATGTAAAGAGCCGTAAACCAATCCGTCGAACGATTGGCCCTTCAAAGAATGAGAAGGGGCCATTAAAGCACTCAGATGCAGAAAATTCTAACCTCTTTAACGAGTACTTCTTTTCTGTGTTTACTGAAGAGTGTGGTCTTATCCCCCCAGCCAACGGATTCCTATTCAGGGGAAAAGCTGGAGGATATGGACTTCACCGAAGGAGAAATAAAAAAGAAGATCACAGACCTAATGACGAATAAGACACCTGGCCCGGATGGGTTTCTACCTAAAGTGTTGAAAGAAGTACGCGATCAAGTATTACGACACCTGAGCGAAATCTTCAACATGTCAATCCGGACCAAATGCGTTCCTAGAGACTGGCATGAAGCGGAGGTGACTCCTATCTTCAAGAAAGAAGGCCGAAGCCAACTGTGGAACTACTGACATATTAGTCTGACTTCGATAGTCAGTAAACTCATGGAAAGCATCATGGTGGACAAAGTGACGTCGCATTTAGAGTCAAATCTGCTACTGAGGAGTTCCCAGCACGGCTTCTGAAGGCAACGGTCATGCCTGACGAACCTTGTGGAATTCTTCCACTTCGTGTTCAGTGAGCACAATCGGGACAAGGCGTTCGATGTGTTGTACTTAGACTTTCAGAAAGCCTTTGATATAGTACCACACCGCCGCCTTCTCCAGAAAGTGCGAGCGCTAGGCATAGTCGGAAAAGTAGCAGGCTGGATAGAGCTATAGCTAAATTTCAGACGGCAACGGGTGGTGGTGAATGGACAGGCTTCTGAGTGGGTGCCCGTTACTAGCGGTGTGCCTCAAGGTTCTGTCCTGGGACCAATACTATTCATCATCTACGTTAACGACATCTACGGTGACATGGTTGCCAACATTTCTAAATTTGCCAACGATAACAAGCTTGGTATGAACGTTGCAAATGATGGAAATACTGCCCGCTTGCAAGATAATTTTCTGAAGATTGGGGAGTGGTCGGATACGTTGCAAAGTCCTTTCAACGTGAACAAATGCAAAAGTGATGCATATCGGCTACCGAAGCCCCCAATCACTCTATATCCTTAAGGGCACTGATCTTGAATCCACCGACACTAAGAAGGACTTAGGTGTATTGAGGTGGAGAACAAAGCCCAAAAGATGTTAGGGTATATAAATTGATAGTTTGGATATCGGAACAAGTAGATAGTACTGTGTCTGTACAACTCCCTCGTCCGACCTCACCTGGAGCATACCGTACAATTTCCGAGTCCTTCATTTAGAAAGGACATCGCGAGATTGGAACGCGTGCAAGCCAGGACAACCAAATTTATTTCCTCTATCAGACATAAAAGTTATGAAGATAGATTAAGGGAATTAGATATGTTCTCGCTGGAGACCCGGAGACTACGTGGTCAGCTTATCGAAGTGTTTAAAATACTTCGAGGCTTCGACAGACTGGACTACGGGGATATTTTCCAGTTCGGCGAGGGAAGAACTAGAAATCATGGCAACAAACTTGAACTGAAGCGATACCAACGTGATCCGTGTGGGAAATTCTTCACATACAGTATCTGTGGTAGTTGGAACGCACTTCCGACGGAAGTTGTCAACAGTGAATCTGTTGACCAGTTTAGGTCAAGACTAGATAGAGTCTTTCGATTTCACCGTTAAGATCCTTGCGAGTGATCTTCAAGGTTGCCAAAGGACACCTTCGAGGATTGCGCCAAAAGTACACTGCTTGTATGAACCATAAGGTCTTCTAGGGTACTTATTTTCCTTGTAGCTCCTTGTAGCTCTCAAACTCTCTCTTTCTTTTAAACTCTCGCAATATATCGCTAATCTTTCCCTCTCTTAATCTGTCTAATTCTCTCTCCCAGCCT
Organism: Ceratothoa steindachneri; assembly: GCA_963969495.1. NCBI lineage: Eukaryota > Metazoa > Arthropoda > Malacostraca > Isopoda > Cymothoidae > Ceratothoa > Ceratothoa steindachneri. The sequence goes on along the minus strand of OZ018330.1, from coordinate 78,358,162 downwards.
CCCTCTCTATATATCTCTCAAATATTTTCTTCAAACCCTCTCTCTCAATTTCCCTCTGAATATCTATCTCTCAATAATATCTTTATCAATCTCACTCTCCCAATCTTTCTATCAATCGCACTCTCTCTCCATCTCTCTTGTTCTCAATATATCTTGCTTTCAATCCCTCTTTCATCCTTATCCTAATCTCTTCAATCTCTTTATCTCACAATCTCTATCTTAAGTTCTTTTTCAATCTCTAGTAATATCTGTCTCTCACTACCTCTCTCTCTCTCTCTCAATCGCTCTTTCATCAATACTACTCTCTCAATCTCCCTTTCTTAATTTCTAACTTCCAGCCTCTCTCTCAATCTTTCTCTCAATTTTTATTTCAATCTCTACTACATCTCTATCACTCTTTATCTCAATCTCTCTATGTTAATCTCACTCTCTCATTGTCTCTCCCAATCTCTTTTCCTTAATTTGTCATTCTTTTTCAATCTCCTTCAATCTCCCTCAATCTCTCCAATCTCTATCTCAAGAATAAGAAGAGAGGAGGAGGAGGAGAAGATGAAGAAGAAGAAGAAGAGAGGAGTAGGAGGAGGAGAAAAAGAAGAAGAAGAGAGGAGGAGAAGAAGAAGAAGAGAGAAGAAGGAGAAGAAGAAGGGAGGAGAAGATTAAGAATAAGAAGAGAGGAGGAGGAGGAGAAGAAGAAGAAGAATAAGAAGAGAGGAGGAGGAGAAGAAGAAGAAGAAGAAGAAGAAGAAGAAGAAGAAGAAGAAGAAGAAGAAATGAGTGAAATAAAAAAGAAAAGATGAAGAGAAGAAGAAGAAGAAGAGATGATGAGGAAGAGGAGAAGAAGAAAAGAGGAGGGGGAGGAGGATCAGAAGAAGGAGAGAGGAGGAGGGGGAAAAGAAGGAGAAGAAGAAGAATAAGAGATGAGGAGGAAGAGGAGAAGAAGAATAAAAAGAGATGAGGAGGAGGAGGAGAAAAATAAAAGAAGAAGAAGATGAAAGGATATACCGAGATACAGGCGTGCAAGGGCCAACCGACCCACTCGAAGCAGCACTAAAAGTATTGCGAATTCTTTATGAGTCACGATGACAATTGTTTATTCTCCTCTATTACCCCACAATTTTCGAAATACTTGTCTAAACGATGTTTAAATATATTCAATGATTCAATTCCCACCACTTCAGCTGGCAATCTGTTCCACTTGTCTATGACTATACGTGAAGAAATCTTTTGCTATAATAGTCTCGAACTTACGACCCTCGAGCTTGAAACCGTTATTTCCGCGGGTATTGTTCACTTCACTGAAGGTAAAGAGGCGCTCAAAATTTAACTTATCGTAACCTTTCAGTATTTTAAAAACTTCGATCAAATCTCCCCTTAGTCTACGCTTTTTAAGAGATGGTAATTTAGTTGCTCTTCTCTGCACCCTCTCCATCCTGTCAATACCCTGACGTAAAAGGGTGACCAAAATTGAACGGCATATTCGAGATGGGGTCGAACCAAGGATTTATAAAGCGGGACTATTACGTCATGAGATTTATAATCGAAATTATGCGAGATGAAACCCAAAACCTTATTCGCTCTCTTTGACGCCTGCATACACATCTCAGAGGGCTTGAGATCCTTGGTTATAAGGACACCCAAGTTCCATTCCTCCTCCACAGAATCAAGATTTCTACCGCTCATATTATACTGAAATTATTTATTAAAATAACCCATGTGCACGACTTTACACTTTTCGACATTAAAACCCATCTGCTATTATTTATCCATTGAATAAGCTTTTCTAATTCTTCCTCTAGGGATGCCCTATCCTCATCTGTAAGTGCGCTTCCCATGAGCTTTGTATCGTCCGCGAATTTAATCAACCCCCTTTTTAACCCTTCTTTAAGGTCATCAATGAAAATAAGAAAAAAAACTGGACCCAGGACCGACCCCTGGGGAACGCCATTCGTAACTGATTTCCAATCTGACTGCTCACCGTTTATTACCACTCTCTGTTCTCTATTATTAAGCCAAACTTCTAACCAGCGCAATACATTGCCACGCAGACCGTGTCCGTGACATTTGTTTATTAACCGCGCATGGGGGACTTTGTCGAACGCCTTCCTAAATTCCAAATATATTACGTCCACAGCTCTATTATTATTGTCTATGAAAAAATCTATAAGATTCGTTAGGCAAGATCTTCCTTTTCGGAACCTGTGCTGCGTGCCCTTGATGAGGCCATTGTTCTCCAAATGTTCAACAATTCTGTCTCGCACATTTTTTTCCATCAGTTTACCAATCACCGATGTCAGACTAACCGGTCGATAGTTCCTGGCCCTGCTTCTGTCATCTTTCTTGAAGATTGGTGTGACGTTTGCCAGTTTAAAGTCGCGCAGGACGACCCCACCTTGAAACAACATCTCGAACACCAACGCCATAGGCTCCGATATTACATCGTTTAATTGTATCAGTAGTCTCGTACTAATACCATCCGGACCTGGAGTTTTTCTAATTCTAAGTTTCTCTATGTAATTCCTTACTTCTTCAAGTGAAAATTTGATATCGCTAAGTACGGTATGATCTGTCTCCCTAAAAGGTGGATTATACAAATCTGGAATTGGACGATCCCTCTCGATTGTGTAAACGGTTGAAAAAAAGTTATTTAAAATAATCGCCATCTCATTTGATTGGCCAATTAACTCCCCATTTTAATTTAACAGTGGACCTACCGTGCTCTTTACAGGATTCCTATTACTTACATACCGGAAAAAAGATTTGGGATCTTCCTTACATTGATTTGCGATTTTAATGTCAAAATTTCCTTTTTGAACTTCTAACTAGTCTCTTAACCTCTCTCCTGAGGTTGATGTACGCGTTATAATTAGCTTCTGTTCTATTACTTTTTCAGCGTTTATAGGCAGTGTTTCTATCCCCTAATTTAATGGCTATAATATTGTTAAACCACTGAGGTTTATTCTCAGTGTTTTCGCGTTTTATTTTAAATGGAACTTGCTCTCTTTCTACAGTTTTTATTTCGCTTGCTAAAAATTCGTAGGCTTCCATCCTCGAACGACCCTCAAAACTTTGCTTGAAATTTTTACTCCTGATTTCTTTTCGCATTGAGTTAAAATCCGCTCGTATAAAATCTGGAATTTGCATATGGTTATCCTGAGTCTTGGTGTCTGCGTTTATTTTAAAACGTATGATATTATGATCAGAAGTCCCTAAATTTTCCCCAACCTTAAATTTTGAAATCAGAATTTCATTATTCGTCATCACTAGATCCAATACTCTAACAAATAATTTTCTTGCATAAAGTCTACGAGTCTCACCCCAACTCCATCGTCGCAATACAACGTCTCGTAGTTTACATTCGCATTATTGAAATCACCCATTATGATGCTGTGTTTATCGCGTATGAAGTTACTTAGAGAATTGTACAAGGTTAGATCGTTCTCTTTGCTACAGGAAGGTGGTCTGTAAACTAAAGCGATTCTCAAATCTAAGCTTTTTGACTTAATATCGATGCCTACGAAGTTGAAAAAGTCGTTTACTTCAACATGTTTGAAAATAGATTTTAATTTATCAGAAACGTATATTAAGACGACCCCTACGATACTATTTCGTCGGTCTTTGTTAAATAGTTTGTATCCTAGAATCTGATACTCGCCCAAAAAGTTCCTCTCAAGGTTTAGCCATGATTCTGAGATTGCTATAATATCTAATCTTTCCGATGAAGCTTTTAAACTCCGCTATTTTAATTCTGATACTACGAGCGTTTGTATACGAAACTTTAAGAAGAAGAAGAAGAGAACAGGAAGACGAAAACAACAAGGAGTAACAACAAGGAAAGAAGGTACCCTAGAAGACCTTACGGTCCATTCAAGGAGGGTACCTTTGGATTAGCAATCGAGCGGGCACATGGCTGCTCAATTGTTTTGCGTCCCTAAACGGCCACATTTCAAGACCTTGTCTAGTCTTGACTTGAAATGACCAACAGATTCAATGTTGACAACTTCCACTGGAAGTGCGTTCCACATACCGCAGATACTGTAAGTGAAAATTTTTTCACACAGATTGTGGTTGTAGCGCTTCAGTTCAAGTTTGAAGCCGTGATTACGCGTTCTGTTCTCACTCAGTGTGAAAATATCCCGGTAGTCAGCATTGTCAAACCATCGAAGTATTTTGAAAACTTCGGTAAGCTGACCACGCAGTCTACGGGTTTCCAGCGAGAACAGATCTAATTCCCTTAGTCTATCCTCATAACTTTTATGTCGGATAGAGGGAATCAGCTGGGTTGCCCTAGCGGGAACGCGTTCCAATCTCGCGATGTCCTTTCGCAATGAAGGACTCTAAAATTGTACGGCATACTCCAGGGGCGGTCGGACAAGTGAGTTGTACAGGCACAGTACAATCTCCTGGTTCTGATAACCAAACTATCGCTTAATATAGCCTAGCATCCTTTGGGCCTTTTCCTCCGCCTCAATGCACTGTTTCGAGAACTTGAGGTCACTAGTGATTGTTACACCCAAGTCCTTCTCAGTGTCGGTGGATTTAATAGCAGTGCCCTTAAGGATATACTGAGATTGCGGGTTTCTGTGGCTGATATACATCACTTTGCATTTGTTCACGTTAAAAGGCATTTGCCACGTGTCCGACCACTTCCCAATCTTCCGAAAATTATCTTGCAAGCGGGCAGTATTTCCATCCTTTGCAACGTTCATACCAAGCTTGGTATCGTCGGCAAATTTGGAAATCTTAGGCGACCATGTCACCGTCCATGTCGTTGACGCAGATGATGAATAGTAGTGGTCCCAAGGCAGAACCTTGAGGCACCCCGCTAGTAACGGGCACCCACTCAGAAGACTGTCCATTCACCACCACCCGTTGCCGTTTGCCACTTAGCCAGTTCTCTATCCAGCCGGCTACCTTTCCGTCTATGCCCAGAGCTCGCACTTTCCGAAGAAGGCGGCGCTGTGGTATCTTATCAAAGGCTTTCTGAAAGCCTAGGTAGACCACATCGACCGCCATGTCCCGATCGTGCTCTTTGAACACGCAGTGGAAGAATTCCACAAGGTTCGTCAGGCATGACCGTTGCCTTCGGAAGCCGTGCTGGGAACTCCTCAGTAGCAGGTTTGACTCTAAATACGACGTCACTTTCTCCCCAATGATGCTTTCCATGAGTTTACCGACTATCGAAGTCAGACTGATAGGTCGGTAGTTCGATAGGAGTCACCTCCGCCTCACGCCAGTCTCCAGGAATGCATTTGGTCCGGATTGACATGTTGAAGATTGCGCTCAGGTGTCGTGACACTTGATCGCGCACTTCTTTCAACACTTTAGGTAGAAACTCATCCGGGCCAGGTGACTTATTCGTCATTAGTTCAGTGATCTTCTTTTTGATTTCTCCTTCGGTGAAGTCCATATCCTCTAGCTTTTCCCCTGAGTAGGAATCCGTCGGCTGGGGGATGGGACCACACTCTTCAGTAAACACTGAAGAGAAGTAGTCGTTAAGGAGGTTAGCATTTTCTGCATCTGAATGCTTTAATGTCCCCTCCTCATTCCTCAAACGTCAATCGTTCGGCGGATTGGTTTACGGCTCTTTACATATCCAAAGAACTCCTTGGGATTCTCTTTACAGAGTCTCGCCACTCAGAGTTCCTCAGGCCGCTTAGCCGCACTCATGATGGACTTCACTCTCCTGGCTAGCCTCCGGTATTCGTCAAAGTCACCCGAGATCTTTGATTGCCGGTACATAGTTCTCTTCTCCCTAAGCAGTTGGTCGATTTCTTGAGTAAACCACTTTGGTTGAACAGAAGACCGATGGGGTCATTTCAGATGGATGAAACGCGATTGAAGACTCATGAATGTGGTTTTGAAACTATTCCACGACTCTTCAACAGCATCGCACACTTTTAGCCTCACGTCAGTCAGTCCAGCACGAAGGCTTGCAAAGTCTGCTCTTCTCAAGTCAAGTTTCCTTGATTGACTGGCAACAGACCTTACCTTCGGGATCTTGACGCTAAATCTAACTAGCTGGTGATCACTGCCACCGAGCTCTTCGCCTACAGAGAGATCCTCAACGATATCATCCTTAGAGGTGAAGACCAAGTCGAGGATATTGTCTCCTCTCGTCCGTTCTCTGACCTATTGAGTGAGAAACTCGTTGTTGGCGAACTCCAGGAGTAGAGCGCTCTCACCACAGGATGCTTTGGTTTCCCAGTCAACTTGTCTGTTGAAGTCGCCCATAACGATGCACACTCTGCCTTGAACCAGCTCACCCAGCAGCTGGTACAGAAGAAGGAGTGAGGAGGAGAAGAAAAAAAAGAGAGGAGGAGAAGAAGAAAAAAAGAAAAGAGGAGAAGAAGAGAATGAAGAATAGAGTAAGAAGAAGAAGAAGAAGAGATGAGGAGGAGAATAAGAAAGGAGGAGGGGAAGAAGAAGAGAGGAGGAGGATAGGAAGAATAGAGGAGGAGAAGGAGAAGAAGAAGAAGAAAAGAAGAGAGGAGGAGGAGGAGAAGAAGAAGAAGGGAGGAGGAGGAGAAGGAGAAGAAGAGAGGAGGAGGAGACGAAGAAGATAAGAGAAAGAGGATAAGAAGAAGAGAGAAGACAGAGAAGAAGGAGAGAGAAGGAGAAGAAGGAGAAGAGAGGAGAAAGAGTAGAAGAAGAACTACAGAACTACAGAATCTAGGACCAACAAAGACCCTAAGGTCCGCTCGAGGCTAGTCCGCTACACTACATCTCAAACTACGATACACACTTATCTACGAGTGTATCTCTAACATGCTATATTTTTTTTTTTTTTTTTTTTAAATATATAATCTACTGTGCACACTTATCTACATGTGTACAATGTCAGGCATATTAACTACTTCAACCTAGGGGGGGGTGATAGAAAGTTTTTCTTCTCAACTTCCGCAGCCCTCGACTGCTAGTGGTGAAAATCTAGTTATAGGATAGGCGGAAAAGAAAATGGATATCTAAACTACACATGCAAGAGAAATCGCTGGCATCATTTTTAGTCATCATTTTTACTCTCGTTGTTCCTCCGCTCCAAACTCCTTTTGCAAAGACGTTATTATTTACTGTGCTCAGACTACGTTATATTTATACTATTTAAGTGCGCGTCGAGACGGTTTTTAAACATATTTACCGACCTACTATCCACTACGTGGGTGGGTAGCCTATTCCAAATTTGAGTAATTTTAAACGTAAAATAGTTTTGGGCTATACTAGTGTTAAATCGCTTGTTCACTAATTTTAATCCGTGTTGCCGAGTATTTCCCCTATGATCCAATTCGAACAAATTCCTATAATCAACGTTTGAAAATCCTTTCAATATTTTAAATACTTCAATTAGCTGGCCACGTAATCTTCTGCCTTCGAGAGATGGCAAATCTAATGCCCTGAGTCTTTCCTCATAGGGCCTGTTTCTCAGCTCGGGAATTAATTTTGTAGCCCTACGCTGCACTCTTTCTAATTGCGCGATATCTTTGTTTAAGTATGGAGCCCAAAATTGAACCGCATATTCGAGCAGTGGACGCACAAGTGATTTATACAATGGTAAAATTATCTCTTTGGATTTGAACGTGAAATTACGCGCGATATAACCCAGCACACGATTTGCTTTTTTACATGCATCCGCGCATTGTTTCGTGACTTTGAAGTCATCCGAGACTAAAACTCCCAGGTCTTTTTCCAATTTAACTACGTCGAGGACCTGGCCTTTCATGGTATACTCTACCCTCAAATTATGGCAACCCAAATGCATCACCTTACATTTACTTAAATTAAACTGCATTTGCCACTTATCCGCCCATCTGACAATCAAATTTAGGTCCTTTTGTAATTTTTCTACATCCGATCTTACATAGGCACGGTTGCCCAGCTTCGTGTCGTCAGCAAATTTAGAAATCGTACTAAATACGCCATTATCCAAATCGTTTATATATATTAGAAACAATAATGGGCCAAGAACGGAGCCTTGTGGCACTCCACTACTGACGTTGACCCAATCTGAACATTCACCATTTATAACTACTCGCTGCGAACGATCCTTCAGCCAATTTCTAATCCAATTTAATATCTTACCCTTCACACCGACTGCTTTAACTTTCATTAATAATCTCTCGTGCGGAACGGTGTCAAACGCCTTTTTAAAGTCTAGATAGATTACATCTACAGCTTTGCTTTCGTCGTAAACGCAAATCATTTTATGGAAGAATTCGAGCAAATTTGTCAAGCACGATCTCGCCCGCCTAAACCCATGTTGGGAATCTTTAATCAGATTATTTACCTCGAGGTGGCACACTATTCTATCTCTAATTACCGATTCTAAAAGCTTTCCAACTACCGAAGTTAGACTAATAGGACGAAAATTCGTTGCTTCGTATCTATTCCCATTCTTAAATATTGGTGTAACGTTTGCACGCTTGAAGTCTACAGGGACTACGCCATCTTCTAATGAGCGATTGAAAATTGCACGCAACGGCTTCGCAAGCTCATTCTTAAGTTCCTTTAAATGAGTGGGGTAAACGCCATCGGGCCCGGGTGATTTCGACTTTTTCATCAGGTTAATATATTTAAGAATTTCCACTTCATTAACCGTTATATCGGATATGCAAATATCACTATTATCTACTTCTTCAACTAACGATCCTAATTGGGACGAATCTTCAATAGTAAAGACGCTTGTGAAATGTTCATTTAAAATTTTAGACATTGCCGCCGGAATTTCCGTCAAACGACCATCTTTGTCTTTAATCGGCCCTATTGAACCTTTTAAGGGTTTCCTACTGTTTACATAGCCGTAAAACCGTTTCGGTTCCTTCTTTGAATCCTTCGCCAGTTTTATTTCATATTTCCGCTTCGCATCTCTAACCGCCCGTTTAACTTCTCTTCGAGAATCTATGTAATTTTGCCGACTTATAAATGACTCATTGTTCTTATGTATTTGAAATTTTCTATTTCGGTCCTTAATTAAGCTTAATATTAGTGGGCTAACCCACGGCGCTCTCATCGACTTCCCGCTCTTACGGCGCACATACTTTACTAAGTCAAAATTTACACTAAGGAGTGTACGCCGAAGCTCAGTGTACATTTCTCCTACCGACCTATTCTCGAAGCGCATTCCCCAGTCTACATCCTTAATCCTTTCGCGAAAAGTATCAAAATCACAGCTACCAAAACGTGGCATGAGCTGTGTACTAATTTTTACATCTACACACGTGTTAACCACGAGGCTAAATGCTCTCCTACACAAACATTTTCTACCAGTGACTCGTCAGTCGCCATGATTAAATCGAGGATATTATTATCACGAGTTGGTTCCTCCACTCTTTGAACGAGAAAATTCTCCAGAATAAAGTTTAGTAGTCTCTCCCCAGCTTTATTTGACGTTAGGTTACTATAATTAACGTTTGGATAGTTAAAATCGCCGCAGACTAATGTGGTTCCTTTTCTAACCCAAGATGAAAGCATATCAAAGAGTGCAGCATCTTCTCTTTCTATTTGCGATGGAGGACGATATATGACGGCTAAATTAATTTTATATTTTGCATTACAACATAATTGGATTAATAAGGCCTCACTTCTCATATCTGCCGTAGACGAGTCGATCGTTATAGCGTTTAAGTCATCTTTTATATACACTAATACGCCCCCTCCTCTACCAGTTTGTCTATTTGTATAATGAATTTTATAACCTGGTATATCAAATTCGCAAACACTGATCCCCGAATGTGTATCTATCCAAGTCTCGCTTAAGAATACGAGATCGTAGTCTCCCTCTAGAATTACGGCTTTTATTTCGGCAAGTTTATTTTTTAAGCTACGAACATTTGAATATATACATTTCAATTTGCGCTTTAGGTGGACTCCTCTATCACACGCGAATCTGTTCCGTTTCCCTGCTCCCCAATACTCATTGCCCCTTCAAGCGAGGAACGGTCTGGCGCATGGGCATCACGTGGCCCCGCAACTCTCCTACTTAATATGCTACGTACTGACTGGTCTAAAATCCTACCCAGCCGACTGTTTCCCACATCGCTTAAATGAATTCCGTCCGTTTGATAAAGTGAAGGTTGGTCTTGGAATTTATCCCAAACGTTAAAGAAGCTAACTCCAGTATCGCGACACAAGCGCTTAAGGCACTCGTTTGTATATATAGCACGGGACTGCAAACGCAACGTGGATTTTAGTCGGGGTAAAATGCCAATTATTCCTACGTTATCCGCTTTAACTTTCGCAGTATGAATCAGAGTCCTAGCGCGGTTTACTATTCCTTCTGGGGTGCTGTCGTATCTGTGCACATCATTCCCCCCTACGAGCGTGAGGATCGTACGCCCGTCACGTGTTTGGTCCAATTTTTCAATTTCACTAACTACTTTATCTATGCGGCCACCAGGAAAGCAAAATCGTTTTCGTTTTGACGGGTTTCGCGCTGTGAATTCCGGCTCTTGGTTTTTAATTAGAGAATCCCCAATTAGTACAGTTTCTTCTTCCCCTTCGATAGGAGTTAGCAGTGCGAAGGGGTTTGAGCATGGTAATGTGAAATGTTGTTCCCTCGATGGTCTAGCCCCATTTCTAACGGGCCTAAATTGCGAATCTTGGGGTCTATATTGTGAATCCTGGGGTCCAAACGAGTTCAAAATCCTTTGTTGCTGGTCAACAATTGTCTGATGATTCATACGAGTAGGCTGATTGTCGCGATTTCTATTTTCCCTCCCACGCATGTCATGAATGGTAGAATTTAGACTCGAATTTAATTCGTCGACTTTACGGTTGGTCGATATAACGTCCCTCGCGACGGAATTTAGTTCTAATTTAATTTCGCTAATCGCGTTAGCAAACTTACGCTCCAACGCATCGTTTAACATACAAAAACGGCAAATTCTAGTTTGTTCCATGTTAGAAGGAACGTAAATTTCCTTATTAAAGGAAGCCCCACAACTCGAACATTCAAACTTGATCAGGGGCATTGTCGATTTCTAGAATACGTATGAAGATAAATAAAATTAACACAGCGAATAAGACGGCCAATCTTTTTAATACAGCGACTAATATTATATGAGCGCAGGAAGTATCTATAATTATTAAGTTACTCAGAAAACGAAATTTATGGGCACAGATGAATTAAGCAGGAGCACAGAGATAACACGTCTTTTCAGTGAGGACTCAGCGGGCGGAAGAAGAAGAAGAAGAAGAGAGGAGCAGGAGAAGAAGAACAAGAGAGGATCCGGAGAAGAAGAAGAAGATAAAGAAGAGGAGGAGAAGAAGAGAAAGAGATGAGAAGAAGAAGAAGAAAGGACAAGGAGAGAATAAGAGAGGATGAAGAGAAGAAGGAGAAGAAGAGAGAACTACAGAACTACAGAAATAAGAACCAGCAAAGACCCTAAGGTCCGCTCAAGGCCAGTCCGCTTACACATTCTAACGTTAGTGTATCATTCACTTTTTTTGTGATATATATAATTTTTTTTTAACTATTTCAACTCTACGGTACACACTTATCTACATGTGTACCCTTGACATGCAGGTTTAGCTATCCCTCAAATACACTAACATAACACGCTTTTTCCAACCATTTGGGGGGGGGGGCGGTGATAGGACAATACTCTCTTCTCCCGCAGGCGTCGCCCGCTAGTGATGAAAATTATATACTTATAGGACAGACAGAAAAAGAAAAGGGGAATTCACATTCACTCCATGCATGGAGGCGTCGCTGGCATCTTTCTATTCATCATTTCATTTTAATCCTCAACTTCTTATAATATATGACGTTTTAATCTGTGCTCCTACTACGTTATATTTACACTATTGAATTGATCATCAAGTAGATTTTTGATCATATTAAATGAGGGGCTTTCAACTACACGGTTGGGAAGGATATTCCACGTTTGGGTGATTTTAAACGTGCAGTAAATTTGAGCTATAGTAGAGTTAAATTGATGGTTCACTAATTTTAAACCATTTTGGCGTGTGTTGGCCCTTTCGTCCAGCTCGAACAATAGTCTGTAATCAATATTAGTAAATCCTTTTAAGATTTTGAATAATTCTAGCAATTGTCCACGTAATCGTCTACTTTCAAGTGATAGTAGGTTTAATGAGCGTTGTCTATCTTCGTTCGGTTTGTTTCAGATTTTAGGAATTAGATTCGTAGCCCGACGTTGCACTCTTTCTAACTGCGATATATCCTTATTTAGGGAGGGACACCGAAATTGGACCGCGTATTCGAGGTGTGGGCGCACGAGCGATTTTGTATAGTGGCATGATTATATCTTTCGATTTGAAAGTAAAATTCCGAGCAATATATCCTAGCATTCGGTTTGCTTTTTTGCAAGCTTCTGCGCATTGCTTTAATACTTTAAGGTCCTCCGAGATTAAAATCCCCAGGTCTTTTTCTAAGTTAACGGATTCGAGAATTTGGTCTTTTATATGGTATTCTACTTTTAAGTTCTGACATCCTAAATGCACGACCTTGCATTTACCTATGTTGAAGCCCATTTCCCATTTATCCGCCCATTTCACAATTTTATTAAGGTCCCTTTGCATTTGCTCTACATCCGGTCTCGCAAGGGCACGTCTTCCTAGCTTTGTGTCATCTGCAAATTTAGAGATCCTACTAAACACTCCATTATCCAAGTCATTAATGTACACAATAAATAATAATGGGCCCAGGACTGACGCCTGTGGTACCCCGCTGGTGACTGGGGCCCAGTCTGAACACGCCCCATTTACAACAACCCGCTGTGATAGCCAGTTTCTAATCCATTTAAGTATGTTAGTCCTCACCCCAATTGCTCTAATTTTCATCAATAGCCTTTCGTGCGGGACTGTATCAAAGGCGTTTTTAAAGTTAAGGTAAATTATATTCGCCGCTTTAGTTTCATCATAGATGCAAATCATGTTATGAAAGAATTCGAGTAAATTGGTAAGGCACGAGCGCCCCCGTCTAAATCCATGCTGGGAGTCTGCAATTAAATTATCTGTTTTACAATGGCTCACCAACCTATCTCTAATTATCGATTCTAAGAGTTTTCCAATTACAGAAGTTAGACTGATGGGATGGAAATAAGTAGGCTCAGTTTTATCCCCTTTTTTGAATATCGGCGTAACATTAGTACGCTTGAACTCTCATGGAACTAGACCTTCCTCTATTGATCGATTGAAAATCGTGCAGAGCGGTCTTGCTAATTCATTTTTTAGTTCTTTAAGATGTGTTGGGTACACCCCATCGGGCCTGGGTGACTTCGACTTTTTCATTTTATTAATATATGAGAGAATCTCCCTTTCATTTATATTTATATTGGATAGGGTATTTTGTCTTTCAAAATTTATGGCCTCGCTAGTGTTTCTAATTGCGAAACGTCTTCAATAGTAAAAACGCTCGAGAAGTGCTCATTTAATATTTTAGCAAATTGTTCTGGGACGTCCGACATAACACCATCTTTACCTCTGATCGGCCCTATTGAACCCTTTATGGGCTTTCTACTGTTAACGTAACTGTAAAACCGTTTCGGTTCGTGTTTCAAATTTATAGCAAGGTCTTTTTGATATTTCAACTTAGATTCTCTAATGGCCCGCTTTACCAGCCTTCGAGCGTCTACATATTTTTCCCGATTTGTTGTCGTTTCGTTTTTTTTTTTAAACTTTGATAGTCTTTATTACGCTTATTATCAAAACATCTCCCCCCAGTCTATCCTTTTAATCCGGTTACGGAAGGTTTCAAAATTACAACTCCAAAATCGTGGAATTAGTTGTGAACTCTCTTTTACCTCAACGCTCGTATTAATTTCAACCCTAATTACATTATGGTCACTCGTCGCCCAATGCTCACCTATGCAAACGTTTTCTACCAAAGTTTCCTCTGTTGAAATAATCAAATCCAGTATATTTTGCTCACGCGTAGGTTCCTCTACTTTTTGCACAAGAAAATTATCCTGGATGAAAACTACTAATCGCTCCCCAACTTTATCCAAAGTATAGTTTGTAAAGTTAACGTTAGGGGGAGAAGAAGAAGAAGAAGAGATGATGATAAGGAGAAGAAGAAGTAGAAGAAGATGAAAAGAGAAGAAGAAGAAGAGTGAAGGAGGAGAAGAAAAGAAGAAGAGATGAGGAGGAGATGAGGAAAAGAGAAGAAGAAGAAGAAGAGAGGAGGAGGAGAAGAAGAAGAAGAGATGAGGAGGAGAAGAATAAGAATAAGAAGAGAGGAGAAGGTGAAGAAGAAGAAGAAAAAGAAGAGAGGAAGATGAGGAGGAAGAGGAGAAGAAAAAGAACAACAAGAAAGGAGAAGGAGGAGGAGAAGAAGAAGAAAAACAAGAGAGAAGGAGAAGGAGAAAAAGATGAAGAAGGAGGAAGAGAAGAAAAAGAATAAGAAGACAGGACGAGAAGAAAAAGAAGAGAGGAGGAGGAGAAGAGGATTAAAGAAGTAGGAGAAGAAGAAGAGTGAAGAAGAAGAAGAAGAAGAAGAAGAAGAGAGAAGGAGGAGAAGAAAAGAGGAGAAGGAGAAGAAGAAAGGAGGAGGAGGAGGAGAATAAAAAGATGAATAAGAGAAGAGGAGGAGAAGAATAAGAAGTAGAGAGGAGGAGGAGAGGAAGATGAAGAAGAAGGAGGAGGAGGATAAGAAGAAGAAAGAGCAGGAGCAGGAGGAGGAAAAGAAGAAGGAGGAGAAGAAGAAGAGTAGAAGAGAAAAAGAAGAATTAGAAGAACAAGTGAACAAGTGAAGAAGAGCAAGAAGAAGAAGAATAAGAGCGAAGTAGGAGAAGAAGAAGAAGAAGAAGAAGAAGAAGAGGAAGAAGAAGAAGAAGAAGAAGAAGAAAAGAGAAGGAGGAGGACAAGAAGAAGAAGTAGAAGAAAAAGAAGAAGAAGAAGAAGATGAGAGGATGATGAGGAGAAGAAGAAGAAGAGGAGAGGAGGTCAGTAGAAGAAGAAGAGAGGAGGAGGAGAAGAAGAAGAAGAAGAAGAAGAGAGGAGGAGGAGGAGAAGGTGGAGAAGAAGAAGAAGGAGGAGGAGTAGGAGGAGAAGAAAAAGAGGTGGAGAGACAAAGAAGAAGAAGAAGAAGAACAGAGGAGGAGTAAGAGGATAAGAGGAAGAAGAAGAGGAAGAGATAAGACAAAGAGGAGAAGAAGAAGAGATGAGAAGGAGAAGAAAAAGTGATGAGGAAGGGAAGAAGAAGAGAGAACAGATGAAGAAGAAGAGAAGAAGGTAAGAAGAACTAGAGAAAGAGAGGAGTAGCAGAAGAAGAAGAATATGAAGAAGAAGAGACGAGGAAGAGAAGAAAAAAAGGAGGAGGAGTAGAAGAAGAAAAAGAAGAAGAAGAAGTAGAAGAAGTAGATATGACGAGCAGGTGAAGAAAAAGGAGAACGAGGATGAGGAGGAAGATGAAGAGAAGAAAAAGAAGAAAGGAGGAGGAGGAGAAGAAAAGAGGAGGAGGAAAGGAAGAAGAAGAAGAAGAAAGGAGGACGAGAAGAAGAAAAAAATTGTAAGAGGGGAGGAGTAGAAGAAGAAGAGGCGGAGGAGAATAATAAGAGAGAAGGAGAACAAGAACAAGAACAAGAAGAAGAAGAAAAGAGGAGAAGGAGAAGAAGAAGAAAGGAGCATGAGAAGAAGAAGTGATGACGAGAAGAAGAAGAGAGGAGAAGGAGAAGAAGAAATAGAAAAAGAGAGGAGGAGGATAGACCTTCAATGGTGTGGATGTGGCAGTAGCGTACTTCACATCGATTATCTACAATGTGGCCATACAGACCATCTCACGGAGGCGACCCGTAACATGTCGCTCAACCGTGCCCTGGTGAACCTCGGAATGTGCGACGGCCTTCAAAAAATATAAGTTAGCTCATGACCGATTCCAGCGGAACCAAATCTTGTGGAACAAGGTTGACCGAAACCGAGCTCGGGCGCTTCGTCAAAGAACCTTTCGTCCGGCTCGCCGAATTTCATGGTGCCGCTACATTTCACCAATTTCCTCTATCACTCATACCGCAAAGATCTGGAAGAGGATCAAAACGATCAGGGGCTGTTATGCTAGCCACATCACTCTCACACTCTTCATACAGGAATCCTTGGAGAATGACAGCCTGGTGATAAGCAATGCTTTGGTCAACCATTTCCGCGCAGTCAGCAGTGTCAGTCTTTACAATAAGGATTTTCTAGCATATAAATCAAAGGAAGAGTCTCATTCTCTCAATTTTCCAACAAAATCTAACCTTCGGCACCTCCACCCCCACTCTTTCATTTACTTATTTGATTTGTACAACCTCATATGGGTGAAGGGTTTTTACTCCTCATCATTTCGAGTTGGGATTGTCCTTCCCTTTGTGAAACCAGGCAGGGACGAGTTGGACGCAGACCACTACCACCCTATAGCTCTCACCAGCTGTTTGAGTAAGTTGCTGGAGAAGATTGTGTTGGAGCTAATGAACTGGTTCTTAGAAACCAATCACTTACCGTCTACATTTCAATGTGGTTTTCGCAACGATCATATTACCCTCGAGCGTTCGGTCCGGAAAGCTGTCTCATTAAAGCAGTCTTCATATTTTTTGACATTGAGAAAGCCTACGATACAACATAGAGATACAGCGTCTTAAAGCAGCTATATATTTGGAGTATGATAGGTCTTTTACCGTCTTTTATTCGAATTTTTTTAGCATTTCGATCCATTATGATGCATGTCGGAGACACCTACTCTGACCTGCAATCCCAAGAGAAGGAAGTTCCTCAGGGCAGTATTTTAAGTGTTTTATAATTGCGATCAATGATGTCATCTCCTCTTTCTCAGAAGGTGTATCGGCGACTTTGTTCGTAGATGACTTGACATTATACTGTTCCTCACCCACCTTTCATTAGAAACGCGCCGATTGCAACTAGCAGTCGATGCGGTCTTAAAAAATGCACAACTTAGGGTATTCACGTTTTCCACGAGCAAAAATAAGGCAATGGATTTCCATCGGGATAGAGGGGTATTGTTCCGCCACCAATCTCCCTACAAGTTGTAGAGATAGAGTTCGTTTCTGCGTATCAGTTTCTGGGCGTAACTCTTGATACCAAGTTACATTGGTTACCACACCTACGCCGTCTTCGCCTGGGCTATTTGCGGGTTCTAGACATTTTGAAAGTACTCACCCACACTTCATGAGACAGTGATCGTTAAACACTGTGGATTTTATACACTTCACTCGTCCAATCCAAATTGCATTATGAGTGTCAAATTTACTTTTCAGCTTCCCCATCAACCCTTAAAATGCTGAACCACATTCGCAACCTAGGAGTTCGTCTCTCCAGTAGAGCCTTTTGCATTTCTTCTGTCAGCAGTCTATACTGTGAGATTAGGGTGTTCCCCTTGCCCCAGAGTTGTATGCGATATCTCTGTCGTGTACAGCAGGCCCCTATATTAGAGGTCTACAGATACCTGTATGCTGCCGAGTCAACGGCGGAATTCGATAGGATGCCATTTTTAACCCGCCCCCTGAACCTACTGATAGGAGATACTCTCTCCAACTCGGTGCTCTAAGAGTCCTTGCCCTTCCGTCGTCGCTGATCTCTAGTTCACTTGCTCCATCTTCCACAGTCTGTACTAACATGTGGAACCTATACAGGTCGTCTGTGGACCCTTGCATCGTTAAGAACTTGTTCCTAGAGCATGCGACCTCACACATACACTACTGCCCAATATATCCGGATGGTTTCAAGTCAGACAATGGAGTGGGTACCGTAGCCAACTACTCAGGAGTGTTTCTATATCTTTGCCGCTGGCAGCTTCTAATTTTACCACTGAACTTTCAGCCATTCTTTTAGATTTTAGACTTCTCCCTTCAATAAACTTGCCGCGGACTCTGAGATATCTGCGAGGATCTTCGGCGGCTCTTCTCTTCCCGTTCCCCATTAAGCTATATTTATTCAGATCATGCTGGGCCCGTACCCAGCATGGCCATTTTTTTCTTAGCCTCAGCAAAAGATCTTACTTTGATTCTACTTGTCGAGTCATTGGTAAGGGCAACATGATCCACCAGAGTGTGATTGATAGAGAGCCGAAGGTGACTCGTTTCTCAGAGTGAAGCCGTTTGAAGAATGCTATTAATCCGTCTGAGGCGGTCACGATTAGTGCCCTTCGGACACATGATGGCACGCCGGTAAGTGTGACGCCGTACTCTTCCATGAACTTCGTGAAAGGAGTGGTTTATGCGGGAGAACTCGTGGACTACTCCATAGATGGCCGAATATAGGACGGTCAAATTTGAACGTGTGATGAAAATACAAGGAGAGGCCTCGAGACCCACCCTACACTCTTCGTCACGTTCGACTGTGACGAGTTCCCTGAGTCGTTACATGCCGGTTGGTATCGCTACCGCGTGAATGCCTTCGTGCCACTGCCACTAAGATGCTACTACTACCACCGCTTTAGCAATGCGAGTCGTTCCTGTAGACGTGCAAAATCGAGGCTACCCGATATATGTGTAAGTTGCTCCAATGCCGCATACGATAAGTCAAAATCATGCGTGGTCAAGTGTGTCAATTGCGGAGAGTCGCACCTAGCTTCTTCGAAGCAATGTTCCTTGAGAAGGAAATCTTGGCAGTTCAGGCCCCCGGATCATCTATCATTTCGCGAGGCTAAGGACTTGCTCTTGGTGCGCCCGGTGCTTACTTGGACGTCTTATGCTTCAATGTTAAGAAAGACACCCTCTGCTCCTCGCCCATCCAGGCCTACGAGAAGGGCCGTTTCCGCGCCCATTCAAAATCCTTCTGCAGGTTCTACCCACCTCAATCGCTCTCCTGGTAAATCTGACGGCACAAAGGGTTTACACCCAGTCCCGGCTAAAACAAGGGCTCCCCCCTTTTCCAGCGTGACCGTTTCCCGTAATGCAAAACGGCCGCGCGCCTCCAAAGATTCGTTAGGCTCACAGGAGACAACACTTCCGATCATCAGGGGTTCCTACAACTGACGCCCAAAAGGAGGACAACAATAAAGGAGCTTCGGCTCCTACGCCCACACACAGTGGTAGGCTAGGTGGCTCGGATACGCTGGATCATCTAAAAGAAGGATCCCCCACTCCGAAGCCGCCCCGCATGCCTAAGGTTTCGAGGTGGAGGGAGGAAAGTCCTCGAAGGTCATTACGCCTTCAGCGCATTGTCTGGCCAACCACGACCGGGATTCTGCCTCCAGGACGCATACGACCATTCCTGTGATGGCCTTCTCTTCTAAGAGGGCCCCAAGATCTCCTCCGAGCTGAAGGGAGCCGTTTTCTGCACAATTGAGCAGGAAGATGGTGCCAACCGACGAAATGTTTTCGGTTTCACACTCTTTGCCCACAGCATCAACGGCATCACCTCGGTTCCCCTGGAAGATGTGATCACTACCCTCTACGTTAAGGAACTTTCGATCTCTTTTGGCGCGGCTAGATGCCAACTCTGGGGCGTCGAGTCCAACACGCATTGAACGGCTTCTATCGCTATGCCGAAGCGCACAGATTTCGTCTTTTCTTGGCCAAGACTAAGGTGGTGCACTTCTGCTGCCATCCACGGTTACACCCTGACACAGCCTTGTTTGTCAATGAGGTGCGCCATGAAGTGGTCTCTTACCGTTTCCTTGGTCTTGTATTTGATCGAAGCCTCAACAGTGAAGCTAATATTGTTCCCGCGTCAGGGACATTCTTAGTTCCGTGACGTTCAGCACATGGGTAGCTGATAGGGCTACTGCTTTACTTTTTATCGATCCTTTGTTCACTTGATGCTCGACTATGGATGCGAGTTTTATTAATCCGAAGCCGAACGTGAGATGCGGAAGTTGGACTCGATCCACCACACCGACCTTCCCCTAGCAACCAATGCCTTCCGTACCTTCCCCCATTGGAAGTGTACATGTACGATGCTGGAGAGATGCCACCAGATCTGCGCCGTGGACAGAGCATTATTCGCCAGTACGCACGAGCCCGGCGCTTTCCTTAGTCGCCAACATCTCTCACTTTAACCGCAACTGATCTCGACGTTGCCGATGCCGCCGAGAGATGCCAGTCATATTCTAAGCCCTTTGGGCTTAGGGCTAGAAAACTCCTTCAAAAGCTAGGTATAGGCGTTGGCCCGGTTGCACCCCTGGTTCTGCCCAGGAAAAAACCTGGTGGGTACTACCTTTGACTATTTGTCGACACGCCTCTGCTCACAACACTTCTAAAGCGCCAGGACTATTGCGTTCGGCCTTTTGGAAACATTTCGTGTCACGTTTGCATCATGCCAGTGTATACGGTTGCACCAAGTCACAAGAAGGTGTCATTTTCCATACCTTGTCTCCTTTGTTTGAAGTCAGCGGGGCTCTGCCAGGCGCTACGTCTGTCTTCACGGTCGAGCTGGGGGCAATACACCGCTCGGTAGGACAGATAACGCGACGTGCCCTGTTCGGAGACCTGATTGTGATTTATAGCCACTCACAAAGCGCTCTGAGTACTCTCGGTGCATTGGAATCTCCGCATTTCCTGGTTCACGATATCCGCGACGCTACGGTTTTTGCGAGCCGGGCGGATGTCGAGGTTAATTTCTGCTGGGTTCCTGGACTTGTAGGAGACAGGAGAATTAACACGCTGACGAGTGCGCCACAGAGTCCGCCAGGATTAGGCGACCAGACCAGCACTTCGCCCTTTCTCACACCGATTTCATGGCAGAAATTTTAGCAGCCCTCGTGGCTGCTTCACAAAGAAAATGGGAGACGGCCGATGAAAACTTAAAATTGCATGCAATTGCGACGCAACTCTTCCCATGTACCTGACTTAGCCCCCAAAGCCGTGACAGCCTCAAGTTGCTCTCTTTCGTCTCTGAAATTGGACACACTACCGAGACGCACCGCCATTTAATTGACCGCTCGAATGCGCCTCATTGCCACGACTGCCTTGTTCCCCAGACTGTTCGGTACAACCTTGTTGAATGTCCCAGTGTGGGTGATCTTTGCGCACGTTACCTATCTCGGCACCGTGACGAGAGAGGTCGCTACCGCTTTTTCCTTGTTCTATCGACTGGTTTTTGCACACAACTTGTGGACTATGCGACTTTTTAGATGAAGTAAATCTCCTGCACTTGATTTGACTTTTTGTTATACGTTGCATGTTCCTTCGCCGATGGAGGCGCGCATTCTTTTATTGCCTTATCTTGTTTTTTGTTTTATTTGTTGTTATTGTTCCTTTTTTGATCTCGTTCTTAGCCTTTGTTCCTCTCTTATCTCTTCATTTATTTACATATTGTTATTTGTTTTTATTCTAGCCTAGTCAGCCTAGTGTGAGTACAGCAACTTTTACTCGAGTGGGATGTCTCCAGATGGCCCTTTAAATAAAAAAAAATACACAAACTCCGTACCCCAAAAGAAATTATAATGTAAGAAGTCTAAGAGGACTAAAGTTTCCTCTTGCTGCGAGAGGACTCTAGTAACGGACTAGTCCCCTCGCGTTTCAGCAAGCTACAGGCCAAAATTGGCACGTCCGGCCCGATCCACCCTCTAGTGGGCAATCAGACCAAGACCAAAGTCGCAAGTTCGCTGATCGGATGTTGCATGTCGTCGGGTCCCTCATTGAGAGACTACCTAGAGTTTTCTAGCCTGCTGGCTTCAAACGATTTCTAGTTATTCGCTCCACTGATGCCAGCATATTTGGAAAGGAAAACAAGTTCTATCAGAGGAAAAAACACTAGCTAGCCTCATTGGTAGAGAACCAACTCTGAACCGTTTCATGGATGAGAGCTTTCTTGCGAATGCGTCGATCCCTCTGAGGCGGCCATACTTACTGCCATTCGGGCCCTTAATGCTAGTTAGTGTGTATGACACCGCACTCTACCGTGAAATTGGTGAAATGAGTGGTTTATGTGAGGGAATTCGTCGACTACTCCCTAGAATACGTCACCTTAGAAATAGCCGACCATCGGGCGCTCAATTTCAAGCGTGATTGGCACCCTGAATCATTGTGTGTCTGTCGTTATCGTTCCGACTTGCAAAGTCTGTTTTAGCCGAAGTATGTGTAAGTTGGTCAGAGGTTGTACAGGTAGTCCCTATCGTGTATGGCGAAGTGTGTCAATTGCGGAGAGCCGCACCTTGCCTTTTCAAAGCAATTGAGAGGTAAATAGCGTCCCTTCAGGCTATGTATCTGTTACCATTACGCGAGGCTAATGACTTGCTTCAGGCACGCCCGGGGCTACCAAAGACGTTTATGCTTCTATTTTTAAAAGCCGTCTTTGCTTCCCCTTAAGCTGGAACGGCAGCACGCCTGAAGGTTGACGTGAGGTCTTCTTTCGGGGTTCATAAAGCTTCCCCGCAAAAAGACGGCAGCACCAAATGAGCTTCAGCTCCTAAGCCACAACTCAAGGATAGACTAGGTTTTTCGGGACGGTGGATACTCCAAAGGAGGGACCAGGCACCCCACCTCCAAAGCCGCCCCGCGTGCTAAAGGTTTATCGGCAGAAGGAAGAAAATACTCGCAGAGCGAGCTCCATCCCTACCCCACACAATAATCTTCCAAGGCGAGAGTGCCTAGTCCGGCCAACAGCACCCGGTGTGCTGCATCCTGGAAGCGTACGGCCATTGCCTTGGCGGCCTTCTTTTCGAAGAGGGCCCCCACATCTCCTCAGAGCTAGGCCTTGCGGGCCTAATCTTTCACTGGAATTGCCGCGAACTTCGAACCGACTGAGAGGTGAGCTGCAGAGTCTTGTCTCCTCGCGTTTTTCTTAGCTATCTTTGTTCAGGATACCATGCTGGTCGCGTTGCACCTGCCACCCGTTCGGGATGCGCTATTTACACCCGGCATGATGTCTCCATTCTTATATTTCCTTTATATGCCTCCTTTCAGGCAGTAGCTGTGCAGCTGCACCTGAATAGGAGGTATGCTGTTATTTCCGCGTACATTCCACCGTCAGCCGACTTAGACGCGGGGGACTTCCGCCGCGTCGTGGCACGGTTATTGAGGCCCTTTCTCTTGCTTCGAGATCTGAACGGTAGACACCCGCTGTAAGGAGTCCCAATCAATGAGCTGGAGATAGGTGTCCTAAATGTGGATAAGTTTAAGCATAACTGCTCGATAACCGATTCGTTCTTCTGTCTTCATCTATTTTTATGTTCTCGGGATGCAGAGCCTGATTTTGGGTGGGAGGTGGTCGCATAATGGAGAAATTAACAACTCGCCAGAGCAAGTTGTCACTTTTTTTCAAGGCAAAAATATTTGAAGATCATTTGTTCGTGTTAAAATTTTTAATTTTCCTATTTAGATCCTTTCCTAACGAAACCATTTTATAATCCAAAAAGAAAAATATAAGATCCACAAAATATCATAATCTAGATTTGAATAATTATAACTGATATTTAGCAATAAGCAAATTAGTCCTCACTTTTCGCGCTGCGGCCTGCAAGAAACATGTTCAAAACAAGGATTTGGGGGTTTTGCCTTTGGGGGGCATTAAAGTATTCTAAATTTTTGTTTGATTAAAAATTATTTTATCTTTTAGGAGCAGGGAAATTTTTTTGGTTCTCAGTTCAGTTCCTAGGATCATGGAACCGGGTGCAAACCCTATCCACCACGCCAGTCTCCGCTTGGTGATCGGTTCCTTACCCACATCTGAAACATGCACATTGCATTATTCGCTTGTAGGCGGGAGCCCGGCGCCTCTCTCAGCCCACAGCAGTCCTCACTTCATCCCTCGCTGATCTCGACAGTACCTATCCTGAGTTTAGGGCTAGGAAACTTGTTCAACAGCTCGCTGTAGCACTCAGGCCGGTGGTGCCTCTGGTTCATCCCAAGACTATACCCTGGAAGATACCACCTTTTACTATTTATCACAACGCCTCAGCTTCCAAAGCTTCTACGCCGCCGGGAGTATTGCGTTTGGCCTTTTTGCATCACATTTCGTGTCACGCTGGCTCCTTGCTAGTGTATACGGATGGCTGCAAGTCCCAGCGGGGCTCTCCCAGGTTCTAAGTATGTCTTTACGACCTCGCTTGTTGCAATACACTTCTTAGCATTATGCCACGGTGTTTTTTGATGTGGAGAAGACCTATGATACCACATATCGATACAGTATCATGGAGATCCTACACACGATGGGGGTGAGGGAACTCCTCCAAATTTTCTAATGAATTTTCACGAGATCCTCGATCTCATGTTCAGTTTGGAGGAGCCTTCTTCGGACCAATATTACAGGTAGGGGACGTCCTGCAGAAATTCTCATTACCGCATTCTTTGCCATGTGCATCAACTTGTATCACTTGAGTGCTGTCCGAAAACGTTTCCGCTACTTCTACCGAGATGATATTTAGATATCTTGAGTTTCTTCCCAAATACCAGCTCTGGAGCGTCGACGGCAAGCAACAGAATTTGAACCACATCTCTGCCAATGCTGAAGCGGACAGGTTTCTGATTTCTTTTGCTAAGCCTAATGTAGTGCACTTCTATCAGCATTCTCGGCTTCACTTTGAGATAGACTTGTTCCTAAACGGGATTCTCATGGATAAGTTGAATCATGTAGCCTCGCTATGGCCATTCTTCGTTCTTTGACCTTTGAAACTTGTGTTGATAATAAGGGCTACTGCTTTGCTTTTGTACCGTGCCTTTGATCGATTAAAGAATGACTACGAATCAGAGTTTTATGCATCTACAGCCGAGTGTGAATTGGGGAAGGTGGAGGCGATCCACCCACCAGTCTCCGTTTATTAACCACTGCCTTCCTACCGTTCCCTACTTATAGTCTGCTTGTTGCTGCTGAGGAGATGTCACTTGCTTTACGCTGTGTACAGAGCACTATTCGCTTGTACGCGTGGGCTCATCATCTTCATTTGTCAAGGGATCTCATCGCATCCAGATCCAATCTTGATGTTGCCTATGCTGCCAAGAGACGCCAATCAAATCCTAAGCCCAAAGAGAGTTAGGCGTTCCTGCTGCTCTCGTCCAGAATGCCACCCTGAAAGGTACCAACTTTGACTATTTGTTGCCAAGCTCCCGCTCTCAAAGTTTCTAAGGCTCCGGGAGAATGGCATCCGACCATTTTAGAGTAAATTTTGTATCACGATTAATCCCTGCTAGTGCACATGGATGGCCGCAACTCTGGAGAGTGGGTCTGCGTCTACACCGTATCCCGTCAATTTGAAGTCATAGGGGCCCCACCAGACGTTGCGTGTTTTCACCATGAAGTTGGTTGTAATACACCTTTCGGTATTAGAGATAAGCAGTTATTCTCGGTTCTGAGACCGGATCGTCATCTATAGTGATCCACAAAGCGCCCTGAGTGCTCTCAGGACATTGAAATCTATGCATCACTGGTTCAAGCTATCCGTGATGCTACGGTTCTCACCTGTCGGACGGATGTGGCGATTATCTTGAGTTGGTTTCTGGACATGTAGAGATTGTTGAGAATGAAGGCCCAAAAGAGTTTACGATGAATGGCCAACCAGAAAAGAGTTTAATTCTTGCCCACACTGACTAAATGGACGGAATCAGGTCAACCATCCATGCTTGGTTAAGAAAATGAGAGATGGCCGATAAGAACTGAAACCTGCGTGCTATCGTCTTGCGACTCTTCTCGTTAATCTACCCCCTATTTTCTCGGCAGCTTCGGGTCACTTTCGCCTGTTCGAGTTGGAAATATTTACTGCACCCACTGGCATCTGATGGGGTGCTTTCCTGCACCTTACTGTGAGGACTGATAGTCCCCTATACTGTTCGGAACATTCTTGTTATGTCCCGTTCTGGGGGATTTTCGCGCACGTTACATGTCCTGGTATCGGAATGAGTGTGATTGCAACTACTTATCTCCAGTATTTGGGACGTATTCGTGCAACCTTGATTCTGAACTGACTGATATTATTGTCAAGGCTAGCGTCTACGTTTTATTTGCCGTCTTCTTGGTTCTTGGTGCTTAGTGCATGCTCACGGAGCGTAGCGAGGTGGACTTACCCCCGATGCTGAAGCAGGCATTCTTTTGTTCCTTATTTGAGGTATTGGTTTGTTTTTATTTACTGTTTTGTGTGTTTTACGTAATTTAGTAATACACTGGTTATTTTACGCCGACTTATGCCCTTGGGGCCAATCGCCAGATGGGCTCTTTTAATAAAAAAAATCCTTATCCAGGCAAGGAATCTCTTCCTAGATTTGAAGGACCATTGGCGCAATCCACTGGAAAACCAATGAAAGAAATATATGATAAATAGGAACGTTATGGTGGTCTTGTTAAAGATAAAATAAGAGCTAGAGATTCAAGATTGTCCTAAGCTGGAAATTAGTTTGCCCGTTCCTCGGGAGGCCTGCCCGACTTCTTATCATTAGGCGATTCAAGTTATGCTCTTCAACACGTTTATACTTTCTCCTTTTTTGCGAACTTCTCTTTTCCCAAACATCCTGAGAGAGGTGCGCTTCTATTGGTTTTCGCCCTTTTCTAAAAGAAATATAGAATGGGATTATTACTTACGCTTACGAATGGATTCGATTGCTTAAAGTTCCGTGTTTGGGTACCAGGCATTCTTTATATCTTTTGTTTCAAGTTAAACGGACCCCAAACATTCTAATTGGGATGCCGGGCCAAGAAGTTCAAAGTTTCACAGGGAGAAGAAGTCTGAAGAGTCCTAAAAGTTCTCCAATGGCTAGGAAAATTAACCGACAAGAAAGGTTTTCTCCCACCTCTATTGTGAGTTGCTCCTAGCAATTTAATTGATTTAGAGGTACTGAAACTGATTATAATTTAGTTTGGTATGAAACTACTTCTAGAAAAAAATATTACCTTCTTGCAATCCCCCAGAAGCCCTAAATAACTCAACAAGCAAGATCTCAGGTATTCTTGCCTTGGAAACTTCTCTTCCTCATATAAAGATAGCGAGTTTATTATTATCATGAAATGCATTTTTTGCAAATTTAAGAACACTAAACGTGTACATTTAAATGACAATGTAAAGATCCACGCGAAAAATAGCATATTTCAATGTATGCATTACACTTTTGCTTCGAAATTCTGGTGTCGGGTTTCTATGCATTTACTCATACATGATAAAAAACAATCCCCTAAGATGATCTCTTTGTCAATTCGGAACTCATAGAAAAGATTCTCTTTCTAACCACATGAAAATTCGTCACAGAAGCCCAAGCAAGTATACACTATGCCATTATGTGGCTCACAAATACACAATATTAAAACCAACAATGCAGTTCTTCGTGAATAAAGGTAGAAATTCAAAAATTTGTTTCATGTCTTTGTAACCATATTAGTTTTGGAGACCGTGCACGAGAAAAGACTAAAACAAAGGACGTCTGGCTGGTTATGTCGAAGAAAGATTGTCACCATTCGCACAATAGAAATATTTTTGGCATACTTGGGGTGTGACTGAAGCCCTTAATAGCCCATACTGAGCAAAGTCCCCGCAGAGGAGTACCCTAGTTAGAATGTTAAGTCTGGTACCTGGAGAAACGGCAGTTCTTCCAGGCCGGAGTGCCCGTAAGGAAGGTCTGTTTCACTAAATTGATTTACTTCTTATTTCTTCCTCTATTTAGTTTTAAGGATCTGACCAGCTACTTCATACTGTACCAGAAGAAAGGCATTTGAACATTTATAAACAACGCCCTAAGATTGTAAAAGTCAGGATTCAAAGGTCCTGTGCTTTGGGATGCGAATAATGGGATATGCGTTTTTGCCCCCAATAACCACATTTGTGTCTATTAGACTAAGCACCTCCATTTGACCGTTAACTGGGGCCTAAGGCGGTATTGTTTATGGAGGCGGACTTAACTGCAACCTCCTCTACTCTATCTACTCCTTCGCCAAACTCAGTGGTAGACTGGGTGGCTAAGAGACGGTAGATCCTCTAAAAGAGGGATCCTCGCCTCAGAAGCCGCCATGCCTGCCTAAGGTTTAGAGGCGGAGGGAGGAAAAGACTCGCATGGCGAGCCGAACCTTACCTGATAAGTCCCTAAAGGCGACAGCGCCTTCAACACGTTGTCTGGCCAACAGCGCACAGAATTCTACCTCCGAGAAGCGTACGGACATTTCCGTGAGGGTCTTCTCTTTAAAGAGAGCCCCCGCATCTTTTCTGAGTTATGCCTGGAGGTCATACTCCTTCAATGGAATTGCCGCGGACTCCGGGCCAACTGGGAGGACCTTCGGAGGCTCGTCTCCTCCCAGAACCCGTAAGCTATCTTTTTTCAGGAGACCAGGCTGGACGCGTGTCCCTTGTACACCCTCCAGGTGTATAAGTGTTATTTAACCCCATCACCCGGGATTGGGGCCGGGCAGAAGAATGTGCGATTTAAACCAGGCATGATCTCTCGGTTCTTCTCTTTGGTTGGTTACCTCCTTTTAAGCATTAGTTGTGCAGCTGCACCTGGAAAGAATAGAATGGGGCCCGAACAAGAGGCTGTGTGATTTACACCCTGTATGATGTCTCCGTTCTTCCCTTCGCTTTAAATACCTCTTTTCGTGGCACGGTTGCCGAGGCCCTTTTTCTTGCTCGGACATCTGAACGGTAAACACCCCTTTTGGGGAAAACTACTCGATTAATACCTGGGGTCAAGTACATGCAGAGCTAATCGACGAGATGGAGACGGGTGTCTTAAATGTGGATGAGTTTACGCATCACTGCCCGACAACTGCTTCATTTTCCTGCCTCGATCTATCTTTGTGGTCTCTGCATGCACAGCTTGATTTTGGATAGGGGGTGGTCGATCACCTTCAGGGTAGTGATCACGTTCCCATTCAAATATCATTTTCTGGGCCGCTCCCGCCCGAGAGCCCACTACGGTGGTGTTTAGCGTATGCGAGGTGGTCCGCATTTCATGAAATGAGTTCTTCTCCGGCAACTTCATCGCCGTGGGCCTAATTAATACTTTTACAACTTCAGCCGTTTTGCACGGCGACCGCTCGCGTGGTGGTCACCCAAGTGTGAAGAGGCCATAAAACAAAAGCATTATGACTTTATGCGCTTTAATTACCATCCGAAGGTCTTCACTGTCGGTGAATTTCGTCGAGCTAGGGCTAGGTTCAGGTATATTTCGAAACACGCCCGCAGCTCTTCTTGGTGGGCATACGTGTCTTCAATTAACCGGAGGATCCCGTTAGCAGAGGTGTAGAGGCGAGTCGAAACGATCCGCATAAAGTTTCCTCAGGACCCCTACGCACCAGCCTTCAAGAGAATGGGACCGCAATCTCGGAGCCTGCGTCTACGGCGGAATTCTTCGCGACCATCTTTCCGCATTCCTTAGCCGGAATTCTGCGTCGTGATGTCACCGAAGGTTGCCGACTGGAATTTAACTCCAGAGGCGTACAACTCTCCAACGACATGCTTACTCTGAGAGAGTCGCGTTCTGCTCTCAATTCGTGCGCGGAAACCACCCCTGGTCTAGACGATGTCCCGTACGCCATGTTTCAACATCTGGGTGAGCGAGGCATGGCCTTCGTGTTAGATTTGTTAAACTGGATATTGATTAAAGGTATCCTTACAGATTCCTGGCAATTCTCTATTGTGCTCGTTATTTGCAAATCGGGGAGAGATTATTCTACTCGGTTTCCGTCCAATCTCTCTAACCTCCTGCGTTCAGTTGTTGGAAAAATTGGTAAATGTTAGATTAGCTTTCTTCTGGATAGTAAAAGCCATCTGTCTTCTGTAGAGTGCGGCTTTCGCAGTTCCACTCCATGTTGGATGTTCTGCTCCTACTGAAAAATGCCGTCTGCGAGGCCTTCCTTCGTAGACAGCATTACGCCACGCTGTTTTTCGATCTATAGAAGGCTTATGACACCGCAATGTGATGCGGTATCATTGAGACTCTCCACGAGATGAGGGCGAGGGGACACCTCCTAAGCTTTATATCTGAAGTTTTGTGAGATCGTCGATTCCTACTCCATTGGGCTCTCCGGCCCAATGGAGCAGGAAGCGGATGACCCGGAATGAAGTGTCCTCAGTATCGCACTCTTTACCCTGAACATCAACGCCATTACCTCAGTGCAGCGGGAAGATGTTCTCGCTACGCTTTACGTGGACGATCTTTCGATTTATTCTCTGCGCGGCCCAGATGCCAACTCTAGAGTGTCGACTCCAAGAGACATTTCATCGCGTATCTTGCTATGCCGAAGCGCACAGGTTTCGGATTTCCTTGGCACGGACTAAGGTGGCACATTTCTGCCGCCGTCCACGGTTCTACTCTGATCCAGACTTGTTTCTTAATGGAGTGCACCGTTTCTTTAGTCTCGTATTTGACCGACACCTCATCTAGGAGGCTCATATTCGCAGGATCAGTGTCTTTTGTACCTGAGTCATGGATATTCTTCGTCCCGTGACGTGTAGTGTCCGGGCCACTGATTAGGCTACTGCCTTACTTTTTTATCGATCCTTTGTTCGTTCGAAGCTCGACTATGGATGCGAGGTTTATGCATCCGCAGCTGACCGTGTATTGAAGAAGATGGACTCGATCTACAACACGGGCCTTCGCCTGGCGAGCGGTGCCTTTCACAATTCTCCTATTGAGAGCCTACTTGTCGATGCTGGGCAGATTTCATCGCTCTGCGCTGTGCACAGTTCATTATTCGCCCTTAAGTGCAATCCCGGCTCCTCAGTCGACAAACGCTCTCACTGCATGCACAGCTGATCTTGCCGGTGACTATGCCACCGATAGGCCCCAGGCTTGGAAACTCTTTCGAGAGCTAGGTAGGGAACTCGGGCCGATGGCACCCCTAGCTCTACCCAGGACGCCACCCTGGAGGGTACTACCTTTAACTATTTGTTCTCACGCCTTTGCTCCCAAAGCTTCACACCGCGAGAGTATTGCGTTCGGCTTTTTTGGAGCACACTTTCTGTCACGCTGGAATAGTGCCAGTGTATATGGATGGCACCAAGTCCCAAGAGCGGGTCATTTTTTTGGACGTATTCCCCTCTGTTTGAAGTCAGTGGTGCTCTGCCACTCGTTGCGTCTGTCTTCATGGCCGAGCTGGTTGCAATACACCGCTTGGTATGTGAGATAACGCGATTTTTCCTGTTTGTTGACAGGATTGTGATTTATAGCGAATCACAAAGCACCTTGAGTGCTCTCGGAGCATTATAATCTCCAAATCCCTTGGTTCAAGTTATTTGTGACGGCGCGGTTTTGTCGAGTTGTGTAGATATCGAATTATTTTCTAATTGCTTCCTAGATATGAAGGAATTGCAAAGAATGGGCTCGCCGAAGAGGACGCCAAGGAGTCTACACGGACTGGGCGACCAGATCAGCATTTGGCTCTTCATCACAACGACTAAATGGCAGGAATACGGGCAGCTCTCCTGTCTTCTTGGCAAAGAAGATGGAATACGGCTGAGGGAACTTAAAGTTGAGTGCCATTGCGCCGTGACTGTTCCCATGGACCTACCCCCCAATGCCGCGACGGCTTCAGGCTGCTTTCTGTCGCCTCTGAATCGGACACACTCGCGTGACCCATCCCCATTTGATTAAGCGCTCGCCTGCGCCTTATTGTGAAGACTACGTTGTCCCATTGACTGTTAGGCACATTCTTGTTGATTGTTCCAGTCAGTGTGATCTTCGTGCACGTTACCTGTCCCGGTACCAGGACGAGCGGAGTCGCTACCGCTTGTGCCTTGTACTCGGGAGTGGTTCGTGCACACTAACTTGTGGACTTTACGACCTTTTGTAAGCGGCTGTCCTCCTACACTTTATTTGACTATTTGTTTTAGGTCGCATGTTCCTGTGCCAGGGGTAAGCGGGCCTACCCCCGACGCCGAAATGGGCTTCCTTCTTGCCTTTTTGCTTTTTTTTTTGTTAATTTTATAGCTCCTATGAATTTTAGCGTTGTTTTTTGTTATTTGCATATTGATATTTGTTTTTTAATATAGCCTAGTAATATGCTGGGTCAAATACGGCGACCTATGCCCAACTAGGCAGTCGTCAGATGGGCTAAAAAAAACTAAAGTTGCCGACTGGGGGGGGCGATGAGCTCGCGCGTACAGGCGAATAATACACTGTGCACGGCGGAGAACGAGTGGCATCTCCAAGGCTTCGACAAGATAGCTTTCAATGGGGGACATGCAGAATGCACTGGTCACCAGGTGAAGGCCGGAGTGGTGGATCGAGGCCAACTTCCGCAATACACAGTCAGCTGCGGATGCATAATTATCGCATCCGTAGTCGAGCTAACAAAGGATCGATTGAAAATTAAGGCAGTAGCTCTACCACTCCGGGTCAGGGCGGAGCCGGGGATAGCAGTAGAAGTGCACACCTTATTCTTGGCCGAAGAAAACGGAAGCCTCTCGTATTCGAGGTAGTGACGAGAGACGCGGTTCAATGGCTGTTCGACTCAACGCTCCATAGTCGGCATTTGAGCCGCGCCAAAATAGATCGTCCACGTAGACGTAGCAAGAACACCTTCGGCAGCATCGATGTGATGTCGTTAATATTCAGGGCAAGGATTGTGACACTTAGAACACCTCCCCCGGGAACATCCTCTTCATGCTACATTGTGCCGGAGAGGGCTCCCCCAGCCCTGCCCGGAATCAACGATGTTGCAAAAATTCCGAGATAAAAATTAGAAGCGGATGGGGGCGAAGGGACGGTTCCTAAGCTTTATCTTAATATTTGTGCAAGACCGTTGATTATACGTACGGGTGGGGGGGGGGGGAGCCCTCTCCGGCCCAAAGTAACAAGAAAAAGGATTTAGGCAAGAAAGTGGCCTCCGTGTCACACTGATTGACCTGAGCATCAACAATATCACCTCGGTGCTGCTAATAGATGTTCTCTCTACGCTCCACATGGATGAACTTTCGATCTTTAATGGCGCGGCTCAGATCCAACTCTTGAGCGTCGAATACACATGGCATTGAACCTCGTCTCTCGCTAGACCGGAGCGCACAGGCTTTGGTATTCTTTGGCCAAGACTAAGGCTGTGCACTTCTGCCGCTATCCAGGTCTTCACCCTGACCCGGACTTATTCTTAATGGAGATTACCTGGGAAGCTCAAATTCGCAGACTTAGGGGCTTTCGTACTCACACCTTGGATTTTGTTCATTCCATGACGTTTAGCACCTGTGGTGCCTATAAGACTACTGCCTTAGTTTTTTATCGATCCTTTGTTCGTTCGAAGCTCGACTACAGATTCGAGTTTTATGCTTCCGTAGCAAAGCTTGTATTGCAGAAGGTGGACTCGATCCACGACAGACGCCTTCGCCTGGCAAAATGACGCATGCTCAGCGCCATCCACAGTGCATGTACGCGCGAGCCCGCCCCCCCTCCACCTCATTCGCCAATAGCCTCACTTCATCCGCACCTGATCTAGATGGCTCCTCTGACACCGAGAGATGCCAGTCATGTCCTAAGTCCTTAAGGTTCAAGGCAAGGAAACTCATTCCTGAGCTCTGTGTAGGTCTAAGGCCGGCCGGTGAAGTCCCTAGTTATGCCGAGGATGCCACCCTTGGGGGTAAAATCGATGACTATTTGTCCACACGCCTCTGCTTCCAATACTTCTACAGCACCGGGAATATTGCATTTGGTCCTTTGGAAGCACACCCCGTGTAAAGATGGAACCGTGGCAGTATATACGGATGGCTCCAAGTCCCAAGAGGGGGTCAGCCAAGTGCTGCGTCTGTTTTCACGGCCGAGCTGTTGCAATTTACCACTCGGTACGTGAGATAACGCGACGTACCCAGTTCGGAGACCTGATTGTTATTTATAGCGACTGACAAAGCGCCTTGAGTGCCGTAGGAGAATCGTCGCTCCACCCCCATCCCTGTTCTCTCGTGGTGGCGTCTCGAGGCGGTTACCGCAAGGACATCCGGCCCCAAGCATCGACGGGTCAAGCGCGTAACCGCAGTGCCACCACTCAGCGCCATGAAATACCTAAAGGTTAAAATGCAAGATCTTCCCCGGGAGAGTGAGATTAAATTTCACGTCAAAATAAGAAATTGGAGACGTGTTTCTCCCAAGCTCGAAGGCTAACGAGGAGGCGATGTAAGACTTGGTGGGAAAAAACGTTTGGCATAAGAACCCTTCTGGGGCCGTCCTCAAGCCCCTCCCCCCCTTACCACTCCCCCAGTGTGGTGACAAGGTATAAATGAGGAACACTGAGGAAAATCGAGGTAGTATACGTCAGTCTCTAGGTGACGAAGTCCCCGAATTAAGATCGGGCTACCGAGACTGGACAGGTAGATTACTTGGCTCGCCAGACCAAGCAGTACCCTGCAAGAGAGGCAGGGCTACCTACCTAAAGGGGCTAAGAAGTAGCTCATCCTCGAGCTAGTCCCTGGTTATCAAACCAAACGATAAGTTAACTTTGTTAAGTTCAACTTACTCTCGTTAGAGAGACTTCTCATATCCCGGTGCATCTTAAACACCAGGGGTATTCCTCGTCCTTGAGGAATTAAGAAAGGAAGAAAGAAAAGGCTCCCCCTCGAGCCCGTTGCTCGGTGGCCACACCGAACTCATAAGTTAACTTGGTTGAGGAACCAAGTTCAACTTATTCTCATCAGAGAAACCCCCCTCCGTTATACTCGCCCTTGAAGAAGACTGGAACTAAGAAGAAGCTCATCCTCGAGCTAGTTCCTGGTTACTAAACCGAACTTTAAGTAACTAATTCCCGTCAGAGAACCCCCCTTTCCCTCCCTCATCGATTCTAGCCCTTTAAAGAAGATCCTCCCCGAGTTTAGTCCTCGCTAATGAGGAATTAATTAACGAAGGAGAAAATCTTCCCCTCGAGCTCGTTACTTGGTGGTCACACCGTACTCCAAGTTAACTTGGTTTAAGAACCAAGTTCGACTCCCTCTCGCCAGAAAGACCACGACTACCTTGGTGCCGCATTAAGCACCGTAATTGTTCTCGTCCTTGAAGAACCCCCCCCCCCCCCGGAATACCGTGTGGACCCCCTAGCTGCTACCCTCGCCAAAAGGAGAGCGGGATCTCGTTCACCTACATCCGCCAGGCGGCACGCGTCGTGAGACAATAACATTCCTGAGGGATTTAAACTGCAGTAGAGTCCGTAAGCCTAAATCTTATATATTGCTGTGTGTAGAGAAATTAACCAATTTTAGAGGGTCCAACTAATTGAATTAATTCTTGTGTATGATAATATTCTGAGTATTGTTGTGGTTTATGTTTAAATTTTGAGTATTCATTTGTTAAAGTTAAAAATATAAGTTTATTTTGGTAATTATTGTGCGTTTCTCTATATCCTTACGTGTTTCCAACGGCTCTATTCTATTTAAGATATTAATATAATAACAATATATTAGCACTCTTAGGCACTCTTAGAACAAAAAGGGGGGACATTCTACGACAAGTGCTCTCGGCGCATTTCTATGTCCGCATTCCCTGTTTCACGATATTCCTGAAGCCACGATTTTGTTGAGCCAGACGGATGATGAGATTATCTTTTGCTGGGTTCTTGGATATGTGCGAATATCCGGCAATGAGGGCGTGAAAGAGTCCATGAGTTACGGGTGACCAGACCAGCGTTTCGCTCATCCCCACACCGATTAAATGGCAGGAATACGGGCAGCCTTCCGGACTGCTTTACAAAAGAAATGAGAGATGGCCGATGGTAACGTAAAATTGGGTGCCCTCTCGCCGCGACTGCCCCCCTCACCGCGAATGTTCCCTTGGACCTACCCCCCAAACCGCGATGGCTTTAGGTTGCTATCCTTCGTCTCCGAATTAAACACACTAGTGGGAGGGACGTACCGCTATTTGATGGAGCGCTTCCCTGCACATTATTGTGATAACCATGGTGTCGACCAGATTGTTAGGTACATTCTTGTTGAATGTCCTAGTCTGGGTGATCATTGCGCACATTACCCGTCCCGGTACTGGGAACTTGCATACCCACTCCCATTTTTTTCCAATGAAGGTCGCTATGCCGTCCCCAGTGACGTTTGTGAAGGGTCATAGGCCTTATTAGTCCTCGCTCTGGATACGCGATACATTGGGGGGGTTGGGTCGTTGGGAAGTTGGACAGTTGGAAGCCCATTGTCAGAAAGAAACGGATAACCCCATGTGGGATGCCTTAGAACTGCCGTGAGCCCCACGTGTACATAAAGCACCTGGGAATTGGTTAACTTCCGGCGAAAATAACGAGAGCGTTCGATCACGGCGAGCTCAAAACAGATCGGAAACTCCGCGTGACCGTGAAAATCCACGCAGGACACGCCTCGTCTGATAAAACCCGCTCCTTTCCGGCGCCTCGGGCGATGCACTTCCGCTGAGGCCACATACATTCTCAGACAAGGGCCACCAGAAATCAATACAGTTTCGATTACAGTTGCGGATAGCAATACCATGCCGACCCCATGCGTAGCACCAGCCATCTCGTGACCACCAGCCCCGTGACGTTACGAGCCACTCTCGACTTTGTCTCTCTCGCAGCCTAAGACAAGGTTTCTAGCCAGATAAACCAAACCTCTATCAACCTCGTGTCAGCTCTATTCGCGCCTGGCGTACTCCCTTGTTCATCTTCAGCGAGGTTAAACAAAGTGTTTGCAATCAGACATTGCAAATCCCCGTCGTCACCAGGCCCCAGCCCATCCGATTTACGTGACTCTCCCTCAGAACTAAGCCTACCCTTTTCCCTTAAGAGTTCGTTCGTACGTCCAGTGAACGAGCCTCATCGAGTCCCGTTATACTCCGAGTCTCCGTGACCTTGATTTTGTTCTTCCGCATTCCACCCTTAATTTCGTGTTGTTTATCCATTGTATAATTACTTATATTCCTTATGTTTGTATTACTTTCGTACGCGCTCACGGACCCCGATTATCCCCAATATTTTGCTCCCCATCCCCTCTGTTCCGTCTGACGAGAGTCAGTACATAGTCACTCAACGACCTTGACTCTACGACACCCCTCCTGAGGAGAGAGATCATCATTGAGTTACCCTCACTCCATATGTTATGGTCTTCTTTGGGGCGAACCTGGGCTCGGTGCCAAACAATGAATTTTGTGAATGTTGTTTATGCGAGGAAACTTGTGGACTAGTCTTTGGAAGAAATCACCGAAGTGCTCGCCAACAAAGGAGTGGTCAAGGTCGAACGTGTAATTAGTAAACCGTGTTGGGGTTCCTCGAGCCACAACCCTACACTCTTCGTCACGCTAAGCATGACAAGCTATTTGACTCGGTGCGTTCCTGTTAGTATCGCTACCGCGTAAAGGTATTCGTGCCACTGCCGAAGAGGTGCTACTACTGCCACCACTATAACCATACTAATCGATTGGCTATACGGGTACATTCGAATTTTCCTGAATTCCGTGTGAACTGCTCCAAGGTCCTTATTTTTTTATTTCCAAGTGTGCCAATTGCTTCCTTGAAGCAATGAATCGCGTATCTCCTATGAATCGTGCATCTCTTTTCTTTACGCTAAATTTTCTCCTGGCGCGCCTAGTGCTACCTCGGAAGTCATATTCCTCACTTGTTAAAAAGTCCGCTCGTAGTGGCCAAAATATATAGTCTTCACTTAATGGGGAGCGCCCTCTCTCTAAGATCCTTTCTTTTCCCAAGAATTGTTCCCAGAGAGGCTCTGTCCTACTCTTGGCTAAGTGGGTCAACCTGGCACTTTTATGGTCCCCTAGTGCTGCGAACCGGACTTTTATTACATGCCTTTTTCCCTTCTTCAATTATTTTCCTTACTGCCCTTTATTCATCCCCTCTTATTTCTCCTATCTAGTGGCCCTAACGGTTATCTGACTTCTACTAGTTTTGTTTTCGGACTGATTCTGAATTCTTTTTGAATGAAGGTTGGAGGTTAGGCGCCTGTTAGGATTCTTTTGCCGATGCTCAAGGTGCAACACACAGATATGATGTAGGGGATGCGTATCAATTCTCCAAGTTGTCATACCGGACGCAACCAAATAAAGAATTGCTGTAAGGCAAGGCCCTTCTAGGCTTCCGTGTTGCCGTCTTGGGGAGTCCTGTGGGAGAATATGAAGTAAATTTTGTTTGCTATGGATCCCTATGCCAATAGTGTGTCATAGATTTAGATTATTCACGCTTCTTGGTCATGGATTTCTTCTCTGAAATCCCGCTTGCAAAAATTGACGCGTGTGACGTCACTGGATCATTTGAGTCACGAGGGTGGTAAAACCCGCCGGATGTGGTCAAGAAGTAGTGCTGATATCGTTATTGAGGTGACATCTCACTGTCAACACAACCTTCTCCGAATTCTCTCTTGGATTGCCGAAGTTCCCGTAACCATTTCGTCTCACCCACGGTTGAATTTTGTCAAATGTGTCGTCCGTTCGAACGAATTACAAGCCCCAATTACAAGCAGAGTCCTCGACCGGTTCCTCGAAACCATCGGACATACCCCCTGTCACTGCTCCTTCTATAGCAGGCTCTTCAAAATCTGCTCTTCGTCCCCCAAGCTCTTTGAGGCGTACCTCAAACTTAACATCAGCCACAGAGGAGAAAAATATATCTACTGTGGTATCTAACTACTTACATAATATCCTCCCTTTTACAATGGAATTGTCAAAGCGTTTTACTCAACTGGGAAAAACTCAAATTCCCTTTTACGACGCTCCACCCCGCTGTTCAGGAGAAAAAACTGGGTACACGACCTTTTCTGGCCATACTTTCCTCTCCTTTCACAGTACACTCCAAGCCGTTGCCGTGAAGTTTTGTCTTACAAGGCTTTTTACTGTTTGCTCTATTTATCTCCCTAATTCTTTACGATTGTCAAGACCCGACCATTTAGAACCTGTAGATCAGTTGCCCTTCCCGTTTTTATTACTCGGAGATTATTGGGGTGACATTACTCGGAATGCCAAAGGCAGTGTTTGAGTCTCTTTTATTATCTGACTTTCCTTGCGTTTTAAACACCGGCAGTTTTACCTCTTATCATGCCAGACGGATTCTTTCAGTTGTGTTGACCTGTCTCATTTTCCCCGGATTGCTTTACTGATTTTCGATGGTCAGCCCTATTGCCTTGCCGGAGGTTCAGCTTATACCTCATACAACCATGCCTCTCAAGTGGGACTTAGGCTATGTGTTCTGGTAGACCTCGGAGTGTGCGACAGCCGTCAAAAACTACAAGTTAGCTTATTCTCGGTTCCGGAGGAACCCAAACTTGTCCAACAAGGTTGATCGATACCGATCATGGCGCTGCTAAGTTCCATAGATTTCTTCTATGTCCCCTACCGGAAAGACCTGGATGAGGATTAACGAGATCCTGGGTCGTTATACCGGCCATAATACCCTCACCCTCAATCTGCAGGGACTCCTCAGTCAATGGCAGTCTGGTGGTCAGCAACGCTTTGGATACCATTTCCGTACCGGCAGCAGTGTCAGCCGTTACATTAAGGCTTTTCAAGCCTATAAATCAAACGATGAGTCTTATTCCCTCAATTTTAGGACGAACTCCAACCTTCTGTATAAATCCTTGTTCTTCACCCATGAATTGCGTGCTGCATTGTCCTTTTGTGGGTTTACGTCTCCCGGCCTTGAGGGGATCCATTATGATAGAATTTAGGCACCTTCATTCACACTGTTATTTTCTTACTTGACTTATACAACCTTATATGGTGGAAGGGTTTTTACTCATCATTATGGTGGGTTGAGATTGTCTTCCCCTTTGTTAAAAGAGGTAGAAACGGATTGGACGGATAGCACTATTGCTCAATAGTTCTTATCAGATGTCTGAGCAAGTAGCTAGAGGAGATGATGCTGGTGCGCCCAAATTGGTTTTCCAAGGGTCATAGCACTCTACCTCTTAGTACGTTTTGAGAGATGGCTCCCGAAAGCTTTCTCGTTAAAGCACATAGTCATGGCGATATTTATCAATCCTGGAACCCGTATATATGGTTGAATTTTCATGAGCACCTTATCTACATTCCCTAGCTAGGATGCTGCTCTGCCGCCATTCACAGCACACAACACACCGACTGGACTAGCCGGAGAACCCTTCAACGACATATTTACGCTGAGTTGTATTCCAACTTTCGCTTCTAGCTGGCACCACTACTGGTTCGGACGATGTCCCGTATGCTTTGCATTGACGTCTAGGTGAGCGAGATGAGTTGAACAAGATATGGACAAATGGTATCCTCCTAGACTCATGTAGAATGACTACTGTGCTTGATTTTGCAAAGCGGGGAGAGATCACTCTACCCCGGTCGTTTACACCCAATTTTCTAACCTCCAGCGAGTACAAATTGATAGAGAAATTGGTAAATGTTAGATTAGCCTATTTCTTTGGACAATGATGACCATCTGTATTATGCAAAGTGCGACTTTCGCAATTTTGTTTCCACGTAGAATGCTCTGTGTGAAGCCTTATTCGTAGACAGCATTTTGACACAGTATTTTCTATCAAGAGAAGTCCTATATTTTTGAAGGATCATGCATCCACCACACCGGTGGGTCTCATGACCGGTTCCTTCCGCAAGTACTCTATTGAGAGCATACTTATCAATGCCGTTGAGATGCTACGCGCGCTGCGCCCAACCGTAAGGGACACAGCGATTTGCTTTACTGGTAGCCGTGCTGACAAGACTTAGCGTTCCGTCACGCCCAAGCTTAGCCTCTTCTCCTTCTTTCTGACAGCCTGTGTTTTTACCATACTTCCTCACTTTCCCGAAAACCTCTCTCACAACTCTCTCTGGTCGGCCTCTAATTTCACGGGGTAAAAGCTGACCAGCTTCCTCTCACCCACCTATCTCGGATTTTGAAGGGGACAACGTCCCCTTACCCCTTAGTTACGGTCTGAAGTGGTGGGTTTTTAACAATCTGCTTCCCCCCCACCCATACCTTCCTAGCATATCCTTTCTTTCTCATTTCAATCTATCGATTTTTACGCCGTGGCTAAGGTGGAGCCGCCATGCCGCTGGGATGCCAGGTCACTGGGCGGGAGGAGTGGCCTCTAATGGCGGCAGCTGCTTTTGCCGGCCTCATACTCACCCATCGCAGAGCGAGCTACTGCGTGGGGTGATGTGCGTTTGCGTCCCGTGACAAGTATACGGTCACCATGCCCGATGAAAAATAAAACTCTCTTCCCTTCCATTTTACCAGTGTCAGAGGCGCCCTCGGGTAGCTCCACCGAAAAAATGGAGATCCCCCTCCCCCTGTGCTTTCGCAAGGGATCCTTCAAATTTCTTCTACTGGAGAGGAGGCTTACTCCTCTCCTTTGACTACGGGTGCAGCGGATTCCTCCTCAACCCCTTCTCTGTCACGTTCTCCATCGGCAGCCCCCCATTTATTTTTTAAAGGGACTGCCAAGAAAGTACGCAGGCGGCCCAAATTTGACCGCTCCAGGTGGGAACAGTTCGATAGGGCAACCCCCTTAAGGGGGAAAAGGGTTGCAAGGCCCGCCGGCTCGTGCCCACTAATGTCCTGTCGAGCGTAGCAGCAAGGTATTCAAGCTGGAATATCCTTATGGAAGATGGGACACTGTCTCAATTAACCGATTATAACCGGCGAAATTGTCGACCTTACGCGATGATAACTTTCCGGGTAATCAGTGTCTTACAAGGATACAGGATGAGCAAACGAGGACCAGCCGCAGTTCGCCGCGTGGAGAAATTACATCAGGAGAAGATGTGACTTCTGTCAACGCGCAAGACACCACAGCCAGAAGCGAAGAAGAACAATTTGTATTATTATTATTGAACATTGCGTAATCATAAATAGATCACCCTCTTGTATATCATAAGAGGCATAAATACATATACGAGCCTCGCTAATCCATGTTATTTGTTTTATGTACCTTATAATTTGTATGCTAAAAGAGGAAAAATATACATAAATGTCTCACCGAACCTATTTTTGCCTTGTATCTTTGAGCAATGTAATAATTATAGCTACAACTTAGCGATTTTTCATATAATTATTTTGAGGAAAAGGGTAGTACAGGCCCTCTCTGAGCACAGTTGTATCCGTGTGATGTTAATTTTATTGCCCTGTGCGTATATTAAAAATGTTAAGAACTAATTACGGTTCGTTTAGCGTAGCGAAGCCCCCGTTGTCCCGCATAAGTCTTGTTCTGGTACACTCGCTTTCCTGACCGGTAGTGAAATTTTCCCGTAATCGTGTAAACACGAGTCTCACTTTTGTCTTGCTTGTTTTTGTTCGTTGGAATTAAACAATTTTTTTTACGTGATTCCTCTCAGTTCTTTCTCGATCACAAGGCTTCGTTAAGCCCAACCAAGCCAGTATATTATTTGAGTATCTTTTGGAGTCAGATACGAGATTAACGCCACCCTTCACAAAAATATCCGCATCATTTTTAAACTTCCTTCAAACTGTTGACGTACTTTCTCTCCTGAGGTTCCAGATCCTCGCCCATAGCCTGGGTTGCCTCCTAACTTTAACCTGCTTTTGCCATGAAGTAAGTGACCGTGAACCCTCCAAAGAGGTAACCTAAGGCCTCCCATAAAGTGGTGATCCTTATACTCACAGGAGGCAACACCCCTGAAGCTGGCCGTGAGGTCATCTTCCGTGGTTTCTAAAGCTACCCCCCTGAAGGAGGACAGCACTAAAGGAGCTTCGACTCCTTAGCTCACACCCAGTGGTAAGCTGGGTGGCTCGGGGACGGTGGATGCTCCAAAAGAGGGACTCCTGCCCCCGAAGCCTAAGGTTTTGAGGCGGCGGGAGGAAAAAAAACGCATGGCGAGCCCAACCTCCCACGATAAGTCCTCGAGGCTAAAAGCACCTTCAGCGCATTTTCCGGCCAACGACGCCTGGAGTTCTTCCTCCGAAACCCCGTAAGGGGCGCGGCGATTTGCCATCCTGGCCGCCGTGCTGACGGGACTCAGCACCCCGTCCGGCCCCAGCTTAGCCTCTCTTCCTTCCTTCAAAACACTTGTTTCCTCTCTTTTCACACAACCTCTCCCACAACTTTCTCTGGTCAGCCTCTAATTTCACAGGGTAGATGTTGACCTTCCTTTCAGCCAACCGTCCCGCATCGGGGCTGAGGGGGTGGGGGACAATGTTCCCTAACCCCTGAGCTCCGGTCTGGGGTGGCTGGTTTTCAACTACCTGCTTCATCCCCACCCATACCTTCCTCACATCCCTTTTCCTCTCGTCTTCCAAATCTATCATTTTTACGCCGTGTCTAAGGTGGAGCCGCCATGCCGATGGACTGCCAGGCCACCAGGCGGGAGGGGTGGTCCCAAATGGCGGCGCCTGGCTCTGCCGGGCCTGCAAGCACCTCTTGCAGTGCTGGCAACTGTGGGAGGTGGTGAGCTGTTGCGTCCCGTGTAAATAAGAGGGTCACCATGCCCAATGATGAGTATCAAAAAAAACCCAACCCCCAACTTCCCCAAGAACAACGGAGCCGCCCTCATGCAGCTCCACCAAAAAAATGGAGGTCCACCCCCCTTGTGCTTGCGCAGGGACCCTCCATATTTCTCTAACCGGAGAGGAGGCTTACTCCTCTCCTACGCCTACGGGTGTAGGGGACTTCCCCTCACTCCCTTCTCTGGAGGTGCTTTCCCGTAAGGGGCGCGGCGATTTGCCACCCTGGCCGCCGTGCTGACAGGATCCAGCGCTCCGTCCGGCCCCAGCTTAGCCTCTCTTCCTTCCTTCAAAACACTTATTTCCTCTCTTTTCACACAACCTCTCCCACAACTTTCTCTGGTCAGCCTCTAATTTCACAGGGTAGATGTTGACCTTCCTTTCAGCCAAACGTCCCGCACCGGGGCTGAGGGGGTGGGGGACAATGTTCCCTAACCCCTGAGCTCCGGTCTGGATGGCTGGTTTTTAACAACCTGCTTCATCCCCACCCATACCTTCATCACATCCCTTTTCCACTCCTTTTCACAATCTATATATTTTACGCCGTGTTTAAGGTGGAGCCGCCATGCCGATGGACTGCCAGTCCACCAGGCGGGAGGGGTGGTCCCAAATGGCGGCGCCTGGCTCTGCCGGGTTTGTAAGCACCTCTCGCAGTGCACGCTACTGTGAGAGGTGGTGAGCTGTTGCGTCCCGTGTAAATAAGAGGGTCACCATGCCCAATGATGAGTATAAAAAAAAACCCAACCCCCAACTTCCCCAAGAACAACGGAGCCGCCCTCGGGCAGCTCCAGCAAAAAAATGGAGGTGCCCCCCCCTGTGCAAGCACAGGGGGGGGACCCCCTGTTTCTCTAACCGGAGAGGAGGCTTACTCCTCTCCTTCGCCTACGGGTGCAGGGGACTCCCCCTCACCCTCTTCTCTGGAGGTGCTTTCGGGCACCTCCCTTTTCCCAGCGGCAGTCCCCTCTTTTCTTTCCGAGGGGACTGC
Organism: Ceratothoa steindachneri; assembly: GCA_963969495.1. NCBI lineage: Eukaryota > Metazoa > Arthropoda > Malacostraca > Isopoda > Cymothoidae > Ceratothoa > Ceratothoa steindachneri. The sequence goes on along the minus strand of OZ018330.1, from coordinate 78,314,022 downwards.
CAAGAAAGCCAGCAGGCAGCCCTTAGCCAGCCGCTCCCCATCGAAGCGGCTCGGTAGGGAAAACCCCCTTAGGATGGAGAGGGAAGCCAGGCCCCTTCGGTCGCTTCCCTCAAAAGACCTGCTGGCAAGAATTTTAAACCTTGCCGGGGTTAAGGCTTGTGCCTCCCCACAAATGACTCTTGACGCTGCCAAGGGGACCTGCGATGTCCTGGGAGGGGATAGCCAACTGGAGGCCCCTCCTGTGATAGACATGGTCCTTGAGGAGACCCAGCCTCAGACGGTAGGGCCTTCCATGGGGGGGAATTCGGGCTCGGCGCCAAAAACCGAACCCGAATCCGCCCCTATGCAAGGTCCTCCTCAAATGGCTGAGGGCTCCGAGGCAGTAAAAGGAGGGGAGGGATCTCCTCCTACAGGCGCCCCTACGACAACCAGGACCTTCTCCATTTCTGAGAGGGACCTGGCTGAGGCTGGTCCATCTGGCCTGGGGGCTTCTGCCGGCGGGGGTGAGAAGCGGGTTCATTCCCCGCCCTCCTCTCCAAAAAAGAAAAAGACTAGAAAGACAAAGAAGACTCGGGGCTCCTTTCCATCCGCGAGGGCTGCGGGGACGGATAGGTCTGCTCCTACTCTGGTAGGCGACCAAGCCAAGATCGGAACAACCAGCCCCTCTACCCTCCCGTGTGCGGAGCCCCTGACTAAGACCAAGAGTGCACAGGGCAGAGCCTCGATGACATCGGGGCCCCTCATTCAGAGGTTACCTGGCGTTTTCGAGCCCGCTGGCTTCAAACACTTCCTCTTCATTCGCTCCTCTGATGGCACCATGTTGTCCAAGGGCAACATGATCCATCAGAGGAGAGGATTAGCTAGTGCAATTGGTAGAGAGCCGAAGGTGACCCGTTTCTCGGACGAGAGCCTTCTGGCGAATGCGGCGAATCCCGCCGAGGCGGCCAACATAAGTGCTCTTCGGACACTTCATGGCACCCCGGTGAGTGTGACGCCGCACTCTACCCTGAACTTTGTAAAAGGAGTAGTCTATGCGAAGGAACTCGTTGACTACTCCATTGAGGACATCACCCTAGAGCTGGCCGACCATGGGGTGGTCAAAGTCGAACGTGTGATGAGAAAACAGGGAGGGGCCTCGAGACCCACCCCTACTCTCTTCGTCACGTTCGACTGTGACAAGCTCCCTGAGTCGGTGCGAGCCGGTTGGTACCGCTACCGCGTGAAGGCATTCGTGCCACTTCCGCGGCGGTGCTATTACTGTCACCGCTTCGGCCATACGAATCGCTCATGTAGACGTGCAAAGTCGGGGTCACCCGAAGTATGTGTAAATTGCTCCAAGGTCGCACACGATAAGTCCAAATCGTTTGTGGCCAAGTGTGTCAATTGCGGAGAGCCGCACCCTGCTTCTTCGAAGCAATGTGGTGCATATCTCGTGGAGAAATAAATCCTGGCCGCTCAGGCCAAGGATAGACTCTCATTCCGCAAGGCTAAGGACTTGGTCCTGGCGCGCCTAGCTCTGCCTGTAACTTCATATGCCTCAGTAGCTAGAAAGGCACCCTCTACTCCTGGCCCATCCAGGAGCCCTTCTGCGGGCTCTACCCAACCCGGGCGCTCCCCTGGTAAAGCTGGTGGCCAAAAGGGTTCATACCCAGCCCCGGCTAAAACCAGGGCTCCCCCCTCTTCCCCCAGCGTGACCGTTTCCCGTAAGGCGAAACGGCCACGCCCCTCCCGGAGTCGTTAGACTCACAGGAGGCAACACCCCTTCAGGGGTTCTTAAAGTTGTCCCCCGAAAGGAGGACAGCAACAAAGGAGCTCCGGCTCCTTCGCCCACGCCCCGAGGTGGAGCGAGTGGCTCGGAGACGGTGGTTCCTCGAAAAGATGGCCCATCGCCTCCGAAGCCGCAGCGCCCGCCTAAGGTTTCGAGGCGGAGGGAGGAAAAGACTCGCATGGCGAGCCCAACCTCCCCCAATAAGTCCTCGAAGGCGAGAGCGCCTCCAGCGCTTTGTCCGGCCAACAGCGCCCAGGGTTCTGCCCCCGGGAAGCGTACGGTCATTCCCGTGAGGGTCTTCAGTTCAAGGAGGGCACCCGCTTCTCCTCCGAGCTAGGCCTGGAGGGCATATTCCTTCAATGGAATTGCCGTGGACTCCGGGCCAACTGGGAGGAGCTGCGGAGGCTCGTCTCGTCCCGCTCCCCGTTAGCTATCTTTTTGCAGGAGACCATGCTAGGCGCGTGCCCCCTGCCCGCCCTCCCGGGGTACAAGGGTCTTGCGACCCCACCACCGCGGGATGGCCGAGCTGGGGGATGCGCGGTTTACACCCGGCATAATGTCTCCGTTCTTCCTTTCTCTTTAGATACCTCCTTTCAGGCAGTGGCTGTGCTGCCGCACCTGGATAGGAGGTATACTATCATTTCTGCGTACATTCCACCGTCAGCTGACTTCGACGCGGGGGACTTCCGCCGCGTCGTGGCACTGTTGCCAAGGCCCTATCTCTTGCTTGGAGATCTGAACGGCAGGCATCCTCTCTGGGGAGATTACTCCATAAATCCCAGGGGACAAGTCCTTGCCGATCTGATCGAAGAGCTTGAGATGGGTGTCCTAAACGTGGATGAGTTTACGCATCACTGTCCGAGAACCGCTTCATTTTCTTGCCTTGACCAATCTTTGTGCTCTTCGGATGCACAGCCTGATTTTGATTGGGGGGTGGTCGATGACCTCCATGGTAGTGATCACTTTCCCATTCAAATATCATTTCCAGGGCAACTGCCGCCTGAGAGACCACCTCGGTGGTGCTTGGCGCGGGCGCGGTGGCCTGCATTTCAGGAAATGACTGAATTCTCTATCTCAGTCAAGGAGTTTAGGTCGGTAGATGAGGCCGTTGAGTTCTTCTCCGGCAACCTCATCGCCGTGGGCCTGACTGCTATTCCTAGGACGTCTGGCTGTTTTGCACGCCGACCACTCTATGGTGGTCGGCCGAGTGTGAGACGGCCCTGAAACAGAAGCGTTATGCCTACATGCGCTAGAAGCGCCGCCCGAACGATTTCACTGTCGCTGAATTTCGTCGGGCTAGGGCTAGGTTCCAGTATATTTCGAAGCACGCCCACCGCTCTTCTTGGCGGGCATACGTGTCTTCACTTAACGGGAAGACCCCTTTAGCTGAGGTGTGGAAGCGAGTCAAAAGGATTTGGGGCAAGTTCTCGCAGGACCCCGCTCCCGTTCTCCAGGAAAATGGGACCGCAATCTCGGACCCCGCGTCCGTGGCGGAATCCTTTGCGACCGCTTTTTCTGCATTCTCTAGCCGTGATGCTGCTCCGCCAGCATTCAATTCACGTCGTGATGTCGCGGAAGGCCACCGGCTGGACTTTACCTCCAGAGGCGGAGAACCCTTTAACGACAAGTTTACTGTAAGCGAGTTGCGTTCCGCTCTCGCTTCGTGCGCGGACACCGCCCATAGTCTGGACGATGTCCCGTACGCCATGCTTCGACATCTAGGTGAGCGAGGCATGGCCTTTCTCTTAGATTTGTTCAACAGGATCTGGGTGGAAGGTCTTCTCCCAAACCGGGGAGAGATCACTCTACTCCGACCGGTTTCCGCCCAATCTCTCTAACCTCTTGCGTGTGCAAGTTGATGGAGAAATTAGTAAATGTTAGATTAGCCTTTTTCCTGGACAGCGGAGGCCATCTGTCTTCCGCACAGTGCGGCTTCCGCAAGTTCCACTCCACGTCGGATGCTCTGCTCCGACTGGAAAATGCCGTCTGCGAGGCTTTCCTTCGTAGACAGCACTACGCCACGGTCTTTTTCGATCTGGGGAAGGCCTATAATACTGCATGGCGATACGGCATCATGGAGACTCTCCACACGATGGGGGCGAGGGGACGCCTCCCAATTTTTATATCTGAAATTTTGCGAGATCGTCGATTCCGCGTACGGGTGGGGGGAGCCCTCTCCGGCCCAAAGGAGCAGGAAGGGGGTGTCGCGCAGGGAAGTGTCCTGAGTATCACACTCTTTGCCCTGAGCATCAACGGCATCACCTCGGTGCTGCCGGAAGATGTTCTCGCTACGCTCTACGTGGACGACCTTTCGATCTCTTTTGGCGCGGCCCAGATGCCAACTCTGGAGCGTCGACTCCAACAGGCATTGAACCGCGTCTCTCGCTATGCCGAAGCGCACAGGTTTCGGTTTTCTTTGGCCAAGACTAAGGTGGTGCACTTCTGCCGCCATCCACGGCTTCACCCCGACCCAGATTTGTTTCTTAATGGGGTGCGCCTGGATGTGGTTGAGTCGCACCGTTTCCTTGGTCTTGTATTCAACCGACGCCTCATCTGGGAGGCTCATATTCGCAGCCTTAGGGTCTCTTGTACCCACGCCATGGACATTCTACGTTCCGTGACGTTCAGCGCTTGGGGCGCTGATAGGGCTACTGCCTTACTTTTTTCTCGATCCTTTGTTCGATCGAAGCTCGACTACGGATGCGAGTTTTATGCATCCGCAGCCGAGCGTTTATTGCGGAAGGTGGATTCGATCCACCACACCGGCCTTCGCCTTGCGACCGGTGCCTTCCGCAATTCCCCCATTGAGAGCCTGTTCGTCGATGCTGGGGAGATGCCACTCGCTCTGCAACGCGTGCAGTGTATCACTCGACTGTACGCGCGAGCCCGGCGCCTCCCTCAGTCGCCAACAGCTCTCACTGCATCCGCAGCTGATCTCGATGGTGCCTATGCCGTCGAGAGACGCCAGTCATACCCTAAGCCTTTTGGGTTTAGGGCCAGGAAACTCCTTCGAGAGGTAGATATCGCTCTCGGGCCGGTGGCGCCCCTGGTTTTGCCCAGGACGCCACCCTGGAGGGTACCACATTTGGCTATTTGTCGCCACGCCTCTGCTCCCAAAGCTTGTACTGCGCCGGGAGTATTGCGTTCGACCTTTTTGGAGCACACATCGTGTCACGCTGGAACCGTGCCAGTGTATACGGATGGCTCCAAGTCCCAAGAGGGGTCGGCTTCTACGCCGTATCCCCTCTGTTTGAAGTCAGCGGGGCTCTCCTAGGCGCTGCGTCTGTCTTCACGACCGAGCTGGTGGCAATACATCACTCGGTACGGGAGATTACGCGACGTGCCCGGTTCGGAGACCGGATTGTGATCTATAGCGACTCACAAAGCGCCCTGAGTGCTCTCGGGGCATTGGAATCTCCGCATCCCCTGGTTGGCGATATCCGTGACGCCACGGTTTTGGCAAGCCCGGCAGATGTCGAGATTATCTTCTGCTGGGTTCCTGGACATGTAGGAATTGCGGGGAATGAGCGCGCCGATGAGGGCGCCAAAGAGTCCGCGAGGACTCTGCGACCGGACCAGCTTTTCGCTCTTCCTCACACCAACTACATGGCAGGAATACGGGCAGCTCTTCGGACTGCTTGGCAAAGAAGATGGGAGACGGTCGAAGGGAACTTGAAGTTGCGTGCCATTGCGCTGCAACTGTTCCCATGGATCTATCCCCCAATGCCGCGGCGGCTTCAGGTTGCTTTCCTTCGTCTTCGAATCGGACACACTCGTGTGACGCATCGCTACTTGATGGAGCGCTCGCATGCGCCCTATTGCAACGACTGCGTCGTCCCCCAGACTGTTCGGCATATTCTTGTCGAATGTCCCATTCTGGGTGATCTTCGCGCACGATACCTGTCTCGGTACCGGGATGGGCGGGGTCGCTACCGCCTGTCCCTTGTACTCGGGACGAGTGCGTGCACCATGAATGGTGGAATTATTGACTTTTGGGGGGAGGCCGGTCTTCTCCCTCATATTTAACCCGGTTTTATTGTTGTTGTTTTTGTTATCGTTTTTGTTATTGCTTTGTTATTGTTATTTCTTTTTATTGTTGTTTCCTGTTGAATTATTTTGAAGTAGCCTAGAACTAGGCTGTTTGTTTACGGCAACTTATGCCTAAGTCGGCAGTCGCCAGATAGCCCCTTAACCCCCCCCCCCAAAAAAAAAATCTTTTTCCGAAAAGTGTACGTCCATTCCCGCTATTGTCTTCTAAGAGGGACCCCGTATCTCCGAGCTAGGGCTGGAGGGCATATTCCTTTAATTAAATTGCCGCGGACTCCGGGTTAACTGGAAGGAGCTACGGAGGCTCGTTTCTTTCCCTTTTTCCTTAGCTATGATTTTGCAGGGGAACATGCTAGGGGCGTGCCCCTTGTCCACCCTCCCGGGGTATAAGGGTTCTTTGACCCCATCACCACGGGATGGAGGGTGGGCAGGAGGATACACCATTTACATCCGACATGACGTCTCCGTTCTTCTCTTTGCTTTAGATACCTCCTTTCAGGCAGTAGCTGAACAGCTGCACCTGGATAGGAGTTATAGTGTTATTTCTCAGTAGATTACACAATTAGTCGACTTCGATGCGGGGGACTTCGGCCGCATCATGACACGGTTTCCGAGGCAGTTTCTCTTGCTCGGAGATCTGAACGGTAGACACTCCTTCTTGTGAGACTACTCGATCAATCCCAAGGGTCAGGTCCTTGTCGACCTGATGGACGAGCTCGAGATAAGTGTCGTAAATCTGAATGAGTTTAAGCATCACTGCTCAATAACTGCTTTACTTTCCTATCTTGATCTATCTGTGCTCTCCAGATGAGCAACTTGAATTTAGGATTGGGAATAGTTGATGATCTTCATGGTAGAGATCACTTTCTCATTTAAATATCATTTTCTCGGCCACTGCCGCCTGAGTCCCTTTGGCGCGGAAATGACTAATTTATATGTCTCGGTCGAGAAGTTAGGTTGGTAGAGAAGAAGCTGTTTAGTTCTTTTCCGGCAACTTCATTCCTAGAACGTCTCTCCGTTTTTCATGCCGAGGGCTCCCGTGGTGGTCGGCCAAATGTGAGGAGCCCCTAAAACAGAAGCATTATGCCTTCATGAGTTATAAGCGCCACCCGAACGATTTCCCTCTTGGCGTCCTTGTCCCATCCTCCAGGAGAATGGGTCTCCAATCTCGGATCCCACCTCCATTGCTGAATCCTTCGCGACCGCTTTGTCCGCATTCTTTAGCCCCGATGCTGCTCCGCCAGCATTCATTGCGCATCGTGATATCGTGGAAGAACGCCAACTAGACTTTTCCAGTTGCGTTTCGCTCTCGCCTCGTGCACGGACACCGCCCAGGTCCGGAAGATGCCCGGTAGGCCATGTTTCGACACCTGGGTGAGCGAGGCATGGCCTTTCTGTTAGATTTGTTCAACAGGATGTGGGTAGAGGGTATCCTCTCAGACTCGTACATAGTGCAGTTTCGTCAAGTTCTATTCCACTACGCCACGGGTTTTTTCGATCCTGGGAAGTGCTATGATACCGCATGGCGATAGGGTATCATGCATACTCTCCACACGATGGGGGCGAAGGGACGCCTCCCAATATTTATATCTAAATTTTTACGAGATCGTCGATTCCCAATACGGGTGGGAGAGCCCTTTCCAGCCTAATGGGGCAGGAAGAGAGTGTCACTCAAGGAAGGGTCCTCAGTCTCACACTCTTTGCCCTGGGCTTCAACAGTATCACTTCGGTGCTACCAGAAGATGTTCTCGCTACGCTCTACGTAGACGACCTTTCGATCTCTTTTGGCGCGGCTCAGATGCTAACTCTGGAGCGTCGAAACGCACACGCTTCGGTTTTCCTTGGCCAAGAATAAGGTGGTGCACTTTTCCGGCCATCGACCACTACACGCTGACCCTTAGTTGTTTTTAAATGGGGTTCGTCTGGAAGTAGTGGAGTCGCATCGATTTATTAGTCTTGAATTTGACCGAGGAATCACCTGAGAGACTCATATTCGCAGTCTTAGGGTCTCTTATACTCTCACTATGGATATTATTCGTCCCGTGACCTTTAGCGCCTGGGACGCTGATAGGGATACTGCCTTACTTTTTCATCTATCCTATATTCGTTCGAAGCTCGACTGCGGATGCGAGCTTTATGCATCCGCAGCCGAGCGTGTATTGCGGAAGGTGCATTCGATCCACTACATCGACCTCCGCCTGGCGACCAGTGCCTTCCGCACGTCCCCCATTTCAGCCTACTTGTCGATGCTGGTGATATGCCACTGGCTCTGCGCCGTGCACAGTGCAATATTCTTTGGATCCTCTGATGTGAATGTATGCTCTCCTCTCCATTATGAAGTCGCATAGAATCTTCTCAAGTATGGGGTTGAGGGCTACTTGTAGGATCTTAAATTGTAATCCTCTCTTCCAAACCTTATCAAAAGTTTGTTTGACATATAGGAGCACCAGGTTGGCATGCCTTTTGTCTGCCTTGATCTTGGCAAGCTTTTCGGTGATAACGGCTAGTGCCATGTAGGTCCCTCTTTTCATTCTAAAGCCGTGTTGTTGCTCGTTATGCAAGTTGGCTTCGTCGAGAAAAGAGTTGACTCTATTTGCCAATATCTTCTCGAGGACTTTGCCAGCAAATTATAAAAGAGATATCGGCCGAAAGCTGGCAGAGCAGTCCGGGGGCCTTCCTGATTTGGGGATGAAAATCATCTTGGCCACTTTCCACTGATCGGAAAGTAGCCCGTGTTCAGAGCGGCGTTCATGATGCTAAATAGCCCGCTCCAAACGTTAGGCGGGGCCTTGATGAAATTCTCCCTGATCAGCCCCGTGGTACCCTGTGCTCTTTGACGGAGAGTTCTAAGGCAGTTATTTTACTACCATAGCCCTCCATCACTCTTTCCTGCGACACACAATGATGAGGAGAGGTTCTGTGTATTTGTGTGTTTAGCTGTTGGATTAGGTCAGTCTCAAATTCGAGGTCATAATTGTCATTTTCTTCTGGGGTAATTTTGAAGATTGAGGACCAGAAAATCCTAAACATTTCCTCAATCTCCTCAGTCTCTTCAATTTCTTTACCGTCGTTTATGAGTGTAATTCTTTTTTGTGGAGGTCTTCCTTTTAAATTTTTATATGTCTACCAGAAAGTGTGTGAGTCTTTTTCTATGTCGAGTCTTTCAATCAGTCTTTTCCATATAAGTGTTTGTTGGTCCGTAATTAGTGTCTGGAGTTCGTCTTTAATCTGTCTTATTTGACAGGTCCTTATATTCTTGGGCCAGGGCTTTCATGGGAGGGGTCCAATGGGGAGCTGGAAGGGTTTTATATTTAATATGGGGAATACTATTTTCATCGGCTTTAATTAAGTAATCAGTGATTCTATCCAGCTCTTTATCTATTTCTTCTAAATTGGCATCAAATAAAGGGTCTGGGATATAATTTAGAGGGTAATTTCTGTAGCTTTCCCAGTTCGTTTGCTTATAGATTTTGCGTTCTGGGATTTCTATTTGGATAAGGTTTACTCCTACTGTAATTTTGATAGCCCGATGGTCACTCGGAATGATGAGGCCCGGTTCAATGTAGTAGTTGTATGGAAACCTGATACTAGATAGGACTATATCAGGTTTCGTTACTGCTCTTTCCGTTATGTATGTCGGGAATTCTAGGCTGATCCTTGTCACGTATTGTCTGTCAATTAGTACTTCGATGTTTCTGCCTGCATTGTTGTAGGAGGTATACCCTGCCGCGTCACACCTTGCATTCAGATCTTCAGTAAAAATTACATTTTTCTTATGGCTAAAAATCTGCAGAAGGTTGTGCATGAGCACATAGCCGCGTCTTGGGGGTTGGTACCCCATAGCTACGACCAGAACCCCCAGGGTAGTGCCTACCTCAATGGCTAGGTATGATTCATCTAAGTCACTTAGTTTTCTCTACTTTAGTCCCTTTTTGACGGCTATTGCGCAGCCGTCATACCATTCCTGGCTATGACACTTGCTAATGACGTCGTATTGAAATATTTTTAATTCTTTTTGCGCAGTAGGTCCGTTTTCGGAGATAAGTATAATGTCAGGGTCACTTTTTCGCATAATATTGTCATAGATGGAACCTTTTCCGGCCCATCCATTAACATTCATTTGTATAATCGTAAGTCTGTTGGTCATTTTGTGTATTGATTTTTTAGTGTAGGGGATTAAAGTAGACGCTTATTCGCAATCTACTTTAGCCCCATGAGGTGTATTGGCACCAAGTCGGTATTTATACTTAGCCACACGAAGAAAGATAATCAAAATCCAAAGAGTGAAGAAACTATAACGAAGAGTTAAAGAGGCGTAATGCACAATATAAAACCTACCTAGACAATCAAAAATTAAGACCTAAACCCCGACAAAAGATATATCAACTAATAAGAAGAAATATATAGCAAGTAAGAAACTTGAAAGGCTTGAAAGCCACGATGGAGGAAAGATAAAATATATTTATTTATTTACTTTATGTTAGTTTAAATATATATATATATATATATATATATATATATATATATATATATATATATATATATATATATATATATAAATTGATATATAGAAATAATAATAAACAAACAAAGGGAAGAAAATAAGAGACAAAACAAGAAAATCTGAGAGGAGCCCTCTACACCAGGGCAAAACTAAAACTCTTTTTATCTTTATATACCTACTACATATTTTCCTACTTCTTACATCAACTTCAACTTCAACTTCAACTTCTCTCGGCCTCCCATACGCTAAGAGCCCAAAGACAAGGAAAAAAAAAGAGAAAAGATTTCTTGAAGTAAGCTTCTTCGAGAGATGAGAAACTTCTACACTGGCATATTCGAGTCCAGCTTCCCTCCAGCAAAATGCTCCCTCGATCTCTACTTTCGAAGCTGGCAGTGATTACTGGAAGAGAGGTTGTATCCTCCGTCATAACTTCGAACAGGCCGAGTACAAATCGGCCCTAAGTGCAAACCCAACCCGTGCTGTTGGAAAGTAATCAAGCTCCACGCTCATACCCCTGTTCCTCTCGAGCAGCCAAATCTTCGGGTGGCAAATCCACCCGGAATTGGAGTCTCCTTTGTCGGTCGCGTGTGGCCGCTTGTGCTTGTGTATACTCACGGCTCCCACCTGGAGCCAACATTCTAAACCTATTCGCCCAGTTTGCATTTATCTTTCATGTCCATTATTTTTTATTTTTTTGTACAATAGTAAAGATTAATTTGTTTCGCCCAGTTTGATATCCAGAACCTCCTATGTAGTTGATTTAATTCTGCCAAGTGTAGCTGTTGTCATAAGGAAACTAGTCACTCTTATGAGATTTATTGCAACCCATAGTTAAATTGCACCATTCGGCCTAAGGCATAATTGGAGAGTTGCCCTGCGTGCTATCCACTATCCTTTCCGGGACACGGAGAGCAAACGGAGGTCAGGAGATCTAACCTGACCTAAAACAGGTATGCTAAATATGTATAATTATCTTTCATTTTCTCCAAAATATGTCTAGATGGGCTACCTCCATTCAAAAGCTATTAGCGTGGTCCCCCCCCCCCCGACCAATCTGAAATAAAAATTGAAGGACGCAACACAGCATAATGAAAACATAGTAGTAGTAACTACAGATATACAGAATCAAGGATCAGCAAAGACCATAAGGTCCGCTCAAGGCCAGTCCACTTACAGACGGTGTTAAACTACCACTTTCTAATGTTAGTGTATCATGCTATTTTTTTAACATGCTAGATTTTTAAACTATTTCAATTCTACGGTACATACTTATCTACATGTGTACCCTTTGACATGCAGGTTAGGTCATCCCTCAAATGCACGTACACGCTCAACTGAAAGGGGAGGGGTGAGGGGGATGGAACAGTACTCTCTTCTACCGCAGGCTTCGCCAGCTAGTGATGAAAATAATATACTTATAGGACAGACAAAAAAGAAAGGGGGAATTCACATTCGCTCGATGCCATGCAAGGGGACGTCATTTTATTCCTAACTCCTTATTATGTATGACATATTCATTTATATTTACACTATTGAAGTACTCATCGAGTCGGTTTTTGAACATATTAACTGAGGTGCTTTCTACTACACGGTGGGACAGCCTATTACACCTTTGCGTGATCTTAAATGTGAAGTAATTTTGAGCTATAGCAGAGTTAAAGCGCTATTGTACGTCCATCTCGTACAATATTCTGTAATTAATATTAGTAAATCCTTGTTAAGATTTTGAATACCTCGATCAACTGTCCAAGTAATCGTCTACTTTCAAGGGATAGTAGGTTTAATGAGGTGAGTCTATCTTCTTACCGTTTGCTTCGGATTCCAGGAACTAGTTTCGTAGCCCGACGTTGCACACTTTCTAACTCCGCTTATCCTTATTTAGGGAGGGAGCCCAAAATTCAACCGCATATTCGAGGTGTGGGCGCACGAGCGCTTTGTATAGTGGCAGGATTATATCTTTCGATTTGAAAGTAAAATTCCGAGCCATTTATCCTAGCATTCGGTTTGCTTTTTTTGCAAGCTTCTGCGCATTGTTTTGATACTTTAAGGTCCTCCGAGATTAAAATCCCCAAGTCTTTTTCTAAGTTAACGGATTCGAGGATTTGGCCTTTCATATGGTATTCTACTTTTAAGTTATGACATCCTAAATGCATGACCTTGCATTTACCTATTTTGAAGCCCATTTATCCGCCCATTCCACAATTTTATTAAGGTCCCTTTGCATTTGTTCGACATCGGGTCTCGAAAGGGCTCGGCTTCCTAGCTTCGTGCCATCTGCACATTTAGAGATCCTATTAATGACTCTATTATCCAAGTCATTAATGTAAACAATAAATAATAATGGGGCCAGGACTGACCCCCGTGGTACCGAGCTGGTGACTGGGGCCCATTCTGAACACGCTCCATTTAAAACAACCCACTGTGAACGATTTGAGAGCCAGTAGTAGTAGCATCAGGAGAAGCAGCAGTAGTAATAGCAGCAGAAGCAGTAGCAGCAGCAGCAGCAGCAGCAATAATAGTAGCAGTAGCAGCAGCAATAGCAGTAGTAGCAGTAGTACTGGTTCGCCAACCTGCCTTTATCCAAGCGGATCCCTACCGGATAATGAAGTCAACATAAAGGTCAGTATGACAATCTCTGGTGAGCCCGAGTGAACCAGGGTAAGGTCCTCTGTTGGGGGAAGAGGTTCCAGGAAGTATTATGTTTTAGGACACCAAACATCGTTCAGGTGGAAATTTCGTCACCCCAGGAAGATGAACCTGTTCCTCGTCAGAGGTATATGGATATAGATACCCATCAGCAGGATGCCTTGTAATAGAGTGTGTGCGCCTGTGTTGTGCTGTGACGACGAGAGAGGAAAGAAAGCAGTGTTGTAGTTAGCTATGTGTGTGATCTACCCATCCGAATAAAACGCGTTGTGACCAACGTCGTATCTACTCGGGTAGCAATTGAACTCTAAGGAAAGCATAACATTGGTGTTACCCTATTCTGCAGAGCAGCTGGGGAAAGTTTCATCAAAATTGACTCACAGAACTCCTAACATTCCCTAACCAAGCTATTAGCGTGATTTAGGGTAGACATATTGTGTTTTAAAGACAAAAAGTTTTAATATTGATTCATAAAATGTTGTTACAATAATAAAGAAGTGAATAACAATCAAACTACTTAAGGAAAATTAGTTATCGTTTCCTAAAGACATCCATTTTCAGGCAGCTTTTGAACATTTCACTAGACATAGAGAGTTTAATAAGATGAAGATATCGTGTTCGTACCCTCAGAAATACGCCTGGAAGCATTCCCTTTAATGATCAAAAGCAATTCGGCGCCTAAATTTGCCACCTCCAAAAAGTTCACAGATTGATATTATTTGGGTGAATTAGTTTTAAAATGCGTCATGCATTCTGAGATGCCTCAATTCTTCAGGTGTGTCGTTGCAATAATAGACAAACGGAATACTTTCTTGCTAATTTATCCTTTTCACCTTATTCACTTTTGGTTTTATTTACTAGTGAAAGTTAAGCTAATTTGAAGTTTGTATAGTCTTTTTAAGATACATTCAAGTGTTTATCCTTTCGAAAGTTTTTTAGGGTAAAGTTGATTAACACCTACCCAATCCTGTACTAGTAATAATAATAAGAATGAAAGGAGAAGTGTTCAATATCTATAACCTTCGAATTAATTGAGAAAATGTTAAATGGAGGTATGGACTACATATTACCTAAACTCCTTTGGCTTTCAGAACTTATTATCATATTACACCTTTGGAGTCAGTCTCGGAGCGCGGTGCTAGTTGGGTGCCACCAGGTTGAGGTGAGGAGGACCTGAAGTCAACCAGGTAGAAGTAGGAAACTTTGAAGAGGTTATGAAAGCAAAAGAGAATTGTGGATACGAATAAACGACCTACCAGCTAAGAAAAGAGCGGGGAGACCACTCTTAATTCATTTTGTTTGGTTGCATGATTGATGGTCTCGGAGTAAGAAGGGTTAAAGGTTAAAGTGGAGAAACAGTGTGAGCCTAATTACTTTTGCTGGAAGGATGGAACCTAAACCTCAAGGAACCAGTTCGTACGAAAATAACCTTCACTCGAAAGTGCAAATGATAATGACAACGAACAAAAGTTAAACTGCCATCAAACTCCCGCCATGCCAAGCTTCAATGAAAGCGCGCGCGCACACACACACACACACGCACACACACACACTCACAAACACACACATCTATCTGCTCACATTCATCCTCCTCACGCACGCACAGAGGGAGAGGGTGGGAAGACACAGACTGGCACAAATATTGCTCGAGGCGTCCAAAAGTGAAAGGCGCGTTGATTATGCAGGCAATGGTGGCGCCCTTTCTTTATTTTAGTGGCAATCAATCGGTTGCATTGTAAACAGTGGTAACGCCGGCATCGGCTTCACAAGTGGCAATCATTACCATTGCGGTTTATGATACTTTGTTAAAATATATTCTTCTTCAGGCGATCGTTTTTTAAATTGTTCTCAGTTCCGGTATTTATTTTTTGCTGAGCTCTGAGTAAGTGGTTATTATTATTATATATATTTCTCTCATTATTTTAGGTAACCTAATTGCATCCTTCAGGGATAGACCTTGGAACCAAACAAAAAACGAGGCAAACGTTCTTGATTAAATGATCACACCTGTCGACAAGGTTGTGAATTTTGCTCTGAATAATATGTATATATTTTGTTGAAGACCATTGTGTATTTAGCCTTAATTAATTTCCTTTGGCATCTTTTTTAAATGAATGTGTTTGGTAAAAACCAAACTAAAATGCTAAGCTTTCGATCTTATTCGATAATCTCCCATCTACAAGATGGAATAAAAAAGATAGTTAGAATAAGAGAAAGTTGCCAAAGGAAATTAATTAAGGCAAAATACACAATGGTCTTCAACAAAATTTGCATTCAAGAGAAACTGCTACCCAACTACACTAATATATATATATATATATATATATATATATATATATATATATATATATATATATATATATATATATATGCGTTTGTAAATAAAGTAAGACGAATATTATCTTTTACTTTTTTTTATTCTCCACAAAGAATATTTTCATTCTATGAACTAAACTTAATCTTGTTCAGCAACGCTACAGAACTTCTTAGTACACAATCTTCTTAATTTTTGCTTGTGGAGTATATACAAACTGATTTCTTTTGCTTCTAACTCTAGAGCAATCAACATAGAGTTGACCATAAGAAAAATAGGGTTCTTCTAATTGTAACTATTTCACTAATAGAGTCTCACCTTAAGACTCTTTTAATTCCCATTGCAAAACTTACACGGATTGCAAAAAGTATTCTTCTGAATTTAAATGGTAATTCTGACCCTGATGGATTTAGTGATATTCTCTGAAGGAAGACATCCTCTCCTCTTGCCCGTCCACTAAGAACTGTTGCCTCATTGACACGGGGCATCAAATTATTTAGCCCCACACGAGTGAAGTTAGAGAATTTTGTGGGATCGAAATTGCGCAAAAACATTATTTAGATTTACTACCTTTATTTGAGGTTGGTGAGGAGGTTTGTCACGATGTTCGAGAGAGTTAAGGAACTCTGTGGATTAAACTTCTATTGTATCAAGTGACTTGTAGATTTGTGGACTTCGTGAGAGGAAGAAACTAGATGTTTATCGATTCTGCAGACAGTATTTTATTTCGAAGCCAATATAGCTCTTTCGCAAAGCCAGCTGTAGTTTTTGTAGTTTTGTTGAAGATTGGATAATAACTTTGCCTTGAGATTATCAATAGTATTAATAACTATGCAGACAGGAGATATTTCTATTCCATCATCAGCATCAAGAGGTACTTTGCCATTTCCCAGTGTCAGAATATTTTGGGAAAATTGTGCTGACACTTGATAGATAACCAAAGAGCTGTGCACTCATATTTGTGTTCAAAGACAGTGAGTGTTCTAATATTCCTACACAAAGAAGTAAGTGTCCGCTTGAAATCAGCTTACTTCAAAAGAGTGACTGACACCTCCCAAAGGAGCCTCATATTCCTTCATGTCTCGCATTGCCCTGCCTAGTGCTTCTAAGGCTCACTTATGAGCCACTGAATGAGGTACCCGGCGATCCCTGGGTGAAGAAATATCCTAAGCAAAATATAAGTTGAAATTCTTATATTTATTAAAAATTATTCTTTAACCAATGCTACATCATAACACTTCTTGGTACACAATATTCTTTGTCTTTCCATGTGGTGGATAGCCAAACAAATTTCTTTTGCTTTCCACATGTGAAAAATGATGTAGGATAAAATTAACCTGTCTAAGCCCATCTCACATTAGCTCGGTCTAACAGACGGGGCAAGTTTGGAAAAGGTCCCCTAGCTCCATTCGGGGGATGGGGTGGCACTTAGAGACTCGGCACCACTTCCATTATCTTCCTCGGAAAGTTTTACTTACGAATACACCTTTAGTTTTTTATATATATTGTCTAACCACACACACACTCACACAAATAGAGAGACTTCATTTTGATTATATATATATATATATATATATATATATATATATATATATATATATATATATATATATATATATATATATATATATAATATTGAGGATAAATCCCAGAGTCACGAGAAACGGATGTAGCATCTTTTAATTTTTCACTACGTTTCGAAAACTACAAGTTTTCATCTTCAGGCTAGAATAAGTTTACAAAGTTAATATATACAAAGAAAACTTGAAAAGGCCAACAAGACATTATTTTAAAAGGTGACCTCAATATTAAATGCAGGCTTCACGGCCGAGCTCCATATGAATATATATATATATATATATATATATATATATATATATATATATATATATAATTTTCAAAAGAAAACAATGGTGAGTAGTAGACTTAAATCCAACATCAAAAAATCTTTATTAAGATTGATTAGTGCAACGTTTCGACCTTACGGTCATCTTCTGGCTCTAGAAAACAGATTAAGATATACAAATATACAAAATAAGTTAAGTGTTCACTACAAATTATAACAAGAGGGAAGTAAAATATAACGATTTAAGGAAAGAAGTAAAGTAAAATTTTACAGACAAAAACAACTAAAAAACTGGCTTATAAAAGCTTAAAAAACAACAAAACAAAAATCAATACAAAACCAAACAGATCAAATGAGAAACATACCTTGAATCTTTGATATCCAGTGAGAATATGGTGTGGTAGAGAGGTGACGGGAAATATAACAGTTTCGCTAGTAATGGTTGTTTAAAGGATGTTTAATGTAATAGAAGAGGAATCAGAATTGAGTGAGGGAAATAGTGTTTTGATATAAATAGATTCAGAGATACGTAGTGACAGTGGGTTTGAGTTGAAGTCCAAAATCTCGAAGTCATTCAGGGATGGAATTGTTTGGCATTTAATCGAGTGCTCTCTTATAGAATAATGTTCTTTTTTATTAAGAAGTTTTCCTGTTCTAAGACTGATGCCCATGTGAGAGAAAAAAAAACGGGCCTGAAGGGTACGTAGGGTGCTTCCAACATATTTTCCAGAGGTACACTCTGGACAAGGAATTATTAATCAGAGCACCTATAAAGATCATTTCGCTACGGTTACTGGCTTAGCCAAAATGTATTGTCTGCCAAAGATCCATAAGACTCATATTCCATTACGCCCTATTATAGCTTCATACCCTCTACCGACTTATAAATTAGCGAAGTTTATTGCCAAACTGTTGTCTCCCATTAAAGGTAATAAATTTACTGTAATTAACTCTTATGAATTTCAAAAGGATATCCTAAAACAGAAATTCACACAT
The DNA here is from genome assembly GCA_963969495.1 of Ceratothoa steindachneri. Classification (NCBI taxonomy): domain Eukaryota; kingdom Metazoa; phylum Arthropoda; class Malacostraca; order Isopoda; family Cymothoidae; genus Ceratothoa; species Ceratothoa steindachneri. Next base: position 78,295,901 of record OZ018330.1, on the reverse strand, counting down.
AATCAGTATTTTGTAAATTTTGATGTCAAATCATTTTTCACAAATGTACATACCTGTCAATCAAACTATTGAAATAATGCTTAACAAAATTTTCAATCACCAACAAACTTTTCAGGGATTTTCTAGACCTCTTTTCAAACAACTTTTGGAGCTTATATTTAATGAGTCCTATTTCACATTCGATAATAAAACCTATCAACAGACAGATGGGCTAGCGATGGGGTCTCCTATTGGCCCAACCGCTGCTGAATTTTAATGAATTTTTTAGAAGACTTAATTTTTCCTCAGTGTGCCGACGATTATATACCACTTTTTTATCGTCGTTTTGTCGATGACTGCTTCGCAGTTTTTAATAAACCTTTACAATCTCAAAGGTTTCTTGATTTTATTAATTCTTGACACTCGAATATTTCTTTTACTATTGAAACAGAAAATAATAACAGTATCCCCTTTTTAGACATTTTAATTTCCAAAGAAAACGGCAATATCTTGACCTCCATCCATAGAAAACCGACTTCTACAGGGTTAGGGATTAACTCGCTGTGCCGTTTTGTCATGGCTGAAATGTCCGGCCATTAGGACATCTTCTCGGCAAACACAACGCGTTGGTCGTGGGGCTGTCCGGCTCAACAGAAGAACGGTATACTAACGCGTCCTTCACCGTGTATTTGATCTTCCGATCATCTCGCACCGTTTCAGTCTCCTTCTTACTTTCTTTTTCCCACAGGGGTTGTAATGGGGGGGCAATTCTTCGGCGCCTCATCATATTGAACATCGGTGGCGAGGTCGATGTCTGGGGACGATAGGGGTACCGAAAGCGATTCATCCTTCTCGGCCCGGGCCTGGTAACGACCGACTGAGAAATTCGGTTTTGGGAGAGCTGCGCGCTGTGTCCAATGAGGACGGAGCAGAATTTCATCGGGGCCGCGACTACGTCGGCCCATCCGGTGAAGTACTGGCACTCAATATGGCAGCGTAACACTGAGAATCTGGTGGCACGACCTAAAAAGTCATGCACCAACGGGGACCTGTTATGCTGGTGACTTACGGGAGGTAGTAGTTTGTCGGAAACTACTATACAGGTAGAACCTGTATCTCTAACGACAGTTGACACTCGGCAACCATTTACTGCGCCATTTTCAAACTGGAGCCCACCGGGGGAACTCTCGTTGAACAGTAAATTTACCGTGTTGATCCGGGGGAGAGGATGCATGGGCCGCTGACGATGCGGCTGGTGGATTAGGCGAGAGGGCAGCAGAGATTTGGTGGACCTGGTGACTCTACCAGGTTCTCAGTTGAGAATTTTGGGAGCAATTATAACTTAAGTGCCCAGGGGTGCCACGTGTAAAGAATACAATTGGTCTACGGGGGTAGTTGCTAGGCGTGGATGGGAGTAACGGGGGCTTCACGTCCTTTTTCTTACGCAGCGAGTAAGGCCCGTACTTGCTCGGTGCCTGCACTTTTACGAAGCCGTTGTTGCCCTTAGATGGGCTTCGGTTAATCCCAAACTTTTGTTTGGGGGAGGGGGATTATTCTTCTTGACCTCCTTGGGGTAGAGGTCGTGACTGGAAGCGTTAAAGTCGGCTTCTTCCACACACTCCTTGAAATTGGACGCTCTTCTGTCCGCTATGAAGGCCTTTATTTCGCGAGGGAGGGTTAACATCAGTTGATCCCTTAGAATGAAGTCAATTAGCGACTCATAATCATTTGATACTTGGGCGGAATCCAGCCAGAATTGGAAATTACGCCGAAGCGTGAATCCATATTACCTGTAGGTTTGGCCTGGCTGTATTTGCGCGGAGCGGAACCTTACCCTATAAAATTCTGGATTCATGTTAATGGCAGAAAGAAGTTCTGCCTTTAGGGTTGAATAATCAAGGGTGGCCTCGGAAGGGAGCGAAGACGAGAATTCAAGAGTAAAAGTGACCGGGCGACGCCATCTGATTCTAAATCCCAATTGTTGACTTTGAAGGTCTTCTCGAAGTGCGTTTAATTACATCAAAAATCTTCTCCATCCTTGTATGCGGAGAGTTTTAATGAGGGCACTTGAGCCCGTGTATTTCGAGATTCTACGGAGCTTATCTTGACTTGGTCACGACTTATCTCTCTCTCATGCTGCCTAATTATTTCATTCTCTTATCTCTGTGCTTTTCTTGCTTCTTCTCCTCTCTGTGCTTTTCTTGCTTCTTCTCCTCTCTGTGCTTTCCTTGCTTCTTCTTCTCTCTGTGCTTTTCTTTCCGCACGTTCGTTACGTTCCTCTTCCTGGATGTAAGCAATTAAATCTTTCCCAGATAAGACTAGGATCTGCCCTTGCCTATGAAGGCGATTGAATGAAGACATCCCGGGTATGCCACTCCTGGCCTTTTCACACGAAAAAGCTGCCAGAGCTATTGAAGCTTCACCCCAAAACAAATATAAATTCTACTAGCGACAAAAATGAATAAAATTTCTAGTAAAAATCGGGCAAACTTACACAAAAAATCTGTCTCACGACACCAAAGCGAAGAGGGTTAGTATTACCGCTTAGCTAGTATCTTCTTTTAAGGAACTAGAAAACTGTGGACACACCACACAAAAATTGGCTTAAAAATTGGTTGTTACCCGTTAATAAAATAAGAAGAAAATTGTATTAAAATATTGGTGTTCAGATATTCTTGGTATTGCAGTTGCTATCAATTGAACTTAGTGCTTCAAAAATCAGATGGGGAAGACCCAAAGCCTGACGCCAAATATCTTTATGTCGAAGTATAGCCAAGTGTACGGGAATATGCGCACACAGGCTCTTATGTAGGCCAAGCAAGGCAACAACTGTTATTGATCTAAAAGTGCGATTTGAATAGATAGCGGCAGCTGCGTGACCAAGGGAAACAACCAAACACAATTACGAAAATAGATTTTTATTACACACTAAATAAAAGACACAACAATAAATATGGATATACAAATGGGTACAGGAATAAGACTGAATTAGGTTCCGACTACTAATTAGATAACTTGAATTATTGAATGGTTATAATGGGAGATTTAGGGTAGTGAGTGATTTAGTTCCTTTGAACCTCGAGAGTAAGGTGGAGCAAACTTGAGGAAGGTCTTGGTGACCTTGATTACTCACGGGTGGTAGCCACAAACCTGCAGCGGGTGGGGTTACTTTCTCGAACTTGTGTTTTTCAAGATGCGGGCCTCTTGTCCTTAGGAAGTCACCGAACGAACTTCGAGGGGGGGGGGGGAAGATGACTTCTCCACACTCGGCTTGAGCGAGCTAACGGGCCTCTTGTCCTTACGAGGTCACCAGAAGAACTTCTTCAATCCTTGATCAGAAGGCGGATGAGAAAGGCTGACGTTGCCTCACGAGACTCTTCTCCCTGACCCGAAGATACGGGTGTGATGTCCAGCTCTTTCGTGGCTTGAAACTGTCACTCAACTTCTTGGGAGAGAGCTTCGTTGAATTAAACTCCGTTCGGGGAAGTCTCGTCTAACTAAATCTCTCTGTAGTCCTGGAGAAGGATACCCGGAGTTCTCCAAAAGAGGGAGAGAGATTGAGACCTTCGCTAACCTTCGTTATCGGCCGTGACAACCCGAGTGTCTCCTTGCGGTGAAGTGTCAAAGGCAGGGATCAGCGGGCCAGACGGACGACCAGCGGCGGGAGCCATAAAAGCTGTTCACAGTGAACCTACAAAGTAATCTCTCGACTCGAAGGGTGGGGGGGATATTGAGACAGCGGGGAGGTAGCCTCAATTTCAGCGCCATGGCTCGGTGTGAATTTTGTGGAGACCTGGCGGCAAGTCCAAAAGCCTGAGTTCGGAATGAGGGATAGGGGAGTAACGGCTTGATTTCTCTCCAGAAGTAATATCTTAGGAGGTGGGGAAATATTATTATTCTAGGGGATACCTATACAGTCACTTTCACCACTTTTTACTATTAATCTATTTCCGAGGTCTTCATTCCGCACTTTATGTTCTTATACGTTGTCCCCTCACTGTGTATAGACTCGAGTCCAGGATATATATTGTTCTACTGCACAGGTCCATTTGTATTCACCGCTTCTAATTCCTTGAACTAATTTCACTTTATTGCTTTTCTCGGGTCTACATCCAGTAGTCCCACAAACTTTCAAATTCACTTTTTCCCCGTTGAAAAAGTGTCCTTTTTCCAGAATTTCTATTTTTCCCGTTAGAGGAACTCCGGGGTAACTTTGATCGTCTTCTGAATCGTCGTCTGTTTGTACTTGCCTTTATTCTTCTTCTTGTTTTGCTCTGGATCTGGTGTTTTTCTTCTTTTTCGTTCGCTTATCTTTCGGGCTATTTTTTGAGTTTTCAGCGTTTTCTTTTCTTGTTTCGTCTTGGTCTTCTGCGTCGCTCCCGTCTTCTTTCGTGTTTTACGTTGTTGTTCCCTGTTTGGTACCGTTGTTTTTTTGATGTTCTCAGTCTGTGTGTCATCGACGAACTCGATGTTAAACACTTCTTTGGATGCTGGGTTTGGCGGAAACCACAACTTCTTCTTGACTCCATTATGTTGTAACATGTTGTTCAGTTTCTCCGAGAAGCTGCCGGGGCACACAAGTTTCGCCAGGTGGGCGACGATGTCTATTGTCATTATTTTCTCACTCTCGGCCGGCATGACAAGTTTCGGAGTCGCTCTTTCCGGTATTTGTGTGTTCATTGGTGCCTGCTCGGGCCTTTGCCATTCATTTTCACCCCAACTATGCCTGGCAATAGCACGGCCATAATTAGGGGCATTGGAGGAAGCTGGTTTGAGGAGTAGCCCACAGCCGATAAAAATGTCAGAAACAATTCCGGATAAGGGAAGGACTACTACCTCCGCTGCTCATCACAGCAGGAGGCTCTTCCAGGACCAAAGAGGGTCGTACAACCGTCTCTGTGGTATGTTGAGATGCGGTCGCGATTAAAACACCCTCAGGGGGCGGCGTTGTCAATAAGTCCGCCATACAATCACACCCCTGAGAGGATCCCACCCGGATTCATATCATCCATTATCATCATTCACCCAAAGGCAAGTTCCTTTTTCATCGAGGTGGGGGGGAGGGCTCTTCTCCCAAAAGGAAACTTCAAAAATAATTTTTTAAATAAATAACAGAAAATTATACACACTAGTGAGTCCCTAAAAAAAACAGACAAAGGCCAAAAACAGAAAAGAATGCGCCTTCCTCCTCAAGGGATGTTCACTCCCATAATGGCGACCCAAAATGCCGTGAACGTCCCACTAAGATGTATAAGCGGCCAGGAGAAACTGGACAAGGGCATAGTATACGAGACCCTATTCGGCAAGCTTAGCGTGGCAGTCCTAAGGCTAATAGATACGCCGGTAGGATACGTCGCAATATGCAAAAGCGAAAAAGATGTGGAAGCTCTAACAAAGGAGGAAGGAATTAACACCCCTAAGAATATAAACTTCCAACCAACCACGCCTCCTCAGGTCCAAGGACACAGGAGTGTGGTGTGCAGAAAAGGCTGTACCCCTGGATCGGCTAGCACAATAAAGAAGAAAATAAGGAGGAGATTGAGAAGAATCAGCAATGGGCGAGGGAGGCTGAATTATTAAGTATAAAAACAAACGAGTTAACAGAGTACCACCATGTGTTCAAAATCACATTCATAGACACAAAGATGGCGAAAAACCGAAGGAAAGAGGGCTACTTCTCTTCAACGCAAAGATAATCGGTGATCAAATCGAGCGGGAAGAATTCACCCTGTGTAGATTTGCTTCAAGTGATACCGACTGGAGCATCACACTACGAAGGACTGCAAGGAGTAGGAGTCAACCTGTTCCAGATGTAGGCAAAAAAAAAACACAGCTTGCGTGAATGCCCAGCCAAAGAAGAGAAGTGCCCAAACTGAGGACAGAGACATGGGGCAATGGCGATTTCCTGCCCCAGAAAAATGGATATCTTGAAAAGAAAGGCGGAAGAAAAGAAGGCAGAAAAAATTAGGAGGGCGAACACCTCCTATGCCCAAGCGGCAAAAGCCGCCCTCTCAGCCAATGAAAATAACATCGCTGCGCAGAGAACTTACTTGAAGTTAGGCAAGGAGGATAAAAACAACTTAATTCTTCACTTGCATTCTATATGCACATGTTCGGAATCTGACAAACCCGGGCTGCTTTGCTAAAGAGATAAACATCATGCTTGAGAATAATGGACTAGCAGCCATCATGTTCAAGAATAATGGACTAGAAGAGATGTGTTTCCCGGAGAACCCACCATCAGGGAAAGTCCTCCAGATGCAATACGGGCCAGAGGAAGAGGCACCAGCGACCGCTTTCCCAAGAAACAAAGTAGAAAGAGAGGAAAAGAACATGATCCCAGAATCAACGCCAGCCCCTCAAAGGTCCCCAAACAGGGACCCCAGAATTGAAGCGAGGAAGAAAAGGGAAGCGAGTGCGAAAAAATCAGCCAGAAGAATCAAGCAGGCTGAGGCCAACATCTTAAGCTCTGCTTCTTCACCCGAGGATGAACAAGAGTGCTGCTCCCAGCCTCCTAAGGTCCATGAGCGAGCGAGGAGCAAGAGCAGAAGGAAGAACTCAAGTTAGAACAAGAAATCTGATGGCGATGAGATCAAAATTAAATTCTACAGAAAAGCAAAAACCTTCTTCCCAGAAGACACCAAGATAGGGAAAATCACCGAAGGAGTAAAAAATGGCATACGGAAATGGTCTTATGATTCATCAGACCAGGAAGCGCTAATCGACACAGCGCTCATGGAGACCGAAATAAAACTTTATAGGGACTCCTGCCTCGCCGTAAGCGAAGCAGAATTTATCAGTATTAGGAACGGAAAAAAACACACGTAACACTTACAACTAGAAGAAGACACACACACACAAACACACAAGCCCCATACAATACAAACATGGAAAACACGAACAATACATTAAGAATATTCACAGTTAACGTCAATGGATGGGAAGGAAAACACATTCCCTACGGAAACATATTCCGTAAAGTGGATCCAGACCTAGTCATCATCACTGCCTATCAACCTCCACCTCGTAAATACCTGTCGATCCCTAACTTTTACAACCTCTTCGGGCGCGGGAAACTAACATTGCTTGGTGGTGATCTAAATGCCAGATGCGGCGCATCAGGCTACGGAAGCACCGACCAAAGGGGAAGAAACCTGGAGCTGCTACTCGAAAGAGACCGGCTCCAGAGGACAGGGCCAGATTTACCGACCTTCTTAACACAACGTTCGGCAACTAAACCGGACATTGTGTTAACGAGCAAAAACTTCCCCAAAAAATGGAAAAAGGTCTGGTCCACTTTAACGAATGGTCTCATTCCTGAGCTACAGGGACAGACGGCAGGCTTAAATAGCTGCAAGGCTACGGGAAAAAGTCTCACGCCAACGTCGGTTTCCGAGCAGAAACTATGCTCACAGGAAGAAATCACACCAATTTCTACATAGACAAAACACAATAAAACATATATGAACATTTCAGCAATACATACATAAATAAAACAGCGAACAATACAATTAATACAACACAAGAAACACGAGGTAAATTGCAGGCCAATAGAGCTAACAAAGGCTTGAAAGCTGAATATTTGCGACAAAAATAAGTAAAACAAATCATTTGTAAACAAACAATTAGAAGAACACTAAAGCTCATGAAATTACACAAACATAACATAAAAAGTTCAAACAAACAACAAAAACAAAGGTGAAAAATAAATAAAAATAAAGCGATTCCCTCCCTATTAGGGCAAAGTACTTCCCCTACCCCCGCTTTAATTTTCCCTTACTATATCTTCTACTGTCCCAACTTCTACTAAAAACTGAGTATATCATCTTCTTTCACTCTGTTTGATCCTCACCCCACTCATTACATCGGTAAAGAAGGCAAGAACATATCAAAACACTATGAAGATGATCGAATAAGATCGAAAGCTCAGCAATTTGGTTTGGTTTTTACCAAACACATTCATTTAAAAAAGAGATGAATACTGTACAAGTGAACCACCATCTACAAGATGGAATAAAAAAGCTAGTTAGAAGAAGAGTAAGTTTCCAAAGAAAATTAATTAAGGTAAAATACACAATGGTCTTCAACAAAATTTGCATTCAAGGTAGACTGCTAGCCAACTACGTTAATAAATATATATATATATATATATATATATATATATATATATATATATATATATATATATATATATATATATATATATATATATATATATATATATATATATATATATATATATATATTCAACGTGCAGTATTAAATTCTGGAGCTACAAGACTTGGTGAATTTAAAAGGGAGGACGTGAACGAGATAATCTTCTTGACGACAGTAATCTAATAATCTTAATAATACAAAAATCATTCTGGCTGAACTGCTCTGACTATATACATATATATATATACTTATTTCCTAGACGGCGTGGCCTAGAATCGTCCATGGGATGAACTTCACTTGCCGAGTTCATTGTTCGCCACTCCTAAGGCGGAGTGACCGAAAACTGTATATCTCGAATTACTAACATACCTACAGTTTTATATAAATATATATATATACCAGGATACACTTGTCGCAACATTGTGATACAATTCTTTTTGGTCAACAGGTGTATTTACCAAGGTGCTTCATACGCTTCCGTCTTTTGATAAATCCTTTCTGATACGCGAATTGTTGTTTATGCGTTGTCTTATTGACACAGGTGTTTCTGATCTTTTACGCGTTCGTATATTCGTTTATCCCGAGCGTACTTCCAACGGTCGCTTGCCTTATATATATATATATATATATATATATATATATATATATATATATATATATATATGAGGAATTAAACCACATTCTCCGAAGACAATTTAATTCAGAACAGTTTCAGTGTATCTCACACCCTTTTTCAACTGACACTGGGCAGCAAATATAAGAGAAATGCATATAAGCATAACACAAGATCCCCTCTTTTTTCCCCCAATCCCCTACTTGTGGCTAATCTGAGGGGGGGGGGGTTAGGCCTAAACATATTGAAGAGCTGACATTTTACTATTTTATTTATTTGCTATCTTATTACAGGATTAAAAGAAAATTGACCCTCAGATAGATTTAAATTAGGAACTGACGATATCAAGCTCGATTCTACGATTCTTCTCTTAACATAGTTAGCCGATTTAAATAACATTTTACTTCCATTGAAATCGATCGTATGATTATTGTCTCTAACATGGCAAAATATTCCACTACTTTCACTGCCCACTCTAATATCTCTTTTGTGTTCGTACAATCTCTTGTCTAGATTTCTTCCCGTTTCCCCTATATAAACTTTATGGCAATCGTTTCATGGTACTGCATATACTCCTATGTTATGATGTTCTTTGGGTCTCCTGGCCATCATCAATTGGTTTAAGGAATTATTATATTTAAAGGCTAGATTAATACCCGCTTTTCCAAATATGTCCTTTAAACTATTTAATTTATTATTAAATGGCAATGTTATACATTTGTTGAAGTCGTTAGTGCGGGAAGGCTTATTACCGTAGAATGTTTTCCTAGCTGCAAAATGGGCAGACGATATGAACCAATCGGGGTAATACAAATTAGAAAAAATGGTCCTGATAATGACAATTTCTTCATCTAAATAGGAAGGATGACATATTTTGTATGCTCTAAGGAAAAGGTTAGAAATTACCGATTTTTTAACAGTATTATCGTGAAACGAAAAATAATGTATATAGGCATTCGAGTGGGTTGGTTTCCTATACACGTCAAGTTTTAATTCATGGTGATCTTTATTAATGAGGACATCTAAAAAGGGTAATCTATTATCATATTCCCATTCATATTTAAATTTGATGGAGACATGCAAATTATTCAAATTATTAAAAAAGGTATCAAAATCATGGCCATTAGGCCATACAGAAAATACATCGTCAATGTACCTTAACCATATAAAGTTAAGGGGAGAAATTGTGGGAAGGAGTTCAGTCTCAAAATATTCCATGAAGAGACATGCCAATATCGGAGATAAACTATTTCCCATGCTAAAGCCAAATATTTGTCTATAAAACTCATTATTTACTCGAAACACATTGTCAGAGAGACATAATTCAACTAAATCGATAAATTTACTCGTAGAAATGGGAAGATCCAAATTAAGTCTAGGCATGATTTCCCGCAGAAGGGCCATGGTTTGGTCAACCGGAACTTTGGTAAACAAAGAGTTTACATCAAAGCTCAAAAGTTTTCCATCCAGTAATTGCAAGTGGTTGAGGCGGTCAACCACATAATGGTCACGTCTGAGGGGCGTCCTGGACATGGGTCATCTTCAAGGGACTCACGAACATGGCGGAACTCCCTATTCCAGCGAGCAATGGTTGCATAGGAAGGGGCGGTGTCGGTGTACACTGCAACCATGCGTTCATGGATCATTTTTGGATTCTTGCCTTCCTTGGTCTAAAATTCGATCACTGCGCGGTGCTCAACCTTCTCCATTGCTAAAAAAATTGTGACTAACGATCTACGATCAGCTACTGCTTCTTAAATAGACGAGGCAGGAGCGTGCGGCTGCAGATCCTGACTTGTCATAACTTGTCCTAACACCCCCACAAACAGCCATCCCCCTTCCTCTGTTTTGCCCTACCGATTCGCAAAACTTATTGCCCGCTCTCGTATATATATATATATATATATATATATATATATATATATATATATATATATATATATATATATATATATATATATATATATATATATATATATATATATATATATATATATATATATGTTTGTAAATGTGTCCAATTATAAAACGAGCAAATCGAGGAGGAGAGAGAATCATTCAAGCGAAAATTTACGCAACTGATCTTACATCAAGGCGCGTCTTATTAATTGATCGTACCAAAGTACGAACATTAAGAGAGTTGTATTTAAATATCATACAAGATAAGCTCGTAAAATCGATAATCAATCTATTCGAACTCCTTCCCCATTTGCTACCCAAAGCCTCTAAATTAATAGAACTGCAGTCTTCTTGTCTTCATCACCATTTTGCTCGAAAGTAAAATTATATTAGAATTTCTGCTCATCGCCCAGCCACAAAACTATCCATCATTACCTTTTGGAGTCGGGCAATAATTTCTCGGAACGTTATCGTATCACCCAAATCCGGTTTAACGATCAACGTTTCGCAACAATCATATGGGGAGTGCAATAGCAAAGAGGATCACAAAACGAGGTGAAATATAAATATATCCGGCGATCAACGAAGAGATCCAATCATTTTCCCTCCACCCCCCCTAGACCTTTCTTGAATACCTGAAATAAAGCTGTAGGTTGCCCTTACAGTACTTTGCTGGGGGACTGAAATTTAGGCATAACCATCCCTTAAACTGGATGGTTTGAGGGATGGTCTGTTGTTTGAATGTAATTTTGACCATTTTTATGGGGAATGGATGGTTCGCCGATTTTATTTTGATTATCGATCCCAAATCAACACATTGCTCATCTTCTTCGTAAACCTTTCTAATCCCTTTACAAATAAAGGCTTCAGAGCTTTGGGGGCCAGGCATAAAACAGTTGAGTAAGATTGTGCCTATTCTCGTGCCATGCACGTTTTTGTCTGTTGCACTGATTTCGTGTTTACCTAAGGCGGTGGCAGCCAACATTTCTTTTACATTGATTCATTTTTTGCTTCTATCGTTGCTTATTTTGTGACTGGTTAAGTGAGATTTCTGGCTGGGCTTCTCCGATCATAGCTTTTCTCGGAGTTCCAAGGTACAGAATGGGTGTTCGAAGTTTTAATATTGATATAACGTGACCAACAGGCGGTTCTGAGTATCTGTTTAAGGTTTATTGGTTGTTTTAAGTTGAGATGTTAATGGTTAGATGTTTAAATTTAGGAACGGTACTTTTGGGCTCCCTTTGATTGGCCACAGCCCCCATCACTAAGTGGGATGGGATACGCCTTCTCCGCCACCCCTTGTGAAACCCACACCAAATCCTACACGTAGCGTGTTAGGTATGTCGGAATGACGGATCCAGCCTGGTGAGTGGCTTAAAAGCGGTTAGGCTCACCATGTCTAACGTCAGGTTGCAGGAGTGAACCGTGTGCAGTTCATTTGGCTCACCGGATCGTGATCGAGGAGGTCGATGTGCAGTAGAATAATGGGTCGATGAAAAGGTAGAAAAGTTACGAATTAAAAGTGTGGATGGAAGGAAAAGGCAGGGTAAAAGAGGATTGGCATAGAAGACCAGGTAGTACCGGCTAGCGGAAGAAGGAGGGAAGGCTTAGCTAGGACCACAGTCCCGTTAACAGGCTGGTCAGTAAATCACATCGTCGTAGTTCCTGTAGCTCACCATTGTTATGTCATCGTACACCACTGATATTTTCACCACTAGTCATTTTCTGGACCTCTATGTCTGGCAAAGTGTATGAAGAGGTGTCAGTCAGTTCGGATGCCTCTGTGCTCTCTAATACTTATGGAGGTGCATCTCTCCCGCTCCGGGGCATGATTCTCTCATCTCCCCATAATTTTGTGCCTGACCATCGACATCGGCTCCGTTCAACAAGTGTTTTTCTTCTACTTCTAACTTGCTTACCAGCGGAATACATTTCCTAAGCATTTTCAGACATGAAATCGATCCCTAATAGTAAATCGGTTCAAAAATTCCTTCCAACTCGATAATATAAATGGCCGAAAAACTTACCAACAATAGGACGGACTAAACCAGTCGTGTGGCTAGTTATGGATGGGGACACCATGCATTATTTTTAATTTTGTTTATTTATTTTTTCTTGGCTCATCTTGCTTTTCACTTGTTTTTTTCTATTCTTCATGCAGGTTGTCTTCCTCGAATTTTCTTCTTCTTAACTGAAATTCCTTTTTTCTTTAAGTTGGCCCTTCAAACGTTTTCTTTCCATTTTCTTTGGCTTCCGTATTCTTCTTTAGTTGGTCCTTAATCTTCGTGTTTCTTTCTTGAGAGATAAAAGTTTTTTTGGGGGGACTGTTGAGTTTCGAACGAGGTACCTCTGGATTTGAATGCCGATACTCTAGCCACACGACTGGCTTAGTCCGTCTTTTTGTTGGTAAGTTTTTCAGCCATTTATATTATCGAGTTGGAAGGAATTTCTCTCATACATTTTCTCACCCCTACACAGGTCCCTTTCTAGAAAGCGGAGCGAATTTGAGGATTGGTGAGAGACTTGTCTTGGATTTCTTAATCGAGGAGTAGTAGTAGCTCTCCCTCCCACGGCCTCCGAGTCTGCGGGATGAGTAGAGCGAATTTAGAGGGATTCAGGAGAGCGAACGAAGTCTTGTCTCTAATCAATGAGTAATGGCTTCTCCTTCCTCGGATCTCCGAAGTTCACCGCAGCACTTTTTCTTAAATCTCTAGTAGGAGGGCAGGTGCAGTTGTAGCGAAGATCAGAATTCTCTCCAATCCTCAAACTCGCTCCGCTGTCTGATCTTCGTTATAACTGCACCTGCCCTCCTACTAGAGAATTAAGAAAAGGTGCTGCGGTAAACTTCGGAGACCCGGGGAAGGAGAAGCTATTACTCATTGATTAGAGACAAGACTTTGTTCGCTCTCCTGAATCCCTCGAAAAAAATCGCTCCACTCATGCCGCAGACTCGGAGGCCGGAGGGGGGGGGGAGCTACTACTCCTCGATAAATAAATCCAAGACTAGTCTCTCCCCAATCCTCAAATTCGTTCCGCTTTCTAGAAAGGGACCTGTGCAGGGGTGTGAAAATGTATGAGAGAAATTCCTTCCAACTCCGGCATTCAAATCCAGAGGTACCTCGTTCGTAACTCAACAGTCCAAAAATTTTTATGAAGATCTCTCAAGAAAAGAAAACGAAGATTAAGGAAAATGGAACGAAAACGTTCGAAGGGCAAACTTAAAGAAAAAAGAAAATTCACTCAAGAAGAAGAAAATTTCGAGGAAGACAACCTGCAGCAAGAAAAGAAAAATCAAGTGAAAAGCAAGATGAACAAGAATAAATAAATAAGAATTATAATAAGGATATGACCACTCCCCCCCCCCCTCTCCCATAGTTCTACCCAAGCCCATATAACGGTTTCTTTTAGTTTCGAGACTATGTTTGGCAATGCTAATAAACGTGTTATGTTCAATGTAAATGAGTATGCAAAGTTTACTGGTTTTATTGGGTTTCGGTTTGAAATTGATTCATGGTGTCAAAAATGGAACTTAGGTCAGAATTACGGGGGTTGGGGTGGGAGGTACTTCGTTATCACTAGAATTACCGAGACGACAAAAGATGGAGCTGAAACTCATTTGCTTAAACTAAAAAGGATAAGTGATGTTACTATTTGCACGTTTCCTCAAGAAATACAACTATGCTTGCTCTAACTAAATAAAAAAAAAATCTTAAACAATTACTCAGAAATATAGAATGTAGTTTTGGGCTCAAATATTTAGACAAAAATTCAGTAAATGTTCAAAATTATTTAACGCCTAGTGTGTACTCGAATAATTTGCACTAAAAACGCTCATTTGCAGCCTAAAGTTTGTTTTCAATATCGTACACGAACCAAAATGTTTTTATCTTAATACCTGATTAAACCAAATATTAATTGCCACATCTTCACTAATGAATAAAAAGTAAATGAAAAGCTTTCATCAATAGGAGAAATTAAGGTGCAACCCCGAAAATAAAGCTAACAGTCTATATGCTATTTACGACGAAAGTTCGTAGCTGCAAATTATGTTGTTTTCTCGACGTATTCAATCACGGTGGTGTTTTGATAATTTGTTTTTTTAATCTTGAGTCCTCGGAGATTCTTTTAAAGGTGTCTCCCTCTCAATACTCATATCGTGATCCTCTCTGGCTTTGTATGTCTATACTGCGTCACCAAGGTGAGCAGACACTCGGCCCAATGCAATTCTTGGTAAGGAAGGACTGCCTGCCGCTTTGGGGCAGGGTGCAATCTGACATGGAACGGCGCTTCCTGCAGAGGGGTCGAATCGTAGTAGAGGGGAGTTTGACCCTCAGGGGTCACAGTGACTCAACGAAGTGATTGCCTTTCTTTGGTGAAGATCTCGTGTGGAGCAGTGGCGGAAAGCAAAAGGGTAATATGACTTTAAAGTTTATTTAGCTTACCTGATTTGCTCAAATTGTGCCTCTCGATCGAAAGTGACGAAGTGGAAGTCAACCCCTTCTTGGTAATTGGAGCCATCCGTATAGACTGGCACGGTTACAGCGTGACACGAGGTGTGCTCCAAAAGGTCAAACGCAATACTCCCGGCGCTATAAAAGCTTAGGCAGCAGAGGCGTAGAGACAAATAGCTAAAGGTGGTATCCTCCAGGGTGGCTTCCTGGGCAGAACCAGGGAAGCCACCTACCCGAGAGCTATACCTAGCTCTTAAAGGAGTTTCCTAGCCCTAAAACCAAAGGGCTTAGGGTATGACTGGCGTCTCTCGGCGGCATAGGCACCGTCGAAATCAGCTGCGGATGCAGTCAGAACTGTTAGTGACTGAGGGAGGTGCCGGGCTCGCGCATACATGCGCATAATGCACTGTGCATGGCGTAGAGCGAGTGGCATCTCCCAGCATCGACTAATAGGCCATCAATGGAGGAAGTGCGGAAGGCACCGGTTGCCAGGTGAAAGCCGGTGTGGCTGATCGAGTCCACCTTCCGCAATACACGTTCAGTTGCGGATGCATAAAACTCGCATACGTGGTAAAGCTTAAAACGAACAAAGGATCGATAAAAAAGTAAGGCAGTAGCATAATCAGCGCCCCAAGTGAAGAACGTCACGCAACGGAGAATATCCATGGCGCGAGTGTAAGAGACCATAAGGCTCCAAATATGAGCCTCCCGGGTGAAGCGTCGGTTAAATACAAGATGAAGTAAAAAGTGCGATTCATTCACCTCCAGGCGTACCCCACTAAGAAACAAGTCTGGGTCAGGTTGGAGCCGTGGATGGCAGCAGAGGTGCATCACCTCAGTCTTGTCCAAGGAAAACCGGAACCTATGGGTTTTGGCATAGTGAGAGACGCGGTTCAATGCCTGTTGGAGTCGACGCTCCAGAGTCGGCACGTGAGCCGCACCAAAATAGATCTAAATGTCGTCTACGTAGAGCATAGCGAGAATATCCTCCGGCAGCACCGAGGTGATGCCGTTGATGCTCAGGGCAAAGAGTGACACTGAGGAAATTTCCCTGCGGGACACCTTCTTCCTACTCCATTGGGCTGGAGAGGGCTTCTCCAACCTGAACGCGGAATTGACGATCCCGCTAAAATTCACATATAAATATTGTGAGGCGTCCCCTTGCCCTCATCGTGTGGAGAGTCTCCATGATACCGTATCGCCATGCTGAACCATAGGCCTTCTCCAGATAGAAAAACAGCGTGTCGTACTGCTGTCTACGAAGGAAGGCCTCGCAGACAGCATTTTCCAGTTGGAGGAGAGCATTCGACGGGGAGTGGAACTAGCGGAAGCCGCAATGTGCAGAAGGTGGATAGCCTCCGCTCTCCAGGAAAAAAGGATAATCTAACATTTACCAATTTCTCGATCAACTTGCGCACGCAAAAGTTTAGAGAGATTGGGCGAAAACCGGTCAGGGTAGAGTGATTTCTTCCCGGTTTGGGAAAGGAGAGCACAATAGAGATTCACCATGATTCCGGGAGGAGACCTCCACCCAGATCCTATTGAACAAATCTAAGAAAAGGTCATGCTTCGCTCACCCAGGTGTCGAAGCATGGCGTACGGGAAATCGTCCAGACCATGGCCGGTGTCCTCGCTCGAAGCAAGAGCGGAACGAAACTCACTCACAGTAAACCTGTAGTTGAAGTGTTTTCCGCCTCTGGAGGTAAAGTCCAGCCGACGGCCTTCTGCAACATCACACCATGCATTGAATGCTGGCGGAGCAGCATCCTGGCTAGAGAATGCGCGGAAAGCGGTCGCAAAGGATTCCACCACGGACGCGTGGTCCGATATTGCGGTCCCATTCTCCTGTAGAACGGGAGAGGGGTCCTGCCAGAACTTGCCCCGAATCCTTTTGACTCTTTTCCACACCTCTGATAGAGGCGTTTTCCCGTTAAGTGAAGACACCTATGCCTGCCAAGAAGAGCGGCGGGCGTGCTTAGAGTTATACCGGAACCTAGCCCTAGCCCGACGAAATTCAGCGACAGTGAAATCGTTCTGGCGGTGCTTATAGCACAGGCATAGCGCTTCTGCTTGAGGGCCGTCTCACACTCAGCTGACCACCACGGTAGTGGAGGCCGTACAAAACTGCCATACCTTTTAGGAATAGTAGCTAGGCACGCAGCGATGAGGTTGCCGGAGAAGCACTTAACGGCCTCATCTACCGTCCTAAACTCCTCGACTGAGATAGAGAATTCAGTCATTTCCTAAAATGCAGACCACCGCGCCCGCGCCAAGCACCACCGGGGCCAGCTCTCCAGAAAATGATATTTGAATGTGAAAGTGATCACTACCATGGAGGTCATCGACTACCCTCCCAATCAAAATCAGGCTGTACATCCGGAAAGCAAAAATATAGATCAAGGCACGAAAATGAAGCGGTTCTCGGGCAGTGATGCGTATACTCATCCATATTTAGGACACCCATCTCAAGCTCGTCGATCCGGTCGGCCAGGATTCGACCTCGGGGATTAATAGAGTAGGCTCCCCAGAGGGGGTGTCTACCGTTTAGATCTCCGAGCAAGATAAAGGGCTCGGCAACCGTGCCACGACGCGGCGGAAATCTCCCGCATCGAAGTCGGCTGATGGTGGAATGTACGCGGAAATAACAGTTTACCTCCTATCAAGGTGTAGATGCACAGCTACTGCCTGAAAGGAGGTATCTAAAGCCAAGAGAAGAACGGAGACATCATGCCAGATATAAATCGCACATCCTCCCGCCTGGCCCCCATCCGTGGTGGTGGGGTCGCAAAACCCTTATATCCCGGGAGGGTGGGCTCATAGCATGGTCTACTGCAACAAGATAGCTAACGGAGAATGGGAGGAGAAGAGCCTCCGCAGCTCCTCCCATTTGGCCCGGAGTCCGCGGCAATTCCATGCTCAGATGAGACGTGGGGGCCCTCTTCGAATAGAAGACCCTCACGGGAGACAGAACTCCGGGCGCTGTTGCCCGGACAATGTGCCATGCGATTCTTTTTTTGCCTTCGGCTCAAAACCTTAGGCGAGCGGGGCGTCTTGGGAGGCAGGGGGCCCTCTTTTCGAGAATCCACCGTCTCCAAGCCAGCCAGCCCACCACTGGGCGTGGGCAAAGGAGCCGAAGCCATTTTGTTGCTCTCCTCCTTTCGGGGGGCAGCTTTAGACACCCCAGAAGATGGCCTGGCGACCAACTTCAGGGGTGTTGCCTCCTGTGAGTCTAACAACTCGGTGGAGGCGCTTGGCCGTTTTGCCTTACGGGAAACTTTCACCCTGGGAAAGGGGGGAGAGAGCCCTGATTTTAACCGAAACTGGGTGTGGACCCTTTGTGCCGCTAGCTTTACCGGGAGAGCACCCGGGTTGAGTAGAACCCGCAAAATGGTTCCGAATGGGCGCGGAAACGACCGTACTCGTAGGCCTGGAGGCGTCAGGAGCAGAGGGTTTCTTTTTCAACGTTAAGGCATAGGACGTCACAGGTGCAGCCCGGCGCGTCAGGACCAAGTTCTTAGCCTTGTGAAATGAGAGACGATCCTGAGCCTGAATGGCCAGGTTTTCCTTCTTAAGGAGGTACGCACCATATTGCTTCAAAGAAGCGGGGTGCTGCTCTCCGCAATTGACACACTTGGCCACACACGATTTGGCCTTATCGTGTGTGGCCTTGGAGCAACTTACACTGGTTTCGGGTAACCAAGACTTTGCACGTCGACAGGAGCGATCAGTATGGCCAAAGCGGTGGCAGTAATAGCACCTCTGGGGCAGTGGCACAAATGCCTTCACGCGGTAGCGATACCAACAGGCACGCACCGACTCAGAGAGCTTGTTACAGTTGAACGTGACGAAGAGTTTAGGGGTAGATCTCGAGGCCCCTCCCTGTTTTCTCCTCACACGTTCGAACTTGACCACCCCATGGTCGGCCAGCTCTCACCTGATGACCTCTAAAGAGTAGTCCACGAGTTCTCTCGCATAAACTTCTCCTTTCACGAAGTTCATGGTAGAGTGTAGCATCACACTCACAGGCGTGCCATCAAGTGTCCGAAGGGCACTAATCAATTACGCCTCGGGGGGGGGGGGATTCGACGCATTCGCCAAAAGGCTTCATCCGAGAAACGGGTCACCTTCGGCTCTCTACCAATCCCTCTAGCTAAAGCTCTCCTCTGATGGATCATGTTATCCTTATCCAACATGCTGCCATCAGTGGAGCGAATAACCAGGAAGCGTTTGAAGCAAGCGAGCTCGAAAACGCCTGGTAGACTCTGAATGAGGGGCCCTTATGTAATAGAGGCTTCGGTCCGCGCAGTAGCAGTTTTTGGTCTTAGTCAGGTGCTCCGCACCCGGGAGGGAAGCAGAGGGGTAGAATGTGTGACGATCCTGACCCTGTCGCTCCTGAAGTAGCAGCTGACCCATCCATCCTCTCAGCCCTCCGGGATGGAGAGGAGAACTGAGTCTTTTTTTGTCTTTTTAGGAGAGGAGGGCGGGGAATAAACCCGTTTCTCCCCTCTATCGGCAGGAGCCCTCAAGCCAGATGGACCGGCCTCAGCAAGGTCCTTTTCCGAGATGGAGAATGTCGTGGCGGGCGCAGGGGCACTAGCTGGAGGAGGAGATCCTTCCCCTCCTTGCAATGCCTTGGAGAATCAAGCCGTTTAAGGAGAAATTGCATAGGGGCGGACTCGCGTTCGGTGCTTAGCGCTGAGCTCGGATTCGCCCTCATGGAAGGCCCTACCGTCTGAGTCTGTGTTGCCCCAAGGACCATGTTTATCTCGTGGGGGGGGGGCTCCATTTGCCCCCCTGCTAAAGTCAGTATACAAGCTAGCAGGTTTCTAAAGAGAAGCGACCGATGGTCCCTATTTTTTCTCTCCCCCCCTCCCTTAAAGGGGTTTGCCCTACCGAGCCTCTTCAATGGGGAGCGGTCCGCTATGGGGTGCCTGCTGGCTTTCTTGGCAGTTCCCTGGAAAGTAAAGGCGGGGACGGCCGCTGGAAAGATGGAGGCGCCCGAAGGCACCTCCAGATAAGAGGTGGAGTCCCCTACACCCGTATGCGAAGGAGAGGAGTAAGCCTTGTCTCCGGTTAAAGAGATTTGGAGGGTCCCCTGCGAGAGCACAGGGTGATGACCTCCATTTTTTTTGTAAAGCTGCCCGAGGGCGGCTCCGATGGTGGACGAGGGGAAATTGAGTGGAGATTTTATATTTCTTCATCGTTGGGCATGGTGACCCTAATATTTTTACGGGATGCAGACGCTAATTACCCCTCGCAGTAGCTCGTTCTGCAAGGGGTGCGTACGGGTCTGGCAGAGGCAGGTTTCGCCATTTAAGACCACCCCTCCCGCTTGGTGACCTGGCAGCTCTTCAGCATGGCGGCTCAGTCTTGGGCACAGCTAAAATGGATAGAAATTGAAAAGAGAAAGGAAAGGTTAGTGAGGAAGGTGTGGATGGGGATGAAGCAGGTTGTTAAAAACCCACCATCCCAAAACCGGAGCTCAGGGGTTAGGGAACATTCTCCCCTCAGCCCCGATCCGGGATAGTTGAGTGAGAAGAAGGTCAGCATCTACCCTGTGAAAATAGAGGCTGACTAAGAAAAGTTGTTGGAGAGGTTGTAGAGGAAGTGAGGAAGTAGGGGAGAAATACATGGTATCTGGAAGAAGGAGAAGAGGCTAAGCTAGGGCCGGACTTGAATATTAAATTGGAGACGAATTGAATACAATGGAACTGAGGTGAAATCTAACAAGGGAACTTATATACAATAGGAAAATAATTAGCAGGGGATTTAATTTTGGCAATCCGACCTTATGGATTTTGGGGAGGTCATAGAGTACACCAGGAGTTGAACCTGAAGTGAAAAGTCTATGGTAGTTCTTCAGATAATCCTCTAGACTTAAGCTTACGAAGAAATCTGTTAATTTTATCCTCTATCCTAATGACTCTGAAATGGATCACAATCAACTTTAAGAAATTTAGAAGAATCATTTAATATAGAATTCAGTTTATCTACATAATCAGTTTTATTTAACAATAACACACGTTTTAAGTTCTTTAAAATATTAATATAAAAAAAACTGAGGACGGGATTAAACTTATGCAAATATGAGTGTGCCGTAGACTTTATGTTATTAACAACATAAAAAAATCAGACTGCCAAAGTGGCAAACTTATTATGTGTGAAACTATAACTTCAAATTTATGAAGATAATCAATACGGTTAATCTTAAAGCAAGGCAATTTAAAATGCAATCCTAGAGCTAAACTTTCTTTTGGTCTTTTGTTAAAATGGAGTCGCTGAAATTGAAAACTACCTTATCTGGATCAATTGACATAACAAAGATTACCTGCACTCTCAAGTTTCTTAGAATGCCTAGTTTAAGTTGAGAGCCTGTATGAATCTTTATAAAATTGAATAGATAGTTATAGTCTAAGCAAGATGTCAACTGTTTAAGGCGATTTTCTGTGAAGGAAATCGAATTAGAATAATTACCAGCCAAGTTTTTCTTAAAATTGATCTCAGAAATGAGGAGTTTCGAAGTCCAGGAGAGATTGCTTTGCGAAGTATAAGTTGTTTACGATATAGTTTAAAGCGTATAAACTTAGGGACATATTTTTAGGATTGACATAGGATAAGAAATAAATTTTGAAGCAAGAAGAAATCAAAGTTCGAATGTGATCTTCATTTTCTTATCGTATTTCAATCTTATAATCCCTAAGTTTATGCACTTTAAACTATATCGTAAACAACGCTATCTCTCCTGGACTTCGAAACTCATTATTTTTGAAATTAATTTTAAGAAAAAGGGATATTGGAAGACACAATGATCAAAGAGAGCAAAGACGGCACAATGAAGGCAATCCATAAGGACAAGACAGAAATATTGTCAGTGGGGAAATACTCGTAGTTTGAATTTTCCACGCTGGGAATCGAACCCGGATCTGCTGATTGCCATTAAGATACCAGGATACTTTGGGAGACCTTTGTCACTGTGCCTGGTAACTATGAAACCATGAAGTTTGTGCTTTCTTCTACTGAGTATGAGAAGCAGCAATGGAAAATATGCGGGTACCTCAAATTAATCAGTCTACTTCTGGGCCTTCAGAGCGGTTAACACAAAACATTTTTTCTTTGCTTGTTGAACAGTAGAGCTGATCCTGAGCACTCCATAAGAAAAGAATGACCGGCAAGACCAAAGATTTTATAAAAGTAATTTGACAAATGGTTTCAACCCGTCTATTAAGCTCGGTAACGTGGCATCCGAAAGCAAGCTAAAGGCGGGAGGTCATAAATGGTCCTCAAATCCACATGCTGATTAATGATGGTAACTTTAACAAACATTTCAAACCTGCTGGAGAAGGAGCCATGGGAATCATTAATGAATGTCTCACTAAAACTGGTTTGCAGACAACTAAGAAGAAATTGTGGCAGCCATGATTCCGAGTTATCAAACTCTGTGTTCAGAAAGGTCTTTGAAACTTTATTCCTTCCCCTTCAACCTCGATGTCTTCCCAGTCAACTTCCGAGACATCAGTAAAAAGGTTTCACCAAGACATTCGATAGTGGAAGGTGCGTTCGAGGTCAATTCAGTCCTAACATGCTGGATTCTGCAACGTGAAGATAATCAGCTGAACAAGTGTAAAAGCAAAGTTCAGAAGTATTTTTAGCACTATACTGATTGCTAATAAATCTTTCACTGAATTTGCATATTTTTGATTCACAAATCATCACACGGTTATCTGTGACTACCTCAATATATGAAACAAAAATGACATGAGTTATGGAGGATTGAATAAGTTTTCAGTCTGATATTCAATAAACATGGTCCGGCACCAGAAAATGAATACCAGAATTGAAATCAATCATTTTGGTTGTTGACCGGTGCTATACGCGACGGGGCCTGTCACTGCCCGCTTACAAATGCACGGGAAACTTAAAGGAGAGCAAAATCTCCATTCCCGTTCCATTTTCTCCCCTTGAGAGGCCACGTACCCAGGTTCCAATATCACCGATTCGGTAAAATGTAGGAATAATAATATTATCATTAATAATAATATTAGAATTATTATTAATAATATTATTATTGATATTATTATTAATAATAGTATAATTATAAATATTAATCATATTAGTAATAATAAAAATAAATAATCCTGTGGGGGAATTCCACGTGAAATTTCTTTTCCAGCACGGAAGTGAAGTCCTTGCGCCGGAGAAGATTCTAGAAGTTGGTTAGGCTTAAATGGGTAAGCCTCCCTCCTCCCCACCTTCCACAAGCGGTAGCCTCGAACCGCATCCACCACGGACCACCTTTATGCGGATTAGAATCGTCTCGGCGTGAAGATTCGAGGCCATTCGAGAGTAGCGTTGTTTCCCCCACCCCCGCGGGAAGATTCTCGGATATATATGGGGCTCGTCTTCCATGTGGAAGACACAGAGTTGAGAAGTCTCGCCCGGGCACAAGAAGATTCCCCTAGTTCCAAGTCAGGTGCCAACAACAAAGCAAAGTGGCGGCTGAACTATCTGTGTGTTGGAATTAGCCCCAGCCAGTGAGGTAATTCCATTTGACGATCGCTACCGAGAGATTTTCCCGACTCCACTCTTTAACTCTTGTCGAAGCCCTCCTCGTTCGCCCCTCGTTTTCGGGTGTCCGAAATACTCTCCACTGGACCAGACATTACCCCATCCCCTTTTGGAAAACCGTCTGTAATACATAAAATTTTAACTTCAGAGTCTGATGCATAACTACAATTTCCCCCCCTTGTTTACCGATGTAATTTTGCCCATTAATTCTCTTATTTTTATGTAAATAAAATTATATTTTTGTACACGCCTCTTTAAATAACCTTGAGCTTTGCCATTGCCCAAATTTTACCTGACCTCGTTGCACTCTTATCTCGTTGTTCCGTGCGTCGAAACTCGTGGCGTTCCGTTCCTTGTCGGTTCGCCTCTAAGTTATTGGTCCCTTCCCCATAGATATAATATGGTATTGATATAATGTAATGTCATACCACGACATATATATTTATTAATATACATATTATATAACTTTGGTGTCAAGTGTGTTTGGGGATTTTACGAACCCGTGTCATTTTAATTTCGACATTAGAAGTTCTCTTGTTATTCACGTCTATCCCTTTTATTTTAATTTTTGTTTGTACTGGCAGAATGCAAGTTCAAGTTAATTGAAGAGCAGTGAAACGTAATCTATTTAGATTTTGTGTTAGACCCCAGGTAATTAATTTTTTTTATGGTGTTTGAATTTTGGATACTCTCTTGGTTATTAATCCAAAAGAGTTAAGGTCTTTCGTGTCCTAATTCCGGTTGGACCATTTTTTTTCGCTTAGAAACAGCAGAAGTAGGTAGCTGTATTATATTTTTTTTGTGTGTGTGAACAAGGCCTTCACGAATATTCAAGTATTCGTTTTCCGTGGGTAGTGTCCTAGCTCGTTCACGTGTCAGTGTTCCCTTAGTTAACTGCGGAACAATGTCATCCTTCGAAAAATTCAAGAGTCAGGGGGAAATCTTAGGTCTTTCGGGCAAAGACCTGTTAAATTACGTACAGGAAGAAGAGAGGAACGAACGGGCAGAACGAAGGGAGGAGGAACTAAGAAAAACGAAGATGGAGAACAAACTGAAGATGGAGATGGATGAGAACAAACTGAAGATGGGGATGAAGAAGAACAAAATGAAGATGGAGGAGAACGAACTGAAAACGGAGATGGAGAACGAACTGAAGATGGAGATGGAGATGGAGCACAAAATGGAGATGGAAGAACGTGAACAAATTAGGCAGCATAAGCTGGAAATGAGCCGAAATCAAATGGATTCCCAGTTCATCGGTTCCCGGGCTGACATCTCCCAAACTCCTTCAGTCAAACTTCCCGCTTTTAATGATGGAGAGGACTTTGGGTCATTTTTGACCCATTTTTAGAGAATCTTTCAGATCAATAGAGGGATCTCGAAAATGATGGCGTTGCTCGCCTATTTCCCCTCCTAAATACCCAGTTAAGGAATATCTTCGTATCCCTTCCCCCTGAAGCAACTTTACTCTATTCCACGTTAAAGTCCGAATTGTTAACCGCTGTTCAGAGGAATTACGAATTCTACCGTTCCCCATTCTGCCAGGAAAGGATCCCCCCTGGTCAAACATTTCGGCAACACGGGTACATCCTCCAAAGACACCTTCAGTGTTGGCTGGATGCGTGCAAGATTCCCCAGGTCTACGAGTCCCTTCTGGACTTCTTCCTTAGGGATCAGCTTGTAGCTGCTGTGGCTCCCGAAATTCGCGCCTTCATTAAGGATAAACGTTGTGCCACTTTCAAGGAGTGCTTGGAAGAGGCCGATGTTTACGCGGGTAGTCACAATTTATACCCTAAGGATGTTAAAAAGGCTCCCCAATCGCCCCCAAAACTAAATTTTATGGTCCGAAGACCCCTCCTAAATTGGTTCCAAGATTTACCAAAGTTCCTAGTCCCTCGAAGCCAAGAAACTTCCATCCACCTGCGGAGGTTCCTGCCATTACCGCACGAACTGTCCTCAAAACTCCCGATTCGCAAACTCACAGTCCCACCAAGTGCACCAAATCTGGGCTGCTCCTGATCCCCCTTCGTCGCCTTAGGAGACCCCTGATCTTCCCTCGCCTGCCAAAGATCCGGTCCATGAGGTAAACTTCCTCTTTAATGAGAACAACCCTGATGGATTGAAATTCCAGAACGGAAGTATGAACGGTCACCGAGTATCCACCCTCATCCGTGACACCGGATGCACCTGCATCATAGTGTCTGAGGATCTACTCCATCCTGTTGGCCCCGACCACAAGAAGTTTGCGGTGGCCCCGACCACAAGAAGTTTGCGGTGGTCCACGACTACCTTGACCGGGCCAGTCGTTTCCCAGTAACTCGTTGTCACATCGAGTGTGACTATATGTCCGGTTGGGCCGAAGTGGTAGCGGCCCCAATTCAGTTCTGCTCCATTTGTTCCTTGAGAACCCCGTAATCCACGACCATCTCGTGGCCCAGCCCGTAATTACCCGTACACAGGCAGCCCTGTAATCCTATGCACCCGTTCCCCTGGAAACCCCTATCAACCCAGGGTTCCAAGCCCTCCGGAGTGACAAGTCTTTCTGCGTTCAAAGGAGTGCGCAACTCTCCCCCCCAGCCTTTGGGAGAAAACTAAAGCCCTCGAGCGTGAGTCCACCCGAGGTGACAAACGAGTGTCGTATCTCGTCAAGAAGGGCTTATTGAGAGGTATAAGACTTACTTTGACCTTAAGTCACGAGAAGGAAAATTCAAGCAACAACCTCCTTAGCCAGTGGAAGGGACCTTACCCCGTCCTCGAGGCTAGAGGACCCGTGGATTACCTCATCCGTACTCCAGCGGGAGCAAAGGTTTTCCACGTGAATTGTATATATTATCTCATTAATATTCATAATTATGATTTTGGGGGGGTCCACTAAATTGTTTAGACTTTAGTCCCATATTTATGCCTCCATTTAATTGTATCCTTTTTTCTTGGTTCCACTGAAATGTCGCCAATATCCTCCTGTGATTTCCTTTTTTGTTTAAAATTGTGCTAGTTAAATTGTCTTTAGAATTGACCCCTTTAAGGCTTATGTCCGTAAATTCTTCGCTGAGCTCAGATTAATGGGGGTTTTTTTGTGTGTACACCTGTCGTAGCAGTTCAGAATTTTCCTAGACCCTTGATAATTCTAGTTTGAGGGGTGGAATGATCCTTTCCTACGCAACTGCTCTGTAAAGCATCATCTTTCGGATGGAGATGTGTGAGGGAATTCCACGTCGAATTTCTTTTCCAGCACGGAAGTGAAGTCCTTGCCCTGGAGAAGATTCTAGAAGTTGGTTAGGCTTAAATGGGTAATCCCCCCCCCCCACATCCTTCCACAAGCGGTAGCCTCGAACCGCGTCAACAACGGACCACCTTTATGCGGATAGAATCGCCTCGGCGTGAAGATTCGAGGCCATTCGAGAGTAGCGCTGTTTCCCCCACCCCCGCGGGGAGAGCCTCGGATATATATGGGGCTCGTCTTCCATGTGGAAGACACAGAGTTGAGGAGTCTCGCCCGGACACAAGAAGATTCCCCTAGTTCCAAGTCAGGTGCTAACAACAAAGCAAAGTGGCGGCTGAACTATTTGTGTGTTGGAATTAGCCCCAGCCAGTGAGGTAATTCCATTTGACGATCGCTACCGAGCGATTTTTCCGACTCCACTTATCAACTCCTGTTGAAGCCCTCCTCGTTCGCCCCTAGTTTTCGGGTGGCCGAAATACTCTCCCCTGGACCGGCTGTTACCACCCCCCCCCCCCGTTTTTTTTTGAGAACCGTCATCACGTTAACTTCCCGCTCAGAAGCTCCGGGCGCCCTCACCTCACGTGCTGAAGACATCAGTGAAGCCTTACCCTGACGTTCCACCCGGAATCCTCCGTAAGCCAACGCCTCTTCCCCTTCAGCAACCCAATTGACTTAATCCTTAATCCAATTGACTTAAATATTAACTTTAGAGTCTGATGCATAACTACATTACCCCCCTCCTCTTGTTTACCAATGTAATTTTTCCCATTAATTCTCTTATTTTTATGTAAATAAAATTATATTTTTGCACATGACTCTTTAAATAGCCTTGAGCTTTGCCATTGCCCAAACTTTACCTGACCTCGTTGCAATCTTATCTCGTTGTTCCGTGCGTCGAAACTCGTGGCGTTTCGTTCCTTGTCGGTTCGCCTTTAAGTTATTGGTCCCTCCCCCATAGATATAATATGGTATTGATATAATGGAATGTCATACCACGACAATTCCATTTTCTTCAAAACAGACAGTAGTGAAAGAGGTCTTTGTTATTTGTTTCACTCCCCCCACCAGGCAATGAGGCTACAAATCAAATAAGGAAGCAACTCGCGAGACCACCAAAACAGTCAGGCTTCGTCAGCAGCAGCATCGTCAGATGGCACTTCTCTCTGAGAAGGTCCTGATCGCCTTATTTTGCTTCCTTTGCTTCGATTTGTTAAGGGGCGATGACCCCTTTACCCATTTCCGGCGGGGGACCACTGGGCCTCGCCCGAGAAGAAGTCTTCTGCTTACGCCTGATGTGACAACAGTAGGTTTCCGTTGCTTAATTATTTTTGGTAAGAGATCTATTTTCTATTTACCCAATACCTAACATGGCCTCATATCCAGAGCAATAACTCACAGTGAGAAGTGTGAAGGAAAGTATTTATTAATTGATACTTAAATACGAATATTATTATTATGGTTTCAGGACTAGGATCAAGAATTTCCTGGTTCACGGTGCTCTATAATAATATCCAGGGCGAATTTCAAAACATCTTGACTTACATAATTACGAGGTCATAGGTAATTTGGGACGCAAAAGTCAAAAGCTATTCAATTTTTATTATAATAATTAAATAATGACATTTCTAGACATAGATAACGGAAAATAAAAAAAAAGGGAGATGAAATTTACAGAAAACATAAAAGTAGGGAATATCACAGTCAAAAAATAAGGGAGTGAGAGAGAGAGAGCGAGCGTGTGTGATCGAGTCACGAGAAAGGGATTTAGAGCGAAATAGCCCTGTTTCCAGACCGTCGGCAAACTTCCGGAGCGATAACGCGCCAGAACCCTGTCCTGTTTATGGCTGTGGGACCAAACCGATAACGCTTACGTCGGCAAACTTTGGAACTTCCGGCGTAGTAGTATATATTCTCCATCCCGAGAATAATTTTCGAAGTATTCTCAGAACTTTCTGGTCACGAGCTGTCCTCGCGTTGCTTCCAAGTAAGCAAGCCCACGCAATACGGAAAGATATTCGCGCGGCATCATTAGAGGTCTTTGGAATCATTCATCAAAGACGCTCAATCCTCGAGCGACAACCTCAGTGTTATTCGGTCTGGCAGCTGGAATCCTTTTTCGGAACGACGAAGATTACGTTCGGAATATCGCGCTCTAATCCGCTTCCTCGAAGAATACCTTCACCCGAGTACCCATACTCGTGGTCTTCTCAGAAAATCGTAAGACTTACAATTTCTTTCATCGTCGAAGAGGTGTGACGCTCTCCGACGGAGCGACTCACCTCGTGATCTCCTCCCGGTCCCTCTCGGGTAATTATTGTAATAATTATTGAGCCTCGTACGGTACAACTCACCTCGCGGTCGCCTCCCGCTTTTACTCGGGTAATTATTGTACTTATTGAGCCTAGTACGGCTAAGACGATTTATACTTGTCATTTCAATTTCATTCATTTAGCAAACTGTGTTAACTAAATCGCCTGTATATTATTCTATGAATATCTATTATTGTTTGTATAGGATTAAAGATTATATTTGTTTCTCTTGTATAAATCCTCCAACAACCAAATCCTAATTAAATAGTAGCAATACCAGCCAACGATTAATTCACTTTCGCCATTTAAAATCCCTACGCGCTCGAAGAGGAAATATTTTCCTAATTTGAGGTGTCATCTTCCCTCCCCTGCATCTTTAGAGGGAAGCAAAAAGGGTCAGGTTCGGACTACCTAAATTCTACGACACGCAGAAACGGATAGGATACAAGATCTATTGTTCCATGGTCAATGGTAAGCTGATTTGACATGGGTGTCGTTGAGGATTTTTTAATCGCTCATCTTTCGAATGCCTCCCAGGGCATAATCACGGTCACATAAAATTTATGCTATGTTACTAACAAAGAAAAAAGGGATAAAATAAATGAAAATTAGACAAATCACCCAAACCAACAGAGACAAAAAAGAAAAGGCATGCTTTGGCTTCGGAGGGAGGCACGCCTCCCCCGGTAACCAGAATATGCACCTAACACTAAAAAGGTTAAATATAATTGAGGATGCCAACCCCTTCCAGGAAGTCCTTTAAGCCGCAATGGGGTGAATACGAACCGTCCCGAGAAGAAGGGAGAGGCGATAGTGACTCCGCTCGTCTCGGTACCGGAAAGGTGACGTCGTGCTGATATCCAAGAGTGTAGCACTCAACAAGAATGTGTTGAGCAGTCTGGGGGACCACGCCGTCGTCGCAATATGGTGCAGGGAAACGCCCCCATCAATAGGGGAAAGGGGCGACAGAATCAACAGAAAAAAATAAAAAAAATTCCTGCGCTACCCTGCTCTTAGGCTTGGAGAGAAACCAGTATCAGATTGTGTTTTATTTTTAACCTGAGAGGCATAGGCCGTCCCATATTGTACAGTACACGACAAGAACAGCTAAGCTATTTGGTGATATCTCTAAGGAGTAGTGCATGATTTGTCTGTCCCGTGTAAACGACTCCTTCCAGAAATTGCATGGTAGCGTGTGGTGTCATCTGCACAAGTGAGCCATCGAGTTTCCGAAGAGCACTAATAATGGCCGCCTGGGCATGAGTGGCTGCATTCACCTGAAGGATCCTGTCTGAGAAATGGGTAGCCTTTGGTTCGCTATCACTTACCCTTTGATCAACATGCTACCATCAGTGGACGGCATGAATAAGAAGCATTTGAACCCAGTGGGCTCGAAAACGCCAGATAAACACTCGATGTGCATCATCAAGGATACACTCATCCTAACTATTTTAGTCTTACTACTCTTCTTCTCGATCTCCCCATCCGAGAGCGGCGAAGAGCCATTCTTGTCCCGGCCACCTGCTGAAGAGGAAGGAGACTGGTCCATGCCAGGAACCCTTGGAAGAAGAAACCTTAGTTCTCCTCGTATTTTCGCTTACTTTTTCTTTTTTTCTTGCAGAGGAGAACCGGTAGTAATCCCTCCTCTTCCCTCACATGAAGGGGCCTTAAGATTGGACAATACAGCCTCAGTCAACAATGTATTTTTCCGAGAGAGGGAAGGATTTGACTGAAAAGCGGGATCAGTCGTTGAAGGGTTCCAAACTCCTAGAAGTAAGGTTTTGTCGCCGGCTTGCGGCGATATAACGACCTGCATTGCATGGAATGCTAGTGAAGTAACATCTCGACTAGAGAATGTACAGAATGCGGTTGCGAATGATTTCACCACGGACTCGGGGCTGGAGATTGCGGTCCCGTTCTCCTGAAGAACGTGTCCACACTTCTCTAAGAGGGGTCTTTTCTTTTTAATTGAATACACATAGGCCCGCTATATACACATATACCAGAACCTATCCCTAGCTCGACGAAATTCACTGAGGGTTAAATCGTTCGGGCTGTACTTCTAGCGAATATCGCTTTTGACGGGGGCAGTCTCACATTAGACCGACCAACAAGGAAGCTGATAGCATGCAAAACATACAGAAGTTCGAGGAACAGTGTTTAGCCCACGACTATGGGGTTGCCGGAGAAAAACTCCACGTCCTCATCCATCGACCTAAGCTCTTCGACTGAGACCGATAAATCAGTTATTTCCTGAAATGCGGACGACAGCGCCCGTTCCAAGCATCACTGGGGAATTTTTCAGGTTGCAGCAGCAGCAGTTAAAATGAAAGTAGAATGCGAAAATGGTTACTACCATGAATGGCATCGAACGCCTTCACTCAAAATTAAGTTGTACGTTCGAAGAACACAGGAACGGATCGAGGCAATAAAAGGAAGCGATTCTTGGGCAGTAATAAGAAATTCATCCACATTTATGACACTCATATCAAGCTCGTCGACCAGATCGGCAAGGACCTGACCCCTGGGATTGATCAAGTGGTCCCTAAGAGGGGGTAAATACCATTAAAATCTCTGAGCAGAAGAAAGGATCTCGGTTACCGTGCCACGACGCGACAGAAGTTCCCCTTGTATGCTTCCCCTTGTACCTGTACTACCACTGCCTGTAAGGAGGTATTTATAACAAATAGAAGCTAAGGAGAACAGAAGAAGAGTTTCCGCAGCATTTGCCTTTTCGATTGGAGTCCAAGGCAATTCTATAGCAGGAATTTGCCCTTCATACCTAGCTCACAGAAGATGCTGAGGCCCTCTTCCAAGTGAAGATCTTAGCGGGAATGGGCGTACCCTTTCCGAAGGCAGAACTACAGGAGCTGTTAGCCATACAAAGCGCTGAAGGCGCTGTCTCTTTTGAGCACTTATCGGGGTAAGTTGAAATCACTATGCATCTTTTACTCGCTCTGCTTCGAAATCTTAGTATATGTGGGTCCCGCGGAAAGGTTCCGCGTCTCAGAGTTGCCCGGACCAGCATTAGGTAGGAGCGTAAGTGCGTAGAGACCGAAGATCCTTTGGTGCTACCTGTGAGGGAATCCCCACGTGGAAGCTCTTGAACAGAACTGAAATTCCATGCGTGGCAGAACGCCCGGTTAGGCCTAAATTGGTAAGCCTACACCCCCACCCCTTCCACAAGCGCTAACCTCGAACCATGTCCACTCTGACTCACTTTTATACGGGCAGAATAGCCTCTGCAAGAAGATTCGAGGCCATTCGAGAGTAGAGCTGTGTCCCGCTTACCCTCCCCCCCCCTCCCACTCCGGGAGAGCCTCGGACATCTATAACGCTCGACTTCCATGAAGAGACACAGAGTTGAGAAGTCTCGCCCAGACCCCAGAAGATTCCCCATGGTTCCAAGTCAAGTGCTAGCAACAAAGCAAATGACAGCTGGACTATTTTGTGTATTTGGAATTAGCCCCAGCCAGGAGGGAATTCCACTGAACGATCGCCCCCGAGTGATTTTCCCGAATTCTCTTATCAAACTCCTTTGAAGCCCTCCTCATTTCGGGTAGCCAAAATACTCTTCCCTGGACGGGAAGTTACTCCCCCCTTCCTTGTTTTTGGAGAACCGTCATCACTCCAACCTCCCGCTCAGAAGTTCCGAATGGCCTCACCTCACGTGCAGAAGACATCCGTTAGCCAACCCCTCTCCCCGCTTCAGTAACCCAATTGAGTTAATCCGCCCCACCCCATTTGAATAGTCTCCTCCTATAATACCTTAAGTTCTAACTTCATAGCCTGATTTGTAACTACAATTCCCCCCTTCGTTTACTGATGTGATTTTGTCCGTTAATTCTCCTGGTAATTTCACCCATTAATTCTCTCATTATTCTCGTGTAAATAAAATTATATTTTTGCACATTCCTCTTTGAATTACCTTGAGCTTTTGCCATTGCCCATAATTTACCTGACCTCGTTGCACTCTCTCGCTACTCAGCCCGTCTAAACTCGTGGTTTTCCGTCCCTTTTGTTGGTTTGCTTTCAAGTTATTGGTCCCTCCCTCATAGATATAATATGGTATTGATATAATGTAATGTCATATCACGACACTACCCTCCCTTCGTGTGGGCAGCTTCAGGATTCGCCGAAGACGGCCTCATAACGACTAAGTGGATGCGTGCGGTAAATCAGCCTAACGGAAACCGGTCAGGCGGGCGGAGAGAAGGGAGCCCTTGTTTTAGCTGAGGGTGTGTTTTTACCATTTGTGTTGTCAGCTCTAGCAGTGGAGAAACGAAAGTAGGTCGAACCCTCAGAAGGATTCCGAATAGGCGCAAAAGCTACCGTGCTCGTATGCCAGACGGGGGCAGAAGCAGATGGTGCATTTTTTAATGTTGTGGCGTAATACTTCTCAGCTATTGCTGGGCATGTAAGGACCAAGTGATCAGCTTCGCGAAAGGAGAGACGATCCGCAGCCTGAACGGCCAGGATTTCCTTCTGCTGGTGTCTTGCGCCCCATACTTCGATGGTGTGGCTCTCCGCAATTGATATACTTGGTCATATGCCATAAGAACTTATCGTGTACAACATTAGAGCAACTTAAAGACGTTGGGTAACCCGCCTTTGCACGTCTACATAGGCGATTCTTCGTATGACCGAAGCGGTGGCAGTAATAGCACCTCCGTGGCAGTGGCACGAATGCCTTCACACGGTAGCAATACCAACCGGCACGCACCGACTCAGGAAGCTTATCACAGTGGAACGGGAGGAAGAGTGTAAGGGTGGGTCATCACACGCTTGACTTGATTGAACCTTGGTCAACAAGCTCTTCATTGGTGTCTTTTAGGTAGTAGTTCACGAGTGCCCTTGCATAAACTACTCCTTACACGAAACTCATGGTAGATTTCTCTGTCACACTCAGCCATCGAGTGTCCAGATCAGATGACGCCAATAATGGCCGCCTTCATTAGGGCCGCCGCATTTGCCAAAAGGCTCCCGTCCAAGAAACGGGTCACCTTGGACTTTCAATCAATCTCCTTATATGGAGCATGTTTGGTCAAGGTCATATGCTCCATCAAAGAAGACTGGAACTAGAACGCGTTTGAAGTCAGCGGGCTCAAACACGCCAGCTAATCTCTGAATGAGGAGCCCCGAAGTAATCAAGGCTCCACTCACCGCATTTTCAAATTTGGTGTTGGGCTGGGCCTCCCCGTCCGAGTGCGCCTCGGCACCGGACGTTCTAATATTGGCCTGGTCGTTTGTCGAAAGGGTACTTGAAATTTATTACTCTCCGTGTCGACTCATTAGGTAGAACTATGAGGTACTCGTATTTATTTATATACAAAACTAAGAATTTATATCTGCATCTTTATGAATTTGTGGTTCGTCTTCATTCAGAAGATATAGTAAAGTTCCCCTCCCCCTCCCTTTTTCCTACGGGAGAATTAATCTTGCAGGAATTCAGCGTGTGGCACATTCAAATTGCTACCCAGCCTGAAACATAAATACTAAAAGAATGACGAAAAACAAAAATCGAATTTACATTCGTTGTTACTAATTGTTTTGTTGCGGAGAGGCGGGGACGTCAAAGATATAATACTAAGAGGGATGCTCTACCCAAACTCATGTCAAAGGGAACATTTTATCACTGACATGAGCAAATATTTTTTCTCGCGGTCGACATTGAAATAAGGCCTACAATTTTAGTCTATGTTGTCAATCTTAATTAAATTTTGAAAATGAATAA
Source organism: Ceratothoa steindachneri (assembly GCA_963969495.1). NCBI lineage: Eukaryota > Metazoa > Arthropoda > Malacostraca > Isopoda > Cymothoidae > Ceratothoa > Ceratothoa steindachneri. The sequence continues at coordinate 78,260,971 of OZ018330.1, read as the reverse complement.
AAATGTATAGAATTATTATTCATATGCGATTTATATGCGATGCAGTTGAGTGCAATGGATTAAATTATATTTCACTATTTCTCCTATTATCATGCGACAACAAAATAGTTGCAAAACAAAAGCTGTTCCTAAATTTTAATTTTTAAACGAATACTTAAATGAAATAATACTAAAAATAACCAATTTAATTTTAAAATTCATAAATCAGAAGTAACGAAAAAGGAGGGTAGTGCTAATAAATAATTTACGGGGTGCGGTGGGTAATTTGTTGCCGTTGGCAACTCTGAATCCCGCGCAAACATTGTTGTTTGGCGTCAGTTCTCTATTCTTCCTATCATAGTAAACTCAGTATTGCATCGTTTGAGAAGAAAACTATACCATTGTTGAATTCATTCTTCTTCCAAATTGTAAAAGGCAAGATGTGCATTTTGGGATTCATGCCGGGAGCTCTAATACAAAATTCTCCGAGTGCTTGTCTGGAAATCTGAGGACGGTGCAGAGGACCGTGAAAGGAGTGGAGTCAGGCTGTGATTACGAGCGTAAAAGACCCCTTGCAAACCTCACTCTGGTGGAAATCCAGGTCATTATTGACAAAGATGGATCACAGGAAGTAAATGAGGTGAGTCTTTCGTCAGGCAATTAATGTATGAGGAGACCCGCTAGTACCCATACAAGTGAGAAAGGACCAATTTCTGTCACAGATGAAGATAAGTGGAATGATCATTTGTGAACAAACTAAAGCATCCCCCTCAAACCGGACATGCTCTGGTTCTTCTCAGACGAGAAGAATTTCTGCCGGGAACAGGTGGTGGCGAACTCGCAAAACAACCGCTGTCTTTCTGTGACCTCTAAAGATGTACCAAAAGTTATGAAGACCAAGTTAGCTGTTTACATTATGGTGTTTTGGGTGTTCAGTAGCCAGAGTCACGTTATGGCCACGTTATACAGCTGTTTATATTCCCGGAGGGCTACAGCAAGTTCCTGGACGAGTTGGTTTTGCCTTAGATGCACAGGTGGACGTTTGAAGGCTGTACGCGGGGCAGCAGAAATCTACACCATATTACAAAAACAGGAGGACTGAGTATTGGCTGTTATACAATTTATTTGACGACCTCATTCCGAAAATCTGACCCCCCCTCCCTCCCTCAATTCCACAGACTGAAACCTTGTAGACTATTGTGGGCGGGGCGTAGTTGAGCGAATGAGAGAGAATGGGAGAGACCAACAAGTCCCCATGCACCATCAAGGTGAAGTTTAGGTCCAGGGTCACCATAGTTTTCAACCAATTAAACAGGGGGCCATCGAGAAGGCCTGCAACAGGTTCCGACGCCGCCTGTAGGCCGGCGAAAAATTCATTCAAAAATATCCCCCTCAAATATTAATCCTCAGATTGATAAAAATATCCAAACTTTGAACTGAAATTTTTTTTCCAGCATCTTCATTATGGCACACCTATGACAGAAATTATATTTTAGGATGTGCAAGTTTACCACAAAATAAAAAGATATAAAACGATCAATTATAAATATTAAAATTGGGCGGAAATATTTCTTCAATTCCTAAGTGAAAAAATTCAATTTTTGTTTAACTTTATACAGATTTTAATATAAAATAAAGATATTATTCTTTGTATTGACAAACTTGCTCGTGAGTTTGTTTTTTTGCAGGTCTATTTTAAGATAACCAAAAAATCAGCCGATTCTTTATTTCTAGGGATTAAATATTACTTAAATTGTGCTGGCCCTAAGTAGACTCAGTGATATGATCTCTATTGTTTTTGATTTGTTCCACTCCTAATTCCCATCTATTATTTTCATTATCGTTTTGCGTTTTTTTCTCTGTTTATTCGTCGTTTTTTTTATTATACCTCTATGTATAAGCGAGTGCCGAAACCTCATTTCTTCTCGTGGGATCATTTTAATTGTTGTTTTCCACCAGGTAGACCTGATCAAGAAGAAAGGGTACTTAGCAGAGGCTCACTCAGTCATCACTGAAGATGGATACATTCTAGAGCTGCACAGGATCCCTTTCGGGATCAATTCCTCACCACAATCCGTGAACAAGACCCTTAAGGGGAAGCCCAGGCCCCCTATCCTTCTCATGCACTGCCTCTTATGCTCATCCATTGACTGGTTTCTCAATGACCCAGACAAGGCCTTAGGTCAGTATTTACAATCTTATTCTCTATCATTTAAAAACTTGAACAATATAACCCAACTTGAACGCAACATGTTTAGATCCCCTCAATTCTAATGATGCCAAATGATACTGGCCTGCAAATCAGACTTAACCAAAACCAAATTAACCAAAATTACTGCGATGAAGGCAACTTGTTCTCGGGTGTTGCAGGCTTCATCCTGGCAGATGAGGGCTACGACGTATGGATGGCAAACGCGAGGGGTAACCCCTATTCCCTGAAGCACGTGTCCCTCTCCACTAAAGGGCGGGAATTCTGGATGTTTGGGTAAGTTTGGCGTCGCAAAACGGGTGAAGTTCACGAGTTCAGCCGCGGTTTATCATTAAGAGATACTAGCCCAAACTTATGTGTCATCTGCTTATTTTACACATTTACGAACTAATGGTCTCTAATGACGTGATCTATTGTTGCGGTTGGCTATAGCTTTGTTGTCGATTCTTTGATACTAGGTGGCCTCTCAAAGTCATGTAGCAGTACCTAATCAGTCTACGACGGTCACCGATTCAAGAAGATATATCTAAAACGACCTACTTAAGACAAAACATTTGGAACAACATCTTTACCCTACCTGTTCAAACCAAAACCTAAGTGTATATATTACTGTTGTTTACAGTCTAACTATAATTGATATCCTCTATATTACAGGGCCTTTACATACCATCAATATATGACTGTCTGCCCATCCTCTAAAAATCACTTTCTTTTACCCAACTGGCAATTCAGACATCAATTATTTTCACATACTTCTTAACACCAACGTGGAAATGCTCGTTTTCCTTCGACTCATTATTCTTTCTTCACTCTAAATCTTGTTCACATTTCCCTCCCAGTCTCTTCTAAGAAACTATCGGCTTGATTTATTTTCTTAACTATTGTGCAGTAGTCCAAACACCTCTCTACACATAACAGATATGGGTTATCAGAACTTATCAGCGATGATTTTTGTTAGAGCGAGCAGAACTGTATCCTCTTTAGCCTGTTTATATCCAACCCGTGCTTGGGTTATCTCCAGACCGAAATCTGTCCTATCATAAACAATATGTTCTACCAAAAAGCTTGGGGCTTTTAGCTCATCACATTACTTCATGAAACTCAATGGATCTTTCTTCTAGTCGCCCCACTTTGATGGATGTACTTTATTGCTGTTTTTGGCTCATTTTGATTTTTCCGGCGTCTTCGAACTTTCTCAATGGGTATTTTCTCAGCCGATCTTCGAGCAGAACGCGCTGGCTTCTGTGATTCAAATTATGATTTCTCATTTTCTTTAAATTGGGTTTTGTTATTTTTAGAGCAGATCGGAGAACATACTTTGTCAATATTTTTGTCTCTCGGAAAATCCAATTACAGATGGACTAATAATCCGTTCTTTAAAAATCCGAAATTTCCCCTGTCTGTCTAGGATGCTCCTGAATGGGTACATTGCATCCTAAACAAGAGGGAAGGGGCGCGAAACATATATAAAATTGGCTAAGTATTTGGATTTATACGATTGGGAAATTTTGGATGTGAATTTATACAATTTTCATCTCTTTAAAAATGAACTTAAATGGGACTGTTTTGTTTATTGTTAATTCCTATTACTCTCATAAGGGTTAAGCGGAGATTCCTGTGAACAGTAATAATAATAATGATACAAATGGTGATAATATGTACCGTTATTCTTTGGGCATTTGTATTCTAGGAGCACTCATTCTTACCTACTCACGTATCCATGGAGCTTTTTAAGAGCCCAAGGCATGAAGTTGGTCTCTGCATATACGAAGTGCAAAAGTTAATGGAAGAGAACGAAGAAATAATGAATAAATAAGAGAGACAGGACAAGTGAAGAAGCACAAAAATGATTATAGTCAAAGTTGAATACTGGTCAAGGAGTCTGGCATTTCTAACTCAACAAGAAATGTACAGTTCTTGCAGTTCTGTACCAATATTTACTCCTAGGTTTTCGTCTATTAAACAATACATTTTCACCCGAGCGTCCTGTTACTTTCCCAAATTGGTTGGGGAGGACTGGGCGTCACAATATCGTTTCGAGCAGGTTCCATGAAATCGCCGTGCTGGATTTACCTGCCGCTATCGACCACATTCTAGAAGTATCCGGCCATCGCAATTTGAGTTATGTCGGATACAGCATGGGTTCCGTCGTTCTGTATGCACTCATGAGCGAAAAACCAATCTACAACGACAAGGTGAGGGGCAATTTGAGGAGCCAAGGCATATCCAGTCATCTGGTCTTTGGGTTCATGGGATGAGGAAGTATGGACGTTACATGGACAAAGAAAGGCGGGTAGAGAACTATAGAGGGAGGGGGGTGAGAAATGCTTACTGGATAAAAAAGTGACCCTATGTCATCATGTGTAACTATTCTTAAAGAATTAATTAAGGTTAATTATGGAATTCCTGGCAAGGAAAGAGTCTTAAATACGGCCACATTCTGCTTCTTAAGCTAGTAATTCGTGCAGTATCAGAAGAGTTGCCAGCGCAATCCTGATATGTGTTGTCATAACTTATTAGTGATAATTATTGTCAGAGGAACAAGAGCTGCATTGGAATATATTCGAGGCTAGGGATTTTGCTTGATTTGGTAGCTATAAGAGTTTATCTCGTTGCTCTTTACCCCCAAAATGTGTGTACCTTACCGAAATGCCGTGCCCCTGCAGACGCTAGCTACCATGGAATGCTACACCTCTCTGTCTCTTGTCATTTTTAGCATCTGTTTAGCCGTGTTTCCGTCTCCCACTGTCCTTACTATTCCATCCATGTACTTCTCTCTTTGTCTGCCTCTCGTTCTTCTTCCTGAGATTCTTCTATTTTTTCTCTTCAATTAACATGTCCTAAAAATCTCAATTGACTTTCTCTTATATTTTTCAGTAATTCTCTTCCAGTCCCTAACTGCCTTAGTACCTCTTCATTTGATATTCTCTCTATCCACGAGCTCTTGAACATTCTCCGCCAACACCACATCTCGAATGCCTTCAACTTTTATATATTTGCTTATTGATCGTCCAAGCTTCTGATCCATACAACAGCACGGACCAGACATAAGTTTTAACAGTTCTTTTTCTTGTTTGTCTTGATAGGTGTCTATTACATAGGATATTCCTCATCTTATGAAAAGTCTTCTTTGCCTCGCAGATTCTTCTCTTAATTTCACCGGTACATCTTCCGTCTTCCGTAATATAACCTCCCAAGTAGCAAAATCTTCTTACCTCCTTAATTGTTTTTTCACTCTCTTTTACCATGCACCTAGGAGCCTGTGCCTTTTTACTAATTACCATAACTTCTGTTTTATCGACATTTATTGACAGGCCCTTTTATTCACTCTTTTCCTTTTCTACTGTTAAAATGTCCTGAGTGTCAGCAATCAGTACCGTTTCATCAGTATACCTTATATTGTTCCTATTTTGAAACCTATATCCTCATTTGATCTCATTATCATCTCGCTGTGCAGGAAGGAGAGATCTGAAGAGAAAATACACACCTGGTGCCATATCGGCCACCGAAACCCCCAATCTCAGTATATCCTTAAGAGCACTGCTCTTGATTCCAGCGACACTGAGAAGGACTTGGGTGTAACTATCACTAGTGATCTAAAGTTCTCGAGGCAGTGCATTGAGGCGGAGAAAAAGGCCCAAAGGATGCTAGATTATATAAAGCGACAGTTTGGATATCGGAACAAGGAGATTGTACTGTGTCTGTACAACTCCCTCGTCCGACCGCACCTGGAGTATGCCGTCCTTCGTTTCGAAAGGATATCGCAAGATTAGAACGTGTGCAAGCCAGAGCAACCAAACGGATTCCCTCTATCAGACACAAAAGTTACGATGATAGATTACGGGAATTAGACTTGTTCTCGCTGGAGACCCGGAGACTGCGTGGTCAGCTTATCGAAGTGTTCAACATAGTTCGAGGCTTTGATATTGTAGACTACAGGGATATTTTCCAGCTTAGCCAGAGCAGAACAAGAATTCACCGCTACAAATTTGAACGGAAGCATTACCAGCGTGATCTGTGTGGGTAACTTTTCACATATACCATCCGCAGCACTTGAAACGCACTTCCAGTGGAAGTTGTCAACAGCGACTCTGTTGAACACTTCAAGCCGAGACTAGACAAAGTCTTGAAAAAAACCGCTTGGAGACTTGAAGCGTGGCGTGAGTGCTCTTCTAGAGCGTCAATCTCACCCTTTAGAGGACTGCGCCTTCTCAAGTGTTCACTCAAAAGTACGCTCTTTGAATGGATCCTAAGGTCTACTAGGGTACCTCTTTTCCATGTTACTCTTCTTATATATATATATATATCCAATCACTCAAACCTGCCCCCACTCTTACTGCTGCCTTCTTATACCAATATAGTGTGTGTATAATTCTCAAGTCTTTTCCTTTTACTCCCACGGCCTTCAAAGCGTCAATTAAGTCTTCATATTTGACTCGATCGATGCTTTTCCTTAATCTATAAAGCACACGTAAAAATCCTTCTACATCTCAATACTTCTCTCGCTTAACATCCTTAGTATAAATATAGCATTTCCTATTCCCTTTCCTTCTGTGAAGCCATATTGCTCTTCTGCTATTTCATTCCTTATCTTAGCTCTTATTCTCTCTAGAACTACCCTTAGGATTACTTTAACTAATTGACACATTATACTTATAGTTCTGTGTTTATTGCATTCTAGTGTTCCCACATTCTTTGGCATAGTTGAAAATATTGATTTGCACATATCGTCACTTAGTTCTCCATTATTATATATCTTATTCGCAATGCTGGTTATTTTTATAATAATAAAGTCATTCAAAGCACGCAACATTTCCACTGCCACTCCATCTTATCCAACTTCCTTACCTGTCTTCATTTTACTAATTGCTTTTTCTACTTCATCTTCTCCAATAACAGATCCAGTCACATCCACATTAAGCTCTAACTGCTCTATTTATTATCTTTTCACCGTTTATCTTCATTATGGTTTCGCTTCTACGTAATCTTCCTTTACCAGTAAGTTTTCTTACTCTTTCATACATCATCTGTGTATCCCTCTTGGATAAATTTTCAATTTCATCACACTGGTCATTTATTCACATTTCTTTGCAGCCGTACATCTTCTTTTTATTTCTCTATATCCCCAAACATTACTATGTTTATATTTCCTTATTTCTTCCATCATCTGTTTTGCATTTCAACACTATATGCCTTCTTTTGCAAGTTCTTTTAAATTTATTTTTTTCTCACTTTTTCTCCTCTGCATGTTTTTCAATCTTGGGGTTATGGTCACTGTCACAATTGGAACCAGGTAAGTTTTACAATTGATTATTAAATTTCTGTATCTTTTATTTATAGTTATATCATATATTTGATTCATGTGATTATCTCTCGGGCTCATCTTGAATTTAACTTAGTCTTCTTGGATGTAATCAGCACCACGTATTCGCGACTATCTGGTCATTGTCTACACACCATTCGGTGGTAAACAATTCTCCTATTTCATACAGGGTGCAGACGGTGTACGTTTGCAATTTTCAACTGCTAATTTTACGCATATCTTTTACATTGATTGTCGGTATTTTTCTTCTTTAAAACAATAACCATTTTTGCATATTTTTTGCAGAATAATTAACCTTGAAAATTTGAACGCTCACATTTTTAGAAGAGGCACTGAAGTCTTGTTAGGAATCCGCGCCGGAAAGATAAACAAGGACATTTCAGACTCCCTCAACATTAGAAGAAAGATGGAAAAAGACAGAAAGGAACTTAAAAGATTCAGAATTTGATTACGAGGTGGCTGCAAAGAGGAAAATACATGGTTTCTTCTCAACACTAACCCCAGAAAGTCGATGTATGCCATTGCAAGAGATAAAGGTGTGAATGAAAAGCTCATCAGGCTGGTGGCACATAAGGATATTCGCTACTTTTCATACAAGATGAGGAAACGACAATTTCTGTCCAAGTCGATGCAGGAAAAGCGACTCAAACACACCAAGAAGCTGATCAACAAATTGAAACACCCGTTGGAGTCAGACATGCTGTGGTTTTTATCGAACGAAAAGAATTTAAGTCAAGACCACAAAATAAACACTTAGAACAACAGGTAGCTCGCTGTCGCGCCTAGAGTCATGCAGAAGAAGCTTTCAGCAACTATTTTAGGTCTTTAAATTCGTCAGCAGTGAAGGTGACGTCATGCCTCTCCACTTCTTTCCTTAGGGATTCAGGCTGAACACCTACGACTACATCCGTGTTCTAAGCGAAGAAGTAAATCCCTAGATCAACTGGGGAGCTAGACTCTGTGCCAGGCCCCACCAGCCTAACTACAACCTCCTCGACCTCTATGTGTCGGGTGCGGTGGAACGAGAGACCAAGAAATCCAGCTGCAACAGGGCCTTCATGGTCTAAAGCGGGAAATAGTCACCAATTCCAAGGTCACCTGGAGGCTGTCATCGACGCCACAGGCAGGTTCATAGACTGTGATCGACACATCATGTCATGAAGACGAACTGAGCCAAATTTGACGAATATATCTCAAAAAATAAAAACACTATTATTTTTATCAGCGACAGTCATCATGGGATCGAATACCGTCCGCATCCTGTATATTGAATACCTTTACTGCCGGGAAATAAAACGAACCATTAGAGTAGTAACTTGATTCTTCAAAATGAGCAAATACTGCCCCATTTTTGGCAATGATTTGGTCGGCCGAATACAGCCAGCCGTCTAAGCCCTACAGAAACACCCCTATTTCTGAAGAATATGTAGACTAAACAGTCAAGATTGTACGCCACTTTAGATCTTTATACATAAATAGACCGGTCGGGAGTAAAGTAAATTATTACTCAGCCGACTATATTATTTTTTGTTCCTATCATCAGCATACTAGTAGAATTTATTTTGTAAAACAGAGGGCATATAGAATGAACAACTCAAGTGCAAAACGAAAAAGATGAGAGCAACATCAATCCTTGTCAATTTTTAATAACAAGGCAAGGAACCGTATTATATATAAATAAATAAGGATGTACGAGGAATATAGAAAATTATAAATGCGAGTTAGTCGCCTTTAGAGATATTGATTAGTAGGGGAGGGGAGAAAACAGTATAGAGATGATAAGAAGGAACACAGAATAATAAATTTAAAGAAATGAGGAATTCATACGTTGGCATCAAGACTTCTGTAAAGATAAGTGCTGTCTAACTGGTCAATAAGGTATAAGAAAGTGAATTTGTTATATTGAGATGGTACGAAAACTAAGAGATGTTTGATATGTCAAAGTGAATGGTGACAAATGATAATATGTACAACCCCAGTATCTGATAAGTTAAACTTCTCTTGGCCATACTACATGAAGTGATTCTGATGCAAAAATACACATGTGCAAAGAAGTAGAATACTCTCGGTAGGCTTTAAAATAAGGAAGGTACATAGATAGTGACATATGGCAGCAGAATTTGTTGTTTCTTACAGCTTTTCCTTTTTTTCGTTTCTTTCCCAGATAAAGGTCGCCGCTATTTTAGGTCCCGCTGCCTACCTCACCCATTCCAAAGGATCGCTCTTCCAGTTTAGCGGAATGGTAAACATTATCGAGGTAATTTATTTTATATTATTTACTTGGAAGACAGCCAATCTGACTGAAGGCAAAAAAAAAGCAGAAAGGTATAAAAAAAACGAGTAAGAAATCGGTGTAATAATAGGTAAAGGCAAACACAAAAAGAAAGAGGAAACATATGTAATATGAAAATAAAGATTTATTAAGAAGGCTCTAGAAACTTTTGGACATTGGACATTGGACATAATAAGTGAGAAATATAGTAGTAGAGGGTTTTAGTAGGAGAAATAGTGGGGAAAATAGGGAAAACTATAATAGGAAAGTGAAAACGAAAGGTAGAATGAAAGACAGATCCCTGGTGAAAGGGTATCACTGGCTTTCTTTGCGTTTTGGTTTTGTTTTTTGATAGCATATTACTATACCATCTGATGAATGCGGTGGGCATTCGAGCCTTTGTATTAATACATTGTATCTTTACGTGGCTTTTGGAAGATTTTCATCTTCAATTCTGGGTGTTTTACACCTAAATTTGGATTTTTGATGTTGTTTGTGTGTTTTTGGCGATATTTTCGCGCAAAAAATTGGGGAAGTGTTATTTAAAACCAAATTAAACAAGTGTTAATTCGGTGGCTAAACTCGTTTGGCTTTGTTCATTTTTTTGTGTTATGACTGGGGGTTATTTAGTATTTAAGTGAACTTAGGGTCGACGTTAAAGTCATTCGGTAGTCTACTGCTTTTGAAACTAATTGGTCGTCTTAAGTTAGGTAAAATGTCGAAGTCGATGTGCTCCAGTACAAACTCGGGGGGGAGGTGCCGGTGCACCTTGTCCCAGATTTTGTTTGCTCTTAGGTGAAGCTCCACGTTTATGGGGGTCATCCCCAGTTCACCATGGAGTTCACTCTGCCTTCTCCCTTCTCTCCTTCGGGCTCCCGTGATGACATATACTGCCTTATTCTGGACTCTTTGCAGTTTAAGGACTTGGGTCTTGGAAACTACGTTTATAGGGATCGGGGGGTACAGGAGTTTTGAGCGAATGCACGCATTGTAGATCTTAAGTTTGTTGGAGGTACTCAGGTTTACGAATTTGAAAAATTCGCCCAAGTCCCTCCGTGCATTCTGTGTAGTTCTCGCTACATGGCTCCTATACCCACCGGTCGTAATTTGTAGTCCCAGAACCGTGCCCTCCGTGCGGTATGGGATGCGTGCACCCCCCACACGGATGTCTGCCAGAGTCCTTCGGAATAATGGAATTACACGGAACTTTTGGGCATTGGTGGATATCTTCCATCTTCTCTCGAAGGAGTTGATGTTTTCGATTTCCACTGCCGTACTTCGTGCCATGAAATTCGCATTCCGATAAGGCCCCGTACATATCATCGTTATATCATCCGCAAATTGGACGTATAAGGAACCCTCAGTCAAGGGTTGGGGAAGGTCTATAGTGTAGATGTTATAGAGCAGGGGAGAGATGCACCCGCCTTGGGGCACCCCCGCCTCGAGTTCGAACTCAGGGCCGCTGTAGTCTTTAATACTTAAAAACGCTCTCCTCTCCATCACATAGTCACAAAGAATCCTTTCAAGTATGGGATTGAGGCCTAGTTGAAGGATCTTATATTGTAGGCCTCTCCTCCATACCTTGTCAAAGGCCTTTTTGACATCGCGTAGCACCAGATTTGCATGGCGTTTCTCTGATTTTACTTTTGCCAACTTCTCGGTAATTACGGCTAGCGCCGTGTCTGTTCCTCGCTTCGCACGGAAGCCATGTTGTTGGATGTTATGAGAGTTATTTCTCTCGAGGAACATGTTTACCCTGTTGGCCAATATCTTCTCCAAGACTTTCCCTGAAAATTCTAGGAGAGATATGGGCCTGAAGTTAGCTGGACTGTCCGGTGGTTTACCGGCTTTTGGAATGAATATCATTTTCGCAACCTTCCAGTGGTCAGGGAAGTATCCCACGTTTAGGCATGCGTTCATGATATTCATGAGCCCCAGTAAGATATTGGGCGGGGCTCGAATAAAATTCTCCTTTGTCAGTCCTGTACGCCCCGGTGCTCGCTGTCGGAAGGATTTTAAGGTCATAGAGAGTTCCTCGGCAGTAATTCTACCGCCGAGTCCCTCCATTTCCCTGTTCTGTGATACGCAATGATGAGGATGCGTTCTATGTATTTGGTCATTCAGGTCGTTAATAATTTCGTTTTCGAAGTCCAAATCGAAGTCATCATTCTCTTCCGGGGAAATCTTAAAGATAGATGCCCAAAAGAGTCTGAATTCCTCTTCGATTCTTTCTACGTCAGAAATTTCAGTGTCGTCACGTATAAGTTTAACGGTCCTTGGTGGTTGTCCGCCTTTAAGTCGTTTTACCGTCTGCCAGAATGTACGTGAGTCAGTTTCTACATTCAGTCCGTCAATTAAATTATTCCAGAGTACACTCTGTTGGTCCCTTATAAGAGTCATTAGTTCGTCGCGTATGAGTCGTGTTTGTCGGTGTGTGTTAATGTTGGGGCCAGTGAGGTTCACTTCATCGATCCGTTCCTTATATTCCCTCGCGAGGGTTTTCATTCTAGGGGTCCATGAGGGGGCAGGGAGAGTTTTATACTTAACTCGGGGGATGGCTTCCTTGTCGGCTTTTACTAGTTTTTCATTTAATTTATCCAACTCCTCGTCAATTTCTTCAAGGGAGGCATCATTTAAGGGTTCTGGGTTATAATTTTCGAGGAGTTGATTATACTTATCCCAGTCGGCTCGAGCATAGCTCTTTCGCTCTGGGATAGGGATTTGAATGGGGGAGGTTGAGACTTTAATAAGGATAGCCTGGTGATCGCTGGGAATAGGGGGGCCCGGCTCAATGAAGTAATTATAAGGGAATATATTGCTGGTTAGCACAATATCAGGTTTTGTTGCTGACCTGTGAGTAATATATGTGGGGAAGTCTGGTCCAATTCTAGTCATAATGTTTCTATCAATAAGTGTCTCGAGATTCCTGCCTGCTGGGTTGGTCGACGTATAACCGGAGGCAGCGCTTCTTGCATTGAGGTCACCGGCAAAGAGAACGGTTCTGCCGTGACCACATAACTGCAAGAAGTTTGGGAGGGGCAAATACCCTCTCCTTGGGGGTTGGTACCCCGTTGCCAGGACCAGGGGTCCCACTGCCGTACGGACCTCCACAGCAAGGTAAGATTCGTCGAGTCCACTTATTGATCTGAAGTCAAGACCTCTTTTCACAGCTATGGCGCATCCGTCAAAACGTTCTCCGCTGTGATTTTTGGTCAAGACTTCGTAGGGAAAGATTTTTAACTGATTAGCGTCGTTTATTCCATGTTCAGAAATAAAGATAACGTCTGGGTCACTTTGTCTTAATACGTTTCCGTATAATATTTTTTTGTTTGTCCATCCGTCAGAGTTCAAATGTAAAATTTTTAGAGTCGTCATTTTGTAGTTCACTTAAGGGTTTTCGAGTGTAGTATGGTGTTTCAGGACTTTATTCTCTTACGAGTTTAGGTCCTTGTGGAGTGTTTGGGGGCGTTATGGTTTTTCCTGTGCGTTTTTTCCTGTATTCGCCGTCAGTTAGGGTGATAAAAGAGTCCGGAGTCAGTTTTATCAGGCCTTGGAGTAAAGCCTCCTCGACCTGTTTTTCACTGAGTTCGTCCGAGGTGAACTCCCATTTGTATACTCCGGCTATTACGCCTTCGGATACGTCAAGGGCATCCATCTCCTTAGGAAAAGGGGACCTTTCGGCAGCGAATACCTTCAAGTTAATTTTTCTTGAATGGTATGCGTGCCTGGATTCCCTCTTACAAGAAGAGGACGATCTCGGGCGTCTCTGGGGCTGCGAGGTTTTCCGTGAGCGGGGCGAACGTGCCCCTCCCTCGGCTCTCGCAACTCCAGTCTCCGTACTCTCGTTATTCACTTTTTTTGTGGGTGTGGTTGCGTGGGTATTTTTGTTTTTTGCGGTTTCTTTGGGTTGTTTATGATCCGTGCGTGCTTTTGCAGCCTGGATCCTGGGGTCTCTGGAGGAAGCTGAGGTTGTGGCATTGCTGGGGGTTGGGAGATTCTGACAATTAGTCTCGCACTGGGGTTTGAGACTAATTTTCAGGATCTCTTCTGACCGCGGGTTCGAGGGGAACCACATACTCTCCATTCCATTATTGGTTAGCATCTTATTAAGCTCATCTGCAAAGCACCCCGGGGAGGAGAGATTCGCAATATGAGCATAATATATGCAACACATAATTTTAGTCGAGTTTTCGTTCTCGACGTGGAGATATGTGGGGTTCGCTTTAGACTCCGCTACCGCAGCTTTTGCGACCTTTGCATAAGTAGTATTAGCTTTCCTTTCTTCGTCGGTTCGTTTTTGAGCGGCTTTATTCTTTAGGATCTGTTTTTTGATGGGGCAGGCCATGGAGAGTGTCTTATGTTCCCCCGCGCAGTTCAGACACTTCATGGTGGTGCTTTTACAGCTCCTCCAGAAGTGGTTGTCCGAGGCGCAAATGGAACATAAAGTAGCATTCCCTTTGGGGCAGTTGGCTGTGGTGTGCTCCTCATACTTATAGCATTTGAAGCACATCTGGAGGTCGATAAACTCCTCACGTTCGATCTGCTCGGGGCAGATTCGAACGTTAAAGAGGAGCATACCGCACTCCGTAGCCTTAACCGCCATTGCCGAATCAGTGAACACTATCTTAAAGACATGCGTGTAATCCTTAAATTTAAGGATTTCCGCAATTTTAGCCCAGGGGTGGTTTTTTTCAACCTCAGCATGAATTTCTTCAATGCTGTGGCTGCCTACCCAAGGATCGAGGCGTCTAAGAATTATGCTGCGATGTGTTTTTATCTGTGGAGGCGTGTGGGGTCTTAGGTTAATCTTCTTCAACGACTCTGCCGCTTTTTGAGAGGTGAGGACCTCGCAGTCACTCTCCTTTTGGCAGATAGCCGAGTAGCCATTGTAAGTGTCGATGAGGCGTACTAAGGTTACCCCTAGCTCCCCATGGGTTATCGCGAAGACTTCTCCCCGATCTGGCTTGGGGCCATCGGAGAGAGTCCTCAGCGGTATCCGCCGAGTCTCCCTCATTTAAATCTCCATTTCCGCATGGGAGCTGAAGAAAATAAAGGAGTTACGAAGACTCGGGGTGCGTGGCTGTGTTTGTGTGTGTGAGTACGTGATATTTAACACCGGTGAGAAAGAATAGATAAAGGAAGTAATCCTTGTCCAAAACACAAAAAAAAGAAAAACCCGATCAAATATGGCACTTTACCTTTGGTGCAGGCGCTTTTCGAGGGCCTGCAGGTCTCCGGTCCACCACAAAGGGAGTCCGGGGTGGAAAATGGAGGGGGAGGGCGGAAACAAGTTCACCCTCGCTACCGACGCACGAAGCGAGCGAAATTTCACTTTTTACGTATAGGAACGCAATGACAAATTCGTACGTACGCCGATTCAAAACTCCTGGGTGAGCAATCACTAAACTGCGCGAAAACACTATTCACAAAACGTAAGCGAAAACAAACTTAAGGTTGGCTTTTTCAAAAGTCACGAGTGAGAAGGGGCACGACTAACTCAGGCGAGCAAAGCAGTCAGAAACTTTTACCAATGGTAATTATATCACTGTCTTAAATCAATAAGATTGTTTCCCAATTTGCCGTTCCTTGTGGAAAATTGAACCTAGACTATATTATTTATAGTGTTTTGGATATTAATTGTATTTATCAGGGATATTAATGGTATTGGTAGAGAGTATTAATGGTATTGACCCGGAGTATTAATGATATTGGTCCAGGGCATTAATTGTATTTTCCGGGTCATTAATGGTATTGAGCGGGGTATTAATGGTATTAACCAGAGGTATTAAGGGTAGAAGCCAGGGATATTAATGGTAGTGATACAGGGTGTTGATGGTATTGACCCGAAGTAGTAATGGAAATGATCCGGGGTGTTATTGTTGTTGATCCGCGGTATTAATTGGATTGATCTTGTGTATTAATGGGATTGGACGGGTGCTAGTGGTGTTTATCAGGGGTATTGATGGGATTGCCCCTGGGTATTAATGAGATTGATCCCGTATATTAATAGGATTAATTCGATGTATTTATGGGATATCCCCGAGTTATAAATGGTATTGTTCCGAAGAGTGAATGGTATTGTTC
The DNA here is from genome assembly GCA_963969495.1 of Ceratothoa steindachneri. Lineage (NCBI taxonomy): Eukaryota > Metazoa > Arthropoda > Malacostraca > Isopoda > Cymothoidae > Ceratothoa > Ceratothoa steindachneri. The sequence continues at coordinate 78,245,104 of OZ018330.1, read as the reverse complement.
GGATAATAAAAGATATTGTTCTGAGGCATTAATGGTATTGTTCTGAGCTCTTATTGATATTGTTCGTAGGTATTACTGGATTTTTCTCGAGATATTGATACTACTGTTCCGAGTTATGAATGGTATTATTCCGAGCTCTAAATGCTATTGTAACGAGTTATTAAAAGTATTTTCCGATAAATGAATGGTATTGTTTCGTAGTATTATTCCGAGGTATGAAAGATTTTGGTCCTAAGTATGAATATTATTGTTTCTAGGCATGAATGGTATTGTTCCCAGATATCAATGGTATTGTTCTGAACTATTAATGATATTATTCAAAGGTATTAATACTATTCCTAGGTGGTATGTATGGTATTAAACCGAGATATGAATGGTGGTATTAATGGTATTGTTTCGATGTATTAATTGCATTGTCCTCTGGTATTGATGATATTATTCCGAGGTTTTAATATTATTGTTACGAGGCATGAAAGGTATTGTTCCGCTGTATTAGTATTGCTCGGAGGTATGAATTGTAGTGTTTCTGGGTATTCATGGGATTTATCTGTGTATTATTGGGATTTATCTTGAATTTTAAAGCGATTGATCTAGTATATTAATGGAAATGATACAGGGCATTAATTCGATTGACGCGGGTTATTAATCGTATTGATACCGAGTATTAATGGAATTCACCCAACTTGTTAAAAGGATTTCTTCGCGCGATTAATGGGAGTGAATCGGGCTTTTAATTGGTTTGATATACGGTATCAATTGGATTATTCTTGGTATTGTTGGTCATGATCCAGATATTCATGGGGTTAATCCTCTTTATTAATATAATAGTTTATGAGTATTAATGGGATTTTTCTTGCGTATTAATGTGACTAACCCTAGGTATTGATGCGATTGATTTGGGGTAGTAAGGTGATTGATCTTGGGTTTTAATTGGATTTACTTGTATTCTTAATGGTATTTTATGGGATATCTACATATGTTTTGTTCATGCGTATTAATATTATTGATCCGGTGTATTAATATGATTTATCCTGCCTATTAATGTGATTGATCCCGAGTATTAAACCGATATATTAATTACATCGATCCCGGATATTAATGGGATTGGCTCTGGATATTAAAGGAATTGAGCCTGGATATTAATAGGATTAATATGAACCATTTTCTTCTTCTGTAGAAAGTGACTGACTGGTTAGGCATTTGGCAGATCACGGAGCAGGGTTCGATTCAGAACCTGTTCACCACGACTCTGTGCCATCGGACGAACGCCTTGCTAGCCGACCTCTGCTTCGCCATCTTCTCGAATTTCCTGCAAATCGACCGAGAATTCGTCAACCAGGTCAGATACCAGGGTCACCTTCCCCCATACCCTTTTCCCTACGTCATGTGATAGTGTTACAGGGGTGCAGGTCCTCCTACACATTGGCACGCCCTCTCGCATTCAGTGTGTACCCAGGAAGAGAATATTATATACAGTATGGAGGGTTAACACGCAGCACTTGAGATATTTGGAGGATTGCCGGCCTACTCTGGCGCAATAACGGCAAAGGATCTATGAACAGATGTTTTCGACACTTAATCTATCTTTACTGCATTCTCTACGATCTTTTCTTACAAACTTTCTGCGGGTGATATCCTTGTTGGTTTTTGTCTAAGTTTTTTAACCAGTTCATCTGCCACCCCATTAGAGTCCCCAGACTCCGCTGCCCACTACCAGCTGGATAAGGTCAAGTTCCCAATCAATTTTGTTCACGAGCTCGACGCAGTTATTGGCCTCAATCCCTTTGCCTTATTTAGCTTCTTTACCACTCACTCGTACAAATCTTTCTCTTGTCTCGCATTGCCATATCCCTTACCACTTCATTTCCGTTCCTCACGAGGGAAGTTGTAACACTCCTCTTACTTACCGACCCACGTTAATAATTATCTTTCCTTTATTTAATCGTTTTTAGCTTCGCGTTTACGCAATCTTCAACTCCTTTAACGAGTATTTGAATTAACGGAAACCTCCGTTCAACAGCCAAACTCAGCGCTACCAAAAGATTTTTTTTCGCGTAACAATCTTTTTACATAAAGGAAATAAATATTATCTAATTTCCTATTTATCATTATATGATGTTTTGAAAGATAACAAACTTCAAATTTACATAACTTTAAAACTTTAGAAAAATAACTAATTTGTATCGAAGGTTCCAAAAGTGGCAACCCTGCTGGATGTTGGTCTTGGGGTAAAGGAGAGGAAGGACATGAGAGAAAGAAAATGAGGTGGGTTTCCTGTTGCATGGTTGCATCATCGCAGCAATCAAGGAGAAGGAAGGGAGAAAACGACGAAGGTTAAATATTGATAAATCATAAGACTATTAATCCACTCATCCAACATAATAACCCTGATGCAAAAATACCGGATATATATATATATATATATATATATATATATATATAGATATATATATATATATATATATATATATATATATATATATATATATATATATATATATATATATATATATATATATATATATATATATATATATATATATATATATATATATATAATTAGGTAATAGGTCATGTTGTATGTAGGTTCTATTGAAGTCCACAGCTGTGGCAGCGTTATTAATTTTAACTTGTATTTTCTTAATATTGTTTACAAGTTTTTCAACGGGGTTTTCGAGGCAAGGAAAACCATCCTCGAATGACATTCTTTATTCCTAAACTCTTTCGACCATGTTAGGTCATCTTCAGGGAATTAACAGAAATGGAATTATGCGTCATGTTGTAAGAGCAGATGTAGGTAGAGGATAGAGTAAGGGTGTGTGGACAGATAGCGGAAATTAGACCAGTGGTGAAAAGAGAAAGAAGTGTGGAAGGGTGCAAAGAGATGCTAGAGCCTAGTGAACAGGCCTACGGTTTTTAAGTATCTTTGGTTTTGTAATTCCTTTGTTGTCTTTGAGTTAGTTTATTTATATATATATATATATATATATATATATATATATATATATATATATATATATATATATATATATATATATATATATATAATATGGCGTTCAAGCCATTTGTCTTCAAAATCAATTAATGTCTTTGGATATGATATATGCATTTGTCTTGTGGTAATAATTGCTTTATTAATTTCTTTATTGTTTTGCTTAGATCTTTGTTTTTTCGTATATTTTGTAATGTGTGTAATTTGGGTTTTTGTGGGGTTTTTTCGTGGATATCTTATTCGGTAAATTTCAGTCTTCATCGGTAGATTTGAGTCTTCATCGGTGAATTTGTAGTAATCGGTGAGGTTTCATAGTTAGGTCAGCTTTTTCTTAGTCGGGTTTTTATATTGATTTAGGGCAAAAACATTTCTATTATCATGCGTAGAACGGCACTTCTGCTCTGCCAGCTAAAACCCCCGGGAGCTTGTATATCCGGCGCGACTTATTCCTCTTCTATTCTGGTCAATCATTTGGACAATTTCATCGTCCAATTCACGATTAACCATTTCCAGCATATTCTTGTCCGTTCTTCTATAACAATGTTAATGGGACTTAACCCCGCCTTCCGGTGCAGCTCTTCTGCGTGTACCTGTAATTAGGTACGTACATTTATTCTGCACCACTTGTAGTTTCCTCTTTTGTGTCTTCGAGTTTTCTGAACCTATATAGAGTCTTGACTGCAGCAGTGGCCTTGGTGATTCGTTCTTGGACGTGGTTCTTGTACCCGGATTAGGTAATCTTCATTCCGAGTACATTGCACTCCGTGGTGTAGGGATATCGTCTATCCCCCACCCTGACGTCGTAAAGTAGTCTCCTGCCTATGAGGATTACTTTGAACTTTTCCTGGTTGGTGCGGATCTTCCACCGGGCCTCGTAGGTGTTTAGATTTTCAATTTCTGCTGCTGTCATACGAACTTGCCAAGGCGCATTCCTCCATGGACAAGTGATTATCTGAGTGAAATCTTCGGCGAATTGAATGTTGAGGCGAGTGGGGCTTACAGGGGCTGGGACATCTGCGGTGTAAATCAAGTAGCGAGTGGGGGACAGCCCCCAATTTCCCCTGCGGGAGGCCCGCAGTGAGCGGAAACTTTGGTCCGTCCGTGCACCCTAAACTGATGTACGCCGCTATCTCCGTGACATAGTTATATGAAGGAGGGGGGCCCTTCTTATAACTTTTCTTATTTATCAATATCATTCATCTTGAGATTTCTCTATTCGAATCCATTTATCTCTTCTAGCAAGAAGTTGCCCCTTGAAACATAGTCTATTATTTATCTGATTCTTGTTATTCTTGTTGGCTGAGATTCCTTCTTCTTCAAATTGGCTGGGTTAATTCTTGATCTTCGATTTTTTTTTCTTGAGTTGAGATAAGTTAGCCCTTGAAGTCATTTTCCTTGAGTTCCTTTTTCTTCTGGAGGCGATCCATTTTATCTTGCGTCTTCTTGAGTTGTCCATAAGGTGTTTTCCGTTTTCTTCTGGGATATTCTCCGTAAAAATTGCGGACTGTGGGATCGATCTCGGGTCTTGTATTTATATTCTCGCTTCTCGGACGGAATTTTTTCTCTCTGATACATCTTCGCACCCCTACATAGTCACAGAGAGTTATTTCTAAGTTTTCACTTTGGCCCAGTCGTCAGATCTTGTACTGCATTCCCAGTTGCCAAACCTTATCAAACGCCCATGTTACATCACGACAAACAATGTCCACGTAACTCTTTTCCCGTTTTGCTTGGGCTAGCTTTCCGTGATGACATTAATCGCCATCTCCTTACTTCGCTTCCTCCTAAACCCGAATTGATGTGGGATGTAGAGTGAGTTCTCCTCCAGGTGAGACACCAGTCTTTTGTTGAAGATCTTCTCGAAGAGCTTCCCGCCAAATTCTAGAAATGAAATTGGCTGATAGCTCTCCTTCAACGTTGGGTTCTTCTCGTGCTTAGAGAAGAAAATCATCTTAGCCATTTTATAAGCATCTGGAAAGTATCTCGTGTTCAGACAGGCTTTATATATTCTTCTCATCCCTTCGATGACATTGGCTGGTGCCTTTACAAAGTTAAACTTTGTAAGCCCCGATTGTCCTGGGAATTTTTGTTGGAATGAGCGGAGCGCGCCGAGTAGTTCTTCTTCAGCAATCTCGGCGTCTCCATCGTGCTGTCTATCCACCTGGTGGTGAGGGTGCGTCTTGTGTATTTGTTCATTAAGCTCGTCGATGATGTTGTATTCAAACTCTAGGTCATAGTCTTCGTTTTCCTCTTCAATTATACTGAAGATCTTTTCCCAATAACTTCGGAATATCTCTTCAATTCTTCCTTCCTCCGTTACGATGTTTTAATCTACCTTTTGTAGCTCGTTCTACTGCTTTTTCTTCCCAGTCAATCCTTTGAGATTTCGGATCTTTTTCTAAAAATCTTTAAGAGTCGTTTCGTGATCGAGGCTATCGATCGCGTCCTCCCATCTTCTACACTGTTGTTCGAGGATCAACTGGTTCAGTTCTTCTTTGACTTATTTACTTCGCTGCATTGAGTGAACTGACGCATTCACGATGTTGATTTCATACAATAACTTCAGTTCACGGTATAATTCCTTCATATATTTGGTCCATCTGTAGGTAGAGATAGTCCTACACTCGGTATTGAGGCCGTCAAGTGCCTCGTCAATCTCCTCGAGAATTGCCTCATCCAAGTTGGGTGGATCGTAGGCCTCGAGAAGGTGCGTGTACCGTGTCCAGCTGCTCTTTTGTATTTCTTTCTGACTAGAGCTGGAACTTGTATATGGTTCCTGTTGATAGCGAGTATGATCCCTATATGCTCACTACATGGTAACTGGACTTGTTCCATGTAGTAATTGAACGGCAGCTGACGATTCGCCAGACAGACATCTGGTTTTGTGGCACTTCCTGCTCTGACATAGGTGGGGAAGTCAGGGCCTATTCGCTGGGCAATATTTCTGTCCAGCAACAGGTCCAGGCTTCTTTCTATACCGTAGAAGGTCCTGTAACCGGATTCTCGGCATCTGGCGTTCAGATCCCCCATTAATATAGTGGAGGCTCATCTGCCAAATAGGGCAGTAAGAGTGTGAATTGGTAACACATCTCTGCTTGGCAGTTTTTTTTATTTTATTTAAAAAAAAATTATTTATTATTTTTTTTTATTAATGCTATTATATAAATATATTTATGTGTATATATATTTTTTGTCAGTAATTACTTTTAGGTACTCATCGGGATTCTCATTTGGGTTGTATACTTGGTAGTCGCAATCGGTTTTCCTTTCTAGATGTTGCACTATAGAACATATAGATTAGATTGACGTTTATTAACGTTTTTCTCAGGATACCATCGAAGCGTTGTTTATATTGCGTATGATGGATTTGGTCTTTTTGTACGATGGTTTAGTTTATTATATTCTGTGGAATCATATTTTTAATCTTTTCTCACAGCTTTCTTGCTCTTTTTTTGTATGACTATGTTTATGGGTTCTATAGTAGATCTGCGGTGTAGTTCTTCTGCTGGAATGTAATCTAGTCTTCCTGTGTTTGTTATGAATCTAGTGGCTTGATTTTGGACTCTTTGGATCTTCTTGATTTGAGAGTTACTTAGTGTATTCAATGGTACAATTGGGTATAGGAGCTTAGGTTGAACTAGGGCCAGGTATAGTTTTTTTATTTTTGGTTGAAAGTTGTCTGAATCTGTATAGTGATGATAAGGTTGATTTTGCTTCTATGATTTTTTGTGGTAGGTGACTTGTATAGCCTGTCGTTGTTAATTTTAGTCCGAGGACACGCCCTTCTGTTGAGAAAGGATATGCCTCTCTATCTATGCGTACAGTAGCTTTTTTCCTTCTGTTCATGGGAATTAGTTTGAACTTATCCTTGTTAGTTTTTATTTTATTCCTTTTCTCGTAATCATTTAAGTTTTTAATTTCTAAACCTGTTCTTAGGGCGATGTCCTTGGGTTTTTTTCTATCGCTGGTCACTATATGAGTGATATCGTCCGCTAATTGTATGTACAACGAACTTTCATCAATTGGATGGGAAAGGTCCTTGGTATATACTGTGTATAGCATAGGTGAGAGGCAGCCTCCTTGTGGGACCCACGTTTGCAGGTTGATTGCATCGCTCGTTTTGCCGTTTATCTGCAATATCGCTTTCCTCTCATCTAGATAGTTGCAGAGTATTTTCAGAGGTTTATTTCCAGGTTAAGGACGCAGATTTTGGCTTTTAGGCCGGGCAACTACACTTTGTCAAAGGCTTTGGCAACATCACGAAGTACAATGTTAACTCTGTTGCCTCGCGCTGTTGCAGTAGCAATTTTTTCGGTAATGATTGCTAGCGCGGTGTCTGTCCCTCGCTTGCTCCGGAACCCGTGTTATTGTGGGTTGTATAGGTTGTTTATGTTCAGATGGTTGATCAGCCTTTAGTTAAGGAGCTTTTATAGGACTTTGCCTAGAAATTCCAGGAGCGAGATTGGACGGAAGCTTCCGACATCATGTTTCGGTTTGCCCGGCTTCGGCAGGAAGATCATCTTTTCCGTTTTAAATGCTTAGGGAAAGTATCCCATATTTAGGCAGGCATTGAAGATCTTCACTACCGATTCGTACACATTATCTGGGGCATTAATTAGGTGAGCTTTAGATATCCCACTTTGTCCTGGAGCCTTTTTTTTAAATGATGTTAATGCTGTCAGGTAATTATTCATCGCAAATGGCTTTCCTTCCCTCAAGAGATTGTCTCTTTGTTCATCGACGTTTCTAAACGGTATAATATGTTCACATTGTGTTGCCAGGCTACGTATGATTTCTTCCTCATAGATCATCTTGGCCATAATTGGGGGCATTGGATGAAGCTGGTTTGAGGAATAGCCCACAGTGGAGAACAATGTTAAAAACTCTTCCGGATACGGGACGGACTGCTACCCCCGCTGCTCACCACAGTGGGGGTCCCTTTCAGGACCATAGAGGGACATACAACCGTCTCTATGGTACATTGGGATGCGGTTGCAATTAAAACACCCTCGGGGGGCGGCGTTGTCAATAAGTCCGCCATACAATCACACCCCTGAGAGGATCCCACCCGGACTCATCTCATCCATCGTTATCATTCATCTAAAAGGCAATTCCCATTTCCATCCAGGCGGCTGGTGAGCATAAGGGGGGGAGGCGCCTCTCTTCTTCCCCAAGGAAAAACAAAAATCAAAAAGTAAATATATATATACACACACATACGTAAGTTTGAAGCCGTGCAAACAATCGAGGAATATCAGAGCCAACTAAAGAAGATTTGCACCCCAAGACAGAGGGGCTGCAAACTCACTAAAATGACGTCCCACCCAGCCACAAGAGTCCCATTAAGATCAATAGGTGGACATCCTAAGCCGGATCGAAGCACGGTGTTTGCGACGGTCTACGGAAAACTGAGTGTGGGGATCCCTAGACTCATCGACACCCCAGTTGGTTACTCCGCAATCTGCGAGAAAGAGGCAGATGTAGAGACGCTGACGAAGGAGGAAGGACAACGGGTACTAAATGAAATAGGCCTCCAACCCAGTACCCCTCCTCAGATCTAGACACACCGCAGCGTGGTGTGCAGACAATTAGATCTATGGATCGGACAACACAGCAAAGAGGAGATAAAAGCTGAGATCAATAGGAATCAGTCGTGGGCTAACGTGGTGGAAATAGTGAAGTTTCAAAATAAGCGGGAAAACACTGAATACCAACACGTCTTTAAAGTAATATTCAGCGACACAGAGATGACCCGGAAAGCAAAAGAAGGAGGATTACTACTCTTTAACGCAAGGATCTGTGCAGACCAAATTGAAAGGGAAGAGTTAACCCTCATTCAGATGTGGTTCCGATGTTACAAGATGGAGCAACACACAACGAAAGATTGCAAAGAGCAAACTATCACGTGCTCCAGGTGCAGCGAAAAAGGCCACAGATGGCGAGAATGTAAGGCGCCAGTGGAAAGATGCCCAAACTGTGGACTAAACCACGGGGTGATGGACATGTTCTGCCCCCAAAAGAAGGAAATTATCAGGAAAAAGAGAACGGAAGAAACAAGGAGAAACACTAACTCATATTCCCAGGCAACAAGAGCAGCCCCAACAGCAGTCGAAAACATATCTCAAGCTAGAGAATGAGAATTCGACGAAGATACTTACGTGCATATTATTTGCGCACGTAAATAATCTTACAAACCCAGGAACGTTCGCGAAGACACTGAATCTCATGCTGAAGAAAAACGGCATGTCTGAGATGTGGTTTCCGGACGATCCACCATCGGGTAACGTGCTGCAGCTGCAGTTTTTGGCAAAGGGAGCATCAGAGGCACCGGTGACTCCATTTCTCCAGGAGGAACGAACATCGGAGCCGCAAAGGAAGCAAAACCCACGACTGAAAAAGCAAACTCCACCAGGACAGATCCTAGAATGGAAGCACAAAAACGCCGTGAGAAGAAGGAGAGAAGAGCAACAAGGAAAATAAAAGAAGCGGAAGGCAACCTAGTGAACAAATCGTCCTCGGAATCTGATGTTGAGGAGAAGTCGAAAACGCGGCGCCAAAGAACCCGTAAGCTCGAGAGGTAGGTCGAAGACCTTAAAATGTACCTACAAGTACGATGGAGGGGAGATAGATCTCAAAATTATAACGAGCGAACAAAACCCCATATCCAGAGAAGCTGTCGCCCAAGGAGATATATCAGGGTATACAACAAAGAACAATAAAGTGGACCTACTCAGCAACAGAAAAAGAAACAGACACTGAACAAGCAATGCTGGAAGGAGCAGTTAAATTACATAAAGACTCCTGCATAACCCTAAGTGATGCATAATTCAAGAAAATAAGAAAGGGCAAAGAACACTATAGCTAAGAGACAACAAAAACAAAAACACAAGAACAAGAAAACATGAAAACATAAACAACGGTCAAAAATACTCACACTGAATGTGAATGGATCGAAGGGAAAGTCCATTCTTTACGAAAACATCTTCAGTAAAAAAGACCCGGACATCATTATCATATCAGAACATGGAATCAACACAAACACTGACACTATTAAATACACAATTATACAGTTATACAAAAAAATAACACAACAGGTACGATGGCGCAGCCATCGCTATCAAGAAAAAAATATTAAATTCAAAACGCTACCGGACTTAGAGAAATCATTCGTGGCTGTCGAAATCCCGACCCTGGTTACAGGGCAAACTGTGGCGGCAGCCTACTAGCCACCCAGGCGACAATACCTACCGATCAACAACTTCTACACTCTCTTCGGGCACAAAAGGCTAGCGTTGCTAGGCGGAGATCTAAACGCATGTTGCCGTGCATCTGGCTACAGGCGCGTCGATCCAAGGGGACGAAACCTGGAGCTACTTTTTGAAATAAAAAGCTCCGGAGAGTTGGACCAGACTTCCTAACTTACCTAACACGATGCTTAGCGTCAAAACCGAAGATTGTGTCGGCAAGTCCAGAATTTTCCTTCAACATAGCAAACGACCCAGGCCCAGTGGTCCCGAGAGATCATATTATAATTATCACCACCATTTCGCTTGCGCCAATGCTCAAGCCTGTCCCACTGAGGAAAAGTAACGCGAAAGCTAACTGGGAGCAGTACAGAGTATGATCAGCACATATCAGCCGGCTGACCTGGATGACGCAAATCTTGAGGAAATTGATGAGAAGATTGATAAAATCACTAATCTCCTCATTCAAGCTGACGAAAGATGCGTCCCCAGAATCTCGTACAACATGCTCCCACAACCTAGGTGGACGGAAGAAATGAGGGGTATTGCTAGGGAACACAGGGAAATCCACGAGGAAGTCGGTAGGACAGGCCCAATCCGGGAAAGAAAAGCCCGAATGAGACAGCTAAGCGAGGACCTAAAAAACATAATACTCGAGAAACATAAGAAAATCTGGGAAATCTACGAGGAAGTCGGTAGGACAGGCCCAATCCGAGAAAGAAAAGCCCGAATGAGACAGCTAAGCGAGGACCTAAAAAACATAAACCTCGAGAAACATAAGGAAATCTGGGACGATATCATAGGCAGACTAAACAGGGAGAGAAATCCTGTAAGTTTTTGGAATAGCATCCTAAGACTTAGGGGATTGCCTCCCGGGCGACATTATCATAGAGGATCCGGATTCCCTAGAAAAGAGATTCAGGAGACACTGGAAAGAGGTCTTTGCAATATCACCTGAGGAAAACGACGATTTCGACCAGGAATTCGAAGAGAAACTGCTCGAGGACCTCGGAGCGATGATACATAGGACCCACCTACAACCGCAAGTATCTAGAGAGATAGTTAACCACGGGAGCCCTATCCCTACTGAAGAGACCATTAACACCATAAGGTCCTTCATAAAAGGGCCCCCGGTTGGTCTGGGCTCACTAAGAACAACCTAGTTAATGCCCCACGGCAAATTATTTAGGGCATGGTGAACATCATGAATGCATCCCTGAATACAGGTTACTTCTCAGACGAGTATAAGATGGCAAAAATCATCTCTATCCCGAAAGGGAATAAGCCCCGCAGATGAAGTGGTGAACTATCGCCCAATCTCTCTCCTAGAAATACCCGGCAAGATCTTCAAGAAGATTATAGCCAACAGGCTACAAAAGCAACTCAACGAGTTGGGAGCGCACAACCCACAACAACATGGGTTCAGACCAAAAAGGGGCACTGAAACGGCCCTGGCGCTCCTAACAGAAAAGATCGCACACTGCCGGGCGAAGGGTCAATGTGTAGACATCGTGATGAGGGACGTTTAGAAGGCCTTCGACAAGGTTTGGCTGAGAGGAATACAATACAAGATCCTAGGTCTCCAGCTAAACTCAGTCCTGGAAAGGATTCTTTGTGACTTCATCATGGAGAGAAGTGCGCGTATCATGATCGAAGAGCACAAAGGACCAGAATTCGAACTCAAAGCGGGTGTTCCCCAGGGGAGCTGCCTGAGTCCCCTGCTTTACCTGGTCTTCACGATCGACCTCCCTACTCCAATACACAGAGACACGATGTATCTGCAGTACGCAGATGACGTCACGCAGATCGTCCCCAGTGGGGTTAGGAAAGCAAGGGATCAGGCAAACAACACCATCGCAGAGATCTCGAACATCAGCCAATTCGCGAGGTGAAAAATCCGGACAAACAGGAAGAAATTTAAGATCCTCCCGCTGTGCCGCAAGTTGACGTGGCTTATTGTAATTGATGGGAGGAGATATGGCTACTCCGCTGAAGACACCATCCTGAGCCTAAAAATCTCCGACCACGGATACTCGAGTCACTACAAGGAGAGGCAGAATATGGCGAAGAGAGAAATCTCTAAGCTATATAAGTTTAGTAATCTTAGCTCGGCGAATATCAGGAAATTATACCTGTTGTTTATCCGGGCTAAGCTCATCTACCCTGCAGTTGTGACTCAAACAGCCAGCAAGACCAAAATGAGGAGGCTCCAACGAGTGCAAAACTCGGCATCCCTTTGCATAAACAAAACCAGACGAAGAGAGCATCTTCGGCAGAGGGATCTGCACCGCAGGCAGAAACTGGAGCCCATTAACGTCGCAACCCAGAAACTAGCCAAAACGGTCTGGTCTACAATGGGCAATGATATCATCCCAGAATTAAGAAGAACTGGAGGCATAATTAATATCCCTGCCAGAATGTACGGGAAGGTCACTCGAAACCGGCGATTCCCAAGCACTAAACTCTGTTCCGAGGAAATACATTACCAATTTACACATAAACATCAACAATACAGAGTATGACATAATAGACTACGAGACAATACTAAACTCACAATCAACAAATAACAAGAAAATACATCAGATAAAAACACGAGGTACAAAACTAAATTCGAACACTAATAAAGGCTCGAAAGCTCAACAAAAACACTGCACGAATTCAAAGTAAGCGAGACGAGGAGACAAATAAACAGAAAAACACAAAGAAGAATGCACACTGAGACAAACACTTGACAACATAAATAATACAATAATGAAAAAATAAGGATTAAAAAATAAAAAATTCCTTTGATGCCCCTCAAACAAGGACAACCCTCCCTTACTTTCACCCTATATCATCTACTACTATCTAAATCTTCCACTAGTGAGTACACCAAAGTCAGTCAGAAGAATCAGAAAATTATTGTTGTTTTAAGAGAAAAAGTTATATTCCTTGTTCGCCATATTCAAAGCTTATTCCAGCCATAATACACAGGAATAAAGAAACCATATATAAATATATATTTTTCCTTCATCCCATAAGGAAGCTGTTGATCACTTAACCCAGCCTGCAAAACTACAAGAGAGAAGATACCATACCTTAATAGGACCCTATAGCTGGTGACTCCTCTTCGTCGAACGATATAACTGATCATTCAACAAAATGGATTCGCTAGGCGACGCATCAAGGCATCAACAAGCTGCTCAATTTCTTCCACACCAAGAAGTGGAACTCGTAAACGCAATTTCAATCAGACCTCCTGTTTTTAATGAAGCAGCAGTCGCAGGATAGTTTAAAATTGTGGAGGCGCAATTTTACATATCGAGAATACAACGAGAGGAAACGAAATTTTACCATATTCTGGCTGCGTTGCCTCCCGAGACAGTCGATCGTCTCCCAGTTGCAGTACTCTCGTCGCAGAATTACTCGCTCCTACGAACAGAAATCGTCGGACTTTTTGAGAGGACAAAACCCGAGCTCTTCGAGAAGTTAATCGCAAGTTGGAGTGGGGGAGGACTTGGTGAGACACAAGTTTATCCAGTCTTTACCTCCAAACATCGCCCCCATCATCGCCACGTAAAAGGACTTAACTCTTGCCCAATTGGTGAAACTCGCTGATGAACTCATGCCGTTTTACAAGGCACAGTGCTATAATATAAATAAGAGTCAAACTAGTGATGATTGTGCGTTCCCCGATATAAGTGCTCTTAGTTTCAACCCGCCGGTAAATAATGTGCAATTTAAAAATTCGCGTTCCGTGCTGTCGGCGTATATCCTAGAGGTAATCAACCTAGGTTTGTGCATAATGAGTATAATAGTAATAAGAATTATTCAAAAGGTATACCGTTTGAGATACGCTCTTTCCGTCAGAATCAAAAACCAGTGGTATGCCGTACACACTTATACTATTAGTCGAGTGCGAGGTACTGTAAACCGTGGTGCACTTGGCTAAAGCAAGGTGGGAACCTTCAAATGCAGCCATCGTCTAGACCATCTTCCTCAACCCATTCGGAATACGAAATCGGCAGGCCGCTGTAAATGCGAAGACCGGCGTGCCGACTCTTCTCACTGTCGCTGCATGTATTAATGAGAGGATGTGCAAATTTCTGATAGACACTGGCGCGAGCGAGTCCTTAATTCCATTTAATTTAGTGCAATTATGTGTGATGCGCAAAGAGTTTGCCATTCAACTTGATGAGACTACAGATGTCAGTAGCAATTCGCAGCTGATGGTATACGTTCGATACAGGGGTTCTGATGAAATTGAAGAAGAAATGTTGCTATGTTCTCTTCTTGAGTTGAGAACTCGTGATATTGATGTGTTTAATAAGGTTGATGCATACTTCAAAAAACAAAGTGTTGATTTAAAGTGGGAAGATTGTATTGCAGTATCAGTTGATGGAGCTCTTGCTATGCTTGGTCACGCCACTGTTTTTGTGGCTTTAGCTAAACAACAGAATCCAAATATTCAGGTTATCCATTGTATGATACATCGCCAGGCATTAGTTGTGAAGGATTTGGAACCAGAAGTGGAAGCTGTGTTGAATGATGTAATTAAGATTGCCAATGTTGTAAAGGGGCATGCACTTAACACGAGGATGTTTCGTGATTTATGTGAGGATGGAAAGGCTGAATATTCAACTCTTCTTTTCCATACGGAAGTAAGGTTGCTTTCACGTGGAAATGTCCTGAATAGAGTGTGGGCTCTTACAACCGAACTTGAAATATTTCTGACTGATCAAAAACACACACTTGCAGAGAAGTTCAGAAAATCAACCTGGCTAGCTCTTCTTGCATACTTAGCTGACATTTTGGGGCATGTAAATGTGCTGAACAAGGAAGTGCAAGGAAAAAAAATCAATCTCATCTTAGCAAGGGAAAAAATTTCAGCATTTGTATCAAAGCTTCAGTATTGGAACCAAAAGTAAATGCCAATAAGATTACTGTCTTTCCAAACCTGGCAGAGATTTTCGAAGAATGTGAAGACTGCAGTCTTAGTGACATGAAGGAATCAGTCACGGGGCACCTGACCAAACTTAGGAATAGGTTCTGGGACTACTTTCCAGAGCTTGATTCACATACTGTCAGCTGGGTTGTAAATCCCTTTAAATGTGAACTGGCTGATTTGCCTGAAGAGCCTGAAGGATTGGAAGAAGAGCTTATTGAACTGCGTTCCAAAAGTGAAACAAGCATGGAATTTGAGACCAAGGATGACCTCTCAAGTTTTTGGTTGTGAAAAGCTGCAAATGCTTATAAAACTGCACGTTTGGAAACAACTAAAATGCTGCTACCTTTTGCAACAACCTATCTTTGCGAACAAGGTTTTTCTACCCTTGTAAATCTAAAACCAAAATACAGAAACCGGTTGTATCCTGAAGACAGCATCAAAGTAGCAGTGACATCAAAAATCCCTGATATTGAAATTGTTGTATCAAAGATGAAACAGTATCATTTTCCCAAAGCCTGAGGGAGCTGATATATTCAAGTTTTCAATAATTTTTTCATTAGTTTTATTTGTGTACCATTCATTCTCATGCCAGAAAGGGTAAACATTTTTGCCCCATAATAGTGGATTCAATAACATTTTCCTATTTTGTTTTTGTACGAATTTTAAATACCTGATAGTGACATAGTCAATAATTTTGCTTGTGTGCCATGTAATGCTAAAAAGTGACTGTTTTATTCCTGTTTATAAATATATAATTTCCTACATTTTTTCATGTGTGTTATTCCCATCCAAAAAAGACGGACTTTTATTTCCTAATGATAGATGAAATAAAAAAAATAAACATTATCCCAATATAAATTTTTTGGTGTCTTTATTATCCATGACTTTTATAAGTAAATTGGTTTGTCTCCCAGAGTACTTCAAAGTCAGGGGTAAATTCATTTTACTACAAATTATTTTGGGGTAACACCCAAAAAGGTTACCCGACCCCTGCTCTATAGTATGCCTTCTATAGTTTTGCTTACTCTAATAGAATGCCTTCTATAGTTTTGCTTACTCTATCCTATGCATTCTATAGTTGTACTTACTCTATAGTATGCGTTCTATAGTTGTTCTTCACTATAGCATACTGTCTTTAGTTGTCTTACTCTATAGTTGTGCAAATTATATGGGGTCTATAGGCCTTCTCGGTCTTCTCCCTTTTACCTCTATATCCTTGCGATAACCAACGTACTTTTTAATGATAGGGTAAATCTACATTGATTATCTCATCATCCATCATGAACATGTTCCGAAACTGGCGATGCCTCGTAGCATTTGCTCGAATATAGTTTACAATACCTATAACTTTTTGCAAAGTGTTATTTAAAATGACAGATTTCACTCAGAGATTTTGCTGATGCAAAATGCAATGAGAAGAAATCAGTGCATTTGGATCTGAGAGTTCTCTTTAAAGATGTGCAATAAATCCTTCGTTCTTCCCAGTCATACTGGTAGATGGAGCACTACACACATTCACCAAATTAGTAAAATTGAGTTCAGTTTCATAACATTTATCTTTAAAGTTTTTGAAAATATCATTTCCTCGCGTCCTTTCCTTAAGTGTGTCTAAAGCAAGCAATTCTTCAAATAAAAGAAAATCTTCAGTTACACCACAAACAAAATACAATACATGTGCTGAATCAGTTGAATTTGTCGATTCATCCAAAGCTATTGAGCAATATACTTTCTTTTTGGATTATTTTTTGAACTTGCTCAGTTACATTGTGAGCTAACTCATGCTGCCGATCTGTATTCGTTCTTCTTGAAAGAGATACGCCCTCATATTTCTTAACTCTATCGAATCTAAGCATCTTACTACTTCAACGATCCATTTCGTTATAAGTTCCGGATCGCTAAATGGCTTATATCTTTTACCAAGCAAATATGCTACTTTATAACTTGCCTCAGTCGTAGCAGTTTCTTGATGTAGGCCTAACACTGAATGGAATATTTGTTTTTGTTTGCTCTTCATCTTTTAATTTATTCAATGCAATATTTCGAGCCTCACCCTCTAATTTTGCATATTTATTGTCATTATGAGCAACAGCGTGCTTGTGTGCATTGTATTACTTTATTGTTGAAATTACGGTATCACAGAGAGGACAAGTCATTTTACCATTATTAAACACTACAAAAAATTGTAATTCCCATTCGTCATTAAATACTCTATTTTCTTCTTGCAAATGAAGAAATGTATTTAATCTGAAAAATGCAAATTATTGATTAATGGTAACAAGCAAGACAGTGGAATAATCAAAGCAAATAACACACCTCGATAGACGACATACATGCACGAACACCACCCATGAAATCAAGTAACTGACTGACATTTGGCAACAACTGGCATTATGGTTCTTAACAACCGATTCTAGGCCATTTTGTCCGTTATGTTACCTATGACATATATACTGTATAGTTTGTAATTTTACTTTTATATTATAATGCATCTTAGCATTATTAAAAAAATGTATTTCCGCAGTTACGCAATATGTAATTTGCTCATGTAAATATATAAATGTAAATAAGTGAATATTTGAAAAAATGAAGGTGTACGTACGAAGAATGCTAGAAAAGCTTTAACTGAAAGAAAAATCAGCGCAAATGACACATGATTACATAAGGGTGCATTCATTTTCCTTATTTTTACATCTACATGAGTTTGGTACACACTGGTGTGAATGATTTTTTAAAGTTAGTAATATTTTGTTCTCTTTACATTCGGCGCGAGCGCGATGCTTTAGCATTAGCTAGTACCTATTTTGTAGGGGTTCAGTGGATATATTTTGTTATATATTATAACTGCTTTTGGACTTCATGTTTTTATATAAATTAAGATTTATTTCGATAAGCTACTGGAGGCCACACTGGATGACCCAGGAAGACGCAGGTTGGTTCCCCATCCTTGCTACAGAATAAGCACAACTATAGAGGGCATACTGTAGAGTAAGCAAAACTATGAACCGCATACTATAGAGTACGTACGAGTATAGACCGCATACTATAGAGTAAGCACAACTATAGAAGGCATACTATAGAGTAAGCACAACTATAGCCTCATAGAGTATGCACACTAAAAGACAGCATACTATAGAGTATGCACACTAAAAGACAGCATACTATAGAGTATGCACAACTATAAACCGCATATTATAGAATAAGCAGAACAAAAGACTGCATACTATAGAGAAAGTACAACTATAGACCGCATACTATAGAGTAAGCACAACTATACAACGCCTCTTATAGAATATGTACAATTAATATAGACCACATACGATAGGGTAAAGCCAACTGTAAACCGCCTACTATAGAGCAATCACAACTATAGACTGCATACTCTAGAGTAAGTATAAGTATAGACCGCATACTATAGAGTAAGCACAACTATAGACTACACAATAGAGAATAAGCAAAACTATAGACCGCATACTATAGAGTAAACACAACTATAGCCCGTATGCTATATAGTAAGCACAACTATAGACGGCATAATATAGACTCATAGAATCTGCTCAGTAAAAGACAGACAGTATACTATAGAGTAAGTGTCGAGGTTTAGTGAGTGGGTAATCCTAGTCCCACTTCCTGGACAAATATTTTTTTACCGCACCGAGGTGAAGCGGAGGTGAAGTGTATCCAATCTTAGCCACTTCCGGTGGATAAGAATAACCCCGGTGCGTACCTTTTTGATCAAAACTAAGATGATGATCCCCTGAGTGTGTCCCCACTCAGTAAAAGCCAATCATGGATGGATCGGTGTAATATTGAGATTTAAGCCGATTGGATTGCTTAATATTGCCAAAGGATTGTCCAAAATAGTTAAACAAACAGATACAAAACTAATCTTTAATGTGCATGAATTTGAAATAAGCAACAGCGTATATAGATATAAATAGATTTAATCTTTGCACTGAATAAGTAAGTCTACAAAAAATGTCGTGGGGATTACTTGAAAATTACTCACTAGGATGCTTGTGTCTTAATGGTACCCGACAGAACGAATGGAATATTATTATTGAGTTAAACACTGAATTAAGCATTTCTCATACTCGAGGTTATGGGCTCGGGATGATATGTCTAGTTTACAAACAAACTGGTGAAGTTAGGGGAGGAGATAATTCAATTAACGATACTTTTGAGTTCCTAAGTATTTTTGAGAATGACGTTGAAGTTCTTCTTCTGGTGACGATGATCGCACTTAGTCCGGCCGTCCAAGGTTACCGAATGAGAAGGTAATCCTAGACCGGTGATATGCTGATCCTATGCCGGATCACGAAAGCTAGCCAACTGTGGCTCAAATCGGACTTCTTCTTCCTCGAAGTACCTGTCCGATTATTTGGCTCCTGGAGTTGGTAGCCAAAACCAATTACCTAGCTACGTCTAGGGTAATCCGCAGAGGAAGGTCCTGTGTAACCTCTGACTCTGAAGGAGGGAAGTCTGCGAGAAGTTTGGCACCTACAAGTACCGTGACGGCTACAACCAATTCCCCGAGAAGTTCCATTCTTGCAACGGGCAAACTGTTTCTTATGTGGATCGAGCTCCACCTCACAACGTAAGTCCAAGGTCTTCTGCCTGACTTCAGGGAGAAGTTTTCCTTTTATTTCCCTCGAGGCAACAATGGAAGAAACTGAGCCAGCGGCCTGGCATGCATTCAAAGATGTATGCAAAGGACTTCTGAGAGGGAAAAGTGGAGAGCCTAATTAAAGTGGTACCAAGATCTCCGATGCAATATGTCACTGAAGATACACTTTCTTATAGTAATAATAATAATAATAATAATAATAATAATAATAATAATAATAATAATAATAATAATAATAATAAGTCTTTTGTAATGCGCTCTTCAAGGCCTGAGGCCTTCCCAGAGCGAACGTTGTGCTGAGATGAGAATGGAAATTCAATGGAAATTCAAGAGGGGGGAGAAGGCAATACTGAAAAGATGCGTTTTCAGAAGACGCTTAAATGTGGTAAGAGAGGAAGAAGACCTGATTTCAGCAGGAAGAGCATTCCACAACTTAGGGGCGCAGATTGAGAAGGAGCAGTCCCCCATTGAGCAGAGGGATGAACGAGGAATATTCAAAAGACGTGCATGTGATGACCGAAGGGCCCGAGGGACATGGCGTGGCGAGAGGGCAGAAGAGAGGTAAGACGGGGCCTTGTTGTTTAGGGCCTTAAATGTGAAGAGAAGTATCTTGAAGTGAGTACGGGATCTGACAGGGAGCCAGTGCAGTTCATGCAGCAAGGGTTTCGAGGGGGAGAAGCGAGGCCGACGGAGGAGAAGCCAGGCGGCATAGTTCTGTACAAGTTGAAGGGGGCGGAGAGAGGAGGATGGCAGATTCACAAGCAGTGAGTTACAGTAGTCAAGGCGTGAGGTGATGAAGGCATGAACAGCAGTCTCAAGACTTTGGCGATCAAAGTGAGAGCGAATGCGAGAAAAGTTACGAAGGAAACATAGAGAGGATTTGCTGACATTGCGGATATGAGGCTTAAAGGAGAGATGCTCATCAAAAACAACACCCAGATTCCTAACGCAGTCAGAGAAAATGATAGTATTACCGCCCAGAGTAAGCGAGGGAAAGAGAGATTTAGATTTTTTGACATGAGCAGGGCTGCCGACGAGGAGGACCTCAGTTTTGGAGTGATTAATCCTGAAGAAGTTGGTAGAGAGCCAGTCAGAAATGGAGGAGTAGGCAGCCAGGAGGTCAGTGATAGAGTAGGCAAGAGACGTGGGGGATAAAGAAACGAAAATTTGAGTGTCATCAGCATAGAGGTGGAAACATAGACCGAGATTACGGAGAAGGGAACTAAGAGGGAGAAGGTAGATACGAAATAGTAGAGGACCAAGGACAGAGCCTTGTGGCACTCCAAAGTGAATGGGGATAGAGTCGGATGAAACGTCGTCAATCACAACGGATTAAGTACGAGACGAGAGGTAAGAGCGGAACCAGTCAAGCACGGTGCTTGATATGCCGAGGAAAGAGTGGAGACGATCAAGTAGGACGGTATCGTCAATAGTATCGAAGGCAGAGGTGAGGTTAAGTAGAACGAGGATGGAGACAAAACCCCTGTCCGCGGCTCTTCGTAAGCAAACGGACACATTGAGAAGGGTGGTTTCTGTGGAGTGACCTGACTTGAAACCAAATTGATAGGTTTTATCAATGTTACAGGCCACCATGTGACTGTTGATACGTGAAGCAACCACTCTCTCCAGAACCTTAGATAGGAAAGGAAGTTGCGAAATCGGGCGATAATTGGAAGGGTCAGTGGGGTTCAGTTGAGGCTTTTTAAGAATTGGACGGATGTGGGCACGTTTGAAGGAAGAGGGAACAAGACCAGTTGCAAGTGAAGTGTTGAACAGGTGAAGAAGCGTTGGGAGGATAGCAGGCAGAATTTTACATAACAGTTTAAGGGGAAAAATGTCCTTTGGGGAGCCCGATTTCTTAGAACGCGAGAGCAGGGCTGTAAGCTCCAACGCGGTCACAGCGGAAAAAACGATAAGCGGCTGAGGCGGGAAGTCAGGGAGAATGGCAAAAGCCGGGACAGAAGGCTGAGGGAGGGAGGCACGGAGGTTAGTGACCTTATCTGCGAAGAAATTCGAGAGAGTAGCAGGGCTAATGGGTGGGGAGACCTGGGTTGGGGAAGTAAGACGGGAGAGCAGACGGAAGACGGTACGGGGATCATTCTCATCTGCCCTTCTTCCCAGAAAATGCAGGAGATGTTCCATGGAGAAGAGTTCCATGAAAATATAGCGTCAATAGAAAACAGGTATAAGGGAAAATGCAATCCTGTTATGCTGGCTGACTTCTGTTGGAACCTGAAGCGTGACACACCTGAGACGTCCTACAAACGAAGAAGTTAATACTAAAATGTAGGGTAATATCTTATATATTTCTAACAAACATGCTGATTTATTATATATTCATGAATTAATTTCAATGGACACATTTAATCTGACTTTGGAAGCGAAATACATTTATGGTATCGTGGAAATTGGTATCAATTGCATAATTATCAATTCGCAATTTACATGAAAATGTTACGTGATGGGAATTTGTTAATCAAATTCGAATTCAGCACACTCAATTTTATAATAAAATGCACATGAGGTCTATGTTTTTTTCTTGACCCTGAAATTACTGTACAGTGTTACTGTTCCTTTGTGGTTCTAACTCATAAAAAGTGTATTAGAGCTGATGTTTCTTATATATTATCGCCCTGAAAACATTTTGGCTTATAAAAGAGATTTCAATATTTTTTACATAACCAAAACTTGATTCTGAATTTTCAATATGGATTCAATGCTTTACTAACTTGTTATAATTCTAGAATGAATCACTGATATTACGGATAAAGGGGAGGCACTGATGCGTCATATCTCTACTTTAGCTGGGTCTCTGAGTGGCTTTCAAATAGAATGGAAAGGCTCACTTTGAATGGCAAAATGACCACATAACTGCCATCAGTGGTATTTTCAGGGATCTTTTATTTGTTTTCTGCTAATTATTTGGATGTTGCTCAGAATTGTAAAGTATTTCAAGTCTGCCTATGATAGTAAGTCAATTAAAACTATTGATACTAGAGAGAGATGTTTGCAATGCGAAGGGACCTTGATATATTGAGGGCTTAGTCATCCAATGTGCATATGGAGTTCGATTTATAGAACCTGTTTCTCGAATATGGTCTATAATTATCTCTGATGAGCGTCTTCAAAAGTTGGGTCTATCTTTATTTAAGAAAAGAATTTCAAGGCAACTTGATTGAGTTTTCAAAAAATCTTCATAATTAGAGAATATCAGTCTTGATATGTTCTTTAAAAAGTTGTTTTGTATTCCTAGTCGACACCAGCTTAAGATAAGAAAGCATGTTGTACACATTGAAGTGAAGAAGTTTCTTTTTAGTAATAGTACCTCATTGGTTTCTTTCCAAAGTAGATGGACATGTTGAGTAACAATGAGAGGGCTTAGATAAATTTGACCAGTTAATCTGGGAAGCATAAGTATTTATATATGCATCAAATTCGTATCCAAGACATCCATTTCATCCCACAATAAAACTTCATCACGTTTAGGCAAAAAAACGACGAACGCAAAGCTACTGTCGCATCGAACCAAACTCTTAATTGTTCCTGTCGTCCGAATATTGTTCAAGCCATCTCATCGCAATTTAGATATATATGCTAGCAGGCATATATGTACTTGGAGCCTTGAAAACACTCATCTTCCATAATCAGCAAATCTCTGTCCACATAAACAAGCCACGCCTAAATAAATCAAACTTGGTCAATTAACACTGATCTAAGATGCCCCCTTAAATTGATGACACGTTCACTTTGGATAACTACTACAATATAAAGATGAACTTTGTATGATTCTGATTATATTATTATTATCCATCACCTGTCGTTCAAATTATTCCTGGCCTGTTAGTTGCTTACTTCTGCAAATTCTTTTTGTTTTAGGCACTCAATCCATTCAATTACCGAGTCTGATTTACTTTGTGCATCTGACTTCCATTTATCACTTAGCCATAACTTGTCTAAATTCCGATAGTGACCAAATTTTGACCCCGAAGTTTTATTTATCCTCGTGCCAAGGAAGAAGATTAATTTATTTTTTATATCAAAGATCCATATAAAGCCCGAATACTTTAATTAGCCTGCTGATTTTGAGATAGATTAGATAAATTTGGCCTATTAATCTGGAATAGAATTTCAAATTCTATACATTATATGGTACACTATATATATCTCATGAACGCGAGAGAATAATTAAATAGAATGAGCTATATCGTAAAGTAAAAGAAAATAAACGGAGTAATTGCGAAAAAATAGAGTGGGTAATACCGCAAAGAAACAGAAGATAAACGGAATAATGTTTTTCCGAATTGCGAACAAATCTGGGCAGGAGGAGGGGTCAAACCAAACACACTAAGGCAGAGAACAGTGCTTTAATCTCAGTTAAACCAATGCCCTAGACCACTCAGCTACACGTGAGGATTTTTGTTCTTACTTGTAGCCGAGTGATCTAGGGCGTTGCTAACTCATGTCGTATCAGAAGAGTCTTTGTAACCTCTAATAACAACGCACTTTAACATTTGCCGGTCGAAACAGACCTGGACTTGAGGGGCACTGGTCGTTGGATCGCGATTGATGAAAAGATCCGTTTTGCCCCAATAACCCCTTTCATGCTTGTACTGGGCTGACTACCTCCCAGCGGCCGTTCTCGGGTTCATAAGTCTGCGATGCTTACGGTGGAGGGGCTTTACAGCCTGGTTGGTTGCCAGGGCAACTAAAAGTCTCGAGTCCCGTCTCTGGGCGGTCACAACAGATGTTCAGATCTTGGCAGTCCTATTGAGGATTAGTACGACCTATTAAGGAAATCAGTGTTGTCGCCCTGCCTATCTGGCTGCTCAGGCGGGAGCTGCGGCTTTGGGGTAAATTATAGTGTGGGTGGCTGCACAGGTGCGAACACCATCGTTGCAGCACTGCAACCGAGGCAGGGCTGGGGGGACTCCTCAAAAGTACGAAAACCCGAGACGGGATAAGCGAGAGCAGCTAGACGCGAGATATAGACCCCCCCCCCTTTTCTTTTCTTTTCAGTGCTCACATGTTTCGGCAATATCGTGTGTTGGTAATTTTTTTCAAAATCTCCGAATACACTTCTCTCAGTGAAACATCACCCAGCATTGGTGTTGGTGTGGGCGAGTAGTTAGACAGCACCACTCTGACTAGTCGAGGGGTTCCTTCCCTTGCCTATATCTGTACGGAAAAGTAGCTTCCCCTTTGTCATCTTTGTAGCTGCCATCCTGTATCTCCACCTTTGAAGCCTTCCATCCATATTTGTGTCTTTTCGGGGGCTTAAATAATCTTCTACCAGAGATTCACTTCCAGCTCTGTACAAACGGCGGTCCCTTTTGGTTTCACAGGGGCCATCCAAAAAAAGCAGGAAATTGGCAGTTCAGAATCATCGATCTCGGTGGGAGCGGTCCGATAGAGCCAATCTCCTTAGATGGACAAGGATTGCGGGGCCCATCAGACGGTGCCCGACAGTGTTCTGCAAACCGTGAGATTGCTGGATGCCAGTGTGCCTGCTCCCTTTCTTTATTGACGGAGGGTGGCTCGCCCGCGTCAATAACGATGATTACAAGCAATATGGCTGGAGAGTTCGCGGAGAAATCTGTGAAACCTCTGGGAGATGCCACTTTAAGCTCACCCTTGAGGTGGAAACTGCTCCCGAAGTGTCTCAGCCCCATAAAGCAGGAAGGGGGCAGACAAATTCTCGGTGAGAGAAAAGTCCCATTCAAAGTGAGCCTTGTACAAGATCCTTCCCTGATATGATGGGTTTAGGTAGAAGGATGCGCGATATACACTCGGCATAATGTTTCCCTTCTTATATTTGCCACAAATAGATCCTTTCAGACAGTGACAGTGCATGTATACTGTTATTTTTGCGTACTTTCCATTGTCAGCCGACTTCAACGTGGGGAACATCCGTCCCATCGTAGCATGGTTGCGTAATCATTTTCTCACGCTCGGCCATTTGGATGGTACGTATCCCCTCTGGGGAGAATACACAATCAATCCCAGGGGTGAGGCTATTGCTAGGAGGTGGTCGATGGCATATGGTAGGCACCATTTTCCAATTCATCTATCATCTTCTGGGTCGCTGCCGCCTAAACCTAACCTAAGCCTCCGTGCTGCTTGGAGCGGGCATGATGGTCTCCGCATTTCAGGAAATGTATGATTTCTTTGTCCCAGTCGAGTTTAGGTCAGTGGATGAGGCTGTTGAGTTCTTCTTGAGCAACCTCATCGCTGTAAGCATAACTACAACTATTCCTAGTAAGTATGACCATTTTGCAACGGCGAGTTTTACAAACTCTAAGCAAAGCGTGTATTGTGCAAGGTGGACTTGATCCATCATAGTGTGCTCCGTCTGGCGACCGGTGTCTTCCCCATGAAAGACTAATTATCGATGCAAGAAAAATTCCACTCACGAGCCAATAGCCGATATCGACGGCGCCTCTGGCCCCCACAGGCGCCAGTCATACCTTTAGCCCTCGGTTTTAGGGTAAGAAAACTAGTTCGAGAGCTCGGTGTAGTTCTCGAGCCGGTGGCTCCTCTTGTTCTGAGATCTTCCCAGGATGGCACCCTGGTAGGTTGCACCATTGATTGTTTGTCGCCACGCATTTGCTCCTAAAGCTTTTACAGCGCAAGAGCATCTCCAACGGGGGTCACTTAATTGTTGACGAAAACCAGCCTTGACGAGGCTCAAGGCCTATATGTCAGCCTCGTAGACTTGTGCTGCCTCCATGGGCGTCACTGAACAGATGTTTGGTGTTGAAGCAGACCAAAATAGTATCGTCTCCGAAACGGCTCTGCAGCTCAGTCAATACGTGGTCACCCTGGTAATTAATGATGGTTATCTTAAGCAGCATTCATAATAAATAACAGTAACTCACAAAGGAGTGAACACTCTCTTTCTCTCTCAAATCTCATTTTTTCCCACATACGAGGGGCGGTTAATAAGTTTTGCAATTCAGATATAAGGAAACGAGATATGAGGAAAAGTGTTTTATTATTTATCAATATAACTACCCTCAACTTCAATGCACTTGCGCCACTTGTCCCTGAGGCTTCGAATTCCCGACAACCAGAAATCTCCCGACGGTTGTTCAATCCACTCCCGGATCGCGAGCTGGACATCTTTATCGTCCCCAAACTGGCATCCACGCAGTGTAGCCTTGAGCTGGCAGAATAGAAAGTAGTCGCTAAGGGCCAGATCTGGACTGTAGGGGGGATGGTTGAGCTCCTCGAATCCGCATTCGCGCAGGGCAGCTTGTGCAACTCTGGCCTTGTGGAATTTGACGACGTTGAAGTCGATCATCGGGCGTGAGGTTTCTAGGGACCCACGACTATGGCGGAACTTCCTATTCCAGCGAGCAATGTTTGCATAGGAAGGGGCGGTGTCGATGTACACTGCAACCATGCGTTTATGGATCTCTTTTGCATTCTTGCCTTCCTTGATAAAAAATTTGATCACTGCGCGGTGCTCAACCTTCTCCATTGTTGAAAAATTTGTGACTGACAATCTGCGATCAGCTACTGCTTCTTAAATAGACGAGGAACGAGCGTGCGGCTGCAGGTACTGACTTGTCATAACTTGTCCTAACACCCCCACAAACAGCCATCCCCATTCCTCTGTTTTGCCCTACCGATTCGCAAAACATATTGACCGCCCCTCGTATCAGGAAATTACGAATTGTGGTTTATCGTAGTTTGTGGTGCGTCAGTTAAGGTATGAGTATAATGCTGAATTTAATAATTATTTTTGAGATTTACCTGAATTTTAGACATGTATCATAAGGTACATTCGATCGCAACGGTTTAAAAATCTTTTTATTTGTTTTCTATATTATTACATAACTACCTCAATAGCAGAATATTTATGGCTTAAAAAAATAAATATGACCATAAGCGGATCTTAAAGATTAATAAGAGCAACTAACACACATTAATAACACAGCATTGGTCACGGTATTTCACACGAACATCAACCTTTGGGCAAATACATTGATTACGCTGTTTATTCTAACATCCATTTCTTTGTGAACACCGATCAGTGCCAGGCCGTTTAGGCGTTCTCGGCCCATGATATTCGTTAAGTATTTACATTTTGAGGCGCTTCAGGCCCAAAAATGAACGCTGCCCTTCGCATTTGAGATTGTGAGAGTGATCAGAACTTTGAGGATCCTTGCCAGGTTCAGATACATTCGGGTCTGGGCGTGGGTATGAGCATCTCCAACGGGGTCACTTGATTGTTGATGAAAACCAGCCTTGACGAGGTTCAAGGCCTATATGTCAGCCATGACGAGGTTCAAGGCCTATATGTCAGCCTCGTGGACTTGTGCTGCCTCCATGGGCGCCGCTGAGAAGATGTTTGTTGTTGAAGACCAAAATAGTGTCGTCTCCGAACCGGATCTTTAGCTCAGTCAATACGTAGTCAATGAATATGACATATGTAGATAGATCTGAGTAATACTACTCAGCTTTCTGGAATAATATGTCAGTAAGAATCAGATCTCCTGGACGTTCTCCTATGCCTTCTTGAAGACTTTGTGCAAGCTGGTCAGTGCACCTAACTGGATCTTGTCTCCACTTAACCGATAGTAGCGCATGCTAAGGCGAGATCTACCGTACAAAACTGCAGGGCTCGGCTCAGCTCCACAGTGTGAGCTAGGGCCGACTCAGCCACGACGAGGCCAACCAGAAAGAACGGCTCCCAGCAGGAATTTAATGATGACAAAGATTGAATCGTGTTAACATAAGAAAAGAAGGAGAATGCAAAAGACCATTCATGGCCTACACTTGGCAGCTCCTGTTCCAGTCAACACACAAAAGATTTCTTACCAGAGAAAAGTCATCAACATTGTCACCCTTTAAGGAGTTCGTCAGATCTAATCTACAATATACATAAAATGCATCTAGAGGATTATGTCCATTCATGCAACCGCAAAATATAATCCCCCCACTCCTTAGAAAAATATTTACATATGTACATAAAAAAAAGTCAGTCCCATCTAGCAGCTTCATCCATATATTTATCTAATCTATTCTTAAAACTACCCATACTTATCAAGCTTAAACCCATTGCTACGTGTCCTGTCATGTTCACTAAGTATAAGAACCTTACCCAGATCCCTTTTATTATATCCTTTTACCCATTTGAAGACTTCAATCAATTCCCCTCTGACTCTTCTCCTTTCCAATGTATGTAGATTTAGTTTTCTGAGCCTCTCACCATAAGGTAAGTTCCTTAGCCCACCAATCATCTTTGTCATCCTTCTCTGCACAGACTCAAGCAAATCAATATCCTTCCTATAATATAGTGACCAAAATTGTACTGCATAGTCTAGATGAGGCCTAACTAGCGCCAGATAGAGTTTTAGAATGACTTCAGCACTCTTATTGCTTACACTCCTCCTAATGAATCCCAATATCCTATTAGCTTTATTCTTAGCATTTAGGCATTGCTTTCTAGGACGAAGGTCTGAACTTACCAAAATACCCAAGTCCCTCTCACAATCGGTCCTCCCTAAAATTCTCCCATTTAATTTATAACTGTTCAATGGATTATTTCTACCTATACTAAGTACACTACATTTGTCTATGTTAAACTTCATTTGCCATTTATCGGCCTAATTGGACAGAATGGTCAATTCCTCCTGCATTACAACAGCATCAGAATCAGCCCTAATGGCCCTACCTAGCTTAGTATCATCAGCAAATTTACTCAGGTCACTACTTATACCTATGTCAAGATCATTAATATAAATTAAGAATAGCAAGGGACCCAAAACAGATCCTTGCGGAACTCCACTGCTAACACACCCCCACTCAGATTTAACTCCATCTATACTAACTCTTTGCTGTCTGTCACAAAGCCATGACTGAATCCACCTAAATATACTGCCATCGATCCCGTGTGCTTTAACTTTGCTCAGAAACCGTAAGTGTGGCACTCGATCAAAAGCCTTACTAAAGTCCAAGTATAAAATATCATAGTTTTCATCATTATCTGCTGCTTCATACACCTTACTATAAAAAGACAGCAAAATAGTCACACAGGATTTACCCTTACTAAAGCCATGCTGTGATTCTTTTATCAACTTATGCTTATCCAAGTGATCTCTAATATTCCTTGTTATAATAGATTCCATCATTTTCCCTACCACTGATGTCAAACTTACTGGTCTGTAATTAGACATATTTGTTTTATCTCCTTTCTTAAATATAGGTATCACATTGGCTTTCTTCCATGCCACTGGCACAATGCCACTCTCCAATGATTTTCTAAAGATGCATGCTAGGGGCTCACTTAACACATCCTTACATTCTTTCAAAATTCTAGGAAAGACCTCATCAGGACCGGGTGCTTTCCTACTTTTGATTTTATCAATTTCCTTTGTCACTATCTCCTTTGTGATCAAGATATCCTTTAATTTCTCTTCATCATTACCCCGAAAGATCATTGACACCTCGGGTATATTTAGAGTATCCTCCTGTGTAAATACTGAGAGAAAAAAGTCATTTAGCATTCCAGCCATTGAGTCCCTATCACTCACTAATTCTCCATTGGAATCTATAAGTGGGCCTATTTTATCTCTAACCTTAGTTTTGTATAATTGACAAAAACTTTTAGGATCTTCCTTTGCCCTATTTGCCACTTTAATTTCATAATTTCTCCTTGCTACTCTTACTAACTTTTTAACATCTCTTGCTAGTTCATTATATCTCTGCCTTAAGTGATCCTCTCCATTTTGTATTTTCCTATAAATGCCCTTTTTAATGCCAATATAATGCTTAATTTTATCTGTCATCCATTTTGGGTCATTATTTTTAGTCCTAATCTCCTTACAGGGAATGAAAGTCATCTGACCTGTACTTAATTGCTCAATTATTCTTTCATACTCCTCTTCAATTGTAATCTCTTCCTCCTGGTGATTATTGTCTCCACTAACTGATATCATTGAATCTATTCCTGAATTGATTTCATTGCCTGGTTTCTGTACAACTGCCTCCAGGTAAGTCCTTAGCCCATTATAATTTGCTCTTCTAAAGTCAGGAATTTTAACATTATTCATGCTACTATCAATACCATTCCATTTCATCTTGAATCTAATTTCACAATGGTCACTATTACCCAAATTTCCTCCAATCTCAGTATCCTTAATAACTTCTTCCCTATTTGTCAGAACTAAATCCAGTATATTATTACCTCTAGTGGGTTTGTTAATAATCTGCCTCAGAAAATTATCTTGGACAACATTCAAAAATTCCTCAGCCTCCTGATCACACACAAGAGCTTCCCAGTCTATATTTCTGTAATTAAAATCGCCCATTATACACACATGCTTACTTCTACATGCCCGTTCAATCTCCTGCCACAGAAGATTTGAAGCTTCCTTACTAAGATTTGGTGGTCTGTATAATAATCCTATGACAAGCTTGTTTTTACCTTCCTTTACATTTAGCCATAATGACTCTGTGTTATCATCTAATTTAATTGTACTGTTTACACAACACTGGAGATTATCTTTAATATAAATAATAACCCCTCCTCCTCTCTTCCTATTCCTATCTGTATGGAACATATTAAAGCCCTCAATCTCAACCTCAGGTTTAAAGTGATTACCTGCCAAATCAAGCCATGACTCTGTTATCGCAATTATATCAAAATTCTCTTCACTCGCTAATGCTCTTAAGAGATCTATCTTATTCCTTATACTCCGACCATTTGTGTAGTATATTTTTACGTTTTTTTTATTATTTCCATCTTCATTGCATCTTGCTTTTCCATTCCTAGTTATCTGCTCATTCACTTGTGCATTAGTCCCCCTATAACGCATCAGTATGCCCTCTCCCCTAGCTATTCCTCTATCTCTGCATCCCTTCCATTTCCTACACCTGCCCTCTATTCCTGTTATTCCCTTACCTCTAACAGCTTCTAGTTTCCCACCCGTAAGGACCTAATCACACTATCCAGCTCCCCACATAGAACCTCAACACCTGCCCGACTAAGATGGAGCCTATCCATCGCATACAACCTCCTATTCCCGTAAAACCCTCCCCAGACATCTACAAACACCAATCCTAACTCCTCACACAGTCCTTTCACAAATTCATTCAAACCAATTGCACGCTACAACCATTCTACCCCCACATCCAATCTCGGAAGCACACCAGAAACAACACCTTTTACCCTGCTTTTACTCATCCTTTCAACTAACCTTTTATACTGCTCACGTAACTCACATGTACCCACCTTCTTTACATCATTCACTCCCACATGCGTAATCACAACTGCATCCCTCTAACACCCAGAAACCAGCCTATCATACCTCTCACAAACATCACTTACACCAGCACCCGGCAGACAAACTCTCATTCCCTTCCACTTGCTATCACTCAACTTCCTATCTAAATACCTAATCTGAGAGTCACCCATCACTAGCACCTCAGTCATTCTCCTATTCTGTCTTGGCCTAACATTACCCTCCCTCCTGCTCTCAGTCACACTACCACCCATCCTGCTTTCATCCACAATCACACCAGGCAATTCACTTTCACACTCTTCCTCTCTCAGGACATTGAATCTGTTAGTCAACCTAACAGGTTCTATGTCCCTCTCATTCACACACCTAACCTGTCCTAACTTATCTATCCTATCCATTTTCACCCACCATTCATCATCACTCACAACTTCCACACTGTTCCCAGTCCTAGCCCTATCTTCCACCCTCTTAGCACTAATCTCACCTTTCAATCGCACACTTGCATCTCTTTTCACCTCAAACACCAAATCATTCAACCTCTTACATTCCCCACGCAACCTCCTAACCTCCCCTTCCAGAAAAAAACACACGGCATTCAGTTACATTCACTCTCCTTTCAACTCCACATGGTTCACACACCACATACACACTACTTTCAAACGGCATGCTCTCACCATCTATACAAACGGCCATACTCTCAGAAATTTACTAAGGAAAAAGTTAACACTCACCCCCCAAAAAATTCTTGCTCAGGATTGCTGCCAGTTATCTTCTCCAAAAGTATTAATCACTAATGTACTTATTACACAGTGATTGGTGTATTAAATAAATACAAGAAAAACTACACACTCAAATCAGTATTATATCCCAATCTTACAATGAGAATCAGGAGCTTCCTGTAAGACAACCTTCCAGAACAAAGCCAGACAGCCAACTGACAAAGCCAGACAGCCAACTGAAAAGCTGACCAGATTGATGCTATGCAGTCAGTGTGAGGAAAATCAAAACGATGGTCTGGTTGCCCATTCTTCGGGCATTCTTTGGCACCTTCATCGAAGCGCTCACTCCCTGTGATCCTCACATTTACATTGACCAAGCACCAGAAGATAATCGCGATATCTGCCTTGCAGAGGCTAACCTGCTTCTATCTTCACAGCCGAGCTGGTTGCAATAAAGCTCTCGGTATGGGATATAGCACATCACTCACGTTTTCAGAGACCTGATTGTGACATTTAGCGACTCACAAGGCTCCCTGAGTGCTCTCAGGGCATTGGAATCTAAACACTACCTATTCGTGGTATCCGTGATGCTACTGTT
Organism: Ceratothoa steindachneri; assembly: GCA_963969495.1. Lineage (NCBI taxonomy): Eukaryota > Metazoa > Arthropoda > Malacostraca > Isopoda > Cymothoidae > Ceratothoa > Ceratothoa steindachneri. The sequence goes on along the minus strand of OZ018330.1, from coordinate 78,211,752 downwards.
ACCACAAGCAAGGCAGATATCGCGATTATCTTCTGCTGCTTGGTCAATGTAAATGTGAGGATCGCAGGAAGTGAGCGCTTCGATGAAGGTGCCAAAGAATGCCCGAAGAATGGGCAACCAGACCATCGTTTTGCTTTTCCTCACACTGACTGCATAGCAGCAATCTGGTCAGCTTTTAGGGCTACCCGGCAAAGAAAATGCAAGTCGGACGACGGGAACCTAAAGTTACATGCAATTCAGCCGTGACATTTCCCGTGGACCTACCCTCAAATGCCGCGGTGGCTTCAGGTCGCTTTCTGTAGTCTTCGAATTGGGCACATTCGTGGGACGCACCGCCATTTGTTGGAGCGTTCCCCTGTAACTCGCTGCGATGACCTCGGTATGCGCTAGACTGTTCGGCACATTCCTATTGAATCGGTACCTGTCGTGCATACAGACTTGCGAACTTTTACTTTCTGGAGGAGTCTATCATCCTTCATTTTATTGGACTCGTTGTTTTTGGTCACATGCTCTAGTGCCGAAGGGACGGGGGGCTCTCCATGCAATGCCGGAACGTTCTTCCGTCTTCTTGCTTTTGTTTTGTTTCTTTTTTGTTGCCTTTTTTCTTATGCTTGATTTGAATGTGCTTGTTTATTCTGTTTTTATTTATTTGGCTTGTGTTTTTAATGTAGCTTAGTATTAAGCCACAAAATAATTATGTCGACTTACTTATAACGGTGTTAGTCGTCAGATGCCCCCCCCCCTAAAAATATGTAAGGGATTTGACATGATAGGGAGAAGCTTATGACTATGGTGGCCAACACTTTGGTGTGTATGAGAAAGCAATTGCGTTTGTTGCCTGCGCATTTTAAAAGGAAAGGTCCATCGGCGGGATCTGTTGCTTCCCCATTGGTGCCACTTAACAAAGACACTGACACAAAAATTGAATAACCATTGCAAGCTATGGCTCGTCCTTTATGCTCCTGGTAGCTGTTAAGGCGAAAGCGTGCAATAAATTAGATTTTAGAGTGCATTACTCAATTCAGGAACACCTTAAAATACCACTGTTAAATAGATGTCCTCTATGTATTAGGATTAACCAAGTGGATGTTGGGCCATTTCCATTTCGCTCATGGACGAGGTACTTCGACCGGATAATGAAACCAAAATAAAGATCGGTATGACAATCGCTGGCGAACCCGTGAGCACCAAGGGCCGCTCCTCATTTTGGAAGAAGTGTGGGTGTCAGGAAGTGTTTGTGGTTGTTTTGCCACCAAGCAGCGATCATATAGGAATCTTGGTCACTCTGGGGGAAGAGAGACTCGTTCCGCGTCATGGGTAGATAGATACAATTACTCATCAGCAAAATTGCTTGGAACAGAGGAATTTGTGTATTTATGTGTGCGTCTGTGTTTGAATACGGGAGATGATAGAAAGTGGTGTTGAGATTGGTTGTGTGTATGTGTGTGTATGATGACGTGCGTAAGATATACTTACCCCGGCGTGTGTAAGTAGAGCGCACCCGCAAGTCGGTGACCAGATCTCTACGTCTGCTGACGTTTATGATCGTACTTGCTTAGGATGAACCCGACACCTCGACGTTAGAACTCCATCTCCGTGTTCACTATGTGCCTAGCGAGAGCTCTTTCCCTTATATCGCAAGTTTTGTGCTCCCAAAACACTAAAGAATACAACATATCTGAAAAGAGGAGTTCTCTTTAGATCAGTTGATAATGCGTTTAACTTGCAACGCTTAGGTTTCGGGTTCAATACCTGCGATAGCTGATACAAAGCATCAATAAATGGAAGGAAGGAAGCTCCTTATACACGTAATTGCGCTAGCCATTTGCAATACCGCTGTCTCTTCCTTCGCACACAACATATCTCTCCGGTTGCGTCTCGAAGCCTTCCGAAAGGGTTTCTATATTTGCACACCTCATACGAGGTTGATGGAGTGGCTCTCTCCTGGGTTATAAAGGGACAATATTTCCATGAAACGAGGAAAGCCCCCCCCTACCCCCTCGTTGGTGCCCTCGGGTTCGCCATCAATTATCATTCTGATCTTTATGCGAATTTCATTATCCAGGCCACAATTAAACAAGAAAAAGAAAAATTGGGTTTCTATTAACCTGCACGACTCGAATGCAACTCCGTGACGTAATAATAAGAGCACTGAAGAGTACAATTCCTCTCCCGGTAACTCATCAACTTTTCTCTTAGGATTTTCTGCCCTTGATTCTGTGGAAAGTGCCTTCCGGAGGCTCGCTTAAGACCATCTTCCACTTGATGCAGGTGAAGAATGCAGGTGGGTGGGGCACACCCTTACCTCTCTTGCTATGAGGGTTAAGGGTAGGAGAAGAATGGAGGAGGGGAGCTATGCGAGAGGCAGAGATGAATGAAAGCGAGAGGGGAAAAGGTCACTTTTGACTGTAGATAAGAAAGGACTTTGTTCTATTTAAAGAAAACCCAAACGAGAGCCGCTCCCACAGAAATATTGTACTGCTAAATCTGTAAAGAAAGTGGTTGTTGTGGAGGAAGTGAAACGGCATGGAATATATAGAGGGTGTTTGGGCTAAATTTGACGGTTTGCATAAAAACCTCGCAGCATCTTAGCCAAAAATAAATGTATTTCAAAAATTTTTAAACTTTCAACTAAAATATGGGTGGGAGATAACAGTTTATCAACTTCCTCCACGGCCCCAAGACGACCCCGAAACCTGGAGCATGCGTTCCTCACTGTGTAACTGGGGAGTTTTTCGAACACCTCAATGATCTTGTCTACCAGAGAGGTTGGTATCCTTCTCAACCGTGCCCCACACATAGTAATATATGTGATTACAACCGGGGGATCTACGAGGTCATACAGTAGGGCTGGTGAAGTCGTAGAAAATTCCCTGAAAACACTTCCGACTTTGTCTGGCCTTCCAACAGTAACAGTAACTCACTCCAGAATTTTGATCACAATCTCCAGAAGTTACAAATAGCCGTCTGAATTAAGCCTAAGACCCTGCTCAAACATGGTGTCACCCTTACTGGGGTCATATTCAGAGCCCACCACAGTTTGGGAGACTTAGTCTTATAGTATTATAGGCAAGCCCCTTGTTGTCCTGGGTGTTTTAAAACTGATCCTGGCAGAAGTTCTTTTCATCTGAGAAAAACCAGTTCGTACCCGCCTCAACAGGATGCTTCAGCTTTTTCAGAAGAATCTTGGCCTTCGCCAACAGTTATCTTTGACTGCCAGAATTTGTCACTTTGCGCCTCATGTACGAATGGTAGCAAAGGTCTTCATTCAGGGCCAGCTTCAGGGTGGTGACTCCAACAGCCATCTCCCTCACCAAAGCCCATATTCCCTTGCTCTGATCTTCTATCACCTTGCCCTGCAGTTGTTGAATGAATTCCAGATCACCTGCTGTGTCCCTTTCTGTCATCCGCGGCTTCGTTGCCTCCGTTGAGGCTGCCCATGTCACATCTTACAGCCTTTACAGTGTTCACAGAGCATTGAGAACCAGTCATGATGGCGGCATTTCGATATCCGCCATGTCAGCTAACCTTTTCTCAACTAAAACTTATCTGTCTCCTCTCTAACGCCATTGACTGTTCACCGCTACAACAACCTGTTCTTGAAAAAAAAAAAGGCATTAGAAATCGTCAAATCTAGCCCGAACACCATTTCTAGCAACAAATCCTTTCGCGGCTAACGCTTCCTTTGGTCATAAGATGAAATGAAGTTGAATAACAAAGTCGTGGAGGGTACTGATTTGAGGAAGGGGGTAACGTGCTTGCGAGATGTGGTTGTGTTGATAGCTAATCGTGACTAGGGAGGGAGTGGAGGAGAAAAGTGTGATTGGATGTGAAGAGTCAACAGTGCATGGTTGGAGTGTGATTTGAAAGAGGCTATTGGGGGAAGTGGACCATTCTGACCTTTGGTGTCCCCCTCGATGCGACTGGGCAAGACGGAAATGGAGACAAAGGGAGGAAATTCGATTTATTTTATTCCAATTTTGTGTGATTTCAGATCGTTTCCAGAAATACGACTACGGTGTAAGGGCCAACATCCGACATTACGGCACCCCCCTTCCCCAAGTTTACCACATCAACAGAACGCGGGTCCCAATTGGTCTTTTCGCGGGTTGCCATGACGATTACGTAGCCATCACTGTAAGTCCTCACGTCGCAGACACGTCCGGCTGTATTCCATTTTATTATTTTCATTGCTAATTTAATTATTTTCCTTAATTTAATTATTTAATTAATTCGATGGGGATTTGTGCCCTTCAAAGGGAAACAAATGAAACGGGAAGAAACCAATGGGGTCAAATGTGACCTTGAGAAGGAAAAATGGGGGTATGGAGCAAGTTTATGTGTGCCCTTGCCCAACACAAGTGACCTTAGAATATGACCTCGTGCCTGACTCTGTCTGTGATATGTATGTCTATTTGCCTCTTGCTCTGGATGACTCCGAAAAATCGCTCCTCTCCACACATCCTCCCCCCCCCCCCCCTCCCCAAGTTATCAACAGAGGGAGCCATAGGGGTCGCTCTCTTCCCTTCCAGGACGTCGAGCGATTGGCGAGGGAGCTGCCCAACGTCGTCCTCAGGCACGACGTTGAGGACGAGAAATTCTCACACTTCGATTTCTTATGGTAAGGGTTTTGCGCGCGCGCACGTGTGTGTGTGTGTGAAGGAAGGGGGGGAATTGCAAAGTTGTACTCCTCTTGCATACGTGCCACACACTCACTCAGTCTTCGAGAGCCACCAGCTGTCTCTTTTTTATATAAAAAAGCTCAAAATCTTACAAGCACCACTCTGCCCTCGTTGGTTTTCATTTTAATAAAAATAATAATAATAATAAAAGAGTACACTGAGTAGTTGTTGCTCTTCTCACCTGCGATCTCATTTTTTCCCTGAAACGCCATCGACCACCAGTTTGTCGCTCCCCGCCATCACATGTAGCCAATTCTTCCATACATTTACATATATGTTTCACACATAACCCGCCCCCCTCGACGGTGGGGCTGGCCTATTCGTCGATTCACGCGGCATCATCATATAACTTCGTATCCACTACTCCTCGATGACTCCTTTCGGTGGGCCCCCAAGATACTATTCACCCCCTTTGAGGGGCATCTGGACTTTGAAGGAAAAAGGAATGAAGAAAATGAATAAACAAGTAATAAAGCGTAAATAGAGAAGGGAAAATTAAGATCAGGTGATTGTTATCGGTCTCCTGCGAGTCTCAGGTGTTTGGCAGGTTGGTCAGTTTAGGCTTGGGTTTATTCAGTTATCGCCACTTGACCTGACCCTATCATACACTAATTAACTCGTTAATTAAACACCTAGCAATAGGCGACAAATTCATAAAAAATTAATTGATTCGTTGATTGAGTGTGAGGTTGATGGTAAAGAGTACTCCAGTCAAAAGAGTACAAGTATCCTTCCTATCCTCCACAGATGTAAGGAGTGGGCCTGGTATGCTCTAAGGTAAGGCGAAATTGGGGGAGAGGGGTGACGAATAAAATACTGACACTCTAAATTCATCTAATATAAACAAATGCAATCCTATAATTAATATAAAGCTAAGATAAGGAATTAAATTATTAGTCATTTTAAACTGAATCGTGTTTCGGGAGATTGTTGGACTTCGCGTCGCTTCTCGATTAGGGGGTGATGAGTTTTCCCTTTGAGAAGCCACCCTTTTCCTTGACTCTAGGAAACACTTCAGTAGTCTGTTGTGAGAAACCTAAAACAAGTTCCAATTTCTTTAATATACCTGTCCTATTTTATAAGAGAGCCCTCAAGGTTTCCTTGAAGTTATGTAAGCGTTAAATCGTTCCTATAATGAATTCGGGAATAATTTATCTGCAGATCCTGGCAAAAGCTTCAAATTCATCCTTTCCTTCAGTTAATTTAATTTATAGCCTTTTTAGCCCTATAGGCTCATCTGGCAATCAAATATTGTGAACATACTCGTATCAGTTCAGTTAAAACATTAAAAACAAAATAAAAGAGCAGTAACATGCGATTAGGTAAAGTCCTCTATGTAAAAATACGGGTAGACAAGGCTCGGATAAAACTAAGTATAGGGCAGTAAGGAAGTATCTGGGGTATTAAATTTTGAAGCAAAGGCCAGCATCTTCCAGGAATCGTATGAAGTTAGGCATAACATGGGGGGAATCTCAGAGAATAGAAGAAAGTTGGGGTGAAGACTGAAGTACTTCTTTTGTAGTTTTTTTGGGGGGGAGCTCATTTGGCGACTGCCTGCTTGGGCATAAGTCACCGTATACGACACAACCTAATATTTGGCTATATTAAAAAAAATAACAAAAGAATAACCATATGTAAATAACAAATAACAACGATAAAAATGGACAAAGGCTAAAAAAATAACAACAACGAGAAACAAAGAGGCAAAAAGGAAGCACGATCTGGCGTCGGGTGTAGGCCCGCCTCTCCCTATCGCAGGAGCACACGATCTACAACCTCCCCCCCAAAAAAACAGTCAAATAAAGGGGAGGAGGCCCTCATCCTCTAAAAACTCGTATACTCCATAAGTTAGTGTGCACGAACCCGTCCAGAGTAAAAGTGACAAGCAGTAGCGACCCCGCTCGATCCGGGACCGATAAAGTGCGCGAAGATCACCCAAAATGGGATATTCAACAATCTGGAAAAAAATGAAGTCTTGACAATGAAGCGCGGGCGAGCACTCCATCAAATGGCGGTGCGCCCCGCGAGTGTGTCCAATTCGGAGACAAGAGAAAGCAACCTGAAGCCCTCGCGGCAATGGAGGGTAGGTCCATAGGAACAGTCGTGGTGCAATGACATGCAACTTTAAGTACCCCTCGACCATCTCCCATCTTCTTTGCCCAGCAACGTTGAGAGCTGCCGTATTCCTGCCAGTTAATTGGTGTGAGGAAGAGTGAAACGCTGGTATGGACACCCACATCGGCGTGGTCATTTCCCAAAATTCCTACATGTCCAGGGACCCAGCAGAAGATAATCTCGACATCTGCCCGGCTCGTCAAAACCGTGGTGTCAGAGATATCGCAAACCAGGGGATGCATAAATTCCAATGCCCCGAGAGCACGCAGGGCGCTCTGTGAGTCGCCATAAATCACAATACTGGTTCTGAAACGGGTACGTCGCATTATCTCTCGTATCGAGCGGTGTATTGCAACCAGCTCGGCCGTGAAGACAGACGCAGCACCTGGCAGAGCTACACTGACTTCAAACAGAGGTGATACAGCTTGGAAACAGACAACCTCTGTGGACTTAGAGCCATCTGTATACTCTGGTACGGTTCCAGCGTGTGACGAAGTGTGCTCCAAAATACCAAACGCAATACTCTCGGCGATGTAGGAGCTTTGGGAGCAGAGGCGTGGCGACAAATAGTCAAAGGGGGTACCATTCACGGTGGCGTCCTGGGCAGAACCAGGGGCACCACCGGCCAGAGAGCGATGCCTAGCTCTCAAAGGAGTTTCCTAGCCCAAAGGGCTTAGAGCATGACTGGCCTCTCTCGGCGGCATAGGCACCGTCGAGATCAGCTCCAGATGCAGTGAGAGCTGTTGGTGTCAGAGGGAGGCGCCGGGCTCTCGCGTACAGGCGAATAATGCACTGTGCACGGCACATAGTGAGTAGCATCGACAAGTAGGCCCTCAATGGAGGAAATGCAGAAGGCACCGGTCAACAGGCGAAGGCAGGTGTGCTGGCTATAGTCCACCTTTCGCAATACATGCTTGGCTGCGGATGCAAAAGCTCGCATCCGCAGACGAGGTTCGAACGAACAAGGATAGATATAAAGTAAGGCAGTAGCCCTATCAGCGCCCCATGAGTTGACCGTTACGGAACTAAGAATATCCATGGCGCAGATACAAGAGCCCCTAAGGCTGCAAATATGAGCTTCCGAGGTTAGGCGTCGGTCAAATATAAGACCAAGGAAACGAAGCGAGTCCATCATTTCTAGCCGCACCCCATTTAGAAACAAGTCCATATCAATGTGGAGCCGTGAATGGCGGTAGAGGTGCACCACTTTAGTCTTCGCCAAAGAAAATTGAAGCCAGTGCGCTTCGGCATAGCGAGAGACGCAGTTCAATGCCTGTTGGAGTCGACGCTGCAGATTTGGCATCTGGGCCTCACCAAAAGAGATCGAAAGGCCCTCCTCGTGGAGCATAGCGAGAACATGTTTCAGCAGCACCGAGGTTATGCCGTTGAAGATCTGGGAAAAGAGTGTGAAACTGAGGTCACTTCCCTGCGGACACACTCTTCCTGCTCCCTTGGGCCGAAGAGAGATCCCACCCGTAAGCGGAATTAACAATCGCGCAAAAATTCAGATATAAAGATTGGGAGGTGACCCCTCGCCCACACCATGTGGAGAGTCTCCATGATACCGTATCGCCATGCGGTATCATAGGCCTTCTCCAGATAAAAAAACACCGTGGCGTAGTGTTGTCTAGAAAGGGCTGCCTTGCAGACGGCCTTTTCCATTCGGAGCAGAGCATCCAACGTGAAGGGAAATTTGCGGAAGACACACTGTGCAGAAGAAAGATGGCCTCTGCTGTCCAGAAAAAAAATCTAAACTAACATTTACCAATTTCTCTACCAACTTGCACACGCAGAATGTTAGAGAGATTGGGTGGAAACCGGCCGTGGTAAAGTGATTTCTCCCCAGTTTGTGAAAACCGAGCACAGTAGCAATTCGTCAGGAATCTGGGAGGATACCATGTGCCCAGATCTTGTTGAATAAATCTATCACAAAGGCTCAACCAGGTGTCGAAGCATGGCGTACAGAACATCATCTGGACAGGGGCGGTGTTCGCGCAGCAACTCACTCATTGTAAACCTATCATTGAAGGGTTTTCCACCACTGGAGGTAAATTCCAGTAGGCGACATTCCGCGACATCACAACGCGCAATGAATGCTGGGGGAGCAGCATCTCGACTAGAGAATGTGGAGAAAATGATCGCAAAGAATTCCACCACGGACCAAGGTCCGATATTGCGATCCCATTCTCCTGGAGAACGGGAGGGGTGGTCCAGCGAGAACCTCTCCCGAATCCTTTGAGTCGCTTCTGACGAAATTCACTGACAGCGAAGTCGTTACGGCGGCGCTTATAGCTCATGTAGGCATAACGCTTCTGTTTGAGGGCCCTCTCAACCTCGCTTGACCACCCCGGGAGTGGTTGGCGTGCTAAGCGGCCAGACATTTTAGAATTAATAGTTAGGCCTACGGCAATGAGGATGCCGGAGAAGAACTGTGAGTCTAATGACTCGGTGGTGGCGATCAGCATTTTAGCCTTACGGAAAACGGTCACGTTAGCGTAAGGAGTGGGAGCCTTAATTTTAGCCGGTGGTAAGTGTGAGCATTTTATGTCGCCAGCTCTTTCAGGGTGGCGCCCAGGGTGGATAGAGCCTGCAGAAGGGTTCAGAATGTGCGCGGAAAGGACCAGAAGCAGAGAGAGTCTTTCTTAACATTGAGACATAAGACGTCCAAGTCAGAGCCGGGCGCGCCAGGCCCAAATCCTTAGCGTCCCCAAATGAGAGATGATCTTGGGTCTGAACTGCCAGGATTTCCTTTTCAGGGAGATACGCACCACACTGCCTTCAAAAAGCGGTGTGCGGCTCTCTGCAATTGACATACATGGTCACACACGATTTGGTCTTATCGGTGTGCAGCCTTAAAGCAACTTACACAGACTACGGGTAACCCCGACATTGCGCGTCTACCAGAGCAATTAGTATTGCCAAAGCGATGGCAGTAGTACCTCCTCCGCAGCAGTGACACAAATGCCTTCACGCGAAAGCGGTACCAACTGGCACGCACCGACTCAGGAACAATGTCACAGTGGAACGTGACGAAGAGTGTAGGGGTGGGTCTCGAGGCCGGCCTGTCCCTGTTTTCTCATCACAAGCTGGACCTTTACTGCTCCATGGTCGCAAGCTCTAAGGTAATGTCATCTATTGACTAGTCCACAATTCCCTCGCATAAACTGCTCTCACAAAGTTCATGGTAGAGTGTGGCGTCACACTCACCGGCGTGCTATCAAGTGTCGGAAGAGCACTAATCATGGCCGCCTCGAAGCGATTCGACGCATTCGCCAGAAGGCTAGCGTCCGAGTAACGGGTCACCTTCGGCTCTCTACCAATCATGCTAGCTAATGCTCTCCTCTGATTGATCATGTTGCCCTTAGCCAACATGCTGCTCTCAGCAGAGCGAATAACTAAAAAGCCTTTGAAGCCAGTGCGCCCGAAAACCCAAGGTGCCCTCTGACTGAGGGTACAGACGTGATCGAGGGTCAGCTTTGCGCAGTTTTTGTCCTAGTATGGGACTTCCCACTCGGGGGAGCGCCAAAGCCGGGAGTGCCAATCTTGGCTTGGTCACATACCGAAACGGTAGCAGGGGCCGCTACCGTCCTCGTTGCTCCCGCGGATGGGGACGAGCCCCGAGTCTTTTTGGCCTTCTTCCTGTTCTTTTTTTTCTTAGGAGAGGAGGGTGGGGAATGAACCCTCTTCTCTCCTCCGCCGCTAGGTGCCCTTAGGCCGGATGGACTGGCCTCAGCAAGATCCTTCTCCGATATGGAGATGGTCTCTTCTGTCATAGAGCCACCTTCCTTGTGAGGTATCGTGGACCCGAGCCATCTGAAGAGGAGCTTGCACAGGGGCGGACCCCATAAAATATCCTACCATCTGGGGCTGGGTCACCTCAGAGACCATGTTCATTTCAAGGGAGACCTCCTTGTGGCCATCCGCCCCCAAGATATCACGGATCGCATTTGAGGTACCTTTGGTCGTGTCACCTTGGGCCGGCGAGCCGTCATCCGTCGGGGAAGAGATGGGTCTACATATAGTGACCCCCTGTAAGCTCGATATTCGCGGTCGCAGGACTTTGGAGGGCACGGGCAAAGGAGAGGAGCAAACTTCCTCTCCAGGTGAAGACGTTTGGAGGGTCCCCTGAAGCAACACATGGGTGGGGGAGCTCTATTTTATCGGTGGAGCTTCCCGAGGGCTGCTCCGACGATGTTACAGAGAAAGGTAAAGTGAGAGTAATTTTTTTTAACTCACTTTTGGCATGGTGACCCTATTTAAGCCACGGGATGCATACGCTAAGTCCCTTCCTCCCCGTAGCCTGCTCTGCGATGGATGAGTACGGGGCCGGCAGAACCAGTTGCCCGCATTTGAGGCCCCTTCCCCCGCCTACTGACCTGGCAGCCCATCGGCATGGCGGCCCCACCTTAAGCACAGCATAAAATCATAGACATTGATATGGGATGTGAGGAATAGACCTCTACCAGGTCTATTCGGGCTTAGTTTACTTCATAGTATTTTTTTATGTTTTAAATAATAGATGAGTTATATAGAAGTAAGTTCTTGGTTTAAAAAATTATTAATAGATGGAACGCTGAAGGGTAAAGGATGCTGAAATGGCTATGTAGTGGTGATTGAAGTGAATGGATGAGTGATTGATGGTGTAATGGGTTGCAGTGATTGGTACTTATAAAATGAGCAAAAATGAAATGGATGGTGTGACGGATTTACGAGGATGATCCAAATGAGTTTAAAAGAAATTTATTTCTTATATCTGTTTAAAAATATTGGTTTCTTTTAAGTATTTGATTAGGTTATTTATTATAAGCGAGTTATCCGATAGAATATTTCTTAGAGTTTGTCTTGATTCTAGGAGGCGGTTCCGCTGGCTACTGTAGAGTGGGCAGTCTATTAATATGTGTCTGATTGTTATTTTCTCATTGCAGTTGTTACATTATGGAGGGGGGGTCTTTGAGAAACAGTAGTTATGGGTGATCCAAGTGTAGCCTAGCCGTAGCCATCCAATCACTACCTGCTCTCTTCTGTTTTCCTTTCCGATGTTGGCCAGTTGTTTGTTTCTCTTTTAGTGTTCCTGGGGTCTGGGTGGCCATTTGTAAGCCAGTCTGGATTCCATTTGGAGAATATTAATTCCTTAGCAAGATTTATGTAGTCTGTGTGGTCTGCCTGTTTACTGGTTCCTCGGTGTTTTTTTTGTCGCTTCTTTAGCTTTTTTGTCAGCCAATATGTTTTCCGTGACGCTTATCTGCCCCCGGCACCAGTATAGATTTATTTTATGGGGAAGGTGGCTTATTTCGTGTATGATAGCAGATGGGAGAAGATGGTACTTTGTTAGATTCTTTATGAGTGCTAAGGCGCTTGCGGAATCGGTGAATATGTGATAACTGTACAGTATTTTGATTTGTGGTTTTGAGAGCAATGTAAATTGCTATGAGTTCTGCTGTTAGTACTTATGCTGCTGGTGGTAAGTGCACCATTTGATTCTCTTCTGGGAAAATGGCTGCACAGCCAACGCCCTCTGCCGACTTTGAGCCATCGGTGTAGATTGGTGTGTCCGTTTGGTGTCCGCTTCTGCATTGATTGAAGAGCTGAGCTACTGTTGAAGGTGGGAGGGAAGATTTGGAGTAATTTTATATTGGCTCACACACCTTCGATTTTCTCGTCTTCCATCGGGGATGACTTTTAACAGGGGAAATTGTAATTCTTCTAATGTGTTATATATGCGCATTGCGTATGGATAGTATGTGCGTGGTCTGAATCTTTCCAGTAGAGCTGTGTTTTGGATGATTCGTAAAAGTTTGGAGTTCTCAGGGTTTAATCGGATAAAGAATTTTATACCATACTCGTCTCTTCGATGTTTTAGGGGTAGTAGGGCTGTTTCTATACATAGGAGCAGGACAGGAGGGCTTTTGAAGGCTCGCGTTGGTATTCCAATCGCTTGATGGTGGATAGGGTCAAATTTGCTTACCAGACACTTAGTAGCTGCAGCAAAGAGATGGCTGTAATAATCCAGTTTCGGGAGCAGCAACGTTCGATGAATATGTAAGAGTGTTTTTCGTTTGCTCTCCAGTGTAAGTAGGTCCTATGTGATGTCGCCATATCATTCTTTGATCAAATATAAGAAGTCTCAGAAATTTGGCGTGGTCGGATGATTTGATTGGAGTTTCTGCCATAAATAGTGGGATTATAGGCACTTGGCTTCTTATAGTTAATGTTACTGTGGTGGTATACATTGTGGTCGTGATGTACTTCTTTGATGAAGTAGGCTTTAATCTAAGAGTGCTAATTTTGTTGTTTATAATGAAAAGTCGCTTCAACACGTAAGGATAAGAAGGAAAAACACAGGAATTATTCCCAAATAAACCTATATTTTAAATTTAACACTTAACTATGAAAAACAAACAGTAATCACATTTATATCCTCGTCATAAGCTAAAACTCGACTATCCTGGTTGGTCGCTAGGCCTATTACAATATCTTCAAAGGCAAAACTAAACAAATAGGCTACATGTAAACACACCAATTGCCGATTAGTATTTTTATCGCGACCCTTTTTGATTAGCGTTAAGCATTAAATTAAAGTACTCTCGTCTACTAGCAAATATGGCAGGGGTTCACGCACAATGGTTTCTACTTCTCTTAAATCGAGAGACGTACTAAACTCATACTATCGCAATATGAATATAAATGTTCTTTCTAACTTACATGACAGGAGGGATCAGGAATTGCCGGATGTCGCTGGAGGGCTTATCTCGCGCTTTGGAGGGTTGCCGTGGCCGCTGATTGAATTTCGTAGAGGTGGGATGGCCGATTAGAGGTAGTGTGAAGTCAACTTCTTATTGCAACTTTGCCTCTGGTTAAGTTGAAGACGGAGAGAGTTACGGTGCTCTTCGCTCCTAGAGTCCTCTTCTGAATGATCTTGACGCCTCTTGGTGTCTGATTCTTCAACGTAGGGTGTCCACCTAGATTTTGGGGTATTCGGTGAGATGTTTACCGGAATTAAAGATCGGAACCTCGTAGGGGCTGGGTTCTTCTTCTCTGTCTTTCGGAGCTTGAGATGTAAGAGTTACTCGAGTGTGAGCGAGTTTACTTTTCCCCAGTCATACTTCTTCTAAGTCTGTAAAGGATTCTTCGGTATGGCACTGATACAAAACTTGACGATATATGTTAATTCGGCCCGGGGAGGGGGGATCGATTTTCTCAATGTGATCCTACATCTGATCGGTACATCCCGGTTAAATAGTTTGTGGAGCTTCTTTCAGCAACGGCCCATAAGCATTTTTCACTCCGCAACGTTCGACTCAAACCATCGGTCGCCTTGGTGGAATAAAGAGTATAGCACCGCTAAGCGCGAACGAAACTGGATCAACCTACTCAGTGCTACCCAGGGCGTTGCACAGTTAATTTCTAACACGAATTCAACCGACATAAGGTACTAATAGAATCGCAACCATTAATATTTGAAACGTCCTGAAAACTGTGCTATAACTAAAGCTCCTAAGATGAAAGAACTTCAAGAGTCACTCTCATCGTGTAAGAGACTTAATATCATACATACTCATCTAACACGCCCATGTAGATGCTCTTCAGTGCCTTTTAACAATTCTTAATGATATTTTTCTCTCGGGAACCTTCCTCAAGAATGGCGTCACAGAACTATCCTCCCTTTCCTGAACCCCTTTAGGAGCACGGCGATTTGCTCTCCTGACCGACCCCGTAGTGAGAACAGCGATTTGCTTTCCCAAGCGGTAAATTTCCGATGCTGGCCGGCCATTTTTAAAACGATGGTTGGGTCAGGGGTCGACTGGCTTACCCTCCCGGTTGGGCCGGCGCTCCGAGTAGGTGTCTCGACGGTAAATAGTGTCAGTGACTGCGCTGTGTGAGTTTGCACACCCTTTTATACTATACTTTATATGGCTACGAGAAGAAGTCGCAGACTTGTGGTTCTTGTACTACGCATGTCAACAAGTCCTCTTTTCCGCGCTTGTTATATCCCTTCGTAGAAGAGATTGATCCTGATTTGGATTATCCTCGTTTTCTGGTGCTAAATTCCAGTTCCCGGTCTCCGCTTTCTAAATTGGACGCGTTTGATTTGAATAAGGAGTTTGAGTCCCGCTGTGCTGCGCCCCACCGTATGTGGGCCCGTGGTAGTGGTGATTTAGTGGTTGAGGTATCTTCACGAGAACAGTGTGGTGCCGTGCGGGATTTGTCCTCCCTTTCGGAGGTCCCGGTTTCTGTTGTGTCCCACCCTCGCTTTAATTTTGTTAAGGGAGTGATTCGCTCCAACGAATTATTGCCATACGATGTTTCGAGACTAAAGGATAAACTTTCGTCCAAAAGGGTTACGGACGTTTTTAGGGTTTCTAATTATGTTGGTCCCGCTAAGGTTCCTACGAGTACGCCATCGTTACCTTTGAGCGTCAGGATCTGCCCCAGTTTGTCCGTGTTGGTTATCTTCGTGTTCCTGTGTACCGTTATGTCGAGCTTTCCAGACGTTATTTTAATTGCCACCAGTTTGGCCATATGAGCAGCAATTGTAGGCAGGCTCGTCGCTGTGTGGCCTGTGCGTTGGCGTATAATGGTTCCTCTTGTGGGAATCATAAATGTTGCGCCAATTGTGGAGGTTCCCATAGCGTGGCTTCGCGTTCTTGGCTATTGGGAACTCCCTCAGGCTGGACTTCCGTGAGGCCCGTCGTAGCGTGTGGGGGCAGCTCGCCCCTCCGGCCGTCTCTTCTCTGACGTTCTCCGGGAGGCGGGGTCCCGCCGTCCTCCTCCCGGGCGTCCAACTCTTTCTTAGTCTTCTCTCGGTCCCTCTGTTGCTCCTTCTCCCCTAAGTTTGGTCCCTTCTCGCGGTTCCTCCGTTGCGCCCTTTCCTTTGCCATTGGTCTTTTCTCATGTCCCTCCCTCTGTCGCGGACCGTGAGACCGACCGAGTTGTGACGCTAGAGGATATCCGGCAGTTCCTCCAAGCGTCTTTTCCCGCTGTTCCTTTCGTTCCTTTGCCTCAGCGAAAACGGAAGGGTTCCTCCTTACCCCATTCAGAGTCCAAGCGCACTGCTGATGAGGCTGGTTTGGCCCCCGAGTCGGTTGTTGAGGCGTCCTCCCTTCTGATATCTTCTCCTCCCCGGTATTCGCTGGCCTCCACCGTTAGCATACCCGATGTCATTGTCCGGGCGGATGTTCGCCCGGTTCCGTCTTCCTTGCCTCCTACCACGGTCCCTTCTTCCTTGCCCCTTAACTCTGTGCAGTTTTCTATATCTCCTACCCCAGTTTCGTCTACCCTGCCTCCTACCCCTGTTCCTTTATCTCCTCCTGACTCTGTTCCCACCTCACCCTCTGACCCTGTTCCCTTCTCATTCCCTTTTCATGTTTTGCCTTCTGGTCCATCTTCTTCGCATCTTAGTTCTCGTCCATCTCTGCTTGATCTCCCTTTCCCTCCGGCCCATGAGCCGTTTACGTTGCGGGTTCGGTCTGGCCCTCAGCTGTTGCCTTCCACCGTTCATGGTGCGAAGCTCGTGCCGGGGGCGTCCCCGGCTCATCGCGATTTGTCCCTTGTTCCCTCTGTGTCTTCTAGTCGTCGGAAAGTTTCAACGGTTTCCGTCACTAGAATCCGAAGTTGGTGTCGAGACGACAGTAATGTCTTTCATCCTACAGTGGAAGTGTCAACGGGTTCTTCCCAAGTGGGAGGAACTTCAGCTCTTGCTTTCTAGCGTTCGACCCTTGGTGGTCCGTTTGCAAGAAAATGAGCTTGGGACTCGCCCCTCCCTGACACTTCCGCACTTCCGGGTGTTTAATTCCATTCCCCCACCAGTGGGCGTGTCCCATGGTGTTGCTTTTCTTTTAGTTTCCTCCTCGTTATTCTCTGCGCGACTTCCTCCCCGTACTACCTTGCAGGCTGTTGCTGCGAGGGTTTTTAATTCCAAGCTTTTAACTGGTTTTTCTGTGTACATCCCCCGGATTTTAATTTGATTCGGTCTGACCTTTTAGAGCTTACAAGTCGGTTACCTACCCCGTTTTTATTACTAGGGGATTTTAATGCTCGCCAATCATCTTGGGGGTGATACTGCCCGTAATCTCCGGGGAGGAGTGGTTGAGTCCCTTTTATTATCCGATTCCCTTTGTCTTTTAAATTCCGGCGATTTTACTTCTTACCCTGTTCAAACGGATTCGTTTAGTGCTGTAGACTTGTTTTTGTTCGCCCGACTGTTTCCTCGATCTCCGGTGGTCGATTTGGAACGATCTTTCCGGGAGTGATCACTCCCCGATCGTCCTGTCGGCCACCCTTCCTGGCCCGTGCCTTTCCCTCTCTCCTCGTTGGGATCTGCAGCGAGCAGATATGGAGATATAGTGTTTTACGTCAGTTATAAGATTGCGGAATGATGGGCTTTTTAACGGTTTTTATTCAAGAACTTTTAGCGTCCCGTAATTTTAAGGTCTGTATTGGGGATGCTTTCTCGGGCTTGCGGATTCAAGAGGAGGGTGTTGCCAAAGTGTATGTTTTAAGTATGACATGTTTCGCCGTTGTCATTAATAGTCTGGTGTTGATACTTCCGGAGGGGATTTTGGCTTCCCTCTTCGTGGATGACATGGCGTTGTTTTGTTCATCTCCCCGCTTGCCTTCTGCTGCCCGTCGATTACAGCTGGTAATTGATGCCGTCTCGGGTCGTGCTGTCTCAACGGGTTTACGTTTTTCGGTCCCTAAAACCAGGTGTCGTAGAATTGATCATAGTCCGGTCCAATAATTATTCTAATCCATTATCTAGACACACCGCTTTTGTTTAAGTCGATGGTATTGAGACCCTATGACTCAATCTACGATCATTATATATATATATATATATATATATATATATATATATATATATATATATATATATATAGGCTTTAATTCCTACTGAACGTGTGAAGGCTGGTTAAAGGCGAGTTCTGCCGCGGCCAGGATTCTCACCATAAAAGTCCCACTTGTTACTGGGGGGAGGTTTGTGATTGTTAAATTCTAAGAGTGCATAATACAGGTTGAATAAATTAGCCGAAGGGATTCTACATTAAAGTCTTGCCAAGGGTACGTCAAAAAGGAAGAGCCACAAATAAACACACGTGCAAAAATAAACTTTACTTTACACCAAAATAATTAGCAGCAATAGTTAAAGGGGCATTTAGGTAAATAAGGATTAAATATTAAACACGGATTATTCCGGGTTGATAGCAATTATAAATAATAATATCAGAGAATGACTCACTTGAATCGCGTTAAAAAAGAAGGGGAGGATAACACTGACGTTAAGCGTCTAGATTTATAATGACTTAATGGGAGTATCAATCACTGTTAATTAAATAAGTAATTTAAGAATAGAGCGACACTGGGTTTACAGATTACCATTAATTTTGATGGATTGGAGAGACGACTACTGAGGTCCAGACGGGGTGGTTACGGTTGCGTTAACACAAGTTTTCGGGGAGAGGGGGGGGATAAGATGACGGGTTCGGGGCTGCTGACTGCAGTTCCAGTTAGTTCACTCCTAACTGGATGTGACACTAACAAATAGTTACTTCCAGTAACTATTTGGTTGTTCTTTTTTCTTTCTCGAGTTACGTTGTGCAAAAGAGGGTATTCTTCTAGTCACAGACTCTGCGGGGCGAGATTTGCCTCAGGAACTATTTGAGACAGCAACTAAGTTAACTCAGCGGGTCTCGTTGGCAGTCGATACGTTACGGCAGCGACTCTCGTTCAACCTAAGGGTTACGCGAGTAGGTATGGAACACTTCCGGCGAGGGATGAACGGCGTTGTCATTTATACCGCGGACTGTGTGAAATCGAGAGAGAGATTTCCTATACGACAATTCGCTTATCGCGGCGCCTTCCATAGTATCATAATTAAGGCAAATAGAATTTAGTCCTCTCTGTGAGATAGGCCTTCTTTCGTCAGACTTCCTGTCGCCTGTTGGGGAAGTTTGGCACGGATAACGACTTAGGTAAAGGGAAAGGCGGAGGAGGGTGGTAGAATGTCGGGGGAGGGGGGGGGGCGAAGGTCAACTCAAACGGCAAATATCTTTCGTTCCCACGAACACCTGGCGACATGCGAGTATGTATGTTCCATATCCTCAAACAACCCATGCATTTTTATCGGTTCGTGGTGTCCTTGGTCCCCACCCCCTCTTCTTGGATGGCACGGCGATTGAATATGTCCCCGTTTTTAAGTTCTTGGGTTTAATGCTTGATATCAAGCTCATTTGGGTATCCCATTTGCGTCGCTTGAGGGCGTCCTGTCCGAAGGCTATGGGTTTGCTCAGGGTTTTATTCCACACCACTTGGGGTGGTGATAGGCGCAACTTGTGGACGCTATATTCAGCACTGGTCCAATCCCGGCTGGACTACGGTTGGCAGGTATATTCTTCAGCGTCTCCTTCAGCCTTGAAAATACTTTACTCTGTTCGTTCGCTCGGGGCCCGTCTTAGTAGGGGAGCCTTTCACACCTTTCCTATCCCTAGCCTCTTTGTTGAGGGTAGCGTGCTTCCCTTGCGATACCACTGGCTGGAGGTGTGCCTAAGATTCTTGTTTCGTGTTCAGCAATACCCTTCATCCCCAGTCCATGAGTACCTTTTTTCCCCGTCCTCTTCGGCATCTTTTGATCGGCGGCCATCTCTATCCCGGCCCTCAGGACTCCGGGTTGGGGACCATCTCGCCTTCCTGGGTGTTTTCAGGGTGTTGGCCGTCCCATTCGTGCTGACTCCGTGTTGGAGCGTTCGCCCTCCTGAGGTCTGTAAAGCTTTTTGGCATTTCGAGAAAGAGTCTACTGACTATCGTCTATTAATGTGCCTGTTTCTTGAACATGCGTGTTCTCATGCTCACCAGCGTCCCATCTATACTGACGGCTCGAAGTGTGACCTCGGTGCTCGGGCAGCCGCGGTGTGCTCTACGGTGTCCTCTTCGGTCCGCCCTCCCTGCTGTAGCATCCGTTTTTACCGCAGATTTGACGGCCATTCTTTTGGCTTTTAATTTGATTTTAACCCTCAATTCTTCAGATGTTATTGTTTTTAGCGATTGCCGGCCTGCTTTGGAGGCGGTTTGTTATTTTACGTCCACACACTCTTTGGTTTTACGGATTCGCTACTGGCTGGTTATAAATGCCTCCCGTTTCAGGGTGGCGTTCTTTTAGGTTCCCATTGATGTTGGGGTCCCGGGCAACCAGGCGGCTGATCGACTGGCCCGCTCGGCCGCCTTCTGCCCTTTAGGGATTTCTACCACGTAAGCAGGGCGTATGTCCCTTATTAAACGCTCTGTACGTTCCTGGTCCTCCAGCTTTCAGAGACTCCGGTCTTGGAGGGTTGCTCTTTGTCGGTTGCGAATTGGTTAAACGCGACTCACCCATGGCTATTTAGTTTCGGGTGGAGGCTGAGTTTTCCCTTCTTGTCCCTTTTGCGGTGGCGAGCTCTCTGTGGCTCACATTTTAGTAGTTTGTCCCGGCCTTGCTTCTCTTCGAAATTCTTGCTTCCCTACGGTTTCTAGCGTCGCCTTCCCTGCTCTACTTCGCTTTATATTAACAGAGGGCTTGCTTAAGTCGTCCTCCCTCCTTATATTTCTATCACGAAGTGGAATTTCATCCCATTTATATATTCTTTCCATTTTTTGTGTTTAGGTTTATTGTTTTATCTTTTATCGTTTGCCCTTTCCTGTGGCTGCTGCATGTCATTTGTTTATTGCCCCAGCCACCCTTGTTTTTAGAATGTGTGCTGTATGCCCGTAATTTAAGTGTGCGTCTCTGTGTGTTGTAGTTTTCTTCTAATCCTTTGCTTTTCCCCATTTTTATTGACTGTCTCCCGCGCCTCTTCTGACTTTTTGGGGGCGACCCCAGTTTAACAGAGCTGCCATTAAGGATCCATTATGATTGAACAGCTGCCACCTTGTTTTCCATAAACCAAAATAAACTCTCCTGGCCACCGTACTGACGGGACTCATCGCTCCGCCCGGACCCAACTTAGCCTCTTCTCCTTCTTTCAGACAGCCTGTGTTTCTCCCCTATTTCCTCATTTCCCCTACAGCCTCTCCCACAACTTTCTCTGGTCGGCCTCTATTTTTACAAGGTAGATGCTGAACTTCGCCTCAGCCAATCATCCCGGAATGGAGCTGAGAGAGGAGGGGACAATGTTCCCTAACCGCTGAGCTCCGGTTTAGGATAGTGGGTATTTTAAAAACCTGCTTCATCCCCAGCCAAACCTCCTCATATCCGCTTTCCTTCTCACTTCACTATCTATCTTTTTACGCCGTGCCCAAGGTGGAGCTGCCATGCCGAAGGCCTGCCAAGGCACCAGGCGGGAGGAGTGGCCTAAACTGGCGGCACCTGGGTCTTCCAGCCCCGAACGAACCCCTCGTAGAGCGGGTTACTCCAAGGGGTGATTAGCGTTTGCTTACCGGAGAAAGAATAGGGTCCCCATGCCCGATGATGAAAATCCCCAAAATAAAACTCTTCTCCTTTCCCTTTTACAATCAACAGAGCCACCTACAAGCAGCTCGACTGAAAAAAACGAGGGACCCCCACCACCCTGTGCTCCTGAAGGGGACTCTCCAAAACTCTTTACATGGAGAGGAGGCTTACTCCTCCCCTTTGCTTACGGGTGTAGGTGACTCTCCTTCACCCCATTGTCTGGAGGTGCCCTCGGGGGGCCTATCTGTTTCCAGCGGAAGTCCCCACTTACTTTCTAAAGACTGCCAAAGAAGCCAGCAAGCAGCCCATATCCGACCGCTCCCAGTTGAAGCGGATCGGTAGGGCAAACGCCCTTAGGCGGGAGAGGGACGACGGGGCCCATCTGCCCCTTCCCTCGAAGACCTGCTGTCTCGGATATTGACGTTAGCGGAGGTAAAGGCACGTGCCCCCCCAATAACATGAATAGCGATACCGCTGCCAATGGGACCTGTGATGTCCTGGAGGGGATGGCCAAATGAAGCCGCTATCTCCACCGAGATAGACATGGTCGTTGAAGCAACCTATCCCCAGAGAGTAAAATGTTCCATGGGGCGAATCGAGTTCGAAGCCGAACACTAAACCCGAATCTGCTCCTGTGCAATGTTCTCCTCAGACAGCTCTTCAGGGCAGTAACAGAGGGGAGGGATCTCTTCCTCCGGCTGGTGCCCCTGCGACCGCCAGGACCTTCTCGATCTCGGTGAAGGAGCTTGCTGAAGCCGGGCTATCTGTCCTGGCGGGTTATTTCCCCGCGGTCCTCTCCAAAAAAGAAAAAGACTCGGGGCTCATCTCCATCCACGAAGGCAGCGGGGACGGATGGGTATGATGCCACTTCGGTAAGCGAATAAGCCAAGATCGGAACGTCTGGCACCTATGCCCCTCCCCCAGGGTGCGGAGTACCTGACGAAAACCAAGATGCTAGTGCGCAGAGCGGGACCTCGATTACATCGTGGCACCTCATTTAGAGACTACCCGGCGTTTTAGAGCAGGCTGGCTTCAAACGCTTACTGGTTATTCGTTCTACTGATGGCAGCATGTTGGCTAAAAGCAACACAATGCATTAGAGGAGAGCTTTAGCTAGTGTGATTGATATAGAGCCGAATGTGACTCGTTTCTCAGACGGTAGCCTTTTGGCGAATGCGTCATATCCCTACGAGACGGCCATGATTAGTGCCCTTCGGACACTTGATGGCACGCCTGTGAGTGTGACCCCGCACTCTGCCATGAACTTAGTGGAAGGAATAGTTTATGCCAGAGAACTCGCAGACTAATCCATAGATGACATCACCTTAGAGCTGGCCGATGATGGGGTGGTCAAGTTTGAACGTGTGATGAGAAAACAGGTAGGGGCCTCCAGAACCACCCCTGAACTCTTCGTCACGTTCGACTTTCACAAGCTCCCTGAGTCGGTGCGTGCCGATTGGCATCGCTACCCCGTCAAGGGATTCGTGCCACTACCGCGGAGGTGCTATTACTGTCACCGATTCTGCAAAGCTAATCGCTCCTCTCGACGTGAAAAGTTGGGGTTACCCGAAAACTGTAAGTTGCTCTAAGGCCGCACAGGATTAGTCCAAATCGTGTGTTGCCAAGTGTGTCAATTGCGGGGAGCCGCACCCCGCTTCTTTGAAGAAATGTGGTGCGTGAGAAGAAAATCCTGGCCGTTCAGCCTCACGATCGTCCTTCATTTCGCGAGGCTAAGGACTCAGTCCTGGTGCACCCGGCGCTGCCCGTGACGTCTTATGCTTCAACTTGAGAAAGTAACCATCTGCTCCTGTCCAGGCCAGGCCTACGTGCATGGTCGTTTCAGAGTCCATTCGGAATCGTTCTGCGGGTTCTACCCACCCCAGGCTCTCCCTTGGTAAAGCTTGAAGCACAAAGGGTTCACACTCAGTCCCTGCTAAAGCCAGGGCTCCCCTCCTTTCCCTCAGCGTGACAGTTTCGCGTAAGTCCAAACAGCCGCGCGCACCCACTGAGTCGTTACTCACAGGAGGCAACACGCCTGAAGAAAGTCGTGAAGCCATCTTCCGGAGTTCCTAAAGCTGCCCCCAGAACAAAGGTCATCCCTTCTATGACCTTCGGCTCCTTCGCACACAGCCAGTGGTAAGCTGGGTAGTTCAGAAATGGTGGATCGTCTAAAAACGGGCCATTGCCTCCGAACCCGCCCCGGGAGCCTAAGGTTTCGAACATAAAAACCACTCCCGTGGTGGTCGGCCGAGTGTGAGACGGCCCTCAAATAGAAGCGTTATTCCTACATGCGCTATAAGCACCGCCGGAACGATTTCACTGACGGTGAATTTCGTAGAGTATGGGCTAGGTTCCGGTATATTTCGAAGCACGCCCGCCGCTTTACTTGGCGGGCATACGTGTCTTCACTTAATGGAAAGACCCATCTGGCAGAGGTGGGGAGACGAGTCAAAAAGATTCAGGGCAAGTTCTCGCAGGACCCCCTCCCGTTCTCCAGGAGAATGGGACCGCAATCTCGGACGCCGCGACCGTAGCAGAATCCTTCACGACCGTT
The DNA here is from genome assembly GCA_963969495.1 of Ceratothoa steindachneri. Lineage (NCBI taxonomy): Eukaryota > Metazoa > Arthropoda > Malacostraca > Isopoda > Cymothoidae > Ceratothoa > Ceratothoa steindachneri. The sequence continues at coordinate 78,187,982 of OZ018330.1, read as the reverse complement.
TTCTCCGCATTCTCTAGCCGGGATGCTGCTCCGGCAGCATTCAATGCACGTCGTGATGTCGCGGAAGGCCACCGGCTGGACTTTACCTCCAGAGGCGGAGAACCCTTCAACAACAGGTTTACTTTGAGTGAGTTGCGCTCCGCTCTTGTTTCGTGCGCGGACACTGCCCATGGTCCGGACAATGTCCTGTACGCCATGCTTCGACACTCGAGTGAGAGAGGCATGGCCTTTCTGTTAGATTTGTTCAACAGGATCTGGGTGGAGAGTCTCCTCTTAGATTCTTGGCGAATCGTTACTGTGCTCGTCTTTCGCAAACCAGGGAGAGATCACTCTACTCCGGGCGGTTTCCGCCCAATCTCTCTAACCTCTTGCGTGTGCAAGTTGATGGAGAAATCGGTAAATTTGAGATTAGCCTTTTTCCTGGACAGCGGAGGCCACCTGTCTTCTGCACAGTGCGGCTTCCGCAAGTTCCACTCCACGTCGGATATTCTGCTCCGACTGGAAACTGCCATCTGCGAAGTTTTCCTTTGTAGACAGCACTAAGCCAAGGTTTTTTTCGATCTGGAGAAGGCCTATAATTCTGCATGGCGATACGGTATCATGGAGACTCTCCACACAATGGGGAGAGGGAAAGCCTCCCAATCTTTATATCTAAATTTTTGCGGGATTGTCGATTCCGCGTACGGGTGGGGGGAGCCCTCTCTGGACTAGTTGAGCAGGAAGGGAGTGTCACGCAGGGATGTGTCCTCAGTGTCACACTCTTTGCCTTGAGCATCAACGGCTTCACCTTGGTGCTGCCGGAAGACGTTCTCGCTACGCTCTACGTGGATGACCTTTCAATTTCTTTTGGCGTGGCCCAGATGCCAACTCTGGATCGTCAACTCCAACAGGCATTGAACCGCCTCTCTCGCAATAACAAAGCGCACAGGTTTCGGTTTTCTTTGTCCAAGACTAAGGTGCAGCATTTCTGCCGCCATCCACCGCTCCACACCGAGGCAGATTTGTTGCTTAATGGGGAGCGCCTGGAAGTGGTTGAATGGCAAAGTTTCTTTGGTCTTGTATTTGACCGACGCTTCACCTGGAGGCTCATATTCGCAGCCTTTGGGTCTCTTGTACCCGCACCATGGATATTCTCCGTTCCGTGACGTTGAGCGCTTTGGGCGCTGGTAGGGCTACTGCCATAATTTTTTATCGATCCTTTGTTCGTTCGAAGCTCGACTACGGATGCGAGTTTTATGCATCCACAGCCGAGCGTTTATTGCGGAATGTGGATTCGATCCACCACACCGGCCTTCGCCTTGCGACCGGTGCCTTCCCCACTTCTCCTATTGAGAGTCTATTAGTCGATGCTAGGGATATGCCAATCGCTTTAAGGCACGTGCAGTGCATTATTGGCCTGTACGCTAGCCTAGCACCTCCCTCATTCGCCAACAGCTCTCACAGTATCCGCAGCTGATTTCCACGTTGCCTATGCCGCCGAGAGACGCCAGTCATACCCTAAGTCCTTTAGGTTTAGGGCCAGGAAATTCCTTCGAGAGCTAGGTATAGCTCTCGGGCCGGTGGGGCCCCTGGCTCTGCCCAGGACGCCACCCTGAAGGGTACGGCATTTAGCTATTTGTCACTAAGCCACTGCTCCCAAAGCTTGTACAGCGCCGGGAGTATTGCTTTCGACCTTTTTGGAGCACACCTGGTGTCACGCTGAAACTGTGCCAGTGTATACGGATGGCTCCAAGTCCGAAGAGGGGGTCGGCTTCCACGCCGTATCCCCTCTGTTTGAAGTCAGCGGGGCTCTGCCAGGCGCTGCCTCTGTCTTCACGGCCGAGCTGGTGGCAATACACCACTCGGTACGGGAGATTACGCGACGTGCCCGGTTCGGAGACCGGATTGTGATCTATAGCGACTCACAAAGAGCCCTGAGTGCTCTTGGGGCATTGGAATCTCCGCATCCTCTGGTTCACGATATCCTTGATGCCACGGTTTTGGCGAGCCGGGCGGATGTCGAGATTATCTTCTGCTGGGTTCCTGGACATGTAGGAATTGCGGGGAATGAATGCGCCGATGAGGGCGCTAAAGAGTCCGTGAGGACTCTGCGAGTGGACGAGCGTTTCGCTCTTCCTCACACCGACTACGTGGCAGGAATACTGGCAGCAATCCAGACTACTAGGCAAAGAAGATGGGTGACGGTTAAAGGGAATCTAAGGTTGCGTGCCATTGCGTCGCGACTGTTTCCATGGACCTATCCCCCAATGCCGTGACGGCTTCAGGGCGCTTTCTGTCTTTCCCGAATCGGGCACACTCGTGTGACGTATCGCTATTTGATGAAGCGCTCGCCAGCGCCCTATTGTGACGACTGCGTCGTCCCCCAGACTGTTCGGCACATTCTTATCAAATGTCCCAGTGTTGGTGATCTTCGCGCACGATACCTGTCCTGGTACCTGGATGGGCGGGGTCGCTACCGCCTGTCCCTTGTACTCGGGACGGTTTCCCTAAACTGCAGACTTTTAGACTTTTTGGAGGATGCCGGCCTTCTCCCTATTATTTGAAATAATAATATTTCTACAATTCGTTTGTTTTTCTTTTTCCTTTTGTAGTTTTTTCTTTTGCATATTTTTTTCCTTTTTTTTTTGTTTATTCTGGCTTTTAATGTAGCCTAGATTTAGGCTGGCTTGAATGCGGCGACTTATGCCCTAGAAGGCAGTCGCCAGATGGAGGGAGGAAAACACTCGCATAGCGAGCCCAACCTCCCGCAATAAGTTTTCGAACGCGATTGCGCCTTCAGCGCCTAGAGTTCTTTCTGTCTCCGGGCTGCGTACGGTTATTCGCGTAAAGGTCTTCTCTTCGAAAAGGGCCCCCGCGTCTCCTCCGAGCTAGGCCTGGAGGGCATATTCCTTCAATGGAATTGCCGTGGTCTCCGGGCCAACTGGGAGGAGCTGCGGAGGCTCGTCTCGTCCCGTTCCCCGTTAGCTATTTTTTTGCAGGAGACCATGCTAGGCGCGTGCCCCCTTCCCGCCCTCCTGAGGTATAAGGTTCTTGCGACCCCACCACCGCGATATGGCCGGGCTGGGGGATGCGTGGTTTACACCCGGCATGATGTCTCCGTTCTCCTCTTCGCTTTAGATATCTCCTTTCAGGCAGTAGATGTGCAGCTGTGCCTGAATAAGCGGTATACTGTTATTTCCGCGTACATTTCACCGTCAGCCGATTTCGACGCGGGGGACTTCCGATGCGTCGTGGCACGGTTTCCGAGGCCCTTTCACTTGGTCAGAGATCTAAACGGTAGGCAGACCTGATCGACGAGCCGGAGATAAGTGTCCTTAATGAGGATGAGTTTAGGCATCGCTCACATAAAACTGCTTCATTTTCTTGTCTCGATCTATCTTTGTACTCTCCGGATACAGAGCCTGATATTTGGTGGAGGGTGATCGATGACTTCTATGGTAGTGATCACTTTTCCATTCAAATATCATTGTCTGGGATACTGCCGCCTGAGAGCCCGCCTCGGTGGTGCTTGGGGGGGAGGGGTTCACATTTCAGAAAATGACTGATTTCTCTGTCTCACTCAAGGAGGCTAGGTCAGTAGATGAGGCCGTTGAGTTCTTGTCCGGCAACCTTATCACAGTGGGCCTAACTACTATTCCTAGAACGTCTGGCCGTTTTTCACGCAGACCAGTCCCGTGGTCGTCAGCCTAGTCAGTCGAACCTCAAACAGAAGCGTTATGCTTACATGCGTATAAGCGCCACCCAAACGAGTACACTGCAGGTGAATTTGGTCGGGCTAGGGCTAGAGCTAGGTTCCGGTATATTTCGAAGCACGCCCGCCGCTCTTCTTGGCGGGCATAGGCGTCTTTAGTAAACGAGAAGATCCACTGGCAGAGGTGTTTAATCCAGTTGAAAGGATTTGAGGGCAAGTTCTCGCAGGACTCCCCTCCCGTTCTTCAGGAGAATGGGACTGGAATCTCAGACCCGCGTCCGTGGCGGAATCCTTCGCGACCGCTTTCTCCGCATTCTCTAGCCGGGATGCTGCTCAGTCAGTATTCAAATCGCGTCGTGATATCGCGGAAAGCAGCCGACTGGACTTTACCTCCAGAGACGGAGAACCCTCCAACGACAGGTTTACTGTGAGTGAGTTGCTTTCCGCTTTCGCCTTGTGCGCGGATACCGCCAATTGTCTGGACGATGTTCCGTACGCCATGATTCTACACCTGGGTGAGCGAGGCATGGCCTTCTGTTAGATTTGTTCTACAGGATCTGGGTAAATGGTCTCCTACCAGATTCCGTCAATTCGCTACTGTGCTCGCTTTTCGCAAACCGAGGAGAGATCACTCTATCCCGGCCGGTTTCCGCCCAATCTCTCTAAACTCTTGAGTGCTACTAGTTGATGGAGAAATTGGTAAATGTTAGATTAGCCTTTTTACTGGATAGCTGAGTTCATTTTCCTTCTGCACAATGCTGCTTCCGCAAGTTTGACTCCACGTCGGTTGCTCTGCCTCGACTGGAAAATGCTGTATGCGAGGCCTTCCTTCGTAGACAGCACTACGCCACGTTGGTTTTATAAGTGGAGAAGGCCTATTATACCGCATGGTGATACAGTATTATGGAGACTCTCTACACGATGTGAGCAAGCAGACGCTTCCTAATATTTGTGTGTGAATTTTTGCGAGATCGTCGATTCCGCGTACGGGTGAGAGGAGCCCTCTCCGGCCCATTCGATCAGGAAGAAGGTGTCAGCAGGGAAGTGTCCTCAGTGTCATACTCTTTGCCCTGAGCATCAACGGCATCACCTCGGTGCTGTCGAAAGATGTCCTCGCTACGCTCTAACCGGACGATCTTTCGATCTCTTCAGGCGCAGCCCAGATGCAAACGATGGAGCGTCGACTCCAACAAGCATTGAACCGTATCTCTCGCTATGCCAAAGCGCACAGGTTTCAGTTTTCCTCGGCCAAAGCTAAAGTGGTGCAATTCTGCCGCCATCCACGGTTTTAACCTGACCCATACTTGTTTCATAATGGGATACGCCCGAAAGGGGTTGAATCACGTCGTTTCCTTGGTTTTGTATTTGACCGATTCATCACCTGGGAGGCTCATATCCGCAGCCTTCGGGTCTCTTCAACCCGCGCCATGGATATTATTCTTTCCGTGAAGTTCAGCGCTTTATGCGCTTATAGAGGTATTGCCTTACCTTTATAGCGATACTTTGTTCGTTCGTAGCTCGACTACGGATGCGAGTTTTGTGTATCTGCAGCCGAGCGTATATTGCGGAAGGTGTACTCGACTCACCTAACCGGCCTTCGCCCCGCAACCCGTGCCTTCCGCACTTCCCCCATTGAGAGCCTACTTTTCAATGCTACTCCCTCAATCGCCAACAGCTCTTACTGCATCCGCAGCTGATTTCGACGTTGCCTATATCGCTGAGATACGCTTATCATACCCTAAGCCCTTTGGGTTTAGTGCTAGGAAACTCCTTCGAGAGCTAAGTATAGCTCTCGGGGCGGTGTTATCCCTGGTTCTGCCCAGGACGCCACCCTGGAGGGTACCACCTTTGACTCTTTGTCGCCACGTCTCTGCTTCCAAAGCTTCTATAGCGCCGGGGGTATTGCGTTTAACCTTTTTGGAGCACACTTAGTGTCACGCTGGAACCGTGCCAGTGTTTACAGATGGCTCCAAGTCTAAAGACTATGTCGGCTTCCAAGCCGTATCTCCTTTCTGTGAAGACAGCGGGGCTCTGCCAGGCGCTGCGTCTGTCTTCACGGCAGAGATGGTGGCAATACATTACTCTGTACTGGAGATTACGTGAGTGCCCGGTTAAGAGAACGGATTGTGATTTATAGCGACTCACAAACGCCCTGAGTGCTCTCGGGGCATTGGAATCTCCGTATCCTGGTTCGCGATATCCGGGACGCCACGGTTTTGGCGAGCCGGGCGAATGTCGAGATTATCTTTGGCGGGGTTCTTGGATAGTAGGAATTGCGGGGAATGAGCGCACCGATGAGGGCACTAAAGTGTCCGCGATGACTGGGCTACCAGACCAGCGATTTGCTCTTCCTCACACCGACTACATGGCAGAAATATTGGTAACACTCCGCGCTGCTTAGCAAACAAGTTGGGAGATGCTCGAGTGGAACTTAAAGTTACGTGCCATAGTGCCGCGAGTGTTCCCATGGACCCATCCCCCAATGCCGTGCTGCCTTCAGGTTGCTTTCTGTCGTCTCCGAATTGGACACGCTCGCGGATCGCACCGTCATTTGATTACTCGCTCGCTTGCGCCCTACTGTGAAGAGTGCGTTGTCCCTCAGACTGTTCGGCACATTATTGTTGAATGTCCCAGTCTGGGCAATCTTCGCGCACATTACCTCTCCCGGTACCTAGACGAGCGGGGTCGCTACCACTTATCCCTTGTACTCGGGATGGGTTCATGCACATTGACTTGTGGACTTAATACTTTTTGGAGGAGGCCGGCCTTCTTCCCTTTATTTAACTAGTTTTTGCTTTTTTTGTTCTTGTAGATTTCTTCGTAGGTTGCACGTTCCTGCGCCGGGATGAGGCGGACCTCCCACCGACGCCGGAGCTTGCTTCCTGCTTGTTGCCCTTTTCTTTTTTCCTGTAATATTTTTTTGGTTGTTTTAATCTTGCTTTGCATATTGTTGTTTTAAAATAGCCTAGTTCTAGGCTGTCATGATTATAGCGACTTATGCACTAGTAGGTAGTCACCAGATCAAGAACTGGAGCTTCTCTCTCTCTCCTGATTTGGATTTCGCCCAAATCGCTCTACACTGTATCCTCTTACTCTATTTGACCATGATATTGGCCTTACTTTCTCCAGAAGAAACTCCGTAACCGCAAGTTTCTTCGACTTAGAAAAGGCTTACGATTCTACAACAGCTATAAGACACGAGAGTTCGTGGACCCTTGGCATTGTGCATACGTAACTTCTTAAAAGAACGTTCTTTGAAGCTCGTACAATATGAGGGTGTGCCCCAAAGAAGCGAGCTTAGCACTACTCTTTTTATATTTGCGATCAATTATTTCTCAAAACATATATTACCGCCTGTGCATACTCCCTCTTTATGCTCCTCCACGGTGATGGCCACCAGCCTGCTCCAGCGAGCCGTCGACTCAATAGTGGCCTATGCCTCATCGACCGAATTCACCATCTCCCTCCCTAAAACAACAGCCGTTATTTTGACCCGACGCAAATCGATTCCTAGGATAAGCCATAATATTTCGGGATCGCCGATCAAATTTGCCACCCATAATAAATTCCTAGGTTTCATATTCCACCAGCATATGATATGGAGATATCATATCGAAGACCATATGAGAAGATGTGCCCCATACTTGCCCTTATGGCCTCTTTATCGAAGTACACTGGGAAGCTGATTGCCGCACCCTCCTCGAGACCCACATATCATTTCTATTGTCAAAGCTTGATTACGGCTGCCACCTGTATGGCTCAGCTTCCAAAAATATGCTGAATAAAATAAACTCGCTCCATTACAGAGGCCTCCGCCTTGCTACAGGAGTATTTATGTCTTGTGATCTCTCTCTATGCCTTAACAGGATCCCCCCCACCCTCTTTCATCTCGCCCTGATGAATATTCCCTCCGATTCTACATCAGATCCCTCCGTATGCCATCTAAACTCGCTCGAATTCTTTTCTCCACCACCCCTCCACCAGAGATTCGCCCTCTGTTGCTCAGGAAAGACCACCTACGCTTTCTCCTTGCACTCGCAAAGGAGTGCTAAGTTTTGCGAACATTTTCTGAGAGGCCCCAAGGATGATATACCAAACGCAGCTCAAGCGCCATGTTCCAAGAGCATGCAGACACTCATCTGTCGAAAACTGATGCCGGGTCTAGAAGTGCCCCGGTCATTTTCTCTCATACCTTACGCTTCACCCTACACCCTAAACCCTACAGCATCTGTCATCTCAGCAGAGCTCGTGATCATCAAAATAGCCATGCGCACCCGCGGTCTCCGTTCCTCAGGGTTATAACGGGTGTTCCAATAACTTGGACCGATTTTAAATGTGAGTTAAGTTTAAGCGTCTAATGATTTTTTTCTTTCTTTCAGATTTAACAACTTCAGTCTTTGGCAATTTAACCATAGAAAGGTTAACAATTGAACAACGTGTTAAAGTTATCGAAGCATATTACGAAAATGGATGTTCAAACAGAAACGCATTTCGGGCACTTCGCAATTTTTTGGTCAACATAATCGACCAACCGAGAGTGTAATTGGGAAAATTGTTCGTAAATTCAAACAAACGGGGTCAGTGGCAGATATAAAAACGCCATTGCGTGCTAATTTACGCCATTCAGCTGAAAATATTGCTGCAGTGCGCGAGAATGTGGCCGAAGATCCAGACACCTCTATTCGTCATCGCGCGCAGGAATTGAACCTCTCCACAACAAAGTTACATCAAATTTTGACAAAAGATTTGTCTCTACACGCTTACAAAATTGAATTGACACAAAAACTGAAGACTGCTGACCATTTGAAGCGCCGTACATTCGTCAATTGGGTGCACGAGCAAAGACCAGCCGATGATGATTTTTCGCAAAAAATCATCTTTAGTGATGAAGCCCATTTTCATCTTGGTGGATCTGTTAATATGCAGAATTGTCGCATTTGGGCTGATGAAAATCCCAGGAAGATTGTTGAAAAGCCACTGCATCCACAAAAGGTCACTGTTTGGTGTCCATTTTTTGCTAGCGGAATCATTGGGCCGTATTTCTTCTAAAATGATGCCGGAATTCTGTTACGGTGACAGGCGAGCGATACCGTGCCATGATAACCAACTTTTTATGGCCGGAATTGACTTTCTATGGATGTCGAAGATTTGTGGTTTCAACAGGATGGCGCCACATGCCACACAGCCAATGCAACAATGGCTTTATTGAATGAGAAGTTCCCAGGTCACATCATATCTCGAAACAGCGAGGTCAATTGGCCACCACGATCGTGTGACTTGACGCCTTTAGATTTCTTCCTTTAGGGTCATCTCAAAAGTAAGGTCTATGCTAACAAGCCAACAACAATTCAACAGCTGAAGGATGAGATAATAAGGCATATTGGTGAGATCGAGGGGCAACTATGCAGAGACGTCATCAAAAGCTTTGACCATCGAGTGGAGGTGTGCCGCCGAAGCCTTGGCGGACATTTAGGCGATATTATTTTTCACACATAATTGCCATGACTCAAATAATATGATCCAATAGTGAAATCAATAAATTTTCACCAATAACATTATTTTATTACTGCTAACTTCGATCCGTCTTAATGGAACACCATTCATATCATATTTTTGGACTCTAGGAGCGCGTTGACTTTCCTTCAGTGACTGTTCCCTCGACACCCTGTAGCCATGGATATACTGGAAACTATACACCTATCAAGAAGCTAAGAAGGCCGCCCTCCATCCTGAACCGTCCATACCAGAATCACCCATGTTTCAACGAGACTACATCCTTCTCATCCGTAAATTGTTCAGAGAAGGATGGGAGCGATATTGGAACTCTTATGGACACCCTCATCTACTCCAACTTAAGAAAAATGCCTCCCCGTGGTCATCATCCTACTCACTCACCAAACGGCATGGATATGCTGTGCCGCCTGCGAATTGGCCACTGCCGCATCACCCACGGGCATTTAATGGCTAGCGAGGAACCACCATCTTGCCAGACGTGTCACACTCGCATCTCAGTGCAACACACCTTATTTACCTGTCCACAATACTGTACCCATTGAACGAAGTACTTCGGTCTTCACCACACCTTTGCTTCTATTCTCGGAGATTCCCCCCACGTTATCCCCAATTTAGTAAGATTCCTGGAAGATGCTGGCCTTTCCTCCAAAATTTAATACCTTAGTTACTTCCTTACTGTCTTACATTTTAATCATATTTTACTCTCCTTAGTTTTTTCGGAACCTTGTAAATCCGTATTTTACTAGAAGGACTTTACCTAATCACCCGTTAGTGCCCATTTATTTTGTTTTTAATCTTTTAATTGAACTGATAATATTTATGTCCACATCATTTGACTGCCTCTTTTGGCGGCAGTTCGTATTTCTTTCTATCATGTTTTTATTACCAACTTAAGCCAGATGAGCCGAGAGGGCAATTTAAAAAAAAAATAAATCAAATTTATTAAAGTACAGCATAGCGGAGTACACTAGGGTAGAAAGCGTGGTGGTAAACGAGATTGATTTTATGTATATCTCTCTCCCACACAGGGTTCATATTTGCGCTTTTGATTACTTGTTTTGTACTAATGCTTTTGGGGAGTGAGGGCTATATAAAGCCTTTTCTGCCCCAGCTCGTGAAGCTAATAATGTCTGCTCTTATCAACCTACAAGAACTGCAAAACAAATTTTAGTTGAACACTGAGCTTTTATTAATTTGTTTTGGCATTTGCTCTATTGTGTACGTTTATATGTAAAATATGTTTTTCTATATTTTCTCAGGGCCAAAGATGTTACGCAAATCCTGTATAAATACGTTCTTCAACTATTGCGAGACTACCAGTAGCTTAGTCTGGCTGAGAACACCTGTGAAGGTTCATATCTACCACATGATTGATAATATCGATAATAAATGAGAAAAAACTAGCCTGTGTTTGATTGAAATACAAAGGTATTATTTAATTACCAATTCACATTTAAGCTTCTTGTTGAGAGTAAATTGTAAACAATCTACAAAGTAAGGCGAGTAGTTAATTGTACAAAACATAAATTATTTTTCCTGAATAATATTTTAATTCATAATATCAGTAAAATTACAATATCCTTCTTTGGGGTATGACAAAATGTAATTGCAAATAAATTTAACTTTTGATATTAAGGACATTTTGTCCAGATGTTTGAATGTTCCCATCAAATAAAAATGGGACTTCACCGTACCTCCCCCCCCCCTAAAAAAAATGCAGAATGTATTCGGCGTTCTTTTATTATCTCATTTACCATACTGGAGTTTTCATTTTTCCTACAATTTTAGGGTAGATGGTATTTGTACTAAATAGGTTTTCCTCTATCAGCTTTACTCAGGACTATCATCTAAGATAAGTGAGATTAATTACCTTTATGATGTTCTCCTGGTAGGGGGCGCGGCGAATTGCCATCCTGTCCGCCATGCTGATGGGATCCAGCGTTCCGTCCTGCCCCAGCTTAGCTTCTCTTCCTTCCTTCAGATAGCCTGTATTTTTCCCCTACTTCGTCGCTTTTCATGCAACCTCTCCCACAACTTTCTCTGATCAGCCTCTAATTTCACAGGGTAGATGCTGACCTTCTTCTCAGCCAACCTGTCCGAGATGGGTTTTTTTAAACAACCTGCTTCATCCCCACCCATACCTTCCTCACATCCCTTTTCCTTTCCTCTTCACACTCTTATCAATTTTACGCCGTGTCTAAGGTGAAGCGCCATGCCGATGGACTGCCAGGCCACCAGGCGGGAGGCGTGCTCCTGAATGGCGGCCCCTGGCTCTGCCAGGTCTGTAAGCATCTCTTGCAGTGCGGGCTACTGCAAGGGGTGATGAGCTGTTGCAGCCCGAAATAAAAGAGGGTCACCATGCCCAATGATGAGTCTAAAAAAAACCCTTTAATTAGCTCTGTACCAACGACGGAGCCGCCCTCGGGCAGCTCGACCGAAAAAATGGAGGTATTCCCCCTGTGCTTGCGCAGGGGACCCTCCATATTTCTCTAACCGGGAAGGAGGCTTACTCCTCTCCTACGACTACGGGTGTAGGGGACTCCCCCTCACCCCCTTCTCTGGAGGTGTTTTCAGGCGCCTGTCTATTTCCAGCGGCAGTCCCTCCTTTTCTTTCTAAGGAGACTGCCAAGAGAGCCATCAGGCAACCCATTGCCGAGCGCCCCTCATTGAAGCGGCTCGGAAGGGCAGGCCCCTTCGGTCGCTTCCCTGAAAAGACCTGCTGTCAAGAATACTCAACCTTGGCGGCATTAAGGCCTGTGCCTCTCCACACATGAATGGTGACGCTGCCAACGGGACCTGCGATGTCCTGGGAGGGGATGGCCAACGGGAGGCCCCTCCTGAGATGGACATGGTCCTTGAGGCAACCCAGCCTCGACGGTAGGGCTTTCCATGGGGCGGAATCCGGGCTCGGCGCTAAGCACCGAATCCAAATCCGCCCATATGCAAGGTCCTCCTCAAACGGCTAGGGTTTCCGAGGCAATACAATGAGGGGAGGGATCTCCTCCGACCGGTGCCCCTACGACTGCCAGGACCGTCTCCATTTCGGAGAAGGACCTGGCTGAGGGCAGTCCATCTTGCATGGGGGCTCCTGCTGGCGGAGGTAGGAAGCGGGTTCATTTCCCGTCCTCTTCTCCAAAAAGGAAAAAGAACAAGAAAAAGACAAAGAAGACTCGGGGCTCATCTCCATCCGCGGGGGCTGTGTGGACGGATGGGTCTGCTGCTACTTTTGCAAGCGACCAAGCCAAGATCGGCACATCCGGCCCATCGCCCCCCCCCCTCGTGTGCGGAGCCCCTGCCTATGACTAAGACCAAAAGTGCACAAAGCGTAGCCTCGATAACATCGGGGCCCCTCATTCATAGGTTACCTCGCGTTTTCGAGTCCGCTGGCTTCAAACGCTTCCTCGTTATTCGCTCCACTGATGGCACCATGTTAGCCAAGTGCAACATGATCCATCAGAGGAAAGCATTAGCTAGTGTAATTAGTAGAGAGCCAAAGGTGACCCGTTTCTCGGACGGGAGCCTTCTGGCGAATGCGGCGAATCCCGCCGAGGCGGCCAAGATAAGTGCTCTTCGGACACTTCATGGCACCCCGGTGAGTGTGACGCCGCACTCTACAATGAACTTTGTCAAAGGAGAAGTTTATGCGAGGGAACTCGTTGACTACTCCATTGAGGGCATCACCTTAGAGCTTGCCGACCATAGGGCGGTCAAGGTCGAATATGTGATGAGAAAACAGGGAGGGGCCTCGAGACCTACCCCTACACTCTTCATCACGTTCGACTGTGACAAGCTCCTTTAGTCGGTGCGTGCCGGTTGGTACCGCTACCGCGTGAAGGCATTCGTGCCACTGCCGCGGCGGTGCTATTACTGTCACCACTTCGGCCATACGAATCGTTCTTGTAGACGTGCAAATTGGGGGTCACCCGAAGTATGTGTAAATTGCTCTAAGGCCGCACAGGATAAGTCTAAATCGTGTGTGGCCAAGTGTGTCAATTGCGGAGAGTCGCACCCCGCTTCTTCGAAGCAATATGGTGCATATCTCCTTAAGGAAATTCGGGCCGTTCAGGCACAGGATCGAATCTCATTCCGCGAGGCTAAGGACTTCCTATTGGCGCGTCCGGCGTTGTCCGGGACGTCTTATGCCTCAATAGTTATAAAGGCACATTCTGCTCCTGGCCCGTCCATGCCAACGAACACGGTTGTTTCCGCGCCCATTCGAAGCAAATCTGCGGGCTCTACCCAACCCGGGCGCTCCCCTGGTAAAGCTGGCTGCAAAAAGGGTATATACCCAGCCCCGGCTAAAACAACGGCTCCCCGATCTTTTCCAAGCGTGACCGTTTCTCGTAAGGCAAAACGGCCGCGCGCCTCCACCGAGTCGTTAGACTCACAGGAGGCAAAACCTCTGAAGTTGTTCACCAAGCCATCTGCCGGGGTTCCTAAAGCTGTTCCCCGAAAGGAGGACAGAAACAAAGGTGCTTCGGGTCCTTCGCCCACGTCTAGTGGTGGGCTAAGTGTCTCGGAGACGGTGGTTCCCAGAAAAAAAGGGCCTCCGCCTCGGAAGCCGCAACGCCCGCCTAAGGTTTCGAGGCGGAGAGAGGAAAAGACTCGCATAGCTAGCCCAACCTTCCCCAATAAGTCCTCCAAGGAGATGGCGCCTTCAGCGCTTTGTCTGGCCAACAGCGCCCGGGGTTTTGCCTCCAGGAAGCGTACGGACATTGCCGTGATGGTCTTTTGTTTAAAGAGAGCCCCCGCGTCTCCTCCGAGCTAGGCCTGGAGGGCATATTCCTTCAATGGAACGGCCGTGGTCTCCGGGCCAACTGGGAGGAGCTGCGGAGGCTCGTCTCGTCCCGTTCCCCGTTAGCTATTTTTTTGCAGGAGATCATGCTAGGCGCGTGCCCCCTTCCCGCCCTCCTGAGGTATAAGGTTCTTGCGACCCCACCACTGCGATATGGCCGGGCTGGGGGATGCGCGGTTTACACCCGGCATGATGTCTCCGTTCTTCCTTTCACTTTAGATTCCTCCTTTTAGGCCGTGGCTGTGCAGCTGCACCTGGATAGGAGGTATACTATCATTTCTGCGTACATTCCACCGTTAACTGACTTCGACGCGGGGGACTTCTAACGCGTCGTGGCAACGTTGCGGAGGTCTTTTCTCTTGCTTAGAGATCTGAAAGGCAGGCATCCTCTCTGGAGAGATTACTCAATAAGTTCCAGGGGACAAGTTCTTGCCGATCTGCCGAAGAGCTTGAGATAGGTGCCCTGAATGTGGATGACTTTACGCATCACTACCAGAGAATCGCTTCATTTTCTTGCCTTGACCTATCTTTGTGCTCTGGGGATGCATAGCCTGATTTTGATTGGGGAGTGGTCGATGACCTCCATCGTAGTGATCACTTTCCCATTAAAATATCATTTTCAGGGCAACTGCCGCCTGAGAGCCGACCTCGGTGGCCTGCATTTCAGGAAATGACTGAATTCTTCATCTCTAGATGAGGCCGTTGAGTTTTTCTCTGGCAACCTCATCGATGCGGGCTGACTACTATTCCTAGAACGTCTGGCCGTTTTGCACGCCGACCACTTGCATGGTGTTCTGCAGACGGTAAAAACGGCCCTCAGACAGAAGCGTTATGCCTACATCGCTATAAGCGCCGCCTGAACGAATTCACTGTCGCTGAATTTCGTCGTGCTAGTGCTAGGTTTCGGTATATTTCGAAGCACGCCTGCCACTCATCTTGGCGGGCATACTTGCTTTACTTAACGGGAAGACTCCTGTCGCAGAGGTGTGGAAGCGATTCAAAAGGATTTGGGGCAAGTTCTCGCAGGACCTCTCTCCCGTTCTCCAGGAGAATGGGACCACAATCTCGGACCCCGCGTCCGTGGCGGAATCCTTCTCGACCGCTTTATCCGCATTCTCTAGCCGGGCTCTGCTCCGCCAGCTTTCAATGCACGTCGTCATGTCACGGAGAGCCGCTGGCTGGACGTAACCCCCAGAGGTGGAGAACCCTTTAACAACAGGTTTACTGTGAGTGAGTTGCGCCCTGCTCTTGCTTCGTGCGAGGACACAGCCCATTGTCCGGACGATGTCCCGTATGACATGCTTCGACAACTGGGTGAGCGAGGCATGGCCTTTCTGGTAGATTTGTTCAACAGGATCTGGCTGGAGAGTCTCCTTCCAGATTCCTGGCGAATCGCTACTCTGCTCGCCTTTCGCAAACCGGGGAGAGATCACTCTATCTCGGGCAGTTCAGGACCAATCTCTCTAAACTCTTGCGTGTGCAAGTTGATGGAGAAATTGGTAAATGTAAGATTAGCCTTTTTCCTGTATTCCTGTTTTCTGCACAGTGCGGCTTCCGCCAGTTCCACTTTTCGGCGGATGCTCTGCTCCGACTGGAAAATGCCGTCTGCGTGCCTTCCTTCGTAGACAGCACTACGCCACGGTGTTTTTCGATCAGAAGAAGGCCTATGATACCGCATGGCGACACGGTATCATGGAGACTCTCCACACGATGAGCGCGAGGGGACGCCTCACAATCTGTATATGTGAATTTTTGCGGGATCGTCAATTCCGCGTAGAGGTAGGGGAGCCCTCTCCGGCCAAAAGGAGCAGGAAGAGGTTGTCCCACAGAGAAGTGTCCTCAGTGTCACACTCTTTGCCCTGAGCAGACACGGCATCACCTCGGTGCTGCTGGAAGATGTTCTCGCTACGATCTACGTGGACGAACTTTCGATCTCTTTTGGCCTGGCCCAGATGCCAATTTTTTGAGCGTCGACTCCATCAGGCATTGAACCGCGTCTCGCTATGCCGAAGCGCACAAGTGTCGGTTTTCTTTGGCCAAGACTAAGGTGGTGCACTTCTGCCACCATCCACAGCTCCACCCCGATCCAGATTTGTTTCTTAATGGGGTGCGCCTGGATATGGTTGAATCGCACCGTTTCCTTGGTCTTGTATTCGACCGACACCTCACCTGGGAGACTCATATTCACAGCCTTAGGGTCTCTTGTACCCGCGCCATGGATATTCTCCGTTCCGTGACGTTCAGCGCTTGGGGCGCTGATAGGTCTACTGCCCTACTTTTTATCGATCATTTGTTCTTTCAAAGCTCGACTACGGATGCGAGTTTTAATTCATCCGCAGCCGAGCGTTTATTGCGGAAGGTGGACTCGATGTACCTCACCGGCTTTCGCCTTGCGACCGGTGCCTTCCTCACTTCCCCCATTGAGAGCGTGTTGGTCGATGCTGGGGAGATGCCACTCGCTCTATGCCGCGTGTATTGCATCACTCGCCTGTACGCGCGACCCTGGCGCCTCCCTCAATCGCCAACAGCTCTCACTGCATCCGCAGCTGATCTCGACGGTGCCTATGCCGCCGAGAGACGCCAGTCATGCGCTAAGCCCCTTGGGTTTAGGGCCAGGAAACTCCTTCGAGAGCTAAGTATAGCTCTTGGGCCGGTGGAGCCCCTGTTTCTGCCCAGAACGCCACCCTGGTGGGTACCACATTTGGTATTTGTCACCACGCCTCTGCTCCCATAGCTTGTACAGCGCCGGGAGTATTGCGTTCGACCTTTTTGGAGCACACCTCGTGTCACGCTGTCCAGTGCCAGTGTATACGGTATGCCGACGTATTAACTGGACTCACTCCCTTTTTGGCTCCAGCTTAGCCTCTTGTCCTTCTTTCAGAGAGCCTGTATTTCTCCCCTACTTCCTCACTTCCCCTACAACCTCTCCCACAACTTTCTCTGGTCGGCTTCTATTTTCACAGGGTAGATGCTGACGTTCTTCTCACTCAACTATCCTCGATCGGCGCTGAAGAAGGAAGGGACAATGTTCCCTAAACCCTGAGCTCCGGTTTGGGATGGTGGATTTTAATACAACCTGCTTCATATCCACCCATACCTTCCTCACATCCCCTTTCCTTCTCACTTCACACTCGATCAATTTTACGCCGTATCCAAGGTTGAGCCGCCATGCTGAAGGGCTACCAGGTCACCAGGCGGGAGAGGTGGACTTAAATTGTGGCACCTGGCTCTACCAGCCCCATATGCACCCCTTGCAGAGCGGGCTACTGCGAGGGGTGATTAGCTTCTGCATACCGTAAAAAAATTAGGGTCACCATGCCCAATGATGAAGAAATAAAAAATCTCCACTCAATTTCTCCTCGTCACCGTCGGAGTCGCCCTCGGGCAGCTCCACAGGAAAAAATGTAGGTGTCCCACCCCTCCGCGCTCTCCCATGGAGCCCTCAAATTTTTTTAACCGGGGAGGAGGCTTACTCCACTCCTTCGCCTATGGGTGTAGGGGACTCCCCTTAACCCCTTGTTTGGGGGTGCCTTCGGGCGCATCCCTCTTTCCAGCGGTAGTACCCCCTTTACTGTCCAAGGGGACTGACAAGAAAGCCAGTAGGCTGCCCATAGCCGACCGCTCCGCATTGAAGCGACTCGCTAGAGCAGCCCCCTTAGGGAGGAGTGGGAAGATAGGATCCATCGGAGCTACCCTCCAGAGACAAGTGTGTCATTTGCGGAGAGACGCACTCCGCTTCTTCGAAGCAATGTGGTTCGTATATCCTTGAGAATGAAATGCTGGCCTTTCAGCCTCAGGATCGTCTCTCATTTAACGAGGATAAGGACTTTGTCATGGCGCACCCAGCGCTACCCGGGACGTCCTATGCCTCAAATGTTGAAGAGTCACCCTCTACTATTGGACTCTCCAGGCCTACGGGTCCAGTCGTTTCCGCGCCCATTCGGAACCTTTCTGCATGTTCTACCCACCTCGGGTGCTACCCTGGTAAAGCTGGTGACACAAAGGGTCAACATCCAGCCCCGGCTAAAACCAGGGCTTTCCCCCTCCTTTCTGCCAATGTGACCGTTTCCCGTAAAGCAAAACGGCCACGCGCCTCCAACGAGTTGTTAGACTCACAGGCGGCAACACCACTAAAGTTGGTGGCCATGCCATCTTCTGGGGTTCCTAAACCTGCCCCCCGTAAGGAAGACAGCAACAAAGGTGATTCGGCTCCTTCGCTAACGCAGTTGTGGGCTATGAGGCTCGGAGACAGTGGATCCTCGAAAAGAGGGCCCCCCGTCTCTAAAGCCGCCCCCCCGCGAAAGTTTTCGAGGCGGAGGGAGGAAAAGACTGGCATGGTGAGCCAAACCTCTCCCGTTAAATCCTCGAAGTCGACAGCGCCTTCAGCGCATTGTCCGGCGAACAGCGCCTGGAGTTCTGCCTTCGGTAATCGTACGGCCATTCGCGTGAGAGTCTTCCCTTCGAAGAGGGCCCCAGCGTCTCATCCGAGCTAGGCCTGGAGGGCATATTCCTTCAGTGAAATTTCCGCGGGCTCCGGGCCAATTGGGAGGCTCTGCAGAAGCTCGTATCCTCCCCCTCCCTGTTAGCGAACTTTTTGCAGGAAAACATGCTGGGCGCATGCGCCCTGCGTCCAGCACGGGGTATAAGGTTTTTACGACCCCACCACTAATGGATGAGACCAGGGCAAGAGGATGTGCGATTTACACCCGGCATGATGTCTCCGTTCTTCTCTTCGCTTTAGATACCTCCTTTCAGGCAATAGCTGTGCAGCTGCAGTTGGATAGTAAGTATACTGTTTTTCCGAGTATATTCGACAATCAGTCTACTTCGACTCGGGGGACTTCCGTCGCGGCAAGGTTGCCAAGGCCCTTTCTCTTGCTTCGCGTCTGTTCCCATCAACCAACTCTCCAATGGTGCGACGGCTTCAGGTTGCTCTCTATCATCTCCGAATTGGTCAAATTCGCGTGACGCACCATTTGATGGAGCAATCGCTTGCAATTTATTGCGATGAGTGTCTTGCTCCCAGATTGCTTGGCACATTTTTTTTTAATGTCCCAGTCTGGGCGACCTTCACGCATGCTACCTGTCCCGGTATCGTGAAAATTTTTTTTTTAGGAGCCCATCTGCCGACTACCAGATGGCCGTACTTACGACAACCTAGTCAACAAAAAAAGGAAAAGAGAAATAAGCAGGAAGCACGGTCCAGTGTCGAGGGGAGGCCTGCCTCACCTCGCCGTAGGAACAACAAAAAAAACAGTTAAATAAAGTGTCCAATGAGTAGACAACAGTAAACATCCTGAAGCCGTCGCGGCATTGGAGGATAGGTCAATGGGAACAGTCGCTCCGCAATGGCACGTAACTTAACTTCCCCATCGAACGTCTCCCATCTTCTTTGCCACTCAGCCCGGAGAGCTGCTCGTATTCCTGCCATGTAATCTGTGTAAGAAAGAGTGTAACACTGGTCTGGTCGGCCTGTCCTCGTGATCTCTTTGGCGTCCTCATTCCCAGCAATTGCCACATATACAGGAACCCATCAGAAGTTGATCACAAATATCCACTTGGCTCACCAAAACCATGGTTCCACGGATACCGCGAAACAACGAGTGTAAAGATTCCAATGCCTCAAGAGTACTCAGGGTGCTTTGTGAATCGCTAAGGATCATAATCTGGGCACGAAGCTTTATCTACCGTACCGAATGGTGTATTACAATCAACTCGGCCGCCAAGACGGACGCAGCGCTTAGTAGAGCCACGTTGACTTCCAACAGAGGGGATACAGCGTGGAAACCGACTCCATCCTGGAAGATGGAGCCATCCGTATACAGTGGCACGGATGCAGTATGACACAAAGTATACTAAAAAAGGAGACAAATATTTAAATGTAGTACCTATCAGGGTATCATCCTGAGCAGAAACAGATGTGCCAATCCCCAAGGGCTATATCGGGCTCTCGAATCAATTTCATAGTTCCAAGCTCAAAGGGTTTAGGGTATAACTGGCGTCTCTCGACTACATAGGCACCGTCGAAACCGACTGTAATGAATGAATGAATAGTGCATAAAAGATTTAAAAGCTGCGTAGCCCAGATGCACTATCTCGCAGCCAAATTCACTTATGGGCGGTGAATTTAAAATTATTATTTTTAAAATATTGCCATATTAAAATATATAAAAAAGCAAAAATGTCCTTGAGACCAAAATTAGTTTAATAGGCAATATTAAGTCAGTTGAGTTTTTAACAAAAAATTAGACTATAAAGAGATTCAACAAAAGGTAAAAAAAAAAGTAAAAATAATAAATAACAAGTAAATAAACTATGAATATATCAACAATATAACTTTAAAAGTTATTATGCAATTATATTTTTGTTAAAAATTTATTCATTTTTTTAAAAAATGTAAAAACAAAAACTATGAATAGATCAACAATAAATATATAAAACTATTTTAAATTTTGTTTAAAAGATTGCTTTCTTTTAGGAAGGTTAGTATCCTAGTCACGTTAAAGAAGCAATGGGTCTCAGAAAAGATGCCCCGCAGAGCCTGCTGGGGGGCCATCTCTCTGGTAATGAAGGGAAAAGTCGTCCTTCTGAGATTCCTTAGCAATGGGCATTCTACAAATATATGGAGGACAGATATTTGTACCCCACACAGAATGCACATAGGTGGGGGCAGCCCACTCATTAAATGCTCATGGGTGAGCCGGCAATGGCCTATCCTCAGACGGACAAGCGCAACCTCCATTTTACGATGTCTAGTTGTACGTGGCCATGGGTGAACGGAGGGTTTTATGGAGTGGAGTTTGGTGGGAGGGAGCTCACTCCACCTCTTCTGCCATAGGCCGACCACGTATTCATTGATCAGAGGATAGGCATCGCAGAGTGGGACTGGGGCCACTGGAGCTGTCCCCAGTGATGCTGCTTCTTTGGCTGCAGCATCTGCCCTCTCATTGCCTGGGATGCCCACGTGACTAGGCACCCAGTAAACGGATATCTTGTGGATGGGCGATAGTCGTAGGAGCCACCGCTGGATCTTGGAAACCAACGGATGGCTCGAACCAACATCACCCAACATTTGAAGCGAACTAAAGGAGTCTGTAAAGATAGTATGAGAACCAGATGGCCTGCCAGCTATGATAGTCAGTGCCGCCATCATAGCAACGAGTTCCGCTGTGAATGCGGAGGCTGCGTTTGGCAGGCGGACCAATGCTGTCTCAGATGGAAAGACAGCAGCTGCTCCAACTCTGTCCGGTGACTTGGACCCATCGGTGAACACAAAAGTGCTATGCCGATGTTGAGAGGAGTGGTCGCCATACATGGCTCTCAATACTACAGGCAGGTGGTGATCTTCGGGCCTATCAGCTAGTTCCCTACATACCATTACAGGTGGTATGAGCCACGGGAGGGTCTTTGGCATGGTAAAGGGAATCACTGAGAACTCCCTTAGTTGCGCAGTGTGCTCGGCCATACGCAGAGCAAAGGGGCGAGCCAGAGATGGAGATCTATCGTATGAGGCCACTGTCCATTCTCTTTAAACAAGACCTTTTCAAGGCGTCCACATGGGGCTGGAAGGAAAGCCTTGAATCAAATATGACCCCCAGATATTTGAAATGGGGCTCAAAATCTATAGGCACACCATATAGCGACAAAAGGGAGGGGGGGTCCCATGTCACTAACTTATGCCCATAAAAGTGAACAGCCTTGGTCTTTACTGCGGAAAAGCGGAAACCCTTGGAGGAAGCATTTTCAGCTACAGTGCTTATAGTTCGCTGTAGCTTACGGACGATAAATGCGAGTCTGGGCGAAGAACAAATGAGCGCCAGATCATCCACATATAACGTCGACGAAATCTCGGGAGGGAGATTTCTAACAATGCTATTAATGGCCACAGAGAAGCAGGTGACACTGAGGACACTTCCCTGCGGCACACCCTCAACTTGGTCCACGGGCTCCGATAAGGTGCCTCCAACCCTTACGCGTAGTGTGCGTCGCCTCAGAAATTGCTCGACAAACCTGGGGAGGTAACCCCGCAGGCCCCAATCATGGAGTTGTTTAAGGATACCACGCCTCCAGGTGGTATCGTATGCTTTCTCAATATCAAAGAAGACAGCGATGGCGTGCTGCTTCTTTGAAAAAGCATCTCTTACGAGTGACTCCATTCGGACAAGCAGGTATGTCGTACTCTGCTTTTTCCTGAACCCTGATTGAGAAGGAGATATGAGATTTTGAGTCTCCAAAAACCAGACGAGTCTGAAATTGACCATTCTCTCAAACACTTTACATGAACAACTGGTAAGAGCAATGGGGCGGTAATGGGTGGGCTCCGTCCCGTCCTTTCCTGGTTTGCGGAATGGAAGGACTATGGCCTCTCTCCACATGGAAGGGAAGCGGCCCTTGATCCAAATCCAGTTGTAAATGTCCAGTAAATGAGAGAGAAGGGATGAATGCATATTCCTAATCATATCATAGGAAGTGCCATCCGATCCGGGGGCAGTGGATCTACAGTGCTTCAGTGCATTATGAAGCTCATGGATAGAGAAGAGTCGGTTGTAAGACTCGTTATCCATGTTAGGCTCCATAAAGTTGAGCGGTTGCTGCTCCTGTTGGAGCCTAAAGCACTGGAATTGCATCTCATAATTATCTGGGCTTGAGATGCTAGCAAATGACCTGGCAAAGACATTGGAAATATGGGACAAGTCCCCCAACAATTCTCCAGCTTGGACAATGTTGGGAGCTGTAGAGCCATTGGATTTGCCCAATAGCTTTTTGACCCTTTTCCACACTTTTTCTATAGGCGTTTGCCAACTTATGGACGCGATGTAACAATCCAACGAGGTCTTTCGAGCCTCTCGAAGGATGCGTCGCCGTGCTGCCCTTGCTCTGTTACGAGCAATTTTATTTACCATCGTAGGGAAGCGATGGTAACGTCGGCAAGCCATTTTACATTCAGTCACGGCTCTCGAGCATTCAGCCGACCACCAGGGAACTTGTGGTCCGCGAGCGGTTGAGCCGGAGAGCGGGATGGAGGAGTTAGCCGCTTTATTGACGTGGACTAGGAGGTCATCGATAGCCACGTCAATATCTCCATGAGGGAAGGACCCGTCATGGCTCGAGAGGTGCCTGAATTTAGGCCAGTTTGCTTTTTTTGCATTCCATTTTTTACTAGGTGGTGGAGGGGGGCCACCTGTACATGGCGCTATAGTAATGGGGAAGTGATCGCTGCCTCGCAAGTCAGGATCCACTGCCCAGTCAAAATCAGCTCTACAGCTTGGTGAACAGAGGGACAAGTCCACGCATGTAGAGCTGCTCGTCTGGATGTGAAATGATGTATGGCTGCCATCGTTTAGAAGGCAGACATCATTTTCGCCCAGAAATTTCTCAATCATGTTTCCCCTAGGGTTCTTATCATGGTCATCCCAAAGGGGGTGTCGAGCATTAAAATCCCCAATCAATAAAAAGGAGGGAGGGAGCTGTTTAATTACCTCTACTAGTTTTCTAGCTAGAGAGGCTGTGTCTTTTTCCTCACTAGGAGGGAGGTAAAGCGAGCAGACCGTATAGTTGCGATGGGAGAACAGGCGGACAGCGACCACCTGCAGGTCTGTCGCAAGGTCGATCTGGTTGTGGGGAACCCTGCTGTTGATGAGCACAGCAGAACCAAGGATTGGTTCTATAGGGTTCTTATAGTATCCCACAAAACCAGGAATATTGGGTACACTACGAGTACCCAAGCAAGTTTCCTGTAAAGCTATACAATCAGGATTGTAGTCTTTATACAGGAGCTTGAGTTCTTCCCACTTGGGGAAGAGACCTTGGATGTTCCAATGAATTATTGGATACATCCTTACCTCTTTAAGACAATCATCCTACCCTTAGGGGTAGGAGGTTTTAGTTTTATACTACCCGTACGGGTAGTTTTGGTCATACCAATTACCGGTTTTGGGTATGACTCTGGAGGCATCGGGAGCGTTAATTTAGCTCTCGGCTTTTCTTTTAAACGTGGCAATTTTGTTATCTGGCTATACGAAATGACTGTCTTGACTGGAGAAGCAGATGTGGGAGCATCTCCATCAGTCATTTCGTGAGCCGATGACATCGACTTGGCTGGTGATGGTGGCAGCGATTGTTCGGCTGGCGAAGGATTCTTGGAATCTGATGGTTGGTTCGGCTCCTCCTTGGATAAGGGGGCAGCCTCTACTACATCTGTTTCCTGTGATGGGGTACAGGTTGATTCCTTCTCACTTAGGGCTCGAAGGAGTTCCAAAGCAGTATCGACAAGGGGTGGGTTGCTGACTACTCGCTTTGGGGCTGTAGTTCTCTGTTCTTTTGGGGCAGGATGGATGTCCAGAGCTGGAATAGACACCACCTGCGGCCCAATCCGATTCACATCCACGTCTTGTGGAGCGGTGGCAAAGTGTTTTGCCACTCTTGGTGAATCGGGAGAGAATGGAAGGTTCCTCTTCTTTGTGCCATCAGAAGCTAGGCTAGATTTTGGAGAAGAGTTTTCTCTACCGATTGATCGTGGTTTCGGTCGAGGGGGGCTCTAAACCTTTTCAGGTGCGCGTGGAGATGCGGGTTTACGGTGTGGAGAACCCTCTACCTGTTGAGGCACATCTCTGCGCGGAGACCTGGGTTTCGGTTGTGGAGGACTTCTGGTTTGTTCAGGAGAGCCTGTAGATGGTCTCTGGCTTCTCCCCTTCTTTGGCGTGGCGGTGCGCAGAGCATCCGCGAAGCTCACGCCAGGTTGGAACCTCGTTTCCAACCAAATCGACAAGGGAAGCCCTACCAGGGGTACCCAGAAGAGAGGTACCCCCACTGAAATAGCTCGAAAAGTCAAAAGTACACATAAGCTCTCTTCCCGCGACAAGGGGGCGTCACCTTTTCTCTACTTTCTTGAGAGAGAGAGAGAGTGGTGCATCGGCCGGGAGAGAGAGAGAGAGCTACAAAAAGCTATAAGGTAAATTAGCACTTTAGAAGACCTTACGGTCCATAGAAGGAGGGTACTTTTGGCGCAATCTTCGAAGGTGTAGGTTGGCAACCTCGAAGATCACTTGCGAGGTTCTTAACGGTGATTTCGCAAGAATTTATATAGTTTTGACTTGAGCTGGTCAACAGATTCACTGTTGAAAACTTCCGTCGGAAGTGCTTTCCAACTACCACAGATACTGTATGTGAAGAATTTCCCACACAGATTACGGTGGTATCGCTTCAGTTAAAGTTTGTAGCTGTGATTTCTTGTTCTCCCCTCGCTGAGCTGGAAAATATCCCCGTAGTCAAGAATTTTAAAGCCTCGAAGTATATTAAACACTTCAATAAACTGACCACGTAGTCTCCGGGTCTCCAGCGAGAACATATAAAATTCTCTTAGTCTATCATTAAAACTCATATGCCCGATAGATGGAATCAGTTTGGTTGCCCTGACTTGGACGCCTTCCATTTTCGCGATGTCCTTTCGAAACGAATGACTCCAAAATTTTACGGCATACTCCAGGTGAGGTCGGTCGAGGAATTTGAACAGACACAGTACTATCTCCTTGTTCCGATATTTAAACTGGCGCTGTATATACCCAAACATCCTTTGGGATTTGTTCTCCACCTCAATACACTGTCTCGATAGCTTGAGGTCACTGGTGATAGTTTAACCCAAGTCCTTCTCAGTATCAGTGGATTCAAGAGCAGTGCCCTTAAAGATATTGAGGAATTTCGGTGGCCGACATACATCACTTTGCATTTGCTCACGTTAAAAGGAATTTGCCACGTATCAGACCACTCCACAATCGTCCCAACATCATCTTGCCGGCGGGCAGTATTTCTATCATTTGCAAAGTTCATACCAAGCTTCGTATCGTCGGCAAATTTGGAAATCTTGGCAACCATGTCACCGTCTATGTCGTTGACGTAAATGATGAATAGTAGTGGTCCCAGGACAGAACCTTCAGGCACCCCGCTCGTAACGTGCACCCACTCAGAAGCCTGTCCATTTACCACCACCCGTTGCCTTCTGCCACTTAGACAGTTCTCTATCCAGCCGGCTACTTTTCCGTCTATGCCCAGCGGTCGCTTTTTCCGGAGAAGGCGGCGGTCTGGTACCTTATCAAAGGCTTTCTGAAAGTCTAAGTAGACCACATCCACCGCCTTTTCTGATCGTGCTCACTGAAAACGAAGTAGAAGAATTCCGCAAGGTTCGTCAGGCATGACCGTTGCCTTCGGGAGCCTTGATGGGAACTCCTCATTAGCAGGTTTGACTCTAAATGCGACGTCATTTTATCAAACATGATGCTTTCCATAAGTTTATCGACTATCGTAGTCAGACTGATAGTTCGAGAGTTAGTCGGTTGGCTACGGTCTCCTTTCTTGAAGAAAGGAGTCACCTCCGCTTCACGCCAGTCTCTAGAAACGCATTCGGTCCGGATTGACATGTTGAAGATTGCGCTCAGGTGTCGTGACACTTGATCGCGCACTCCTTTCAACACTGTAGGTATAAAACCATCCGGGTCAGGTGACTTTTTCGTCATTAGGACAGTGATCTTCTTTTCTATTTCTCCTTCGGTAAAGTCCATATCCTCCAGGTTTTCCCCTGAGTAAGAATCCTTTGGCTCATGGATGGAACCACACTCTTGAGTAAACACTGAAGAAAAGTAGTCGTTGAGGAAGTTAGCATTTTCTTCATCTAAGTGATTTAATGTCCCCTCCTCATTTCTCAAAGGGCCAATCGTTCGACAGATTGGTTTTACGGCTGTTTACATATCTAAAGTACTCCTTGGGATTATCTTTACAAAGTCTCGCCACTATGAGTTCCCCAGACCGCTTAGTCGCCCCTATGCTCGACTTCACTCTCCTGGCTAGCCTCAGGTATTCGTCAAAGTCACCCGAGATCTTCGATTGCTGGTACACATTTCTCTTTTCCCTAAGCAGTTGGCCGATTTCTCTATTAAACCACTTTGGTTGAACAGAAGACCGACGAGGGCATTTTAGGGGGATGAAACAGAATCGTGGGTAAAAACCTCAAGTCAAGATTTTGAAGGGGAATTCACGATTCCCGGGTACCAGCTCTTTCTGAAAGATAGGCCAGACAGAGAGAGTGGCAGTGTGATGTATGACAAAGATACTCTCAACTCGACGCATTGCAACATCGTATCCGACCATGAACTACTAGGTGTTGACCTAGAGATAGGTCCTTTCAGATACAGGACCCTGGTGCTCTACAGACCCCCTACCCAACTCTTAGAACAGGACAGGAGTCTTTACCAGCTGTTGGGCGAACTTTTCGAAGACAGAGTGTGTATCTTCAGGGAGGATTTCAACACACAAGTTGACTGGGAAACCAGAGAACCCTGTGGTGAGTACGCACTACTCTTGGAGTTCGCGAACAACGAGTTCCTGACTCAATGGGTGAGAGAGCCAACGAGAGGAAACAATATTCTTGACTTGCTTTTTACATCAGAGAAAGATATCGTTGAAGAACTTTCTGTAGACGAAAGGATCGGTGGTAGTGACCACCGACTAGTTCGATTTGTAGTTAAAGTCCCCAGGGTACAGTCCGCGACGCAAGAATCGAGGCAACTTGATTTGAGAAGGGTAGATTTCGTAAGTCTCCCTGCAGAACTGGCTGATGTGAGATCGGAAGGGTCCTATAATGTTAAAGACTTGTGGAATCGTTTCAAAAGTATGTTCATGAGTCTTGAATCACAATTTATCCCTATGGAAAGCTTACGTCGGTCTTTCGTTCAAGTTGGTTCAATCGGGAAATTGGTCAACTCCTGAGGGAGAAGAGATCTGTATACCGCCAGTCGAAGATTTCTGGTGACTTTGACGAGTACCGTAGGCTAGCAAGGAGAGTGAAGTCCACTATAAGGGCAGCGAAGCGTGCCGAAGAGCTACGAGTGGCAAGACTGTGTAAACAGAATCCCAAGGAGTTTTTCGGTTATGTAAACAGCCGTAAACCAATTCGCGGCACGATTGGTCCTTTGGTAAATGAGGAGGGTGCATTAAAACACTCAGATGCACAAAATGCAAACCTCCTAAATGACTACTTCTCTTCAGTGTTCACTGAAGAACGTGCTCCTATCCCCCAGCCCATTGAGTCTCACTTGGGTGAGAAGCTGGAGGAAATGGACTTCACCCTAGCCGAAGTAGAGGAAAAACTCTCCGACCTAAAGACGAATAAGTTTGCTGGTCCGGACGGGTTTCTTCCTAAAATGTTGAAGGAAGTGCGTGATGAGGTAGCACCACATCTGACCACAATCTTTAACACTTCGATCCGCACTGGACGTGTTCCTGGAGACTGGCGTGGGGCAGAAGTGACTCCAATCTTCACGAAAGGAGACCAAAGCCAGCCTTCCAACTACCGACCTATCAGCTTAATCTCGATAAAGAGCACGGCTTCCGAAAGCACGTGTCATGCCTAATAAACCTTGTAGAATTCTTCCACTTCGTTTTCAGTGAGCATGATCGGAATAAAGCGGTGGATGTTGTCTACCTAGACTTTCAGAAAGCTTTTGACAAGGTTACACACCGCCACTTTCTCCGTAAAGTGCGTGCGCTAAGCATAGACGGAGATGTAGCAGGTTGGATAAGAACTGGCTAGGAGGCAGACTGCAACGGGTAGTGTTGACTGGACGAGCTTCTAAGTGGGCGCCTGTAACTAGTGGTGTTCCCCAAGGTTCTGTGCTGGGACCACAACTGTTGATCATCATGGTAATGATACGGATGGAGACTTAGTTGCTAAAATTTCCAAATTTGCTAACGATCAAAAGTTCGTATGAACGTTGCAAAGGAAGGAATTACTACCCGGCTTCAGGAAGATCCTTGAAAGAAGGTGGAATGGTCGGACACGTGGCAAATGCCTTTTAACGTGAACAAATGCAAAGTGGTGCATATCGGCCACCGGAACCACTAATCTCATTATATCCTTAAGGGCACTGCTCGTGAATCCACCGATACTGAGAAGGATTTGGGTGCAACTATATCTAGTGATCTCAAGTTCTCGAGGCAGTGTATTGAGGCGGAGAAGATTACCCAAAGGATGCTAGGTTATATGAAGCCACAGTTTGGATATCGGAACAAGAAAATAGGACTCTGTCTGTACAATTCACTTGTCTGACTGTACCTGGAGTATGCCGTATAATTTTGGAGTACTTCATTTCGAAATGAGATCGCGAGATTGGAACGTGTGCAAGCCAGGACTGATTACCTTTATCAGACATAAGAGTTAGGAAGATCTGTTACGGGATTTAGATTTGTTTTCGTTGGAGACCCGGAGGCTGCATAGTCAGCTTATCAAAGTTTTTTTTTAATGCTTCGAGGCTTTGACAATGTAGACTACAGGGATATTTTCCAGCTTAGTGAGAACAGAACCAGAAAACACGGCTTTAAACTTGAGCTGAACCGTTACCACCGTCATATGTGTGAGAAACCTTTCACATATGGCATCTGCGGCACTTGTAACGCACTTCCAGTGGAAGTTGTCAACAGCAATTCTGTTGAACAGTTCAAGTCGAGATTAGATAGTCTTGAAATAGAGCCGCTTGGAGACTTGAAGCGTGGTGCGAGTGCTCCTCTAAAGCGTCAATCTGACCCTTTAGAGGACTGCGACTGCTCAAGTGTTCACCTAAAAGTACCCTCTTTGAATGGATCTTAAGGTCCACTAGGGTACTTCTTTTCCTTGTTACTCCTTGTTACGCACACACACACTCTCTCTTTCAAACGAAATGAAGAGATAAGAGTAGCTCTAAATTGTTAAAAAAATCCAAAGGAGTTTTTCGCTCTAGTAAATAAAAGAGAATACAATTAATAATCCCACACCAACTAATAACAATATCGGTATTAGACCGCTTGAATCTATTAGATGTATTGATCTTACTATAAAAAAGCTCATTGATAAAGTGAATAAATATATATCCCCTGGACCAGATAAAATACTTCCTATGAGTTCTGAAAGAAATCAAAGATCGGGTGGCTAAACACCTAACGCAGATTTTTAATTTATCGTAAGAAAGTGGAATTGGCCCTCAAGATTGGAAGCTAGCAAATGTAACGCCTATATTTAAGAGGTTGTAAAGAATTAGCTAGTAATTATCGCCCAATAAGTTTAACTTCAATAGTTGGAAAACTCTTCGAAACTTGTATCGCAGAAAAAATACTTGATCATATAGAAAAGAATAAATTATTTAATTATTCACAGTACGGATTTAGAAAACATAAGTCATGCCTCACAAATTTATTAGATTTCTTCCACTTTGTTACTAGAGAATATGACAGTACCACGTGAGCCGATAAAGTACCGCATAAGAAATTGATATCTAAAGTAAGAGTCTAAGGAATAGAAAGAAAAGTACCAAAACGGATTGAAAATCAGCTCACTGATCGTAAACAGAGAGTATTCATTAACGGACAAGAGTCAGAATGGACTCCGGTGAGTAGTGGAGTTCCACAAGGTTCAGTTCTTGGACCTTTGCTTTTCATTATATATGTTAATGATGTAGATTATGACCTGCTTTCAAAAATTTCTAAATTTGCAGTTAGGAAAAGGAATAGTATCTGAGAAGGATGTTTTAGAATTTCAAAAGGATATTGCTAAAATAGCATAGTGGTCCACAAAATGGGAACTGCCTCTAAATCTAGACAAGTGTAAAGTAATGCATGTAGGTTATAAAAACCCAAGAGCAGAATATGAAATTTTTGATCGAAATATTACCGTAACTGATAATGAAAAAGATCTTGGAGTCTATATATCAAATGATCTCAAGTTTTCTCAGCAGGGTATCGAAGTGGAAAAGAAAGCAATGAAGCTTCTTGGATATATCAAACGTCAATTTAGTTTTAAAAATAAAGCTACAATTTAAATATGTACAATGCATTGGTAAGGCCACAATTAGAATACTTCGCTCAGGTTTGGTCGCCATACTTGCGAAAGGATATTGACAGATTGGAGAAAGTACAAGCTAGAGCCACGAAATTGATACCAGAATTACGAAGTTATAACTATGAGAAAAGACTAGAAAGACTATAAATTTATTCACACTAGAAACAAGACGTTTGAGAGGTAAATTAATAGAAGTATTCAAAATCATGAAATGAATAGATAATGTAGACTATTCTATTTGGTTCGAACTTAACACAAATTATACGAGAAATAATAGCATGAAAATCGTTGCGAAACATTTTCGAACAAATTTATGTGGAAACATTTTTTCCTATAAAATTGTAAAATACTGGAACCATTTGCCTGAAGAAGTGGTGTCCAGCAGTTCAGTTGACACTTTTAAAACTTGACTGGACAAAATAATGGTAAACTTTA
This sequence comes from Ceratothoa steindachneri, assembly GCA_963969495.1. Classification (NCBI taxonomy): domain Eukaryota; kingdom Metazoa; phylum Arthropoda; class Malacostraca; order Isopoda; family Cymothoidae; genus Ceratothoa; species Ceratothoa steindachneri. Next base: position 78,156,689 of record OZ018330.1, on the reverse strand, counting down.
AATAAAAAGTGACAAGACATTAGATGTTGATAAAAACGATGAAAAAAAAAGCATGTTCTAAGTTTAGATGAGTAAGACATGCGAGTAATAACAATTACGGTTTTTAATTTGATTCTGCTCTATATAAAATGTAAATACGTTTCTGTCATGTTTTACTAATACAAATAATCCTGGATATGTATATGAAAAATTATTTTTCAAAATATCTGATAAAAAGCTTTCCCTCTACAAGCGGTACTATCAGTGTCCAATAACAGAGTATAAAGTTTTTAAAATAAGAATGGAACGAGTTGATAAATCTAATAAATAATAAGCTACAAAAAATTGTATGTTAACAAAAAATAAAATAAAAAAGAGCATGTTCTAAAATAAGATAATTATAAGTCAGATATTTGTTTTTGTATATTTGTTTTTTAAAATTTCCTGGATGTGTCTATTTTCCAACACTGCCAGGTATATATTTTCACTTTTCCAAGCCCGGAAATGTGTGGGAGAGGTGGGTGGCGAGAAACTTCATCTTTGCTATCCTATGCCTTACACGAAGTATTGTATATAGTTAGAATTAGGGATACAATTATAGGTACTTCCATTGAATGGACTGAATGGTATCTTGAAGTACTTACTTTCCTTGTAACTCCTTGTAACTCCTCTCTCTCTCTCACATACACCCTCTCTCTCTCATTCTCTCTCGCTCTACTCCCCACCTCCTGTGTTCGATATCTCTCGTACTTTATCACATTTTCCTCCTTCCCTGTTTTTATCCTTCTATCTTTTTGCGTTACTCTCGTCTTCTTTAATTCTCTGTCGTTTTCTCTCTTTTTCTCCAACTCTATTTCCAACAAGATTTTTTTTCTCCCATCCGGACTACTCATTTCCTCTTCCGGACGTTCTCATCTTCCCACATTCCCTCTCGCCGAACCTTGTATACAAAGATACCGACTGAAAATGAGTATATGTGTCGAGGTACACACGTGCGTATGTTTGTAGATTTAGCACTCTATGTAGATCTAGCACTCGCTAGATGCGGTGCTCCGCGTGTTCTTTCTTTATTATGTGTGTGGACTTACGTTTTCCTAGTGTCCTTAATATTCACTATTTAGGTTCAGTTTTGTTCTAAATTTATTCCTGAAATTATTTTAGTCGTGTCTCGGCTGCATTTAAAAAAAAAATCACTTCAATTTTCGTTACTACTTATATTGGTGAAGTGAAGTATTACAGTGCGATGATTTAATAATCATAGCCAAACATTTGATTATTCAAGGACATATTCCAACCTTACATGTAGCAGGCCAAACTGGTCTTACGAATCAAGCAAACCTACAGCTAAGTCTTTTTAATTTTAAAGAACCCTGGGGTATTTCAAATCATGTCCTTTCTTTCCTGTCTCTCTCTTCCTTTTTCTCTCTCGACCCAATCTCGAATATGCCGTTCAATTTTGGTCACCCTTTTACGTCAGGGTATTGACAGGATGGAGAGGGTGCAGAGCAACTAAATTGGTTCCAGAGCTCCTCAGTTTAGAGTATGAAGAAAGATTGAGACAGCTGAAATTACACTCTCTTAAAGAGCGTAGACTAAGGGGAGATTTGATCGAAGTTTTAAAAATACTGAAAGTTACGATAAGTTAAATTTTGAGCGCCTCTTTACCTTCAGTGAAGTGAACAATACCCGCGGAAATAACGGTTTCAAGCTCGAGGGTCGTAAGTTCGAGACTATTATAGCAAAAGATTTCTTCACGTATAGTCATAGACAAGTGGAACAGATTGCCGGCTGAAGTGGTGGGAATTGAATCATTGAATATATTTAAACATCGTTTAGACAAGTATTTCGAAAATTGTCGGGTAATAGAGGAGAATAAACAATTGTCATCGTGACTCATAAGAATTCGCAATACTTTTAGTGCTGCTTCGAGTGGGTCGGTTGGCCCTTGCACGCCTGTATCTCGGTAATCTCCGTAATCTATCTATATCTTCTCCAAGTCCTACTACTACGCTTTCTTTCCCTTGTCCGTCTCTGATCATTTCTCTCTTCATTTCTTTTTCTTTTTTTCTCAAACTCCTCTCTATCTATCATCTCTCTATCTCTCTCTCTTTCTTTCCTTTCCTTGTGTTTCTTCATTTAATACCTATTAATTTTCTCTATCTATTTATTCTCTCCTTCTCTCTCTAACTTTTTCATCTCTTCATCCTCTTCTTTATCTAATTCCACTCCCTTTCTCCCTATATCTATCACCTCTCTCTTTTCTCTCTCCATCCATTCTCTCCTTTTTCTCCCTTTATCTGACATCTCTTTTTTTTCTCTTCCTCCTACATTTCTTCTATGTTTTTCATTCTTTCAGTCTATTAAATGCCTCTATTCTTTTACCCAATCTTTCTCTTCTTTATCTAAATGTGTTCTCTCTTTCTCCCTCCTCCTCTCACTCAGTGGGTGAGAGAGCCAACGAGAGAAGACAATATCCACGACTTGGTTTTCACCTCTGAGGATGACATCGTTGAGGACCTCTCTGTTGGCGAAGAGCTCGGTGGCAGTGACCACCGACTAATTAGATTTGTAGTCAAAGTCCCCAAGGCAGAGCCTGCAACTAGTAAATCAAGGAAACTGGATTTGAGAAGAGCAGACTTTGCAGGTCTACGCGCGGGACTAACTGACGCGAGGCTAGAAGAGTGCGATGCTGTTGAAGACTCTTGGAACAGTTTCAAAACCACATTCATGAGTCTTCAATCGCGTTTTATCCCTCTGAAATGCCCCCGTCGGTCCTCTGTTCAACCAAAGTGGTTTAATCGAGAAATCGGGCAACTGCTTAGGGAGAAGAGAAATGTGTACTGTCAATCGAAGATCTCGGGTGACTTTAACAAATACCGGAGGCTAGCCAGGAGAGTGAAGTCCAGTATAAGGGCGGCTAAGCGGTCTGAGGAACTCCGAGTGGCGAGACTCTGTAAAGAGAATCCCAAGGAGTTTTTTGGATATGTGAACAGCCGTAAACCAATCCGTCGAACGATTGGCCCTTCGAGGAATGAGGAGGGGACATTAAAGCATTCAGATGCAGAAAATGCTAACCTCCTCAACGACTACTTCTCTTTAGTGTTTACTGAAGAGTGTGGTCACATTCCCCAGCCGACGGATTCCTACTCGGGGGAAAAGCTGGAGGCAATGGACTTCACCGAAGGAGAAATAAAGAAAAAGATCGCTGACCTAAAGACGAATAAGTCCCCTGGACCGGACGGGTTTCTACCTAAAGTGTTGAAGGAAGTGTGCGATGAAGTATCACGACATCTGTGCGCTATCTTTAACATGTCAATCCGGACCAAATGCGTTCCTAGAGACTGGCGTGAGGCGGAGGTGACTCCTATCTTCAAGAAAGGAGACCGTAACCAACCGTCGAACTACCGACCTATCAGTCTGACTTCGATAGTCGGTAAACTCATGGAAAGCATCATGGTGGACAACGTGACGTCGTATTTAGAGTCAGACCTGCTACTGAGGAGTTCCCAGCACGGTTTACGAAGGCAACGGTCATGCCTGCGAACCTTGTGAAATTCTTCCACTTCGTTTTCAGTGAGCACGATCGGGACAAGGCGGTGGATGTGGTCTACCTAGACTTTCAGAAAGCCTTTGATAAGGTACCACACCGCCGCCTTCTCCGGAAAGTGCGAGCGCTAGGCATAGACGGAAAGGTAGCCGGCTGGATCGAGAACTGGCTAAGTGGCAGACGGCAACGGGTGGTGGTGAATGGACAGTCTTCTGAGTGGGTGCCCGTTACTAGCGGTCTGCCTCAAGGTTCTGTCCTGGGACCACTACTATTCATCATCTACGTCAACGACATGGACGGTGACATGGTCGCCTAAGATTTCTAAATTTGCCGACGATACCAAGCTTGGTATGAACGTTGCAAAGGATGGAAATACTGCCCGCCTGCAGGAAGATCTTGGGAAGATTGGGGAGTGGTCGGACACGTGGCAAATGCCTTTAAACGTGGGGAAATGCAAAGTGATGCATATCGGCCACAGAAACCCCCAATCTCAGTATATCCTTAAGGGCACCTCTATGGAATCCACCGACACTGAGAAGGACTTGGGTGTAACAATCACTAGTGACCTCAAGTTCTCGAAACAGTGCCTTGAGGCGGAGAAAAAGGCCCAAAGGATGCTAGGCTATATTAAGCGCCAGTTTGGTTATCGGAACCAGGAGATTGTACTATGCCTGTACAACTCACTTGTCCGACCGCACCTGGAGTATGCCGTACAATTTTGGAGTCCTTCATTGCGAAAGGACATCGCGAGATTGGAACGCGTACAAGCCAGGGCAACCAAGCTGATTCCCTCTATCCGACATAAAAGTTATGAGGATAGACTAAGGGAATTAGATCTGTTCTCGCTAGAAACCCGTAGACTGCGTGGTCAGCTCATCGAAGTTTTCAAAATACTTCGAGGGTTCGACAATGTTGACTACCGGGATATGTTCACACTGAGTGAGAACAGAACGCGCAATCACGGCTCCAAACTTGAACTGAAGCGTTACAACCGCAATCTGTGTGGAAATATTTTCACTTACAGTATCTGCGGTATGTGGAACGCACTTCCAGTGGAAGTTGTCAACAGTGAATCGGTTGACCAGTTCAAGTCAAGACTAGACAAAGTCTTGAAAAGTGGCCGTTTAGGGACGCAAAACAATTGAGCAGCCTTGTGCCCGCTCAATTGCTAGTCCAAAGGTACCCTCTTTGAATGGACCGCAAGGTCTCCTAGGGTACCTTCTTTCCTTGTTGTTACTCCTTGTTGTTACTCTCACTCTCTCAATCTCTCTCTCTCTCTCTCTCAATCTCTCTCTCTCTCTCTCTCTCTCTCTCTCTCTCTTTCTCTCTCTCTCTCTCTCTCTCTCTCTCTCTCTCTCTCTCTATATATATATATATATATATATATATATATATATATATATATATATATATATATATATATGAAGGTGTGTATGTATGTATATATATATTTATGTGTAGCGCTCTACTCATGCGCTACTTTGTGAGTTTCTCATATGCATGTATGTATGTATGTGTATATGTATGTATATGTGTGTATCTATGTATATATGTGTGTAAGTGTATGTATATATATGAGTTTATCCATCATCCATCCTTCTCTATCTCTCTCTCCGGAAAGTGCGTGCGCAGGGCATAGGCGGCAAGGTAGCAGGTTGGATATAGAGCTGGCTAAGTGACAGACGGCAACGCGTAGCGGTGAATGGTCGGGCCTCTGAATGGGCACCCGTATCTAGCGGTGTCCCTCAAGGTTCCGTCCTGGGACCACTACTGTTTATTATCTATGTCAACGACATGGACGGAGACATGGTTGCCAAAATCTCTAAATTTGCCGACGACACCAAGCTTGGTATCAATGTGGCGAAGGAGGGGGACACTGCCAGCCTCCAAGAGGACCTTCAAAGGATTCGGGAGTGGTCGGACACGTAGCAAATGACTTTCAACGTGAACAAATGCAAAGTAATGCATATCGGCCACCAAAACCCCAAATCTCAGTACTTCCTTAAAGGAACTGCCCTTGAATCGAGTGACACTGAGAAGGACTTAGGTGTTACTATCACTAGCGACCTCAAGTTCTCGAAACAGTGCATCGAGGCAGAAAAGAAAGCCCAAAGGATGTTAGGCTACATAAAGCGCCAGTTTGGATACCGTAACAAGGAGATAGTATTTTGTATGTACAACTCCCCCGTTCGGCCGCACCTGGAGTATGCCGTACAATTTTGGAGTCCTTCGTTTCGAAAGGATATCGCAAGGTTAGAACGCGTACAAGCTAGGGCAACCAAACTGATTCCCTCTATCCGACATAAAAGTTATGAGGATAGACTAAGGGAATTAGATCTGTTCTCGCTGGAAACCCGTAGACTGCGTGGTCAGCTCATCCAAGTTTTCAAAATACTTCGAGGGTTCGACAATGTTGACATATGGGATATTTTCACACTGAGTGAGAACAGAACGCGCAATCACGGCTTCAAACTTGAACTGAAGCGTTACAACCGCAATCTGTGTGGAAATTCTTTGACCTACAGTATTTGCGGTAAGTGGAACGCACTTCCAGGGGAAGTTGTCAACAGTAAATCTGTTGACTAGTTACAGTCAAGACTAGACAAAGTCCTGAAAAGTGGCCGTTTAGGGACTCAAAACAATTGAGCAGCCATGTGCTTACTCTATTGCTAGTTCAAAGGTACCCTCTTTGAATGGACCGTAAGGTCTTTTAGGGTACTTTCTTTCCTTGTAACTCCTTGTAACTCTCTCTCTTTCTCTCTCTCTCTCTCTTTATATGTTCCCTGTTTTTATCCTTCTATCCTTTTGCGTTACTCTCGTCTCTTTTAATTCTGTCATTTTCTCTCTTTCTCTCCAAATCTATTTCCAACAATATTTTTTTTTTCTTCTATCCGGACTACTCAGTCCCTCTTCCGGTCGTTCTCATCTTCCCACATTTCTTCTCGCCGAAACTTGTATACAAAAATACCGACTGAAAATGAGTATATGTGTCGAAGTACACGTGCATATGTGTGTACAACACTATGTAGATCTAGCACTCGCTACTCGATCGCTCTCTCTCTCTCTTTCTCTCTCTCTCCTATCTTCAAGAAAGGAGAGCCTAGCCAGCTTTCGAACTACCGACCTATTAACTTAACTTCAAAAGTCGTTAAACTGATAGAGAGCATCTTGATGAACAAAATGACGTCATATTTAGAGTCCAACTTGCGATTGAGGAGTTACAAGGAGTTACAAGGAAAGAAAGTACCCTAGGAGTCCTTACGGTCCATTCAAAGAGGGTACCTTTGGACCATCAATCGAGCGGGCACATGGCTGCTCAATTGTTTTGCGTCCCTAAACGGCTACTTTTCAAGACTTTGTCTAGTCTTGACTTGAACTGGTCAACAGATTCACTGTTGACAACTTCCCCTGGAAGTGCGTTCCACATACCGCAGATACTGTAAGTGAAAATATTTCCACACAGATTGCGGTTGTAACGCTTCAGTTCAAGTTTGAAGCCGTGATTGTGCGTTCTGTTCTCACTTAGTGTTAAAATATCCCGGTAGTCAACATGGTCGAACCCTCGAAGTATTTTGAAAACTTTGATGAGCTGGCCACGCAGTCTACGGGTTTCCAGTGAGAACAGATCTAATTCCCTTAGTCTATCCTCATAACTTTTATGTCGGATAGAGGAAATCAGTTTGGTTGCCCTAGCTTGTACGCGTTCCAACCTTGTGATGTCCTTTCGAAACGAAGGACTCCAAAATTGTAGGGCATACTCCAGGTGAGGCCGAACGAGGGAGTTGTACAGACAAAGTCCTATCTCCTTGTTACGGTATCCAAACTGGCATTTTATGTAGCCTAACATCCTTTGAGCTTTCTTCTCTGCCTCAATGCACTGTTTCGACAACTTGAGGTCGCTAGGAGTCCCCAGCATGGGTTCCGAAGGTTTTTAGTGAGCACGACCGGGATAAGGCAGTGGATGTTTTCTATTTAGACTTTCAAAAAACCTTCGATAAGGTACCACACTGTCGCATCCTCTGGAAAGTGTGTGTGCTGGGCATAGAAGTAAAGTTGCAGGGTGGATAGAGAACTGGCTAAACGGACAAAATGACGTCATATTTAGAGTCCAACTTGCGATTGAGGAGTTCCCAGCATGGGTTCCGAAGGTTTTTAGTGAGCACGACCGGGATAAGGCACTGAATGTTTTCTACTTAGACTTTCAAAAAGCCTTGGATAAGGTTCCACACCGCTGGATCCTTCGAAAACTGCGTGCGCTGGGCATAGACGGAAAGGTAGCAGCGTGGATAGAGAACTGGCTAAACGGCAGTCGGCAACGGGTGGTGCTGAATGGACAAGCTTCTAAGTGGGTTCTCCTCACCAGTGGTGTACCTTAAGGTTCTGTCGTGCGAACATTACTTTTCATCATCTATGTTAACGACATGGATGGTGACATGGTTGCTAAGATTTCTAAATTTGCCGACGTTGCAAAGCAAAGAAACACTGCCTGTCTACATGCGGATCTCCGGAAGATTGGAAAATGGTCGGACACATGGCAAATGCCTTTTACCGTGAACAACGGCCAAGTCAAGCATTTTGCCTACCGAAACCCCCAATCACGGTATATCCTTAAGGGCACTGCTCTCGAACGCACCGATACCGAGAAGGACTTGGGTGTAACAATCACTAGTGACCTCAAGTTCTCGAAACACTGCATTGAAGCGGATAAAAAGGCCAAAAAAATGCTAGGCTGCATAAAGCGCCAGTTCAGATAACGGAACAAGGAGATTGTACTGTGTTTGTACAACTCACTTGTCCAACTGCTCCTGGAGTATGCCGTACAATTTTGGAGTCCTTTGTTAAGGAAGGATGTCGCGAGATTGGAACGTGTGCAAGCCAGGGCAACCAAACTAATTCCCTCTATCAGACACAAAAGTTACGACGATAGATTAAGGGAATTAGATCTGTTCTAATTGGAGAGTCGGAGACTGCATGGTCAGCTTATTGAAGTGGTAAAAATACTTCGAGGCTTCAACAATGAAGACTACACTGATATTTTTCAACTTAGTGACGGCAGAACGAGAAATCACGGCTACAAACATGAACTGAAGCGTTACAACCGTGATTTGTGCGGCTAAGCGTACTGAGGAACTCCGAGTAGCGAGACTCTGCAAAGAGAATCCTAAGGAGTTCTTCGGTTATGTAAATAGCCGTAAACAAATCCATCGTAGGATTGGGCCCTTAGTGGACGAGGAGGGTGCATTAACTCACTCAGATGCAGAAAATGCTAACCTGCTCAGTCACTACTTCTCTTCAGCGTTTACTAAAGAGTGTGGTTCCACCCCCCAGCCCACGGATTCTTACTCGGGGGGAAAAGCTGAAGGCAAAGGACTTCACCGAAGGAGAAATAAAGAAAAAAATCACTCACCTAAAGACGAATAAGTCCCCTGGACCGGATGGGTTTCTATCCAAGGTGTTGAAGGCAGTGTGCGATGAAGTATCACGACATCTGTGTGCTATCTTTAACATTTCAATCCGGACCGGATGCGTTCCTAGAGACTGGCGTGAGGCGGAAGTAACTCCGATTACAAGAAAGGAGACCGCAGCTATCCGTCAACTTACTGACCTATCCGTGTGACTTTGATAGTCGGTAAACTCATGGACAAAATGACGTCGTATTTAGAGTTAAACCTGCTACTGAGGAGTTCCCAGCACGGCTTCCGAAGGCAACGGTCATGCCTGACGAACCTTGTGGAATTCTTTCACTTCGTCTTCTGTGAGCACGATCGGGACAAGGCGGTGGATGTTGTCTACCTAGACTTATAGAAACGCTTTAATAAGGTACCACACCACCGCCTTCTCCGAAAAGTGCCAGCGCTGGGCATAGACGAAAAAGTAGCCGGCTGGATCGAGAACTGGCTAAGTAGAAGACGACAATGAGTGGTGGTGAATGGACAGGCTTCTGAGTGGGTGCCCATTACTAGCGGGGTGCCTCAAGGTTCCTACAGTATTTGCGGTAAGTGGAACGCACTTCCAGGGGAAGTTGTCAACAGTGAATCTGTTGACCAGTTCAAGTCAAGACTAGACAAAGTCTTGAAAAGTGGCCGTTTAGGGAGGCAAAACAATTGAGCAGCGACGTGCCCGCTCGATTGCTAGTCCAAAGGTACCCTCTCTGAATAGACCGAGAGGTCTCCTAGGGTACTTCCTTTTCTTGATGCTCCTTGATATAGCATCGACAGCACTTGGAACGCACTTCCAGGGGAAGTTCTCGACAGAAATTCTGTTGATCAGTTCAAGTTAAGGCTGGACATCGTCTTGAAAAGTGGCCGTTTGGGCACTTAAGTAGTTGTGCAGAACTGTATCTGCTCAACTGTTAGCGCAAAAGTACCCTTACTGAATAGAGCATAAGGTCTCCTAGGGTAATTCTTGTCCAAGTATTCTCTCTTTTGTCTCTAGGTGACGCCCCGTTGTGGTGGAAAGAGAGCTTGTGTGTACTTTAGACTTTTATAGCTATGTCGACGGGGGTACCTCTCTTCTCGGGATCCCTGATAGGGCTTCCCTTGTCGATTTAGTTGGGAACGAGGTTTCAGACGAAGTACGGACTCATTTCTCTACCCTATCCTTTTCCTTTTTTAATTTTATCCTATCTCTTTCACTTATACAAAAAGAAATAAACGAAAAAATACCCATACTCCTATCGTGTCACTCTTACCATTTTTTCCCTCTATCTACATATAATCACCTGGCTGCTACCTCATGCATCAGAAGAGAGGCTTTGGAACCTCTTTAAACAACGCCAATCGACCCTCACTGGTTGCGAGAGACTACGACTAGAGGTGTCCTAGGCGTTGGGGCACGATAAATAGGATGAGGGTAGTGACCCATTAACCCCTTTCCTGACGCGTAATTATTGACCATTCCCAGTGACTTTTAACGGGTGCCTCTGGTAGCATCGGTCTGAGGTGATGGCCCTTTGTTTCCAGGTTGGTTGCCAGGCCAATAAAAAGCCTTGAGTCAAGTCTCTTGGTGTGGCGGGATATCCATTTAACACTACTCCGAGATCCTGGCAATTGTGAAGGGAAGTTATAGGAGTTTAGTACAAAGCATGCTCCGTTGTTCACCTGGTGCGACGTCATCCCGAGGTTTGCCGACTCGGTCGGACGAACAACAGCACATGGAACGTACCTTCTGTAACAGCTGATGGGCGAACTTGTAAAAGACAGTGTGTGTTTTACCATGGGTAACTTCATTACACATGTTGACTGGGAAACAAGAGAACCCTGTGGCGAGAACGCACTACTCCTGGAGTTCGCGAACAACGAGTTCCTAACTCAATGTGTGAGAGAACCTACGAGAAGAGACAATATGCTCGATTTGGTTTTCACCTCAAAGGATGACATCGTTGAGGACCTCTGTGTTGGCGAATAGCTCGATGGCAGTGACCACCGACTAATTATATTTGTAGTCAAAGTCCCCAAGACAGTGCCTAAAACTAGTAAATTGAGGAAACTTTATTTGAGAACAGCAGACTTTGCAGGTCTTCGTGCTGGACTGACTGACGCGAAGCTAGAAGTGTGTGAGGCTGTTGAAGACTCGTGGAACAGTTTCAAATCCTCATTCAAGAGTCTTCAATCGCGTTTCCTCGCTCTAAAATTACCCCCGTCGGTTTTCTGTTCCACCAAAGTGGTTTAATCGAGAAATCGGACAACTGCTTAGGGAGAAGAGAAATTTGTACCAGCAATCGAAGATCTCGGGTGACTTTGACGAATACCTGAGGCTTGCCAGGAGAGTGAAGTCGAGCATAGGGGCGACTAAGCAGGCTGATGAACTCCCAGTAGCGAGACTTTGTAAAGATAATCCCAAGGAGCACTTTGGATATGTAAACAGCCGTAAACTAATCTGTCGAACGATTTGCCCTTTGATGAATGAGGAGGGGGCATTAAAGCACTCAGGTTCAATGCAGAAAATGCTAACCTCCTCAACGACTACTTCTCTTCAGTGTTTACTGAAAAGTGTGGTTCCATCCATGAGCCAAAGGATTCCTACTCAGGGGAAAACCTGGAGGATATGGACTTCATCGAAGGAGAAATAGAAAAGAAGATAACTGACCTAATGACAAATAAGTCACCTGTTCGGGATTGGTTTCTACCTAAAGTGTTGAAAGAAGTGCGCGATCAAGTGTCACGACACCTGAGCGCAATCTTCAACATGTCAATCCGAACCGAATGCGTTTCTAGAGACTGGCGTGAAGCGGAGGTGACTCCTATCTTCAAGAAAGGAGACCGTAGCCAACTGACTAACTTTCGACCTATCAGTCTGACTACGATAGTCGATAAACTTATGGAAAGCATCATGTTTGATAAAATGACGTCGCATTTAGAGTCAAACCTGCTAATGAGGAGTTCCCATCACGGCTCCCAAAGGCAACGGTCATGTCTGACGAACCTTGCGGAATTCTTACACTTCGTCTTCAGTGAGCACGACCGGAAAAGGCGGTGGATGTGGTCTACTTATACTATTAGAAAACCTTTGATAAGGTACCACACCGCCGCCTTCTCCGAAGAAGGCAAGTGTTGGGCATAGACGGAAAAGTAGCCGGCTGGATCTAGAACTGACTAAGTGGCAGAAGGCAATGAGTAGTAGTGAATGGACAGGCTTCTGAGTGAGGGCCCGTTACTAGCGGGGTGCCTGAAGGTTCTGTCCTGGGACCACTACTATTCATCATCTACGTCAACGACATAGATGGTGACATGGTTGCCAAGATTTCCAAATTTGCCGACGATACCAAGCTTGGTATGAACATTTCAAATGATGGAAATACCGCCCGCCGGCAAGATGATGTTCGGAAGATTGTATATTGGTCTGATACGTTGCAAATGCCTTTTAACGTGAACAAATGCAAAGTGATGCATATCTTCTACCGAAATCATAAATCACCCTATATCCCTAAGGGCACTGCTCTTGAATCCACCGACACTGAGAAGGACTTAAGGGGAACTATCACCACTGAGCTCAATTTCTCGAAACACTGTATTGAGTTGGAGAAGAAAGCCTACAAGATGTTAGGTTATATAAAACGACAGTTTGGATATCGGAACAAGGAGATAGTACTCTGTCTTTACAACTCCTTCGGCTAACCACACCTGGAGTATGCCGTACAATTTTGGAGTCCTGTTTTTTAAAAGACATCGGGAGATTAGAACGCGTCCAAACCAGGGCAGCCAAACTGATTTCCTCTATCAGGCATATGAGTTATAATGATAGACTAAGGGAATTTTATATGTTCTCGCTGGAGACCCGGAGACTACGTAGTCAGCTTATTCAAGTGTTTAATATACTTCGAGGCTTTGAAATTCTTGACTACGGGGTATTTTCCAGTTCAGCGAGGGGAGAACAAGAAATCACGGCTACAAACTTGAACTGAAGTGATACCACCATGATGTGTGTGAGAAATTATTTACATACAGTATCTTTGGTTTTTGGAAAGCACTTCCGATTGAAGTTTTCGACACTGAATCTGTTGACCTGTTCAAGCCAAGACTAGATAAAGTCTTGCGAATCACCATAAGGATCTCTTCTTCTTTGTAGCTCCTTGTAGCTCTCTCTGTCTCTCGGTCTCTCTCTCTCTCTCTTTACCTCAGAGGAGGAAGGATTGGCCCCACAAAAAATATTCTCAACACAGTTATGGGTGTTGTGGACGACTGTGGGCTGAAAACACGCAGACGTGTAGTGGTCGGGATGCTCCCAATAGGAGGTCTAACCAGCCCCGCTCACTCGAGAAACGTCTCAATTAATCGACACTTGGAGATTTGTGTACGGTGGAAGGGGTCTTTTTTGTGGACCCTTACCGCACCATCTATGGTAGAAACGATCTCTACCAAAGTGATGAAGAACATTTTTCTTTTAAATGAGAGGCTGTACTGTATAACATGATACAAGATGTCGTGGAACGGACCCTAAGGAGTGTCAGGCCCAGAGTGAAGACGGGCGTACGCCATTACGCTCGTGTCACTCTTGGAATGACCTTCTAGGAGGTCGCAAAGGGGGGAGCCACCAAACGGATAAATAAGCCAGGAAACGGAAGATAGTAGGGAGTCCTACATTCGAGGTCTCCCTGAAAGTTCTTCTGTTTAATGGGAGGTTGACCAGGAACAAGTTTATTTAACTTCGTGGCCTCGTAGCGACGGAAGAACCTGAAACGGTAGCCATAAACTAGGCGTGGGTAAAAACCTCAAACCGAGATTTTGAAGGTGAATTCACCATTTCCGGTTACCAACTCTTCTAAAATTATAGGCGAGACAGAGAGGATGGCGGTGTGATGTTGTATACCAAGGATAGGCTCAAATCTACGAATTACCACATTGTATCCGACCACGAGCTACTAGGTGTTGACCTAGACATAAGTCCTGCCAACTTCAGGACCCTGGTGCTTTAAAGACCCCTACCCAACTCGTTAAAAAGGAGAGGTGTTTGTACCGTCTGCTGGGTGAACTTGTACAAGAGGGAGTGTGTATCGCCATGAGTAATTTCCACACCCAACTTGACTGGGAAATGAGAGAAACCTGTGGCAAGAACGCACTACTCCCGGAGTTCGCGAACAACGAGTTGCTGACTCAATACATCGGTGAGAATCTCTCGGTAAGCGAAGAGCTCGGTGGCAGTGAACAACGAATAGTCAGATTTATAGTCAAGGTCCCAAAGGTAGATTCTGAGACTAGTAAATCGAGGAAACTTGATTTGAGAAGAGCAGACTTTGCAGGTCTTCGTGCTGGATTGACTGATGTGAGGCTGGAATTGTGCGAGGATGTTGAAGATTCGTGGAATAGATTCAAAAACTACGTTCATGAGTCTTCAATCGCGTTTCATCCCTTGAAACGCCTTCGTCGGTATTCCGTTCAACCAAATTAGTTTAATTGAGAAATCAGTCAACTGCTGAAGGAGAAGAGAACGGTGTACCGGCAGTCAAAGATTTCGAAAGACTTTGAGGAGTTTCGTAGTCTAGCTAGGAGGCTGATGTCCAGCATAATGCTGGCAAAGCGTGCCGAGGAGCTCCGAGTGGTGAGACTCTGCAAGTCGAATCCCAAGGAGTTCTTTGGTTATGTAAATAGTCGTAAACCAATCCATCGCACAATTGACCCTTTAGTGAATGAAGAGGGGGTATTATGGCACTTAGATGCACAAAATGCTAACCTCCTCAACAACTACTTCTCTTCCGTGTTTACTGCAGAGTGTGGTCCCATCTCCGAGCCCAGGGATTCCTAATTTGGAAAAAAGCTGGACGAAATGAAATTCACCCAGGAAGAAATAGAAAAAAATCATCACTGATCTAAAGACGAATAAGTCCCCTGACCCAGATAGGTTTCTATCTAAAGTGTTGAAAGAATTAGGCGATGAAGTGTCACGACATCTGAGCACAATCTTCAACATGTCAATCCAGATCGGAAGGGTTCCTAGAGACTGGCGTGAAACGGAACTGATTCCTATCTTTAAGTAACGAGACCCCACGCCAGCCATTGAACTACCGACCTATTAGCTTAAACTCAATAGTCGTTAAAATCATGGAAGACATCTTGGTAGTCAAAATAACGTCATATTTAGAGTCAAACTTGCGATTGAGGAGTTTCCAGCATGGGTTCCGAAGTCACCGGTCATGCCTAACGAATCTTGCGGAATTCTTCCACTTCTTTTTCAGTGAGCACGACCGGGATTAGGCGGTGGATGCTTTCTACTTAGACTTTCAAAATGCCTTCTATAAAGTATCACACCGCTGCCTTGTTCAGAAAGTGCGTGTGCTAGCGAAGACGGAAATATAGCAAGTTGGATGGAGAACTGGCTAAACGCTAGATGGCAACAGGTAGTGTTGAATGGACAGGCTTCTGAGTGGGTACCTGGTACTAGCGGTGTTCCTCAAGGTTCTGTCCTGGGACAACTACTGTTTATCATCTACGTCAATGAAATAGACGGTGACACGGTTGCCAAGATTTCTAAATTTGCCGATGACATCAAGCTTGGTATGAACGTCGCAAAGGAAGGAAATACTGCCTGCATTCAAGATGATCTTGGGAAGATTGGGGAGTGGTCCGACACCTGGCAAATGCCATTTAACGTGAACAAATGCAAAGTGATGCATATCGGCCACCGAAACCATGAATCTCAGTATATCCTTAATGGCACTGCTATTGAATCCACCGACACTTAGAAGGACTTGGGTATAACAATCGCTAGTGACCTCAAGTTCTCGAAACATTGCATTGAGGTGGGGTAAAAGACCCAAAGGATGCTAGGCTACATAATGCGCCATTTTGTATATCGGAACAAGGAGATAGCACTGTGTCTGTACAAGTCACTTGTCCGACAGCACCTGGAGTATGCAGTACAATTTTGGAGTCAGTTTCGAAAGGATATTTTTTGAGATTGGAAAGTGTGCAAGCCAGGGCAACCAAACTGATTTCCTCTATCAGACACATAAGTTACGATGATAGATTAAAGCAATTAGATCTGTTCTCGTTGGAAACCCGCAGATTGCGTGATAAGCTTATCGAGGTATTTAAAATACTTTGAGGCTTCGATAATGTGGACTACACGGATATTTTCCAACTTAGTGAGGGTAGAACAAGAAATCACGGCTACAAACCTGAACTCAAGTGTTACAACCGTGATTTGTGTAGTAAATTCTTCAGATATATCATATGTGGTAGCTGGAACGCACTTGCAGTGGAAGTTCAAGTCAAGAATGGACAAAGTCTTGAAAAGTAGCCGTTTTAGGAGGACATAAGGCAATTGATCGGGGATGTGCCCGCTCGACAGCTATTTCATAGGTGCCCTCATTGAATGGAACGTAAGGTCTTCTAGAGTATATATTTTCCTTGTAGTTCCTTGTAGCTCTCTCTCTCTCTCTCTTTCATCTTGGATTCAACAACTAAAAAGTGAAGGGAGCCGTAAACCGTCAGTAAGTGTTTTCTTCCGTATTTTCACTTATTGTTCTAAATTAGTTCTTCAAAAGTATACATTTATTTATAATTTACATAATCTTTAGATATATCTAAATTATTTTCCCTTACCTGATACTAAACAAGTAGTTTTACACTGAATAGGCTAAATTGATGACGCCATATTGTTTCACCAAGTCAAATCTCGAACTAAAAAATGACAGGTTCCGAAGGGTTAAAAGCCCTCTGCTCAAAATGAAAGTCAGTAAAGTGGTGTACAGATTTTTCAGAACAAAGCTACCATAGAATTACAGCTTCGAGTGTCTGTTTATTCTGTAAACTTGCTGAACAACATGATAAATAAAAAAATTAACTTATGTACATGATCGCTACTCTCGAAAACAGAATTAACTCTTTAGAACTGAAAGAATGCGATTGTAAAATCAATGAGAACAGAGTAATAAATATTGATAGCAAGGTAGTCAGATTAGAACCATCTGTTGCATTATTAGATAATAAAGTAAAACAGAAAGACAAAAATGGAAACGATTTTTGGCCTGTCAGTAATACACATCCATCTAAATCTACCCTCACTGAACCACCTAAAATAGAGACTCAACAGTTTTCTAGCTTTGTCTGAAGCAGAAAATGACACATACTTAATTGGGGACTCTATAATATAAAATCAAAGTGATTATTTGGGTGAAAATATATTAGAAAGCGGAAATTTAGATGTTACCCGGCGCAGGAATCAAGAAAGTAACCGAAGAATCGGCAATTTAAACCTGAAGAATAAAAAGTCCCCTGTAATTGGTCATGTTGGAACAAATGATGTTTTATGGGGTAAAAACTTTTCTGGAACAGAAAAATTGATCGAAGACTATACCAAAATGGTTGCAAAAAACAAATCAAAAACAGATCGTGAATTAATTGTCGGCATATTGCCAATACTAAACGAGAAAAAGGAAACAATGAGTAGGGCAAATGGCATAAATGATCGCCTGCGAAGGATATGTGAACGGAAGAATGTTGATTTCGTCGACTTTTGGATGAGCTTCATTAACAACAAAGAATATTTCGCTCATGACAGAATCCATCTTAGTACTAAAGGTAAACAAAACTATCGAAATTTAATTAATTTGAGTCTATATAATATTTTAGAAAAGAAGCGCTCAGATAATACTTCTTCCCTAAGAACCTCGGGAAACGATTCAACCATAGAAGCACAAGTAAACAGGTAAAATAACTAAAAGCTGTCTTGTTTAACGCCAGGCCTATTAGGAATAAATTACTAGAGCTTAAAGCGTTAGTAGCACAAAAAACATATAATATAATAGGTATCACAGGGAGCTGGATTCATTGTAATTCGCGAGATTTCATTGGTGAATTTCAATTAGAAGGTTATAAAATGTTCTATAAAGACAAAGTAGAAACCGAAGGTGGAGGCGTGATTTTATATGTAAGAAATAATCTCTATCTTACAGTGATTATTATACTCCGAATTCGAACTCATAGGAGTCAAACTAAATGTTGAAAGAAGTCTGTATGTATATTTAGCTTACAGAAGCCCCCATCAAACAGTAGACGTAGATCAAAGATTCTACGACTGCTTAACAAATGAGATAAACAACAAATTATGTTTATTTTTTGGCGATTTCAATTAAGGACGAGTAGACTGGTCTATGAAAACCTCTGGCACGGAAGGATACAGATTAATTAATTTTACTGACGATAACCTGCTGACGATAATCTGCTGAACAAACAGTTGCATTTCATTCCATCAAAATCATGGGAAGTTGGTAATGTCAAACAACCAAAATGGTTAACAAAAATTAAGAAAAGTATTAGGGACAAAGCCAGGGCATATAAGCTACTCAAAAATAAAAGCTCGGGCAGCATCAAAGAAAAATATATCCAACTAAAAAGAAAAGTTAAAAGGGAAATTAAAAGAGCCAAGCGAAATGAAAAGATTAGAGTGGCCTTAAACTGTAAGCGAAACCCCAAAGAATTCCTCGTGCTGGTAAACAGTTGGAAACCAATCAAAAATAGTATAGGACCCATCAAAGACAAGATTGGTATTTTGCAATACAACGATGTAAAATTAGCAAATGTTTTAAACGAATACTTTGCAACGGTATTCACCAAGGATGATTCCGACGTTATTATAACACCTAACAGCAGATATTCTAGCAATAATCCTCTAAAATCAATAGAGTGTTCAATTAATGATGTTAAGAGACTGATCGACAAAATGAATAAATTTAAATCGCCTGGTCCGGACATGATCTTCCCAAGGGTCATAAAAGAAGTTAAAGATTCCATAGCCGAACATATAACACAAATTTTAAATCTTTCTCTCGAAAGAGGATGTGTTCCAGAAGATTGTAAATTGGCTAATATAACTCCAATATTTAAGAAAGGATGGAAAGAGTCAGCCAACAATTACCGCCCTCTAAGCTTAACATCGGTGGTTAGAAAAATCCTCGAGCGCCTTATCGCAGAAAAAATAGGTGAACATATTGAAGTAAATGCATTATTACGTGACTCTGAACATGGTTTCAGAAAACAAAGTTCGTGTCTGACTAATCTCTTGGAATTCTTTCCCCACATAAATTCAATTTATGACACAGAAAGGTCAGTTGACATTTTGTATTTATATTTTCAGAATGCCTTTGATAAAGTACCACACGGGAAGTTAATGACAAAAATTAGAACATTAGGAATAATCGGAGAAGTTGCAAATTGGATCGAGAACTGGCTCACAAATTGTAGGCAGAGAGTTGTAATTAATGGTCAATCACTCGATTGGACATCTGTTAGTAGTGGAGTTCCACAGTGGTCATTGTTGGGACCAATACTTTTCATTATATATGTAAACGATATTGAAATCTGATTGGTATCAAAGATTTCAAAATTTGCTGATGACTGTAAATTGAGTAAAGGTATAATTAGTGAAGATGACATCAAAGACTTTCAAGGAAGATATTGATCAAATTTCGGCCCGTTGTCTGCGCCAATGGGCATTCGCGGAGTTAATGGAAACCAAGCCATAGGCCTTCTCTAGAGTCTCCGGTCCGCTCGTTTAGTGGATCTGGCAAGACGGTACTTTCGCGGGTGTTAGATTCCTGTTCATGTTCGAACAAATTCTTTAACAAATCGCTCTTAAAAAACCCAATGAAACCAGCAAAAAAAAGTCTTAAGCTGCGCATCCCCTCCTCTTTCCCCACCCCCTTACTTCCCAGCCTGTCGAAGAAAATGGATCCAAACCTACTAACTCGAGAAAAGAAAAGAACACAAGACGTGGATAAAACTGGTGGGAGAACTTTAACCACAAGATCGCCCCCCAAAACAATGACACAGATAGAATAAAATTGCATAGAAACGAGCAAAGTCTAAGGAAATCGAAATTCACCACCGCAAAAACGAACAAAGTCAGTAAGAAATCCGCCGGAAGTTTCAAACTCCCAGCAAGCAGCAGGTCCAGGACGATCCACCCAAACGCTGCCTGAACTGCTCTCACTGCAGGTACTCCCAGGACAATTTGTTGATCGATCTTTCAGAAGATTTTACCTAATAAAACCAGAAAGCCAACAAACAAACCTAATGAAGACATGCATGGTCAAACAGAGTAAAGATTTACAAAAACTATTTCAACTTCCCAGATCACAAGTTCCACCTCTCTCGCCTGAATCAGATGGTAGTATACTAGTCGAAGTTAAAACAAAAGAGCAAGCGGAAAAAACTTATTATTAAAAAAACTGGCAGGATATAAAGTAATAATAACAGCACATCCTTCCTTTAACATGCGTAAAGGCGTTATAATAGAACCAGACTTCGCCCAATACTCAGAAGCGGAATTAATTGAAGAATTAAGCGAGTACTCTGTCACTCAAGTACACAGAGTACATAAAACTATCAACAACAGCAAGATACCAACGAACACTTACTTCGTCTCATTTGACCTAGATATCCTACCAAAATATATATATTTAGGATGGCGCCGCTTCACGGTTAAAGAATTTAGAACCTAGCCCCAGAAGATGCTACTACTGCCAAACTTTTGGGCACTCTACAAACACCTGCCGTGGCAGGAATCAGGGCTTTGCGCCCACCTGCCTCAACTGCGCAAATACACTACCACCTGAACAAATCGAAAATTGCCCAACGAAATGTGTAAACTGTGGAGAGCCCCACCCAGCATCAAGCAAAAAATGTAATGTCTACAAATTCGAAGAAGAAGTAGCATCCATACGTGAAAAAGAAACACTAAACTTTAGAGATGCCAGAGAAAAGGCACAGACCTCTATAGGAACCAGAGGAAACTCTTATGCCTCTGTAGTTGAAATGAGCAGAGTGATCAGACCCCCATACCACGGGGTTAAAGCAAAAACTCAACAGCCACTCTTCGAGGAGCCTGCACCACATGCCCGGAATATTGAACTCCCCTACCCCACGCATATGGTCGACAATCGACCATCTTCCCCGCCCCCCCAAAAGCAGTTGCCGCATCGCGAGGCACCTGCAACCGATACCTCGATGCTAAACCCCATCCCTAGCAGAGAGGTAAACCTAAAATCGCAATCACAGCAAATCCCTAAGCACATCGACCCCCACCCCGAACAAATGGACACTCAGGTTATACCAGAGATCGTCTGTCCACAATCTCGGTCACCGCGTGACAGCGTTTTGCCCCTACCAATCAAAATGCCTACCGCTGACATCATCTACGAAGAGAAGATAGAACAGGAAAAAGAGACCCAAGACCCACGTGGAACAGACCTCGTCCCCACCAAACAAAATATAGCTCAAATCATACCTCCAACGAGCCACCTCCCTCACCCACCAACAGAAGCAAAAAAAAGATAATCCGTCCTCCTATTATTGACGGAACACCAACACCGCCTTTAACAGTAGACAGCCAAGACACAAACAAGAAAAACGGTGACAAAGAAGAACCAAAACCTCAAAGACCAGTCCTTCCCTAGACTCCACTGGCAACAAGGCCCTAATAAACCAATAGGCACCACGACCTCCGCAAAAACCAAATTGCTCACTTCTCGAACCAAACCAAAAGAATAATGAAAATAATCCAGTGGAATATCCGCGGAATCAGAGCCAACTGGGAAGAATTAAGGCTTCTTGTAGCGGACAAAAGCCCCGCCTGCGTCTGTCTCCAGGAAACCATGTTTGGAATACACCCACCACGAAAGCTACCGAATTACAGTTGCGTAACCACCTCAATATCAAATGATGGCAGCACATCCGGCGGCTGTGTCATATAAACCCATCAAAATGTCCCCACATTACCCATCATATTAAATTGACCTTTGGAAACAATCGCCGTGACCATGTACATCAAGAAACGATACACGATCGCAAATGTTTACCTCCCACCCACAGGGCCCCTTCCAGTCACCGCCTTACGAGACTTGATCTTGCAACTACCAACTCCATTCATTCTAATGGGGGACTTTAACAGTCGTCATATTTGAGTGGGGCGACAGAATATGCAACGCCAGAGGAAACGAGCTATCAAAGCTAATAGAAAACCAGCAACTTGGAATCATGAACCAGGGTGAAGGTACTAGATTTAACATACAAACAGGTATCCTATCAGCGTTAGATCTGGCCCTCTGCTCACCCGACATCACAGTGGACTTTGAATGGAGAATCTTGGATGACCTAAAAGGAAGCGACCATTACCCGATCATCCTTTCCTCAGACGAGGGTTTACCCACCTCGGGTATACCACGATGGAGATTGGACCAAGCAAACTGGATAAAATTCAACAAAATCAATGATATCCAAGTTGATGACATCCCGGAGACGGAGGAAGCGCTGGAAATCTTTACATCCATTATATATCAAGCAGGTAAAACATCCATTGCAACCAGCTCAGGACAACCCAGTCAGAGATCTACCCCATGGTGGATCCCAGAATGTTCTGCCGCACTGAAAGAACAAAGGAAAGCCTACCGAACATACAAACGATGGCCAAATCTGACGACTAAAAGGGAATTTAATAAAAAGAGAGCTAAATATAGATACATACTTAAACAAACCCGCCGGAAATCATGGAGAGCTTATGTCTCCACGATAAACTCTAAAAACCCAATCCACCGCACATAGAGCAAAATCCGAGGGATTCTAGGTAAACCCAGCCGAGACCCTACCCCCGTACTTCGGATAAATGGAAACACTATCTTGAACCCGATCGATGTAGCAGACACGCTAGCGACTTACTTCGCCAAAATATCAAGTAGAGCGAACACAACCCCCGAGTTCGCCCAATACCGGTTGGAGAGGGAGTGCTCATCTCTAAACTTTGCATCAAAAGAGTACAAATCTTACAACGAGAGAATTCAGCAAAAAAGAGTTTGATACAGCTCTTGCATCATGTAGAGACACTGCTCCAAGGCCCAGACAATATACCTTATGCAATGCTACGCCACCTAGGGGAAGGCGGTAAACGCTTCCTCTTAGATATATTCAATAAAATATGGATGTAAAATGCCTTCCCAGACACCTGGAGAAGGGCTACAGTTCTAGCTTTCCGGAAACCAGGAAAAGACCCAACCAGTCCCCAAACCTACCGCCCAATCGCTCTAACCTCCTGCATATGTAAGCTCATGGAAAAAATGGTGAATGTACGCTTAACATGGTTCCTTAAAACGAAATCCAGCATATCCCCATCGCAGTGGGGATTCCGAAAATTTCACTCGACCACGGATGCCCTTATCCGTCTGGAATAGGCGATATGTAACGCATTCGCCAGGAAACAGCACGTAGTAGCTGTTTTCTTCGACCTCAATAAGGCATATGATACGTCATGGCGTTATGCCATCTTAAAAGCTATCCATAACCTCGGATTACGCGGATAACTACTAATCTTCATCCAAAATTTCCTAACCAACCGCACCTTCTCTGTAAGATTAGGTAGCGCAAAATCCAAATCATTTATACAAGAAGAAGGCGTTCCACAAGACAGCGTCTTATGCATACCCCTCTTTGCTATAGAAATCAATGATATGTCACAAAACCTCCATCGAGAAATTAAAGCCAACCTTTATGTAGATGACTTCTCTATATCCCTAGCAGGTTCCGAAATGGCAACAATACAACGTCGCCTCCAGATCGCCATCAACAACATCACGAGATGGTCTACTACCCACGGCTACCAATTCTAAGCTGAGAAGACCAAAGTGGTCCACTTCTGCCGTCGTAAAAGGTGTATTAGGGAACCTGACCTATACCTATACCAAAAGAAGATTGCAGTCATTGAGAGCTATAAATTCCTAGGACTAACATTTGACAGAAGGTTGACATGGGAACCACATATAAGAAGCATTAAAAACTCTTGTAAGAAAGAAATGAACGTCCTACGTACATTGTCACGCCACGACTGGGGATCTGATCGCCAAACACTTCTGATTCTCTACCGCTCTTTAGTGCGACCCAAACTGGACTACGGATGCGAGATCTACTCCTCTACTTCCAAGAGGCACCGCATGGCTACCGGAGCCTTCCGATCATCACCCATACCGAGCCTACAATGCGATACCAGGGAGACACCACTAGACCTCCGTAGGATGGAACTCTCTCTACGCCTCTTTATCCGCATTCAGCGACTCCCAACATCGCCGACTTCGACCGCCATCATGAATGACCAAATGGATAATATTTTTACAACACGCCTAACTCTCCCACGACATATTGGAAGTAGAGTGCGACTATGGATGGAGAAAATCGGAGTAACGATGAACCCCATCCATCCACTAGCTTTCCCAGATATTCCATTTTGAAAATCAACTTTAAAGATATGCCATGGTAACATAATAAAACAATTAACAACTACTCCCCTAGGAGAAAAAATCCAATTCCTTACCCACGCAGCAACACATATGGGTATACATATATACACCGAAGGATCTAAATTCATAGAAAGAACAGGATTTTCGGTGATATCAAATAACTACACGTTCTCTGAAAAACTACACCAAACATTATCAATCTTCACTGCCGAGTGCTATGCCTTAAATAATGCAGTACATTGGGCATAAAATAACCCAACATCAGATCAATTAGCAATCTTCACCGACTCCTTCAGCAGCCTAAAAACATTAGAACGAATGACTGACATCCATCCAATTCGGTTAGAAATAAGAAACTACGTATATAGAGCAGCATGCGAAAGAAAGAAAATTTCCTTTTGCTGGGTCCCAGCACACGTAGGGGTAGCTGGAAATTAGCAAGCTGATAGAGCGGCAAAAAATGCCGCCCTTCGTCCAATCAGGCCCAATGATATCCCAATACCATATGAGAACTACATCATTTCAATAAAGGCCGCCATTCGGGAAAACTGGATGGCCAGATGGGCAGATTTATACGGACAAAATAAGATGCGACACATTTTCGAAAAGTAATCGCCATGAAAGCCTCGAGAACTTACCCGCCGGCAAGAGGTATCCGTATACAGACTACGCATCGGACACTCACTACTCACACATGGATACCTAATGGAGAAAGGCTATCCCCCCCTACTGTGAATATTTCATTCTACCCCTCACAATTGCACATCTCATCGTGGAATGCCCAACCCAGGGAGAACTCCGACGAAGATACATACTCATCGATGGTGGGGGTACCCTCGATATCCTAAGATTTGCACTAACAGCTGAAAATATTTGCCCTGGCAGCGGAATCATCCGCTACCTCGAGGAGACAGGACTATTAAAGAAGCTATACATTGGTCTCCAGTAGCACGATCTAAATTTTAATGAATTTTAATTATTTTAGCACATTATCATACCATTTATTCATCTAGTACTTTAATCATCACTGCATAATCACAACCCCATGATATCAGACACAACTTTCATAACTCATCTTTAAAATCTTTAATACAAAACAAATTACGGTGCAATCACCTCGCAGTGAGCACCAAGGGACTTGTAAATAATCCATCCATCCATCTCTCTCTCTCTCTCTCTCTCTCTCTCTCTCTCTCTCTCTCTCTCTCTCTCTCTCTCAACAACCACCTTGTCGTCGTTGAGAGAGCTAGCGCGATCTGTTTGAGTTAAGCTAGCTAATCTGGGGGACTTTTAGTCCGGCAGGGTTACCCATGCCAGTAAGGTAGCTTGAGTAGGATCCAGACTAAGGGTTTTCAAACTTATTTACTACTTCTTTGATGCGGCTCCTTGCCTTTCCCTGCTAACCTCTTCGATTCTGTTAGTACTAAGTTCCACCAACTCTCTTCAACTGTTAAAAAAAAACAGCAACAACAAAAAACAAACATTCATCTCTATTACACATAAGTTGTTTATTAATAAGGGACTCAACAGCTCCCTTATGCCGCGTGAGAAGAGAGGCTTTGGAACCTCTGTAAATAACGCCTTGGAGCTCTCTAGGTTGCTAGAGACTGAGATTGGAGGGATCTCAGGCGTTTGGGGTACGAATAATGGAGGAATGCTAGGTACCCCTTAGAAGCTTTCTCCTAACGTGTAATGGCCTCACCAGCCACCTGTCACCGCTACTTGGTGAACAGAGGCTCAACTGCTCTTTGGTGAGAGAGCTTTTGTGCCTTGCTGATGCTAGATCAGCTAAAGATCTCGGATGAGGTCGTGGGTGATTAGCTTTAATATTTGCCTTAAGTCTGGCCGTTTATAGTTGATTAGTAGGGCTTAGTAGGAAGACATTTACACCTCAAGCAGCCCTGTCGAAAAGTTAGAGTACCAGTTCACTGGGGCTCTCGTGATGCTCAGTTGGGAGCTGCGGCACGATTGGGGACGTATGGCCCAGTGGACCCCTTAGAGTGGGTGTAACAGTTCACTGGGGCTCTCGTGCTGATCAGTTGGAAGCTGCGGCACGATAGGGAACATCCGGCCCAGGGGACCCCTTCGAGTTGGCGTGCTTGGTCTAAGGGTTTCTGTTCGCCGAGGAGATTAAACCTCCAGGAAATTGGCCGATGTGATTAGTGCGAGAGAAAATAACACACAATAAAACCTTTATTAATGCGTATGGTCCTAGCGTTTTTTAAGATGGCGAAGAAGAATGGTCCTCCGTTCTGCAAGATAACCAGCAAAATCTGCAAAGTCTATAGATGGAGTGAAGACTTCGTGGGTAAGAGTTGCAAGGAGCTCACAAATGCTCTTGGTGTCTATGACTTCTGCGAACTAGAGAAGCGCCTGAGAGAGAGCATCGATCAACTGAGAGAGGAGAACACTCTCCTCAAAAGGGAGGATCAACTCTGAAAAACAGAGAGGTGCAGATGCTCAGGCGAGTGCGAAGGAGAGAAGGCTTCCGACGTCCAAGAGCAGGAGTGGCTCAACGAAACAAAAAGAAGAAAAGAAAGAAAAAGAAGGGAAAGAAGAAAGAAGAGAAATTAGAAAGAGAAGAAGAGAAAGTAGAAAGAAAAAAAAAGAAAGTGGAAACCGATGACGAGAATGTAGAAGCAGAGGAAGAGAAACGAGAAACAGAAGAAGAGAAACCAAAGGAAGACACTAAGAAGAAGAAGAAGAAGAAGAAGAGTTAAAAAGGACTGGCTCAACGAATAAAAAGGAAGAAAAGAAAGAAAAGCAATTAGAAAGAGAAGAAGAGAAAGTAGAAAGAGAAGAAAAGAGAGTGAAAACCGAGGATGAGAAAGTAGAAGCAGAAGAGAAACGAGAAACAGAAGAAGAGAAAACAAAGGAAACCAAGAAAGAGAAGAAGAAGAAGAAGAAGAAGAAGAAGAAGAAGAAGAAGAAGAAGAAGAAGAAGAAGAAGAAGAAGAAGAAGAAGAAGAAGAAAAATGTAGAAAAAGAAGAGGAATCCGGCAAGTCGCTTCCGAAAGGAAAGACTCGGTCGTCTGCAGACAAATGTGCAAGAGTCACCCTTATTGGTGATTCTCAAGCATGGGGTCGGCAGCCCCTGCTAGCGGCTCGCCTGTGGACTAGTGTGAAGGTAAGCTGCCTACCAGGACGGGGTAACTACCACATCAGAGTAAAGGCGGAGAAATCAAATATTTCTGAGAGCTCAGTCGTTGCTCTGATGGTAAGTGACAACGACCTCTACCTTAGAGGATAAAATACTCTACACGGTCATGGGTGTCGCTAGCGAAGGTAGGCTGAGAACCCGAATGCGCGTTGTGGTAAGGATGCTCCCGAGGAGAGGTCCAACACGGACCGCTCACTCGATGAACGTCTCTTTGAACCGGCGCCAGGCAAATTTGTGTACGGCAGAGGGGGTCTTTTTTGTGGACCCATACTGTACCTTTTATGGTAGGAATGATCTCTACCAAAGAGATGGGGTACATATTTCCTTTAAAGGAAAGGCCTTTCTGTCGAATATGATCCAGGATGTCGTAGAGAGGACCAAAGGAGTATCCGGCCCAGAGTGAGGGCGGACGTACACCAGTACGCCCGTGTCACTGCTGGAACGACCTTCTCAGAGGTCGCAAATATGGTGCCTCCTCGCCAACGAATAAGCCGGCAAACGGAAGAGCGTAGGGAGTCCTACATTCGGGGACTCCCTGAAAGTTCTTCTGTTCAATGCGAGGTCAATCTGGAACAAGTTTCTTGAACTTCGTGGCTTCGTAGCAACGTAATAACCAGAAATGTTAGCCATAACAGAGTTGTGGGTGAAAACCTCAAATCGAGATTTTGAAGGTGAATTCATGATTCCCGGTTACCAACTCTTTCAAAAAGATAGGCCAGACAGAGAAGGTGGTGCTGTGATATTGTATGTCAAGGATACATTCATCTCGACAAAATGCAACATCTTATCCCACCACGAGCTCCTAGGTGTAGACCTAGAAATAGGTCCTGCCAACTACAGACCCCTGGTGCTTTATAGACCTCCTGCGCAACTCGTTGAAAAAGAGTGGGATCTATACCAGCTGCTAGGAGAACTTTTCGAAGAGAAAGTGTTTATCGTCATGGGGTATTTCAACATACAAGTTGACTGGGAAACCAGAGAACCCTGGCAGCGAGGACAAGCTACTCCTGAAATTAGCGGACAACGAGTTCCTGACTCAATGTGTGAGAGAGCCAACGAGATGAAACAATATTCTTGACTTGGTTTTCACATCAGGGTAATACATCGTTGAGGAGCTCTCTGTGGGTGAAAAGATCGGTGGTAGTGACCACCGACTAGTTCGATTTGTACTTAAATTCCCAATGTACACTCCGTGACGCGAGAATCGAGGCAACTTGATTTGAGAAGGGCAGATTTCGTAGGTCTCCGTGCAGGACTAGCTGATGTGAAATTGGAAGGGTGCGATAATGCTGAAGACTTGTTGAACAGTTTCAAAAGTAAATTCATGAGTCTTCAATCACAATTTATCCCTTTGAAAAGTCTTCGTCGGTCTTCCGTTCAAACAAAGTGGTTCAATCGAGAAATTGGTCAACTGCTGAGGAAGAAGAGAACAATGTACCAGTAGTCAAAGTTCTCTGGTGACTTTGACAAGTACCGTAGGCTAGTCGACTGTAAGGGCGGCGAAACCTGCCGAGGAGCTCTAAGTGGCGAGACTGTGTAAACAGAATCCCAAGGAGTTCTTCGGTTATGTAAACAGCCGTAAACCAATTCGCGGCACGATTGGCCCTTTTGTAAATGAGGAAGGTGCATTAAAGCACTCGGATGCATAAAATGCAAATCTCCTAAACGACTACTTCTCTTCCGTCTTCACTGAAGAACGTGGTCCCATACTTCAGCCCATTGAGTCTCACTTGGGTGAGAAGCTGGAGGAAATGGACTTCACCCTAGCTGGAGTGCAGGAAAAATCTCCGACCTAAAGGCGAATAGGTCCTCTGAGGCGAATGGGTTTCTCCCTAAAGTGTCGAAAGAAGTGCGTGATGAGGTGGCACCACATCTGACGACAATCTTCAAAACTTCGATCTTGACTGGACGCGTTTCTGGAGACTGGCCTGAGGCCGAGGTGACTCCAATCTTCAAGAAAGGAGACCAAAGCCAGCCGTCCAACTACCGACTTATCAGTTTATCTCGATAGTCGGTAAACTCATGTGAAGTATCATGGTGGACAATATAACGTCATATTTGGAGTCAAACCTGCTATTGAAGAGTTCTCAGCACGGCTTGCGAAGGCACAGGTCATGCCTAATGAACCTTGTAGAATTCTTTCACTACGTTTTCAGTCAGCATGATTGGGATAAAACAGTGGATGCTGTCTACCTAGACTTTCAAAAAGCTTTGACAAGGGACCACACTGCCACCTTCTCCATAAAGTGCGTGCAATGGGCATATACGGAAATGTAGCAGATTGGATAAAGAACTGGCTAGGAGGCAGACGTCAACGGCTAGTGTTGAATGGGCAAACTTCTAAGTGGGCGCCGATAACTAGCGGTGTTCCTCAAGGTTCTGTCTTGGACCACTACTGTTCATCATCTATGTTAATGATATGGATGGTGACGTAGTTGCGAAGTTTTCCAAATTTGCCGACGATACCAAACTTTGTATGAACGTTGCAAAGGAAGGAAATACTGCCCGGCTGCCTGAAGATCTTCGAAAGATTGGGGAATGGTCGGACACGTGGTAAATGCCTTTTAACGTGAACAAATGCAAAGTGATGCATATAGGCCACCGAATCCTTCAGTCTGATTATATCCTTAGAGGGCACTGCTCTTGAATCCACCAACACTGAGGAGGACTTGAGTGTAACTATAACTAGTGATCTTAAGTTCTCGAGGCAGTGTATTCAAGCGGAGAAGAAAAAAAAGCCCAAAGGATGCTAGGGGTTAATAAAGTGCCAGTCTAGATATCGGAACAAGGAAATAGTACTGTGTCTGTACAATTCACTTGTCCGACCGCACCTGGATTATGCCGTACAATTTTGGAGTCCTTCATTTCGAAAAGACATCGCGAGATTGGAACGCGCACAAGCCAGGGCAACAAAACTTATTCCCTATATCAGACATAAAATTTATGAAGATAGTTTAAGGGAATTAGATCTGTTCTCGTTGAAAACATATAGACTGTGTGGTCAGCTCATTGAGGTTTTCAAAATACTTCGAGGGTTCAACAATATTGACTACAGGGATATTTTCACACTTGTTGAGAGCAGAACAAGAAATGACGGCTTTAAACTTGAACTGAAGCGTTACAACGGCGATCTGTGTTGGAAATCTTTCACGTACAGTATCTGCGGTAGCTGGCACGCACATCCGGTGGAGGTTGTCAACAGCACTCCTCTTACCAGTTCAAGACAAGACTAGACAAAGTCTTGGAAAGTGGCCGTTTAGGGATGACGAAAGGCAATTGAGTGAGCATGTGCCCGCTTGACAGCTAGTCCAAAGGTACCCTCATTGAATGGACCGTAAGGTCTTCTAGGCTACTTATTTTCCTTGTAGTTCCTTGTAGCTCTCTCTCTCTCTCTCTCTCCCAATCACTCAGTCTCATTATCTCTCTCTACTCTCCTTTTTCTGACTCAAATTTCTTGTTTGTCTGCTCCTTTTCACTCTCTTTCATATCCTTTTTCTTTTCTTTCAATTATCTAC
This sequence comes from Ceratothoa steindachneri, assembly GCA_963969495.1. Taxonomy (NCBI): domain Eukaryota; kingdom Metazoa; phylum Arthropoda; class Malacostraca; order Isopoda; family Cymothoidae; genus Ceratothoa; species Ceratothoa steindachneri. Next base: position 78,125,769 of record OZ018330.1, on the reverse strand, counting down.
CTATCATCATCTCAATCTCACTCTCTACCTCTCTTTTCCTCTCTCTCTCTCTCTCTATCTCTCTTTTCTCTCCTGCTCCTTATTTTCATCCTGCTTCTTATTTATCTTTTTGTCCTTTCTCTCTTATCTCCTTTTCTGTCTCTCTCTCTCTAAGTTTCTCGTTCTCTCTCGCTCTTCTTTTTTTCTCTGTTTATTCTCCCCACTTTTGTCCTCTCATTCTCTCTTTGTTCCCTCTCTTTTTTCTCTCTTTTGTGTGTATATGTCTGTAGATAAGTGTTTTAACCTTGACTATGTGTATGCCGTCTCTCTTAATCACTCGCTCTCTCTTATTATCTCTCTCAGCATCTCCTTTTTTCTAACGCTCAATTTTCTTTATATTTCTTAATTTTTACTCTCGTCTCATTTTCTATTCTTTCTCTATTTTTTATAGATTTATCTATCACCATCTCACTCCCGCTCCCTCTCTATTCACCCGCTCCCTATTTTTCTCCTAATCTTTTATTCTCCGTCTTATTTTTCTGTATTTTGTCCCTTTTCTATTATCTATTCTTCTGTATCCCACTAACTCTCTCTCTCTTATGTCTCATTATCTGGTCTCCCGCTTCCTCTTTACTCTTTTCCTCTCTCATCTAAATTTATCTGTTTCTTTTTCTATATCTTTGATTTCTCCTTTACTCTTTCCCTTGTCCTCGCTGGTTCTCGCTCCTCTAACTTCTCCACATTTCCTCAACCCATCTCAATATCTAAAAAAAGGGGCGAGCTATCGTGTCTCTCTGTATAAATGTATGCTTCGGTATATCTGTGTATGTGTATAAGTGTGTGTATATGTGTATCACCCCTACTAACAACTCTCATCTATCCTTATATATAATTTCTTTGCTAGTAACATGTCAGGACCTCATGCACCAGAAGAAAGGCTTTGGAACCTCCATAAATAACACTATTTGGCACTCACAGGTTGTGTGAGACTGGGACGGAAGAGTCTCAGGCCGACAGGGGACGAAATAATCTGGTGAGGCTAGTATGCCCTGAAAAGCCCACCACTAAGGCATAATGCCTGACCCGCTCCTGTTACCGTCCTTTGCTGATTCAGGCTGGGCTGTCACTGGTCACAACTTCCCCGCCTAGTTGGCTGCTAGGCTAACTGAAAGGTCTCGGGCTAGGTCATTAGTCATGGCAAAGATATCCCTTTAATGCCTGGGCTAAGATTCTGGCCGCTCGGTAGGACCTAGTACGGCCCCGACTTTGGCTTTCCTCTTCCTGTCACTCCTGGCGAGCTTATGGCCACGGCGCGTAAGCTGCACCACGTTTAGGACCGTCTAGCCTATGGCGAAACCCTTTCGGCTAGTGTGTCAGGTGAATAGGAGGTCTCCTAGGGAGGGGCTGGAAAGACCTGCGGGGTAGTCGGATGCGTCCGACGCGAGACCCAGCCGTTAGACTCCTCGCCCAGCCTTTCTCCTGCTAAGACATGTTATCTCTGTGCTCCTAAAATAATTTACTTAGTGTCGTGCTCAAACCTTCGTCTCGTAAAGTGAAATAGATAGAAATCACATTCCGTGTCGGCTATACGTCCACTTAGCTCCATAAATTTCAACTCATTTTGAACATTCTTGTGTTTTATAATGCCTATCGTCAAATTTGATTGTGATCGTTGCTGGGCTTCATTTAATAAGGAAATATACGTTCCGTCAAACCCTAATAACGTTAGAATATGTCGCTTTTGTCTTCTAAACGAGGCATTCGAACTAAAACTAACTAATGCGCTTAATAAAATTAGATCATAAGTTAATTCTGTCGGGAGAGATGGAGTAGCAACGAACCGTAAGATTGACGAACTGGCCAGCGGCGTGCAGGCATCCTTTGATAAGCCTCGGGGGAGCTAAAATCTCCTTCAAAGCTGCCGATCGATCCGTATAGAGAGTAAAGGCGCGTAAGTTTTTATAAATGAGCAAGCGCGTATCTCAAACTCATATAGACCCCGCAATCTCAGTTTAGGCCGGTTAGAAACGGGGCTAGACCAATGAGGGCATCTCACCGTTTTGAAATTCCATGCTCTTATCAATTTGCCTTGTTAACTACAATAGAGGGGAAAACAGAGAGTATATTAATCGGTGACTCTTTAATAAAGAACCAGGATTCTGAATTCAAAGCACGAAATCCAGCTAAGCGTAAGAAAATCTGCCTACCGAGGGTGAGAATTAACCAGGTGTCAGTGAAATCAAAAGTCTGAAGAGCCATGTGAAGATCGAGCTATCCTCACACTCGTGGGTGGGAATGATGTACACAGTTTTGACAGCTCGACTACTGAGATTGTACATCGAACAAAGGACCTAATTGTAGCGGCCAAAGCGAAGGTGAATAAAGTGGGGGTAATTTGGATAATTCCAAGATTAAAAGCGACTCTGAGAATTCAGTCAAAGGTAATTTACACAAATGAATGTCTTAAACGTTTCTGTCAGGAAATGGGAGTTAAGTTTTTCAACTTTTGGAATGATTTTCAGGGCAAACTGTCACTTTTTTTTAATGATGGTATTTATTTTAATTCAGTGGGTAATTCGAAGCTGGGCAGAATTGTAAATGAAAGCCTCCGTAATCTCTATAGTACGGAAGTTATTTGCCCCCAAGTCATAGATGCGCCGAAACCGGATTTCACGCGAGGATTCAATAAATTTAGGCGAGCAGGGAAACGCTTTAGCCATACGAGAGAGGGACGCTGTTATTTAAAGGGAAAGTTAAAATGCATTTACGCAAATGTTCGGAGCTTGAGAAACAAACTGCCCGAATTAAAAGCCATAATTCAAGAGGGCGATTACGATATCATATGTATTAGCAAGACGTGGTTAGATACAGCTTCTAGAGACTTTATTGCGGAATTTAATATAGAAGGGTACAAAATCTATCATATGGACCGATTGACTAAATGGAAGAGGCGGTGGAATTTTAGCTTACGTAAAAGAGGGAATAAATGCGATATCGATGGACGCCACGACCGTAAATATGAAGAGCGAGGTTCTGCAATTGAGCTCGAGTGTGCTAAAAATATAAATTAACTTAGCCGTTACCTATCGCCGCTCATCTCTAATAGAATCCTTTTATCTATCGTGAGAAAAGGAAAAACAATAATTTGTAGAGATTTCAATTACCCTAACGTTAATTTAATAAACTATAGTTCGGATAAAGTTGGGGAGAGATTAGTCAATTTAATTCAGGATAAGTTTCTCTTGCAAAAAGTAGAGGAACCTACGCGTAATCAAAATATACTTGATTTATTTATCGCAACCGAGGAGACTTTGGTAGAAAACGTTTGTGTGGGTGAGCATTTGGCGACGAGTGACCATAATGCAATTAGGTTTGAAATTAATACGAGCGTTGAGGTAAAAGAGAGTTTACAATTAATCCCACGATTTAGGAATTGTAATTTTGAAACGTTCCGTGACCAGATTAAAAGGATAAACTGGGGTAGATGTTTTGATAATAAAACAGTACAGGGAATGTACTCGGAGCTACAGCAAAATGTGGTCACGGTGAATTCTGAGTTAGTTAAGTCGGTACGTCAAAAGAATGGAAAGTCAAAGAGAGCACCGTGGGTTACCCTTTTAATAATTAACTTAATTCGGGAACGTTTAGAAAAAACGAAACGACAACAAATCGGAAAAAAAAATATGTAGACTCTCGAAGGCTGGTGAAGCGGGCCATTAGAGAAGCTAAGCTGAAATATGTAAAAGACCTTGCTATAAATTCGAAGCTCGAACCGAAACGGTTTTATATTTACGTTATCAGTAGAAAGCCCATAAAAGGTTCGATAGGGCCGATCAGAGGTAAAGATGGTGTTATGACGGACGACCCAGAACAATTTGCGGATCTTTTCTGTTTGACCGCAGGCGGATGTTTTGTACCAAATTTTCACCAATAATGCAGTTTTGAGTGCTGAATAGGAATATAACATTTATTTTTTGGAGAAATAAAAGAAGGTATTAAAAAAACAAAATTTAATGCTATCAGATAAATTCCTTCTTTCGATAAAAATCCAATAGAGTCCGACTGTAGTTTCCTCTCAAAATCGAGAACAAATGAACTGCTCTCTATCAAAGTCAAAAATACGTTCGACGGGACTTTACTGTCAACTTCGGGGAAAAAATGAATTGCTGCTCTGAATCCAAACCTATAATACTCCGACGGGAGTTTCGTTACAACACTGGGGAAAATGACTTGCTTGTCTCTATCAAAGGCTAAAGACGTATAGAAAAAGATGAATTCCTACTCTTAATCATAGCCTAAGGCTTCTGACACTAGCTTTATATCAACCCCAGGAACAAATCATTTCCTGTACAGTATCAAAGTCGTAAAGCTTACGAAGTAATTCTAAACTGACACCGTAGCAATGAATTCCTGTTTACGAATGGAATTTTCCCTGAACGTAAAGGTAAAGTACATTGCCGCGCTCTATCTTCAACTAAAACCTTCTACCTGGACAGATGTTTCTTTTCAAGACCGGGAAAATAGAAAATTTCGCCTCTCTATTAATTATAAAGGCTTACGGAGGTTGTTTACAATCAACCATAGGGAGAAACTCCTGTTCTCGATTAAAAATTAAAAGCTTCCAAAGAGTTTCCTCTCATAGCCCCGTTAGAAGAATTTCTGCTCTTGATAAAAGCCAAAAAAATTCTAGCAAGATTTCTTATAAAGGATAGTAAAAAGAATAGTTCCAGCTCTCGATAAAACCCTAAAAATATTCGAAGAGAGTTTCCTCGCAACGGCAGTAAAGTAAGAATTCCAGCTCTTGCTCAATGCCTAGAAGTTTCCGACGAAACTTTCATCTCAACGGTGAATATGAGGAATTCCTGCTCTCGATTATAGCTTAAAGGCTTCCGATGGTAGTTTCCTGTTAAAACAGAAAAAAATGAATTCTTGCTGTCTATCAAAGCATAAAAGCTTTGGAAGGGAGTTTCCTCTGAACGCTTGGGAAATATTAATAGCTGCTCTCTAACGAAGCCTAAAATATTAGGACTGGGGTTTTCTCTTAACTCCGTCAACGTATGAATTCCTGAATTCTATCAAATTCTATAAATCCTCCTACATAATTTGCCTCTAAATGCCTCGTTAAAAAGAATGTCTGCTTTCTTTTAAAGAGTTAAGCTTTGGACAATAGTTTACTCTCAACGCAGTGAATAAAAGAATTCCTGCTCTCGAACACCAGGATAAAATGAATTCCTGTTCTCTATCAAAGCCAAAAAGCTTTCGAGGGTAGTTTCTTCTCAAAGCCCGGAAAAACTTTGAATTTCTGATCTCTATCAATGCCTAAAATCACCAGCTATATTCTTCTCAACACAAGGGAAAAAAAGAGTTACTGTTCTCGACCAAAACCTAAAATAATCCGACGGGGGTTTCTTTTTAGAACCGGATGAGATTAATTCTAACCACCTAGAAAAACTTAACGTCAAGAAAATTGAATTCCTGCTTTCTATCAAAGCCTAAAAGTTTCTGACGTAAATATTCTCTCAAATCTATGGATAAAAGTGAAGTTCGTCTTTTCAATAAGCCCAAAACTTTCCGTAGGCGTTTCATATCAACACCGGATGAAATAAATTCTTGCTCTCGATCAAAGCCAAAAACCTTCTGAAAAGTTTATTCGTAATGTCTGTAAAAGATAATTGCAACTCTATAAAAAAAACAACAAAATTTAATCTAAACCGGATAAAAATTCATTTCTGCAGTCTATCAACCTGAAAGGATTCCGACCGGATTTTTCCCTCAGCGACGGGCAAAAATGAGTTCCTCTTCTCTTTCAAAGTTTAAAAACTTTTGATGCATGTTATTATGAATTCTTGCTCTCAAACAATGCCTATAAGCTGTCAGCATGAGCTTCCTCTCAAAGATAGTAAAAAATTAATTCATACTCTCAATCAAACCATAAATGATGCCCGTAGGTGTCGTAGAATGGCTCTTTTTTCTGATCACTTCACACCCGATACCACTTTTATGTAGGAAAAGGCCCCTTTTTCATCTTTCTACACACAAACCGCTGTTGTAGTGGTATTCTTTGTGGTCGTGATATACTTCTTTGATGAAGTAGGCTTTGTTCTAAGAGTGCTAAGAGTGCTAATATTGTTATTTAAAAGGAGAGCCGTTGGAAACACGTAAGGATATAGAGAAACGCACAAGAATTCCCCAAATAAACTTATATTTTAACTTTAACAATTTACTACACAAAAATTAACCATTAACAACAGAAATACTCTGAATATTAAAATACACAATAATTAATTCAATTAGTTTGACCCTCTAAAATTTTGCTAAATTCGATACGCACTTTAATATACAAGATTAGGGCTTATTGACTCTACTGGAGTTTAAATACCTCAGGAATGTTATTGACTCCACGACGCGTGCCGACCGGCCAGATGGAGGTGGTCGAGATCACGAGGTTCTTTTGGCGAGGGTAGCAGATGGGGTCCACACGGTATTCAGTGGTGGGGGAGGGGTCTTCAAGGACGAGAACTATCACGGTGCTTTAGGCGGCACCAAAGTAGGCGTGGTCTCTCTGGCGAGAATAAGTCGAACTTGGTTCTTAAACCAAGTTAACTTAGATTTCGGTGTGACCACCGAGTAACGAGCTTGAGGGGGAACTTTTCTCCTTCGTTACTTAATTCCTCATGGGTGAGGACTGTACTCTGTACTCGGGGAGGGTCTTCTTGAAGGGCGAGGATCGAGGAGGGGGGGGGGGTTCTCTGGCGAGAATAAGTTGAACTTGAATGTCGGTTTGGTAACCAGGAACTAGCTTGAGGATGAGCTTCTTCTTAGTTCCAGTCTTCCTCAAGGGCAAGGATAACGGAGGGGGGTTTCTCTGACGAGAATAAGTTGAACTTGGTTCCTCAACCAAGTTAACTTATGAGTTTGGTGTGGCCACCGGGTAACGGGCTCGAGGGGGAGCCTTTTCCTTCTTCTTTTCTTAATTCCTCAAGGACGAGGAATACCCCTGGTGTTTAAGATGCACCAGGATATAAGGAGTGTCTCTGACGAGAGTAAGTTGAACTTGAACAAGTTAACTTAACGTTCGGTTTGATAACCAGGGACTAGCTCGAGGATGAGCTGCTTCTTAGCCCCTTAAGGTAGGTAGCCCTGCCTCTCTTGCAGGGTACTTCTTGGTCTGGCGAGCCAAGTAATCTACCTGTCCAGTCTCGGTAGCCCGATCTTAATCCGGGGGCTTCGTCACCTGGAGACTGACGTACTCTACCTATCCAGTCTTGGTAGCTCGAGGTCTTAATCCGGGGACTTCGTCACCTGCAGACTGACGTATTCTACCAATCCATTCTCGGTAGCCCGATCTTAATCCGAAGACTGACGTATTCTACCTCGATTTTCCTCAGTGATACCTCGTCACCCCACTGGGGGAGGGGTAAGAGGAGGGAGGCTTGAGGACGGGCCCAGGAGGGTTCTTATTCCAAACAGTTTTTCTCACCAAGTCTTACATCGGCTCCTCGTTAGCCTTCGAGATAGGGAGAAACGCGTCTCCAATTTCTTCTTTGAATTGAAATTCAATATCGCTCTCTTATGGGAGATCTTGCATTTTACAACCTTTCGACTTTACATAGCGACGAGTGGCGAGGCGCTGAGGTTACGCGCTTGACCCGACGGTGCCGGGGCAGGATGTCTTTGCGGTAATCGCCTCGTGACTCCACTGCGAGAGAACGGGGGAATGACGATTCTCCTACAGTAGGTTTCCACCAACCGTCAGTAAAAAATAGGTATGGACAAAAGTTTGTATGAAAAGCGGGCATAAAAGAATTTCTGCTTTTTATCAAAGATAAAATTTCCCTGACTGAATTTTTCTCTCAAAAAGCTGCCGAAAGTAGTTTCCTTTCAACACCGCCAAAAGAAGAATTCCTGCTCTCTATCAAAGCCTCAAAGATTCCCAGGGTAGTAGGTTAGTTTCCTCTCAAGACGGGCAAAAATAATTCTTGCTCTCTATCATAACCTAAAACTCCCAACGGGAATTTCCTTTCACCACGAGATAAAATAGATTGCTTATATCTATCAAAACCTAAATGCTTTCAACGGGAACTTCTTTGCAAGGCCGACGAAAAATGAATTCCTGCTCTAATTTAAAGTTTAAAAGCCTTCTACAATCTCTTCCTTTGAACAGCGGGAGAAAGTATTACTAGTCCCGATCAAAGCATAAAATCTTCTGACCTTAGTTTCAGCTCAACACAAAGAAAAATGAATTCCTTCTATCTATCAAAGCATAAAAGCTTCCGAAGGGAGTTTCCTCTTAACGGCGGCAAAAATACTTCCTGCTCTCTATCAAACAGAAAAATTCCCACGGCAGTTTTCTTCTTAAAAGTGGATAAGAGTAATTCCTGATCATTATTAATGCCTAAAATCTTCCGATGGGAGTTTCACCTTAACTTCAGTTTCAAAAGGGGGTTTCCGCTGAACACCGGGGAAATATTAATAGCTGATCATAATCAAAGCCTAATATATTCTGACAGGAATTTCCACTCAACCCTCCGAATGAATATTGATGCACTCTATCAAAGATTATGAATCCTTCGATGGGGTTTCGCTTTAAACACTTTGTAAAAATTAAATATCTGCTTTCGAACAGTAGTATACTCTTAACTTAGAGAAAAAAGAATTCTTGATCTCGATCAAAGAATAAAAGCTTACGAATGGAGTTTATTCTGACTGCCATGAAGAAGTTAATTCCTATTTCCTCTAAACCTCCAGAACAAATGAATTCCTGAAATCTTTAAAGTGTAGAAATTCTCCTACGAGATTTTGCTTTAAACGACAGGTTAAGAATGAATGTCTGCTTTCTATCAAAAAGATAATTCTTGGAGACTAGTTTACTCTCAAGGATATAAAAAAAATAATTCCTGCCCGGTTGCTAGCAATTCTTGCTCTCTATCAAACCTAATCGCTTCCTGCTCTCTGTCAAAGTCTAAAATCAGTCCGAATCAATGTTTAACTTAACCCCAAGAAAAATAAAAGTTTGCCCTCAATTAAATATAAATGCTTTGAATATTTTCATCTCAAAACCGAGAAAAATAAATAAATCTATAAATTATTAACGAGCGGAAAAAAATCAATATCTGCACTCTATAAAACAAAGGATTTCGAGGGGATTTTCCACTCAACGGCGGGAAAAATGAATTCCTATTCTATATCTATGCCTAAGGTTTTCCGACAGTAATTTCCTTTCACTCGACTATAAGAGGACTTCCATCATACGATCAAAGCCTACAAAAAAAATAAGATTTAATCTTCATTAAATTTAAATGGTCCGTCAGGAGTTTCCTCTTAACGACGAGTAAAGTTGAATTCCAGTTCTCGAACAAATCCTAAAAACTTTAAACAGGAGTTTCCCTTCAATGCGGGAAAAATGTCTTCCTGTTCTCTATAAAAGCCTACAAGCTTCCGAAATAGATTTTATCTCAACTACGGTGAAAAATGATTTTCTGCTCTCTAGCACAGTAAAAATATAATTTGTTCTTTCAAGCAAAGAGTAAAAGGTTCTAATAGTTTAGTCTAAACCCGAGAAATAAGGAATTCCTGCTCTTTATTAAAGCGTAAATCCTTCAGACGGGAATTTCCCCTTAACCCGTGGAAAAAATAAATATCGACACTCTATCAAACCTGAAAGATTCCAACGGGATATTCCATCAATGGCATGAAAAAATGAATTCCTGTTCCATATCAGAGCCGAAAGGTTTCCGACATGAATTTCCTCTCACTGGACTATAAAGAGGAATTTCAGCCTTCGATCAAGCCTATAAGCTTACGCCTTCCACCACTAATTTTCTCTCAACGCTGGAAAAAATGATTTTTTGCTGCCTATCAAAACAAAAAAAGATTAGGAAGGTAGTTTTCTTTAAACATCTAAAATATTCCGATGGGTTTTAATGCTTGGATAAAAATAAATGTCGGATTTCTATCAGTGTCGTAGGTCAGATTAGATTTGCTGACCTCCGCTTGCTTCCTTTGACTCGGAAAGGAACGTAACCACCCCGCAGGACACTCTGCGATTAAGAGTGACTATTTTTCTTAGCCGAATTAAATCAATTAGCTAGAAGGTTCTGGATATCAAACTGGCTGGAACGAAATAATTTTTACTATTGTACAAACAAAATAAAATAATGGATACAACATACAAAAAAACTAAATGTGCAAAAAAAGGTTTACACACGTCAGCTCCAAGAGGGAGCCGTGAGCACGTACACACAAACGTACACGACCAACAAAAGGGAAACTACCATTCCGGGTGGTTCAGCCACCCGATGATTTTTGTACCCGAGAGAAAGGTTGGTAGGGGGAGGGGGACAAGCGTCCTGCTCGATTGATTTTCAACGGCACGGTTTGGTTTGCACTTGGACGATTAGTACTTGGTCTGCTTAAAATTATGAAGGAGCATACAACTTGTCCTCTGACAAACACTGCTAACCTCTAAAGGAGGAATCGAGGGAGTATTTCGCCACGGAGAAGCTGAGTCGAATACAGCAGTGTGGGAGACTCCTTGTTCCTAGTTCTTATTTCTTCTTATTTAATTTTCTTGTCTTCGGGCTCTTGGGGTAAGGGAGGCCGAGAGAAAGAATTCTTCTGTGTCGCGTCCTCTGGCAAAATACTAATCTGGTGCGCATGGGAAAGTGGAAAGAGAAGAAGAGAAAAGAGAAACGGAAGAAGAGAAAAGAGAAACGGAAGAAAAGAAAACAAATGAAGAGAAGAAAAATAAGATGAGGAAGAAAAAAAAGAAAAATGCAGAGATACAAGAGGAAAGCGGCAAGTCGCTTCCGAGAGGAAAGAATAAGTCGCCTGCTGACAAATGTGCAAGAGTCACCCTTATTGGTGATTCTCAAGCACGGGGCTTGCAGTCCCTGCTAGCGGTCCGCCTTCGCACTAGTGTGAAGGTAAGCTGCCTGCCAGGATGTGGTAACCACCACATCAGAGTAGAGGCTGAGAAATCACAGATTTCTGAGAGCTCAGTCGTTGCTCTGATGGTCAGTGGAAACGACCTGTACCTGAGAGGAGGTAGGGTAGGCCCTACAGATAAAATCCTCCACACGGTCATGGGTGCCGTGGACGACTGTGGGCTGAAAACCCGCAAGCGTGTGGTAGTCGGGATGCTCCCGAGGAGAGGTCCAACACGGACCGCTCACTCGATGAATGTGTCTCTAAACCGGCGCCTGGCAGATTTGTGTACGGCAGAGGGGGTCTTTTTTGTGGACCCGTACCGCACCTTTTATGGTAGAAATGATCTCTACCAAAGGGATGGGGTACATCTTTCCTTTAAAGGAAAGGCCTTTCTGTCGAACATGATCCAGAATGTCGTAGAGAGGACCGAAAGGAGTATCCGGCCCAGAGTGAGGGCGGACGTACGCCAGTACGCCCGTGTCACTCCAGGAACGACCTTCTCAGAGGTCGCAAAAAGGGGTGCCTCGCCAACAAAGAAGCCGGGAAACGGAAGAGCATAGGGAGTCCTACAGTCGGGGACTCCCTGAAAGTTCTTCTGTTCAATGCGAGGTCAATCAGGAACAAGTTTCCTGAGCTCCGTGGCCTCGTAGCGACGGAAGAACCCGAAATGGTAGCCATAACAGAATCGTGGATAAAAACGTCAAACCGAGACTTTGAAGGCGAATTCACGGTTCCTGGCTACCAACTCTTCCACAAAGATAGGCCAGACAGAGAGGGTGGCGGTGTAATGTTGTATGTCAAGGATACAATCAAATCTACGAACTCCAACATTATATCCGATCACGAGCTCCTAGGCGTTGACCTAGAGATAGGTCCTGTCAGATACAGGACCCTGGTGCTTTACAGACCCCCTTCCCAACCCGTTGAGAAGGACAGGGAACTGTACCAGCTGCTGGGTGAGCTTGTTCAAGGCAGAGTGTGCATCGTTATGGGCGACTTCAACAGACAAGTTGACTGGGAAACCAGAGCAGCCTGTGGCGATAGCGCGCTACTCCTGGAGTTCGCCAACAACGAGTTCCTCACTCAATGGGTCAGAGAACCGACGAGAGGAGACAATATCCTCGACTTGGTCTTCACCTCTGAGGATGATATCGTTGAGGATGTCTCTGTAGGCGAAGAGCTCGGTGGCAGTGATCACCAGCTAGTTAGATTTAGCGTCAATATCCCGAAGGTAAGGTCTGTTGCCAGTCAATCAAGGAAACTTGACTTGAGAAGAGCAGACTTTGCACGCCTTCGTGCTGGGCTGACTGATGTAAGGCTAGCGGTATGCGAAGAGGTTGAGGATTCGTGAAACAATTTCAAAAATAAATTCATGAGTCTTCAATCAAGTTGCATCCCTCTAAAATGCCTCCGTCGGTCTTCTGTTCAACCAAAGTGGTTTAATCGAGAAATCGGCCAACTGCTTAGGGAGAAGAGAAATGCGTACCGGCGATCGAAGATCTCGGGTGCCTTTGACGAGTACCTGAGGCTAGCCAGGAGAGTGAAGTCCAGCATAAGGGCGGCTAAGCGTACTGAGGAACTCCGAGTGGCGAGACTCTGCAAGGAGAATCCCAAGGAGTTCTTCGGCTATGTAAATAGCCGTAAACCAATCCATCGTAGGATTGGGCCCCTAGTGGACGAGGAGGGTGCATTAACTCAGTCAGATGCAGAAAATGCTAACCTTCTCAATGACTACTTCTCCTCAGTGTTTACTAAAGAGTGTGGTCCCATATCCCAGCCCACGGATTCCTACTCGGGGGAAAAGCTGGAGGCAATGGACTTCACCGAAGGAGAAATAAAGAAAAAGATCGCTGACCTAAAGACGAATAAGTCCCCTGGACCGGACGGGTTTCTACCCAAGGTGTTGAAGGAAGTGTGCGATGAAGTATCACGACATCTGTGCGCTATCTTTAACATGTCAATCCGGACCGGATGCGTTCCTAGAGACTGGCGTGAGGCGGAGGTGACTCCGATCTTCAAGAAAGGATCCTCCAGCCATCCGTCAAACTACCGACCTATCAGTCTGACTTCGATAGTCGGTAAACTCATGGAAAGCATGATGGTGGAGAAAATAACGTCGTATTTAGAGTCAAACCTGCTACTGAGGAGTTCCCAGCACGGCTTCCGAAGGCAACGGTCATGCCTGACGAACCTTGTGGAATTCTTCCACTTCGTGTTCAGTGAGCACGATCGGGACAAGGCGGTGGATGTGGTTTACTTAGACTTTCAGAAAGCCTTTGATAAGGTACCACACCGCCGCCTTCTCCGGAAAGTGCGAGCGCTGGGCATAGACGGAAAAGTAGCCGGCTGGATCGAGAACTGGCTAAGTGGCAGACGGCAACGGGTGGTGGTGAATGGACAGGCTTCTGAGTGGGTGCCCGTTACTAGCGGAGTGCCTCAAGGTTCTGTCCTGGGACCACTACTATTCATCATCTACGTCAACGACATGGACGGTGACATGGTTGCCAAGATTTCCAAATTTGCCGACGATACCAAGCTTGGTATGAACGTTGCAAAGGATGGAAATACTGCCCGCCTGCAGGAAGACCTTGGGAAGATTGGGGAGTGGTCGGACACGTGGCAAATGCCGTTCAACGTGAACAAGTGCAAAGTAATGCATATCGGCCACAGAAATCCCCAATCTCATTATATCCTTAAGGGCACTGCTCTCGAATCGAGTGACACTGAGAAGGACTTGGGTGTTACTGTCACTAGCGACCTCAAGTTCTCGAAACAGTGCATTGAGGCAGAGAAGAAAGCCCAAAGGATGTTAGGCTACATAAAGCGCCAGTTTGGATACCGTAACAGGGAGATAGTACTTTGTCTGTACAACTCCCTAGTTCGGCCGCACCTGGAGTATGCCGTACAATTTTGGAGTCCTTCGTTTCGAAAGGACATCGCAAGGTTGGAACGCGTACAAGCCAGGGCAACCAAACTGATTCCCTCTATCCGACATAAAAGTTATGAGGATAGACTAAGGGAATTAGATCTGTTCTCGTTGGAAACCCGTAGACTGCGTGGTCAGCTCATCGAAGTTTTCAAAATACTTCGAGGGTTCGACAATGTTGACTACCGGGTTATTTTCACACTGAGTGAGAACAGAACGCGCAATCACGGCTTCAAACTTGAACTGAAGCGTTACAACCGCAATCTGTGTGGAAACTTTTTCACCTACAGTATCTGCGGTAAGTGGAACGCACTTCCAGTGGAAGTTGTCAACAGTGAATCTGTTGACCAGTTCAAGTCAAGACTAGACAAAGTCTTGAAAAGTGGCCGTTTAGGGACGCAAAACAATTGAGCAGCCATGTGCCCGCTCGATTGCTAGTCCCAAGGTACCCTCTTTGAATGGACCGTAAGGTCTCCTAGGGTACCTTCTTTCCTTGTAACTCCTTGTAACGCTTTACTATTTATACGAGTTCGCCGGAAGTGAATATTACCCAGGTGCTGGAAGTGGATCTTACTTTATCTATATAGAGGCGCAGGGAGTGAATTTAGACCTTCACGCCATCTCGCAGAACCTCACGCTCTTACAATTAGGCTCGCTATACAGTGTGTTATCAAACGGAAGTTACCTAAAAAAGAAGCCGATCGCGGGTTCTTTCCATCCTACCTGTTTCTCTTTCTCTATCTTTGACAATCAGGGATGTAAGCTTAGGACAGAAGTTTACTCTAAACGCCATGAAAAATAAACAAATTCTTGCTATCGTTCAAAGCGTAAAAGCCTATGAAAGTAGTTTTCTATGAACGCCGGGAAGAAATGAATTCTTGCTCTCTATCAAAGCCTAAAAGCTTCGACAGTAGTTCTTTTTAATCCCAAGAACAAATGAATTCCTGCTCACTATCAAATTTTAAAAGCCTGCACCGGTGTTTCTTGTCAACCCGAAGGAAAATGAATTCCTGATCTCAATGAAAGCCTAAAATCACCAGAGTATTTTCTTCTCTACATGCGCTTGATCCAAACCTAAAATAATCTGACGGGAGTTTCTAACGGATGAGATGAATTCTTACTAACTATGAAAACTTAAAAGATAATGACAGGAGTTTCCTCCTAATGCAGGGGAATAAATCCTGCTTTCAGACAAATCCTAATTTTTTCCGAAGTGAGTTTTCTCTCAACACCAGGTAAGATGAATTTATGTTCTTGACCAAACTTAAATGCTTGCGACAGAAGTCTTATCTCAAGGACAAAAAGCAAAAAAAATGAATTCCGATTCTTGACCAAATTCTCAAAGCTTCCGATAAAAAAAAAAATCCTTCTCTCGATCAAAGTTCTAGCAATTGTATCTCAACACTGGGGAAAATAAAGTCCGGTGATTTATCAAAGCTTAAAAATTTTAGAGGAAAGTTTCATCTTAACCAGTCGAAAAAAATAATATCTGCACTTTATCAAACCTAAAAGATTACGACAGTAATTTCCACTCAAAGTAGGAAAAAATGAATTATTGTTCTATATCGAAGCCTAAAGACTTATTATTAACAAACATCAAATCCTTTAAACTAACATCTCAAGGGATTAACAAACGCGTCACATCCTTTAAACTAACATCTCAAGGGATTAACAAACACCTCAGATCCTTTAAACTAACATCTCAAGGGATTAACAACAAATTAACAATTGTCAATAAATGGGTCAACATCTACCACCTACACCTCACTTCACTTATTCAGGTAGGTCCTCACTTGCACTGACCCACCCTCAATCCTAGCACTCACATAGTGCTCTGGCAACACGCCATTAATTATCTCACGCTCACATAGTGCTCTGACAACACGTCATCAATCCTCTCGCACCCACATAGTGCTCTGGCAACACGCCATTACATTCAGTAATCATATAGTGCTCTCGCAACACGCCATTAATTCTCGCGCTCATATAGTGCTCTGACAACAAGTCATCAATTCGCTCGCACTCGCATAGGGCTCTGGCAACACGCCATAAATCCTCTCACACTCATATAGTGCTCTGACAATACTTCATCAATTATCTCACACTCACATAGTGCTCTGGCAACACGCCATTACATTCAGTGCTCACATAGTGCTATGGCAACACGTTATTACATTCAGTACTCATATAGTGCTCTGGCAACACACTAAAAACATTCAGCACTCGCATAGTGCTCTGGCAACACGCTATAAATCCTTTCGCACTCACATAGTGCTCTGACAACAAGTCATCAATCCTCGCACTCACATATTGCTCTGGCAACACGCCATTACATTCAATACTCATATAGTGCTCTCGCAACACGCCTGAAACCCGCTTATACCGAAAATGTTCGTCTAGAACCCCAATCACTTCATTCTCCTCCTACTATACCCCTTTATGGTACAGTAATCCCCCCAAACAACCTAAACCCCACCTTTTTAACTACTCCTGCCTCTCCAAATCCACCTTCCGTTTTGCTGCCCCCTCCTCCTTTGTTGCAGGAACCCTCGTCGGCAGATGTAGTTAGTCAGGAGCAAATCTATCCCCCAATGGTCACTCCGTCAGCGGACAACGGGACTCAAGACTCCCATATCTCGCTTGACGCCATCTCGGAAGGAACCAGCAAACGGATCACCTTCACTCCGTCAACCTTCTCACGTACCAGTGCCTCGTTCAACGCTACTGCCACAGCAAATCTGTGTCCCGGTATCCGCAGCCAAACCAATGGCACTGTCACACGCTCCGGTCGCGTCGTCAGGAGGCCTCGTCGGTACTCGGACTTGTAATCTCAAAATGGTAAAAAGGGGGAAGGGGTAACCTTCTTAGGGGGAAGTGTTATAGCAATGCCTCTGGGCATTCCTATAATAAAAACCTCCTGGGAAACTTAAATATGTATATACAACAATTATTATGTAAAATTCATAATATGCAATCCTTTAACTTTGTCAATTTAATCGTTCAATTATTTTACTTAACTTTTGTCAATTTAATCGTTCAATTATTTTACTTTAACTTTTTTAATTTAATCTTTCAATTAATTTACTTAACTTTTGTAAATTAAATCATTTTATGTACAACTTAATAATTATTAAATTCATTTATTTTACTTGTCAATTCATTCAATGTAATACTCTTCCAGACGACATCTCTTAAACTTTCACACACAAACAAACACACGCTTTCAGCTCGACCAAATAGCACACTATTCTTTCCCATTCGACTCTCGCCATTCTTCGTATAAAGGTCGGTAATCATTCCTTCTACAATTAGTCATTTACCTCCAAACAAATCATACTTAGTTAATTCCACTCTTACATTCTTTGCAAACAACCATACGAGATTAGGTTCTAATTATATTACTTCTCATATTGCAGCCCCTAATTCACAGTCCATCATAGTTACTATATCATTATTTCGCCATATTATTCCACCATATTATTTCATATTTATTTCACGTACTTCAATTCTCTTCGCATCTTTTTACTGCAAATCATAAGTTTATATATCTTGCATTGTATACCTAATCTACTTATCTCATTGTGCAAACGTTGATTTTATGAATATATTTATATTTGTGTAAAAAAAAGAAAAAACTCATTCAAACGAAGCTTTTGAGCCGCTTGCCTGCACTTCTCGTACGCTATACAATCCTCCTTCTAGAACTGGAGCGTATTTTGAAGAAATGAAGAAAGCCCATTTAGAAATGTTATCCAAGGGCTAACACTCCCCCTCCCGGGTCTGGGCTTCATTGTAGATAGAGGGGAGTAGGAAAAGGGGGCAAAGATAAAATAATAGCGTAGGCGAGTGGCTTAAAAGCTTCGTTTGAATTAGTCTTTTTTGGGACTCAGGATGGCCGAGTGGATTCGCCGCTGGTTAACAGTGGTCCAGCGACGCGGGAAGCTGTTCCCAACTCGCCTACGCTCCTGATGGTAGTTTCCTCTCATCGCGGAAAATAAATTGTTGTTTCCAAAGCAATAAAGATTATGAAGGAGGTTTTACCTGAATGCCAGGGTAATATTAATAGCTGTTCTCTTTCAAATCCTCAAATAATCTGACGGGTGTTTAACGCCTGGATAAAAAATATATGTTTGCTTTTTATCAAAGATTTAAGCTTTGGACGGAAGTTTACTCTAAACGCTATAAAAAAAAAACAAATTCCTGCATCTCTATCAAAGCCTAAAAGCATCCCACAATAGTTTCTTCCCAACTCCTAGAACGAATAAATTCCTGCTCTTTACGAAAGTCTACAAACCTTTAAAATGGATTTGGCACCAAAACTTTGCAAAAAAATAAATATTTGCTCTATAGTCAATCTAAAGAGTCCAAAGGAAGTTTCCTCTTAACACCGGACAAAACTAAATTCCAGCTCTTAATCAAAGACAAAGTTTGAGATATGAGTTTTCTCTCAATGCCGTATAAATTGAATTTCTGCTCTCTATCAAAGCCTAAAAGCCTGCAATAGAGTTTCCTCTCAACGCCGGAAAAATGAATTTCTTTTCACTATAAAACACCTCAAAATTTCGCCATAGGTTTTATCTCAACGTCAGAAAAAAAAAATCCTGTTCTATATCCCAGTAAAAAGTAATTTGTTATTTCATTCAAAGACTAAAAGGTTCTAAGCGTTTCGTTTAAACGTTGGAAATAAAGAATTACTGCTATTTATTAAAGCCTAAATCCTTCAGAAAGGGGATTCGCTTAACCCGTGTAAAAAAGTAATATCATCACTTTATCAAAGATAAATGATGCTGACGGGATTTTTCCACTCAACGGCGGCAATGATGAATTCCTGTTCTCTATCAAAGCATAAATGTTACCAAAAGTAGTTTCCTCTCACTGGATTATAAGAAGAATTCCTATGATTAAACGGGGTTTCCTTTCACCACTAGGAAAAAACGAATTCCTGCTCTCAATCAAAACCTAAAATATTCCGATGGCAGTCTTTTCTTCAAATCGGATAAGATGAATTCTTACTATAAAACAAATCCTACAGCTCCCGACTAAGAGTCCTTTTAATGCCAAGAATAATGAATTCCTGGTCGCAAAGAATGGAAAATCCAATGGGAAGTTCATCTCAAGAACAAATAAGATGTATTTATATTCTTGATCAAAACCTAAAAGCTTGCAAAGGAGGTTTCCTCTCAAGGACAGAAAAATAAACTCCGGCGGTCTATAAAAGCCTAAAAGCTTCCGACCCAACAATCTCTCAACGGCAAGAAATATTTTTCTGCCAACGAACATTCCCCAATTGTTCACGATGGGAGTTTCCTCTTAACCCCGGATAAGATGCATTCCTGTTCTCGATTAAAACCTAAAAGCTCCCGACGAGAGTTTATTTTCAACGCCGGATAGGATGAATTCCTGCTTTTAATTAAAATTAAAAAGCTTTCTTCATGTGTTTCCTATAAAGGATAGTGAAAAATTACTTCTTGTTCTCTATCAAAGAACAAAAGACTCCGAACAAAGTTTCATCTCAATGCCGCGCAAAAATGAATTCCTGTTTGTGATAATTTCCTACAAGCTTCCGGCTGGACTTTCTCTCAAAGTGGAGTGAAAGGATTTCCTCCTCTCGATCAAATCTTCAAAGATGGCGACGGGATTTTTGTCAACGCCAAATAAGATGAATTCCTGCTCTCAATCAAAGTCCTAAAACTTCTGTCATGATTTTCCTATAAATTACCTCTTGCTTTTTATCATAGCCTAAAAGCTCCCAACGGGATTTTCTTCTCAAAGCGCGGAAAAAGGTGAATTTCGGCTCAATAGTAAAGCCTAATGCTTCGTAACGGTGTTTCTTCTCAACACTGGAGGAAAAATACAGCTCTTTATCAGGGCATAAAAGCTTTCGACGCGAGTTTCTTCTTAAAGCCGAAAAAACAGCTTACCTGCTTTCGTTCAAAACCTAAGAAATTACGACTCCTTTTTCCTCTTACGTCCTTGAACAACTAAATTCTTGTTCTCTATAGAGTTTGGTATAAAATACTTCCCATGGAATTTTCCTCTCCTCGCCAGAAATAAATGAAGTTATCATCTCTAATAAAGCTTAAATCTTCTGATGGTATTTTTCTTTCAAAAGGGGAAACCTTGAATTCCTGCTCTCTCTCAAAGGTTCCGCCTGTATTTTTTTTTCTAAAAAAACCGGATTGAAAGAATTCTTACTATCTATCAAAGCTTAAAAGTTAAAGAAGAATGATGTGTCTTAAGCTGAGAAAAAAGATTTCCTGCGCTCGATCAAATCTCCAAAGCTTTAGGAGGGGAGTCTTCCTTCCTCACTAGAAGAGATCAATTCCTGTTCTCGATCACATAAGAGCTTCCGAAAGGAGTTTCTTCGTTATCACAGTGGCAAAAAAGTAATTCCAGCTTTCGAAACGAGACCAAAAGCTTCCGACGAGAGTTTCGTCTTAACGACGGGCAAAAATAAATTCTTGCTCTTTATCAATGCCTAGAATATGCCGTCGGGAGTTTCATCCTAACTGGGAACAATCAAATTCTGTCGTGTCTCAAACCTAACAGATTCCGACGGAATTTTTCACTCAACAGCAGCTAAAAGGAATTCCTGGTGTCCATTAAAGCTTCCGACGGAACATCCTCTCAACGTCGAGGAAAATATGAATTCCTAATTTCCAGCAAATCCTAAAGTTATCGCTGATAATTTCCTCTCAACTCCATACCGGGACGAGCGGGGTCGCTACTGCTTGTTCCTTGTCTTCGGGACTGGTTTGTGCACACGGACTTGCGGACTATACGACTTTTTGGAGGACGCCGGCCTCCTCCACTTTATTTAACTGTTTGTTGTGGGTCGCATGCCCCTGTGCCGGTGTGAGGCGGGCCTACCCCTGATGCTGGAATGCGCTTCCTTCTTGTTACCTTTTTGCTTTGTTTTCTTTCTTTGTTGTTTTTTTTTAGTCTATGATCCTTTATCGTTATTACTTGTCATTTACATTATTTGTTTTTTAATATAGGCTAGTCGTAGGCTGTGGTGAGTACGGTGACTTATGCCTTAGTAGGCAGTCGCCAGATGTGTTCTTAAAAAAAATCCTTTCAACCCTGGTATTAAAGGATTTTCCTATCAATGTGTAAAATATTTCGACGACAGTTTTCTCTCGACGCCAAGAAAAAAGCATTGCTATTTTAAACCAATCAAAGCCGAAAGCTTTCCAGCTGAAGTTATCCTGTCAATGAAATTTCCTTTCTTAACCGTGAAAATAAATTCCTGATCTATATCAAATCCTACTTTTTTCCGAAGTGGAATTTCCTCTCAACTGCGGGAAAAATGAATTCCTGTTCTCTATAAAAGCCTGAAATATTCCGACGTTCCTTTCCGCTCAACAGCATGAAAAAATATGTTCTTCTCTTGATCAAAACTTAAAACCTTCCAGCGGGAATTCCCTCTCATCTCATTTTAAGATTAATTCCTGCTCTCAAGTAAATCCTAAAATCTTAAAGGCTGTTTCCTCTCAACGAGAGAAAAAATAATTCCAATTCTCTATTAAATCTTAAACCATAATAAACCATAAAACAATGGCAGTATTTTCATCTCAACATAAAGACAAATGAATTTCTGCTTTCGATCCAAACCTAAAATATTCAAATTGCAGTTCCGTTTCATCCAAAAATAAAATGGAATCCAGATCTCGATTAAATCATATCTTAAAAGGTGTTTACTTTCACCGCAATGGAAAATGGATTTCTGCTATCTATTAAATCCTACATGAATCCGTCGGGAGTTTCTTTTAAACGCCGGACAAAAATGAATTGCTGCTCTTGATCAAAACCTAAATGCTTCCGATGGGATTTTCTTCTCAAGGCAGGCAAAAAATAAATTCCCACTCTTTTAAACCATAAGACACTGATATTATTTTCTCCTCAACACAAGGAAACAATAATTCATGCACTCGATCATGGCATAAAATCTTCCGAACGGAATTTCCTCTCGACCTCCTATCAGTTTAATTCTTGCTCTCAATCAAAACCTAAAAGTTTCCGCCTTGAGTTTCCTCTCATCGCCAGGACCAAATCAATATATGCCTGCTATTAAAAACTAAAAGTGTTTACGTGCCCAATCTCTGGTCAGTATTGGTTGTAATGAGCAACATAACGAAGTTAGGTAAGCAGGTGGTCGTTTTAACCGAGTTCATCCTGTAATCTTGACGAGTGACCGACTTTAGGATGCATGATGTCATCTGACCTGAAGCGTGATAGCTTCTTGTAGAAAAGTGATATCACCCTGAGTGGCGACAGCACTTGGAGTGTGTGCTTGCTCTTTTTTGATGAGGACTGAACAAAACGATGGTAAAGAGCAAAATGTTGGTGGCTGGAAGCTTTATTAACGGCATACAGAGCTGGTTCTGTCTTATGGCTCTCTCTTCTCTCCTCGAACACTAAAACTTTTGAGGTAGGAGTTTCTTTTTATTTCTCGTCCTATGAAGGAGGAGGTATTACTCATGTATATTCAATTAATTTTGCGGAGGGAGGCTCTATAACCATTTCAGCCACAACTTTATCACTTTAAGGTAAGCTATTATAGATACTTAATTTTAATGAGGTACTTCTCCGACCAGTGGGTGGCACTTGTTCTTCCTAGCCTATCTTAAAAGTGGGTGGCATCAGAAACGTATGACGTCAAACCAAAAAGGATTTTGATCTTATGACTAATTCCTAATCATTTTTTTCAGAGAAATATTTAAGAAAAGGGAATTTCTTATCAGTGATATCAATGAGATTTGGAAAGTAAAAAAAATATAGATTTTGGTCAGCAGATGAGAGAGTTAGATACAAAAAACAGTTGAACTTTGAAATATATAGTGTAAATTTCTGTGAACTGCTGAGCGTTTAATTCATATCTATTTGTCTATCTATCATTTGTCGATATATCTACTCGTATTTAATTATATGCAAATGTGTTTCCTAAGTATAGAAGTGAGAGGTAGGTTTCCCGTTTTATTTAACTATGCCATAATTACTTTATTGCTTAGGCCCTTAACAATCCTCTTTCATAAAGAAGTGTGGAGACTTGGGTTCTTTTCTTCCAGTCGCACTTCCATATTCTTGATTTAATAAGAGAAAATTCAATATCCTATGATTAACTGAAGTTACCAGCTAATGGACAAATTAATGAACAAGGTGATAAATTTAGGAGTAAAATAGTTAACAAATAATGGTTTACATAATATATTTGGATATGGGACATTGCTTTCTATTGCAAAGCTCAAGTTTCTGTAATGAGATTTTGAACCGCTGGAAGTGGCGTTTGAGGGCAATTTGTAATACTAAAAGCTCGGATGCCGCCGAGTTCGAGTTGCCGAAAATGTTCGGGGATTTTGATTAAAAAAATGTAGGTTTTAATAAAAGACTATTATTAGGAGAATGAGTAGAATGAATAATACAATGACTATTGCTGTGGTAGAGTATGAGATGGGTTGCATTATGCTAAGGATTTCTCTTGGCATTTTGGTGGGAGATTAAGGATTTAGAGCTCTTGATTTCCAAATTCTAAGTTTGGAAATGAGTGAACAGTCACAGGCCTAAGCGACTAATCTAAAGGCTCGATTTTAAAAGGGGGGATATTTATATTTTGGTGGTCAAGGGACTTTCAATGGACTTTAGTGGAGCAACCAGACTCATATGTAGGGGCCAGGTTTGCGGGGTTTTACAGAATTGGATTTCCGCTTCCATAACCATTAGAGCGAGTAAAGTGGTCATAAAATATTAAAATATATATATATATATATATATATATATATATATATATATATATATATATATATATGTGTGTTCTTTATTAATGTGTTCCTAAGATATACTTACTGGCCCTTTTCCAGGAAGGTTGTGGAAGCAGATACTTGTACATATATGTACGTGGTTTTGGGACGACTTCCTTTATGTGTAAGACATACAGGGCCTTCCTGGATGTATTGTTGACTCCTGCTAAACATATTTTTGAAATGGTACCTTTCTGCAGGTGGTTTACTGTTCTTTTCGTGGTCATCTGGCCGAAAATGTCCATCGCCTAAAGCGATGGACATTTTACCTAAGTCGTCTGGAATTTCGATTAACGGTCGACCATTCGCTTTTTATAGCAGACTAGTTTGTCCTGGATATGGCATTCCTTGAGGAATTGGGTGTTGATATTAAATGGGAGGAGATGTCTCTCACTCTTTTATTTTTTGTTGTGCATTCAGAAGCAACACGCAACTGATAGTCGAATGGTTCCGATGCATGTATTTTGTTCACTGATTTTATGCATGACAGGCCATCTGAGATGGTTTGGAGTTTTCCTGGTCTATCTTCTACTTTCGAGTGGTGGTCTTGTATTTGTAACGCCCAACAAATTAATATACCCTTTAGTAATTTGTATTTAAACAAATAGACTAGGGGTTGTGATAAGTTATCACGATAATATCATACCTGTCCCTGAAGTATCATTATCTCGTATGATTTACTTGAAGTCACAAGCTGACTGGAATGGAGTCCTAAGTGATACCTATCTTCTTAATTTGCCCCATTTCTACCGCCAAGATGATCTTGTTGAATCTTTTAGTAATGTTCTTGCTGATATAATTAAGAGGCCTATTCCATTTATGGTTATGACTTTCCGCAACAAGGACAGCGTGCATATCTGGATAAACAAGCTTACAATCTTTAGAAAAGGAATAGATCAGATGTGACTTGGAATAACTATGTTAGTCTCAGATCTGAGAGAGAATATAATAGTGGCATTAAAGAAACACTCTTAAGTGCTACTCAGTCTCATAAATGGTAGTCTACTCTGAAGTCTGCTCTATTTGGTACTAATGATGGCATCCCACCTTTTTTCAAATCAGATGGGTCTCTTACTCATTGCCCAAAGGATAACGCAACACTATTTGCTAATGTCTTTGAGGAAAAGCAAAGTGCTGTAGAGTTAAATCTCCCCCAGGCATGTCACTCTGAAGTTAAGTTAACAACAATAGCTTTTATATTACGGTTCTGTTCCTGGTGGTATATCTCCTTTATTCTTTAATAAGACTCCTCATTTTGTAGCCCCCAAGATTGCTGTTTTCACTTTTCTTTCGCAAGTTATCTAGCGAAGGAAAGTTCATTTTGTGTTATGAGACTGCTAAGTCTGTCTCTGCTGACTCCTGTCCCTCACACTACGGTCCAATTTCCATCACTCCTATTCTGTCTAAGCTCTTTGAGCGTTTATTGGCTAAACGTTTAAATGCATTTGCTGAGAGTAATAATCTCCTTCCAAGTGAGCAGTTTGGCTTTCGTAAGGGTCCTGGTGCTTGTGATGCTGTCTCAACCATTTCGGACAGGGTTCAAAAAGCTTTAGATTCTTGTTTTGAAGCTCGTTTCGTTGGATTTGATTTTAGTGAGGTCTTTGATCGAGTTAATCACAAAGCACGGATTTACAAACTTAGATAGCTGGGTATTAGTAGCCCTTTTCTCAAAATCCTAACTGAGTTCTTGACTTACCGTAGACAGCGTTTACTTGTGGATGGGCAAATTGGTGAGTGGAGAAGGGTAATTTCTGGTGTTCCCCGAGGTAGTGTTATGGTCCCACTGTTATTCATTCTATATACACATGATATGTGGGTTGGACTGGAAAAGCAACTAGTTGCCTATGCTGACCTGATCTTATCATATTGGTGAGTGGAGAAGGGTAATTTCTGGTGTTCCCCGAGGTAGTGTTATGGTCCCACTGTTATTCATTCTATATACACATGATATGTGGGTTGGACTGGAAAAGCAACTAGTTGCCTATGCTGACCTGATCTTATCATAAACAATGTTATATTGAACACTTGTGTACTTTGAAAAAAAAAAATAGATGTACTGTTTGACAGCAAGTTTACCTTTGAACAATATGTGTGCTCTATTTCTTATGTTGCCCAAAAGATTGGCTTAGGAAATCTTATAGAATTTTTTTAAACCTTCCTGTTCTGAGGTAGTGCTTGAACTCGTTCATACTTCCTTGTCTGGAGTATTGTTCTCGCAGTCTGGTCCTCTGCTGCAGCATCTCATCTTAAGCTGTTGGACAGAAATCTGCAAGCTTGCAGATTTTTAATTCCTGATCTTGAGGTTGACTTGTGGCACCGCCACTCTGTGATTTCACCGTGTATGCTGTATAAGATACATCATAATCCTAACCATCCTTTGTACAGTGAACTACCTGATCCTTTTCGTCCAGCTCGGTTAACTAGAAATGCCACTAATGCAAATAGCTAAGCTTTCGCGGTTGGGAGATGTAACACATCTCAGTACTCTATATGCTTCATTCCAGCAACTATCAAGTTATGGAATGAGCTCCCTAGTCCTGGATTTGAATGTTATGAACTTCAAAAGTTTAAAACTGGTGCTCATTCCTTTCTGTTGAGGCGTTAAGTTGTGTGTGTCTTTCTCCTGTCTCCCTCTCTTTTCATTTAGTTTTGGATTATGGGACTGACTTCTTTGCTGGTGCCTCAAGGTTTATAGCATTATGCTCTACCAACAAGGGTTTGTAGTCCTTCAGATAATTTTAATAATAATTATGTTTCTGACATTTTTCAAAGCAAAGAATATTGCTAGTCCTTCGCAGTCTCGTTCTCCTGTATTTTTTTGTGCTCCATTCAATAGTTTACTAAGGTATGATATTGGCATTTCTTTTTCATCTTTTAATAGCACCAAAATAACACCCATGCTGAAAGAACTTGCGTCAATGGCTAGAAAAAATGGTTGCTTGTAGTCAGTGTCAGTGGCGAGCACAGGATTTTTTAAGGGCAGAGGCTAAAATGGAAAAAAATGGCACCTACTGCATGACATGGGGCCACATTGGCGCACAAGTATGTCATATAGTGAGATACCGGTAGTCACCATCCTTGATTCTTGATTAAGATTATGTGTCAACCCAGGGAAAAGTAGGCTATATTATTTTTGGAGGGCAATATTTTACTCTAAAAAAAATCAGTAAAAACTTAAGACAAGATGTCACGAATGCTCATTTAAAAATGACTCCACTTGTCCACTAAAGGCACATTTTGTTTATTTATTTATACTACTCATATTTATACTTAATTTGCTATATGACAATAATCACTGTTTACTTAAGCTCAGTCAATACACAAATACACAACACAACACTATACTAAATCTATACTATGGTCTATATGCCTATTAAGGGTGACCAGAGTCAAAACTGTGAGAATTGTCGTAAATAGAAATCATTAGACCGAACATTTGAAATTAATTGAGTATTTTGTCAGAAATATCTCGAGCAAAGCAAACACGCTAATTCTTGAAGTGGCTCAAATAATGTCATCGGACCATGTAAGCCGTTGCCACTCTCAGATCTCCTAACACAGCGAGATGAGTGACAGTAAATTACATGCATTTGTCTATGTGTGTGTGAGAGAGAGAGAGATATGGTGGCATCTTGATAAAGATTGAGGATCGACGAGGTGAAAAAGTTCATTGGTCAATTTGTGACCTCCATACAAATGAACTCGGCCTTCGTCATCAATTCCGAACCGTCGACGGACCTACCACAGGCAATAATTCTTTCAAGGAACCAATAGGGAAGTCTTTTTAAAAGGTGGAAGAGTTAAAATGGGATGAAGTGTTCGTTCCGATCACAGATGAACCAGAATAGCGATGACAAATGCAGTATTTTTGAATTTGTCCGCTGATCAGAAGTACCTTTTCCTTGTCGCTAAATCCATTCACATCGGGAAAATTAATCCGCAACTGAAAACTTTGAAGCCATGGCCCATTTCCTACTCGAAGTGGTTCACTTTAGCCTGCCGCCTTGGTGCAGCTTACCTCTCCAAGCATCCTTTCAAAACATCCTCCCAAACCACACCCAATTGGGTGCATGCGGTAAAATTGCTGGTCATGATGAAAGAGATGGGTATATTCGCCCGAGAATGGCTTAAAGAGGAATCTTTTCGAAAGCTGACACGAAAAAAGTTTGCAAACATTTCTTAGTTACAATCCTCTATTTCTCACAGTGACGGCGATGATATGCATCTCTCATTTTTTTAGTCCTTCTTGCATTCATTTGATTTAATGTTCCATTAAAAAAGACTTGTTCCTTGCTTGGAATTTAGTTGCATTATCACAACTTAATTTAGATACAAGATTAAGTTAGGAAAAGGTAAGCATTCTCGGTCTTTAAACCCCTATCCAATCAGCGGCTTTGAATACAGTCACGTGGCCAACGATGACCAGAATGCAGGATATTGATTGGATTCCTAAATATGATGATATATTACTATATACTCTATGGTTGAATTGGCCGGACAGTTATTTCTTTTCATTTTGCAATAAATTAACTATTGTTTAACCCAGTTTTTTTTACGACAACCTTTTATCTTTAAAATAGGCCAATTTCTGTCCCCCCTTAATGCCTATACAAAGCCCTATACTAAATTCCTATGCTAAATGTACTCAGTTATATCTGAGCCTTTGTTACAATTATCCTGCCTGCAGAAATGAACTACAGAGGTCCCTCTGCAGATTATAAAGCCTAGATTCCGCACGGTGTCCTCATTGCTTGCCATCTAGAAGGGAGGGAAATATTCACATATATTTTTGGCATGTTTGAAGGAAAAAAACACAAAAACACACACTCAATGACCTTATTGAACTAAAGGCTCAAAGGGTTACATTCATAATTCGAGTACTTATTGAAATTAGACAGCTTCACTTCATGTCCTACATTATTGGATGAAGTGATTAATGCCAGGTGTGCCTCGCTCCTGCAGTCACAACAACAATGATCAGGCACATAATCTGTTCATCAAAATCAAATAAAGATGTTGTCCTAATTTCATGTAGTAGAAAAACTGTGCAATTGTACTAGTCTAATCACAAGCTGTTTCCCAAAAGTCAACTCACCTAATGACTTACCAATTATCATGCATGTATTCAACGGTGCCATCCAATACTAGGGTAAACAGAGTTTCAGAGAGACAATTTAAGAACATACACTAACCACAATATTGCCATGCAGAACATAAAAGCATGCACACAGGCACACAATTGAAATATAAACTAATGTTAGAACAAACAGGAAGATGAACATGGTAAAAGCAGCAAGACATATACTCACCCGTGAACTAAGAGCAGGAATCTTCTTTTGGCCATCTGTTTATATATGTCAATAACCTCATCTTGGTAAATTGAGAGTAGCAGAAGATCAGAGAGCCTTTTTTCTCCACCCAGACTTCTGAGCTTGCTTTTGATCAGCTTGAGTTTTGAGAATGATCGCTCTACTGAAGCAGTGGTCACTGGTATTGTGGCATACGTTTTCAGGAGCATAGATAGATTTGGGAAAACTAATTCCAAATCATTCTCTTTACGACATTTAGGCGCCGTTGTCACATTGTGGGAGAGGAGAATATACGATGCATGGAATACCTTGATTTCGTTGAGAGCATTCTCTTTCTCTATATCATAAAACTGGCATATATCACTGAGGGATTCTGCAGCTCTGTGATTTGTCATGCCCTTTGAGTGACTTGAGATGGTAAGATGGTGAAGACCTGATAGGATTGCCCCAGTAGGTGTGTCAGTTGTGCTCTTGAACCTTAGTTGTAGCTAATGGGAAAGTATGTCGATAGTGCTCCTCCAAGTCTTTGGCTTGGTAGTCTTCCGTGGCAGACTGAGAATTATATCTATACCTTTGAGGTACCTTTCGCCGTCGAACTTGTCCAGCTATTTCTTCTGGCACCTCAATGCCTACTGCTTCTGCTTGCTCCTTCGATTTAGAAAAAGAGGAGTTTTTACTCTTTGGATGACTCCCTCAAGTCAAGGTCTTTTCTCTGAAGCAAAGCAGTTGAGATGGCAGTCTCACTGAAGACAGGTATGGCGATCTCCATGCACAAAATAGAGTCAAAATATATACTACGTAAAAGCATCTGGGCATCACCTGCTGCAGTATCTGGTGGATTATTATCAGCCATGTTATGAAGCAGCTCCACCACAGCAGAAAAGACCTTTTTCAGGGATCTGAGTGTGTCTTCTCTACACGCTCAACGCATGTCTGATAGTCTTTTCAGTTCACAAACTCTTTGATCAGGGGACATGGTCTGCTGTATTTTCAAAAATACAGCAAGCCATTTGAGAGATCGAGCAATGAATGAGAGGAGATTTTCACCTAAATTGAAAAACCGCACAAAAGTTGGCTTGAATTGGCACTCTCCACCAAGACCAGGATTAGAAAATGCGCATGGCAGTGCAGACAAAGAGCTTTCTCAGGGTGGGTTTTTATTCGTGACTGCAGACCTTTGTAGTTTTCACTCACGTTGGAAGCTTCATCACAGCCTTAACCTCTGATGTCTTCCAGTTTCAATCCATTATCCTCAAGGATGATAATAACAACGTTTTCCAATTCCTTTGATATTGTTCCACTCACATCACAAACTTGCAAAAATCTCTCCTTGATTCATTTCCATCTGATGGATGAAGCGAACAACAAAGTACCCTTGTTTAACATGATAAACATCAGTTGTTTCATCCAAGAGTAAGGAGAATATTTTGGACGCATTCTTTTTTTGAGGATTACTCTTCTGACATAGATGGCAAGGGTTCTGATGATGTCATACTGTGTCTTTTAAGACAATAGCGATGTTGGTGCTCTTTTCTGTTGTGACTTGATGTGGTTGTTTTTATCAAGGTGCATTCTGATAGTGGAGTCATATTTTGAAAGTAGCTTTACGAGTTCAAGAACATTTCCTTTGTTCAAAGATGTATGAGTTTCATCATTACCCCTGAATGCACCATCTTGCCGTACAAGATACAACCTGATGTCTACCAGTCTAACCATGATATCTCTGTTGCGTTGTTGCTCCTGTTCTCTTTTTGCTTGGCCTTCTGTGTTTACTCTCCTGAGTGCTTCTTCCAATTGCCTCTTTTTGAAGTTGCTTCATCTTACCATGCTCAACATATGTGCTTCTGTTTGTTTATCGTCCTTGATTATTTCAGTTTCCTTTTTCCAGCTCTTAACTTCCATTGTTCCCCACACTACTTTATTCTTATAATTTTCTTCTTTCAAGAACAGTCGGCAACTAAAACAAAACATTAAATGACTTTCCACAGAGTACTCGAGTCAGGCATTATCTTTATAGCAGGTCTTGTGGAATGAACGCCCCTCTGCCTTTGGATAACTAACAACTGGTTGACAAGGTCCAGCAGAGCAACAAAACTTAACAAATCTCTTAGTGGTGGTCCATGCTGTCTAAGCTATGATTGTGAAGATGAGCTGGATCTTATTTGTTGTGTCATTTGAATAATTTATCTCCCTATTATCATTTTCTTCTTTACTTTCACTGGCATATACATGACAATCTTATCATTCCTCTGCATAACATCCTCTGTGTTCATCAACTTCTTGATTATCACCTCTCTCCATAGCATTCTCTCTTTCATTAACTCTTTCATCATCACATCTTTCCATAGCACCCTCTATATCATCTCTTTCCTCAACTTCTTCATCACCTTTTTCCATAGCATCCTTTGTATCCTTCCTTTCGTCAACTTCATCATCATCGCCTCTTTCCATAGCACCCTCTATATCCTCTCTTATCTCCCTTCTCATCATCATTTCTCTCCAAAGCAAAATCTGTATTGTCTTTCCTCTCTGATATTTCCCTCACTGTATGCACATTCTTCATCTAAGGTTGAGAAAATAGCAATATTTATATTATGATATTGATTTGAATTTTGTAGAGTATATGCAGTGACCCTCTTGTAGAATAATGTTACAATTTTGCTATATCCAGAAATTTAGATAAGAAGAAAAAGGGGTCTAGTGTTGGTCAATGTAAATATAAGACATGTTTCTCTTCAAGATGAGCATTCTTAGTGCAACAGAGCCCGTGATACCTAATCCATGTATGGCTATGCAGTACAAATTTATACATAGTAGTGAGGCCTAAATACCTACCTTTATCTTTAACTCTTCCTTTACTGCTTTGTACCCAACCTTCCAAAGAGCGGCTGCCTCTGGCAGCATTTTCTAGCTGCTTTCTTATCAACTTAAATTTTCTCTCTTTCCTTGCCATTCTGGAAGCATAAAATATTGGTCAATGCAAATCAATCTATTAAATATTTAGATGTGTTTTTATTCTCTCTGCTTTTTTATGGCAATTATCATTTACACATATTCAAATCCTCATGAATAAAAAAATAACTAGAAGAATATTATAGGCTATTACTACAATAGGCTACATATTACATAAGCCAGGCTACCATGGGAAATTATAATAAGAGTATCATTCTTTATAAATACATATTAGTATAGGATATGTGTGTCTATATGACGCTCAAAACTATAATCTGATGACATGCTAGATGTACGTGCTAGATAACACATTTTTTCCAAATCACGATTAGCTAAACTAGATTAACTAGCTAATAATAAACAATGAGCCATAAAGAAACTAAGCAAAAGAGGTGATAACAGGTGGCCCAAAATTTACTTCACATTTTTAATTAATAACACAAAAACTACTTAAGTTATAAAAGCGGGTGATATATAAAATGAAAGAGGAGATCTTGGAACTTTATTATTTAAATATAATATCCTTCAATTCTTCTCCATTATTATTAAAACAAAGGCGGATTCTTTGCATCATATTTTCCATGACATTTTCCAAAACATCAGGAGTGATTTTGTCGATTTCTTCATTGATGTTTTGTTTCAATTCTTGAAGATTATTAGGTTTATTTACATATACCTTTTCTTTAAGGTATCCCCAAAGGAAAAAATCTAGAGGGGTAAAATCAGGTGATCGTGGTGGCCAAGAAACGTCACCTAAACGTGAAATTAACCGACCAGGAAAGGCTGCTCTTAGTGTTGCCATGGTTTCTCTCGCTGTGTGTGATGTCGCCCCATCTTGTTGAAACCACATATCGTGCATATCCAAATCTTTCAATTCTGGCAATAAATAATCTTGTATCATTTCTCTGTAAGTGTCCCGTGTTACTGGCACTGTATTTCCGTCAGCATCCTCGAAGAAGTAGGGACCAATGATTCTCGAACTGGTTATGGCGCACCAGACCGTAACTTTCTGCGCATGAAGAGCCTGCTCGTGAATTATCTTGGGATTTTCAGCACACCAGAATCTGCAATTTTGTTTATTAACGTATCCAGTAATGTGGAAATGGGCTTCATCGGACATGATTAGGTGCGAGGTAAAAGTCGCATCATTTGTTTGTCCCAAAAATGCGCGTGCAAAGTTTATTCTTTTTTGATGGTCTGCAATATTTAATTGTTGAGTTATTTGAATTTTGTATGGATGAAGTTTCAATTCTTTTCTTAGGATGCGTTGCAATGATGTTCGAGAAATTCCTAGTTAACTGGAACGTATCCTAGTTGACGTTTGTGGTTGTTGTTAAACACTGGTTAACACACGCTGAATGACACCTGCATTTCGCACAGATCTCGGTCTACCACAGCGTTCATTATCACCTGTAGACCCGGATTCTCAACTTTGATACCATTGCAAGAATACAATGCTTCGAGGGACTGTTTCGTTGATTAAATGCTGTTCTAAAGTCCCTCTGCAAAGTAACAATTGATCCATTATGTTTTAAATAAGTAGTCACAATTCTTGCTCGCTGTTCTTTGCTGTATCTTGCCATTCTGGGTGAATAATTAGTTGGGTATTATCGTGTATTATATTCTTTATATACGTATTATAGATACGCAATAAAAATGTGAAGTAACTTTTGTACCACAATAAAACCCCCAAGATCTCCTCTTCCATTTTATATATCACCCACTTTTATAACTTAACTAGTTTTTGTGTTATTAATTTTTTAAAATGTGAAGTAACTTTTGGGCCACCCGTTACATATTTCAAAGCTAATAAAGTACAAGTAACTGAACTCGAGTGGCTGTGTGCTAGCTAACGTTAGCTAGCTACATTCAGTTGGACTAGGCCTACGTTAGCTAGCTAGCTACTGGAGCTCCCCTAGGGAAAGTTACCAATATAATTAAATACATGGCTCATAAATACAAGCCTGTTAATTTCCTTCTCGGGATGACAGAGAGACAAAAAAAAATATGTGGGCAGCAACTTTCACTGCTGGTCATTCAGTCATTTAATGAATGAACTATAACTGGCCATGTCAACAATTATTGGCTGGCTGTTATAGAGCCGTTGTGCTGTTCTGCACGTGACTGTTTGGGCGAGTTCTCCAATACTGATGTGTACTGTGCTCGGAGTCTACTCTCAGAAATGTTGCAACCGATGGAGCAACCAGAGCAAAGTTAGTTGTTTTTGTCGTTGTAAAAAAGTAAAATTAACAGACTGTTGAATTAAAAAGTGCATAGAAGAAGCAGATATCTATGGGGCGAGTAACAACAATTTAATAACTCGCGGTTCTCTCCAAGGTTACGGGCCCCTTTAAACCCAGAAGTTTCCCTCCATCGGAACCCCGTGATGTCTAGCCCCTCATTTCTAATCCCCCGGAGTCAACTTTTCCGCGTAGGCCAATCATTCGTTTTGCTTGCGCTGTCAAAGGCCACACGCGCCCAAATTGCCCCCGAAATTCCCAACTCTGTGGAAATCCCATTCACCAAGTCCACCAGGTGAATAACGCTCCCGCTCCATCGTGACCATGTGAATTTCCTCTTCGACAAGAATTCTCCAGGAAGTCTTAAATATGAAAACGGAAGCGTTATGGGTGCTGAGTCACCACCCTCGTCCGCGATGTCGAGTGTACTTGTATCGTGGTATCGAATGAACTTCTTTCCCCGGTGGCTTCCGACCACAAAATTTGAGAGTAGTCCATGACTACCTGGGACGCGCAGACCGCTTCCCCATTGTAAACTGTTACTTAGAGTGTCAGTACTTTTCCTGATGGGCTGAAGTCGTGTCAGCCCCTATCAAATTCTGTTTCGTTTTGGTAGGACGGTGCCCCCAAGTCTCATCTAAACCTGCGGCTCAGTCCATTATCACGAGAGCCCAGGCAGAGAAGGAATCCCAGACGCCAGCTGCCCTTGAAACTCCCTTAGATTCAGATTTCAGTGGCGTTATGAGCGAAGAATTTTTTCAAAGACAGAAGGAGTGCCCAAATCTCCTTCCCTTGCGGGAAAAATCTCAGAGCCTCGAACAGGATTCGGTCCGCTGTAACAAGACAGCCTCTTATATCGTGAAAGAAGGCTTGCTATATCGCGCTTGCTCGGATGGCGTCAGCCCTGAAACTCACGCCCTCTGTGTTCCCGCAAGACCTTACCCCCTTCCAATTCATCTAAGAAATGCCTTTAACGCTGAGGTTAACAATCTGCTCAACCTCCATATCCTTGAACCCTCCACGTCAAATTATCGTTCCCCACTAGTATTGGTACGGAAACCAGATAACTCTTACCGCATGTGTGTAGATTTTCGCAAGTTAAATTCTGTGACCTTTTTCGATGCTAAACCGATTCCTTTAATTGACAAAAACCTTCCCTTGTTCGAAAAAGCAAAATTTATTAGCAAGCTCTACACCAGCTAAGTTTTTATTGTAATTGCTCCATATCCATTTATTATAAAAACCAGCTAGAGATTAGCTTATATTCAATTATTTCTTTTTAAGTCCTTATTTTTCTCGATGTGTACGTCTAGGAAGCACATAGCCCTTGTATATATAAAATTAGTATTTAGAAGCCTGGTCCAGCACCAAAATATGTGTATATGTACCACCGTGATCCTTCTGTCATTTATGTAAAATGTATCATTGAATATCCATTTCATTCCCTTTTTTTTGCTTTGTACATATAGCTTGGTGTATAAATATTATTTTCATTTTTTTAATTATGTACCCCTTAATGCTCTTATGGTCGGTAATAATTAATTTCCTTTTGCGTTCATATGTACATTCAGTCAGGTAGAATTAGCTTGTACACCTGTTCGACGTCAGGTCAGGAATTCCCTTTTTTCTTTTCTGCTTACCCCGTTGACCACTCGCGTGAAAGACTCCGCTTCCCCAAGTCATTCGTCTTATGGGATATCACCTTTCTCCCCCAACTCCGAAAGTGCCATCTTTCTGGGTGGGAGGGATGTAGCAGAATGAGGTCAAAACGCGAACACGTGCCCTTATGTACCCACGTGGTCCTGAGATCACCGCATGGAGCTTTGAAAGCATGGATGAACCAGGGTAAGGATGCAACCTACGCCGTTATCACACCCTCCAGCTGTATTTGCCTAGGAACCGATTTCATCATCTACCACGGCCACCTTTCAGCAAACATTCTTGCCTTCCTTCCAAAGATCGAAGAGCGTTGAACATTCCAAGCTAACACTATCACCATTTCCCCCTTCCCCCGAAGGAGTCCCGACTTTTCTCCAAAATCGCATGTGTGTGTGGAGGGCCGTCACAACCACCTCACTAGGCGTCTATATAATCCTTAGACTCACTTTAGTAAGCAGCACTAATAGACTTCCCACCTACTCCGGCGAACGAGCTGAAGGACGCTCGCCTCCCTTCTGCGGTGATTTTGATTCGAGTCGAAGGATAAATCAACATCCGTGAACCCTGCCATAGTCAATCGGCAAGTATCTGACGAGGAATCCAAACTCCTAAGGCTTTACGAATGCTCCCTCATCTGAAACGAGAGGTAACCCGACTTCTTTCGTCACATTCATCGTATCCTAACTGGCCCCTTTTCTGCAACGAGCACGTAAGCAAGTGTAACCGTTGCCGCCTGCAAATTAATCTAGAATCTGGCTTACCCAATCGATCCATTATTTGTGTGAGCGCCCCGGTTTAAAATTTCCCTTTAAATCACCAACCTGAATCTGACCTCTCTAGTCCCCTAATTAACCCATCTGTATCTCGCGTAGACATTTGACTCCGTTTGTGCGACCATTCCCTTTAAACCCAATATTTGTGTAAATTTAAATATTATTTTGTTGTTAGTAAAGATATATTTTCTTCATTGTCTTTCTTCTGCAACCCAAACACTTACCAGCTACCTGTTAATCTTTGACCAACTTGCACTCTGAAATATTTGTTTTAAAAAGGACCCCGCAAAGTTAATAATAAACCAACCACTCAAGGTCTTCAACCAACTTCTGCCCAAATGCCCAAAGGCCTAAAGTACCTACGTATATATATATATATATATATATATATATATATATATATATAGAGAGAGAGAGAGAGAGAGAGAGAGAGAAAGAGAGAGAGAGAGTGTGTCTGGCCATTCCACGACAATCAGTCAGTAGTAAGTAGGCTGTCAATGAATATTCGAAATTCACATACACATTCAAATTATAAACTAGAAAAGACATTCAAATGGGAAAATGTATACTCGAATTGTTAGCGAGATGGGAATAAAAGTTAGCTTAAGACCCATTTGCACTACATTCAATTTTATATTCTGCTGTCATGTAGTGACAGCATAAAGAACACTTTAGAATAGACTGTTTATCTTTGGAAGGGCATCAGGAGAGACTGTCGAATTGAGACTATTGAAGAAACCAATAAATCACAACACTGCATGTCATCCACTACATGTCATCGGGCACATCCTCTTATTTCATCACTCAAAAGGGCAGCCGATAGGGCACATCCTCTCATTTTCATCACTCAACAGGGCAGCTGATAAGGCGCATCCTCTTATTTTATCAGTGAAAAGGGCAGCGGATAGGGAACATCCTCTTGTTTTCACCATTCAAGAAGCCAGCCAGAAGAGCACGTCCTCTCATTTTTGTCACTCACAGGGCAGCTGATAGGGAAAATCCTCTCATTTTCAACATTCAAGAAGCCAGCCAGAAGAGCACGTCCTCTCATTTTTGTCACTCACAGGGCAGCTGATAGGGAAAATCCTCTCATTTTCAACATTCAAGAGGGCAGCCAGAAGAGCACGTCCTCTCATTTTTGTCACTCACAGGGCAGCTGATAGGGAAAATCCTCTCATTTTCAACATTCAAGAAGCCAGCCAGAAGAGCACGTCCTCTCATTTTTGTCACTCACAGGGCAGCTGATAGGGAAAATCCTCTCATTTTCAACATTCAAGAGGGAAGCCAGAAGAACACGTCCTCTCATTTTTGTCACTCACAGGGCAGCTGATAGGGAAAATCCTCTCATTTTCACCATTCAAGAAGCCAGCCAGAAGAGCACGTCCTCTCATTTTTGTCACTCACAGGGCAGCTGATAGGGAAAATCCTCTCATTTTCACCATTCAAGAAGCCAGCCAGAAGAGCACGTCCTCTCATTTTTGTCACTCACAGGGCAGCTGATAGGAAAAATCCTCTCATTTTCAACATTCAAGAGGGCAGCCAGAAGAGCACGTCCTCTCATTTTTGTCACTCACAGGGCAGCTGATAGGGAAAATCCTCTCATTTTCAACATTCAAGAGGGCAGCCAAGAGTGCAAA
Source organism: Ceratothoa steindachneri (assembly GCA_963969495.1). Classification (NCBI taxonomy): domain Eukaryota; kingdom Metazoa; phylum Arthropoda; class Malacostraca; order Isopoda; family Cymothoidae; genus Ceratothoa; species Ceratothoa steindachneri. The sequence continues at coordinate 78,087,568 of OZ018330.1, read as the reverse complement.
TGCTTTTGTTTTCATCATTCAAAGGGGAGCTGATTGGGCACAAACTCTCATTTCTGCCACTCAAGAGGGCACTTTAGTGCGGTGTTTTCAACCGAGTGGCCACCAGGGGGCTGAGGGCATCGCCCCCCGTATCCGTCAGTGGTCAGGGTACTGCAAACTTGTTGATGGATTAAATGGTCTATAAGTATTTAAAAGCTTGTTGATATGAGGAACCTCATGCGAAGGTGGCATATTTTGCAAATAGGTTGATGAGAGGTTAAGCGATCTCAGAGATTTGGCGATGAAGTTACGGTAAAACCCTACAAAGCCAAGAAAGGCTTGAGCTTCTTCGACCAATTTTGGTTGTGGATACTTTTGGAGTCAGTTTTTCTTCGCTGGATCGAGTTTGATCCGTTGCGAGGAAAGTAAGAATATAAGGTATACAAGAGACTCTTGGATGAAATTTCATTTTGTTAGTTTTAGTTTTAAGTTTAGCTTTCGAAGTCTATTGAGTACATGCTGCAGACTGGTAGATCCTTACTGAAAATTATAATGTCGTCTAGTCCTTTCTGACCTACACCCAGTAGGTCAGAAAGGACTAGGTTCATTAGCCTAAAGAAATTAGCAGGTCCGTTTTTGACTCCAAAAGGTAGAACGTCGAAATGGCAGTGACCGAAATACGTCGTAAAAGCTGTATAAGGTCTGCACTCTGGAATGACCTCCATTTACCAATATCTACTGGCAAAGTGTAATGAAGGAGAAGTACCTCGAGTCTCCTACATTCTGAACCGTTTCGGTCATGTTCTGTAGAGGAAACCGATCCTTAATTGTGACAATGTTTAAGCGTCTAAAATCTATACATGGCCTTATTCCTCTGTCTTTTTTCGACACTAAAATAATGGAGGAAGACGCTATTCCAGCTGAAGGCTCGATGATGCCTTGCTGTAGCATGCCTTGGAATTGCTTTTTTATCATTTCCAACTGTGAATGCGGAATCCTATAAGGATGTGTATATATAGGCGTTGTTTCGAGTTTAATTCGCCCTATCCTATCTACGGATAAAGCAATAACATCTCGATTTGATATCAAGAGATCGAGTAGCCTATCATGCATACTCGTCTCTGATAACGCAAGTAGAGATTTTAAATTATCCGTTAGGCAGGATTTGTAATTTCCCCCATAATTCGCTTTTATCTTCGGCTCCATGCTCGTCCGAGGATTGTACCAGTTCTATTGGGGTTTTATCTTTTTCCTACTGTGACTTTTATTGATCCACTATTTAATACTATTCCATTTATTTTTATACTAAAACAAACTCTTTGCTGGGGATGTACATATTTTTACATTTTCTGGGAGACGCAATTTTCGACTCGACTTTTAGTATCCGCTAGTAGCTTTATTGGTAATTGCATCCAACTACAAGCTAAATTATTTTTGAACACAGTATCTGCTTCATCAAAGTTCGTCACGCGACCGTAATTACACTCGTATTAACGGGAGTCACCCAACAACTCCCCGGGGTCAGCCGTCACCTGAGGAATGTGACATTTTTTTTCTCCTCTGTGACTCAACTACTTAGACTTTAGAGCAGTGTTTCCCAACCTTTTTGGACTAACGCCCTTTTGGACACTAAATCTTTTGATATCGCCCCCTCTGTCAACAGAATTTCATCATTCTTAAATTACAAGACATTATTCTAAATATAAAAATTAGAAGAATCTCATTGAAAACTGACATCAATATGTTTCAATGAGATGGTTGACTTTGGTGCTTTTTGACTAACTCTTACACCCTAGGTTCCATCCTACTAAGAAATAACCTTAAATCTCCTCATTTTGCGATTTCAGATGGTTTCTTTGCTTTGTGAGAAGTCGAGTAATTGCACTAAACCCGCATTCAGCCATATATGAAGATGGGAAATTTAGTATAATTGCTTCCCACAGCTTGGGATACTTTTCAGGAATTTCTTTTTGTAACCAAAATTCCTGGTATGATTGCTTGAATAGAGGCTTAAATTCGAAGTTATTTTTTAAACCAATTAACTCTTCTTGCATTGCAAGATTAGTTTCATTTGTGTGAGCACCTGTAAATGGGTTTATCAGCCAGTCAGGTATTTTCATATCTATGAGGTCTTGATATCTACAGCTCATGTCCTCGTGTAACGTTTTCAATGTTCGCAATATATCAAGAGGACATCATCCAATATGGAATTATTAGTCTCATCATATTCCAGTTCATTTAGATTTGGAAACAGAGACAGATTCTTAAGATCAATATTATTCTTGAAGAAGGAAAGCTTATCCAAGAATGCGCAAATTTTAGATTTTGCTTTGATAAGAGTTACATCACAGACTTGCAATTGCAAATTCAGATCGTTGAATAGGCTGAAGATATTTGTTAAATAGGCAATGTCCTTCTTGCAAGCTAAGAGTTAATGACCACATTTATTCTTTCGTAAAAATTAAATTATGCTGTTTTAATGGGAATAAAATTGCTTTAATCAGTTTCCTTTCGATAACCACCTCACTTTGGTATGTAAAAAGAGGCGATCAAATTCTTCATCGTTGTTATCACAGAGCTGTCGAAATATTTAGGAATTAAGGAAATGGCATTTTATTTTATTTACTGATGTAATAACAACGTTAAGAAATTTATAAAGCAGGTCACTCAAGTTCCTGGCAACCAGATGTTGTCGATGAATTACGCAATTTATTATAAAAACACCGGGAACAAGTTTCTTAAAAAATGCAAATAAAGCTTTTTAATGCTGGAGCTCCGTCAGTCGCACAAGCAATAATATTGCTCATTGGGATCTCTTTTTCTTTGGAAAACTGTTCAACTGATTCACCTTTAGTGTTTGTTTAAGTTCCTTTGCAAAGAGCAAAGAGCAAATCCTAAAAGTAGTGCTTCATTTCTTTGTAGTGTAGACTCATCCAATTCTAAAGCAAATTGCTGAGCTTTAAATGTGTCACATAGGATTTCTTCAATGTCTTCGGCAATTTCATCAACTCTTCTTTAAACAGTATTATTACTAAGTGGAATATCTTTTGCAATTGTGTTTGGTGAAAGGATGATGTACTACTGTACGCAATACTTCCTCTATATCTAGAAAAATCAGTTCTTCTCCAACTGTAGGAGGTTTCCCAGAAATGACAATCATTTTGGAGATATTATATGAACAAACAAATCCATCTTCGCATTTGGAGATCGTTTATAATAAAGGAGCCAATGGTCTTTCTGTTGTTAAATCTGTCTCGTAAAGTTGGAAAATATGACAAATTCTCTTTTTCTTTATTAGGATAAATCTTCTTTAACTGATCAGAAAGTCGGGATGGTTTCGTGGCCTCGTTAGAAAACCCTTTCTCACAGAGAAGGCACATTGGCAGTTGGTTGTTATTAGGAGAACTAATAAATCCAAACTTCACATATTCAACACTATATTGTCTGCACTTTGATTTTGAGGAGTTTTCATACATGATTATGGGTAGTTAAACACAGTCACTATAATTCAACTAGATCAGTAAATGGCAAATACAGAATCTCACACCTAACTCACAACTGAAATAATTGGGCACAGCAAACTTAAAACTCGAAAAAGGGAAAATAACAAAAATATGTGTTAGAAAACCAATGATTAAGTTATATATACTTATTAAAGTTATACAAAAATCACCATTCCTACAAATTGCATCTGTCACAATATGGGTACATGTTATGAAAAAGATTACATCATCCTAGCTTATGTGAAAACTATTGCAAAAAAGCATTAAATAACAAATATCACGCAAAGCTTCAACACTTACCAACACAGAACTCCCGCGGAAACTAACAGCAATCCGAAACAAACGTAGACCCAAGAGAGTGTGGTTGTTACGTACATGTTTTATACAAGTACAAAACGGATCAAGTTTAAAGCAAAAATAACGAGTGGAAGCTTTGTGTACATTTTTTTATACAAGTACAGATCGAACACGTCGGATTATTTTATGATTTGATGAAGAGTAGGATTTAATTTTTCCAGGCGTTGAGAGAAAATCCTGTCGGAAGCTTTTAATATTTGATAGAGAGCTGGGATTCATTTTTCTTGCTCTTAGATGATTCTTTGATATAGAGCACAAATTATTTTTTATCTCACTGAGAAGAAAAATTAGTGCAAGAGCAATAATTATTTTTATCCTGCTTTGAGAGGAAACTTCATTCTAAAACTTTTATGTTGAAATAGAGAGCAGGAATTCATTTGATCGTATTGTTCATATTATACTAACGATCGAAAAGAAAAATTATTTTTTACCAGTTTTGAGAGGAAACTCCTCTCGTAATCTTTTAAGCTTCTATAGACAGCAGATATTGATTTGGTCTCCCGTTGAAAGGAAGTTCTCTTCGGGAGATTTTAAGATTTAATCGAGAGGAGGAATTTGTTTTTACTTGTGTTGAGCGGAAAATACTGTTAGCGTGTTTTATGTTTGATAGAGAGCAGAAATTCATATTCTCCGCTGTTGAGTGGAAAATCACTTCAGAACCTTTTATGTTTGATAGCCTTCAGAAATTAATTTGTTTCTCTCTTGTGATGAAACTCCCGTCGTCAGAGTTTTAGGCTTTGATAGAGAGCAGGAACTAATTTTTGCCCGTCTTGAGACGAAACTCTCGTCAGAAGCCCTTGGACATTTTTTGAATGATGGAATTACTTTTTTACTGGTATGGAAGAATAAGGAGAAAGATAAGAAATTCCCCCACACCCCTGACTTCCCCAGTTCACCGTTGACCTCTCTAAATACGTTTACCTATATACTGCGAAATTTAGAACAATGGAAAGACCATTAAGGGACCATCGCGACTTCTCTCTATGAGCCCTTATCGTGACCCAAGGCAATTAAGGAAGTCTGTTGGTCATGACTCTCTCTCCCCGTCTAGATAATTTCGGGGTATATATTCAACACTTCAGAGTTCACATGCAGATTGTGTCTGAAGCCGCCGCCCAGTACGTTAGCCGCAACGTCTTCGTTAGTCGAGGGGGAATCGACTACATTGTCTTCCAGAGAAGAATTGAGTGATTGTCGAAGATTCAAGGAAGAGCTAGTCGTCACTCAGTGTTGTTCGTGGAGATAGTTAGGCGCGCTTCAACCCTTCTAAGCACGTCTTCGGATTTTAAGGATCGGAAAAGCCTTCCCTGCAGCACCCTCCGTTTGCCTCTTAAGAATATGAGCGCCCCTGCTCCCGTCCTCCCACATACACACACTTCAGTTTCCCGAAGTTGAATTGAGCGTCCCGTGAGATGCCCACAAGTTCAAGGTCGAACTTGCCTACCTGATCCTACTCGCCGCACATCTAGGTAAAAGGGATTTAACCCCCACTTCGTCACGCTTCTTCCACCTTTACCGCGTCGAACTTCAAGGATCCCCTTTGCTCTAGAACTTGCATAATTGTAAAATCATTTATTAATTAATTATCATTCGGTTCAAACTCAATTGATAGGGTTAATCATCTTAGCAGTTAACCGTCATTATTTAATTTTCCCTATATGTATATGGAGTCTTTAGTCCAATTAAAGTATACTTTTGTAGCCGTGTTTGAATATTCTTTGGCCTGGCAACTGTGTATTTAAAGCACTCTTAAAGCAATCCCCAGGTGGCGCTTCAATTTCTGTCGGCGAGTGGGCCAGTGTGTGTATAACCGCGTACACCGGGTCATACCACGACAACTGGCATTGCGAAGAAACTCATTTCAGAAGCATTTAGTTTTTGATTAAGAGCAAGTTTTAATTGTTTCACGTGGTTGAGAAGAAACTCCTGTAGTAAGGTTTTAAGCATTAATCATAATTGCGAAGTAAATAAGTATAATTACTTAAGTATTATACTCAAGCAACTTTGTTATACTTTTTACTTCCTAAAAAGTAGCCAGTCATTTGAGTAGTTTTAATTCTACTTGCGTATTTTTCCTATGTTGCCTTTACTTCATTACATTTGAAAAGCATAGAAGTATCCGTTACTTCTCAATTAATTTTGGCCAATTACAGACGTAGAAGCAAAGGTCAGACGATGACTAATCACAAACGTCTACTCTGGTTTGAACCAATTATAAGCGCTTGTTCTTGTTTGGACCAATCACATGCATCCTTATATACCCGATATACAATTAGTTTCTATCCCGCTCTTCCAACTGAAAGAGGGGGTCATTTTATTAAATTATTCCTCATTTTTCTAGACTTCTATCGTGCTGCCGCGCCATTACTGGACTATCATGAGTTCTACACCTACCATTGAAAATAAAAATAGTGGCGATTCCCTCCCATGGCCATACTTGGCCATTGGCGTCAGAAATAGGACATCAGTTTTCTGAGATGCTGGAGGATCCTGAACTTATTGCTTCTGCTATTTTATTGCCAAAATATAAGAAGATTTGGACAGACAATGGCAATATCATGAGCAAAGGTATAATTTTAGGATAAATTAAGATTTTAAGTAATAAGATTGAAGAGAAGAAGGCACTCAACCACATAAAATTATTTTGCGAACTAATTAACCACAGTTTGTTTCATGTTTCTGTCATAATACAAACAGCCTTGCTTGATTGAAACCTTTCTATAAGTAAACCGCTTTTTATTCACAATGTCCTTTGGGTTCTCAATTTATTTTCTACCATTTCAGGTTTTGGATACATCAACCTGTGTCACTGGAAAGGTGTTTGCTGCTGGTAATAGTAGCTCAGATGATGGAGACTTTTTTCTTGAATGAAAACAAAATCACAGCCCGGAGTTACACCAGAATGTGACATGTACTTGTCATGCATGATATAGAAATCCTGAGGTGCTTTGCTGCATTGTGGGATATTTCACTTAACTACCGCACTACATGCATTGAGCGCCTGTTTAGCTCTGCAAGACTAATTTTGCTCCAAAGCGGTCGCGGTTAGATAGCCAGAACTTTGAAAATCAGTTGCATGTGAAGCTGAATAAAAATATGTCAGTAATTAATTCCTTTGTATATTTTTTAAACAATAGTTAGTTTAGCTAACCAGACTCTTATAATCTGGAATTCTGTTAAAATGGATAATTTTGTAGAGTTAATTTTACTTTTCATATAAGTAAACAAGACTTTCTGATCAATAGAGGGATATATAGGGGTAAGTACAGCGTATATAAAAGAGTTTACTGTACAGTATACTGAATAGTATCTGAGTTAATGGGTACTTCACTATTTGCCGTTACTTTTTACTTTCACCACTTAATAACTTCATAAATAAGATACGTTATTATTTTTACTTAAGTACATTTAGGTTTAAGTACTTTACTTGTACTTTGAGTAAAACTTTGTCAGGCTAACAATACTTTTACTTAAGTATCAGAGCAGGCATCTTTTTACAACACTTATATTAATAGAGAGCTGTAGTATTTACATTTTTCTCGGCATTGAGACGAAACTCCCTTCGGATGCTTTTATGCTTTAATGGAGAGCAAAAGTTCATTTGATCACAATGCTCATATTATATTAACGGCAGAAGCTTTTAGGTTTATATATTCAACAGAATTTCTTTTTTCCACAGCGTTGAGAAGAAATGCCTTTCGGACTCTTTTGTTAAGTGCCTTAACTATGGCATAGTTAAATAAAACCCACCTCTCACTTTCATACTTAGAGAAACATACATGCGCAATAAAATGTAAAAGTAATATCTCGATAGAAGATTTTTAAATTTTAAATTCACATAAATGCCCGATTTCACTTCGAATCTTGGAAACATTATATATAAAACAGCTCAACCCAGACTTAAATAGTGATTTGTCGTCGGTTCCCGTCCTATTTAATTAAATTAAAGTCAATGATGCTTAGTATATCGTTTAAAATATATATATATATATATATATATATATATATATATATTTTAAATGGTGCGTTTTGGTGGTCCTTTGTACCGCTTTTTCTGTCCACCTGCTGGCCTAGTGCCTTGCTCTAGTTCACAAAATAATACTCTTTTTTGAAGATGGTTATCTGACATTCTGATCGCATGCCTTACCCACCTGAGTGATCTTTTTGCCATGTGCGCATCTATACAGTCGCAGTTTGTTCTTTGTAGGATCTCATTGTGGGTGATTTTATCCCTCCATGTGATTGTTAATATTTTCTGGAATTCTACGTATGTGGAAAGCCTCCAGTGCTACTATGTGACGCCTATAAGGTGTCCAAGCTTCACTTCCCTAGAGCAATGTAAAGACGCATACTGCAACGTAAACTGCAATTTTTGTGTGTAACTTAAGATTGCGGTTAAGAAAGACACTTTCTTTAAGCCGTCCAAAAGCTGACTCATTATTTCTCTATCCAGTATTCCATTTTTTTCATATAATGCTCCCAAGATATGCGAAGTAGTCTGACTCGACTAGATGATCGTTGCCGGTGATTAAAGGCTAGGGGGAACTTCTGGTTCCTTTAAATGTGTGAGGACTTCAGTATTCCTAACGTTTATTTTGATTCCCGCTCGTCGGTAGCCCACGCTGAGATTTGAGAGTCGGTTTTGTAGTTGTCTTGGATGGTGAGCGACCATGGCAGCATAATTTGCATACTGCAATTCATGAATTGATGTTAGCTCTGTCTTAGTTCTTGCAGCAAACCTACGTATATTGAATAGCCCGTTATCGAACCTAAGATTAATTGTGATGCCATTTTCCGGTGTGCAGTGGTTATAATAGTGATAAGTAATAGCAATAAGGTATATATTGAGCAAAACAGGTGCAGGAACACAGCCCTGTTTCACTCCGATATGCACAAGAAAGTAGTCCGAATAATCGCCGTATGATAGCACGACAACTTGCTTGTTTTCATAAAATTGGCGGATGATCTCTGTAAATGTTGATGGGCATCCAAGTCTGCTGGGTATCCTGAATAATAGGTCCCGGTTTATTGTGTCGAAAGGTTTAGTTAGGTCGACGAAAGCTGTACTGAAGGATTGTCGTTGCTCAAGGCATTTTTCGATAAGTTGACGGCAGACAAAGATGATGTCGATCGTACTCCTGTCTGCTCAAAAGCCAGATTGGGACTCGGAAACAACTCTATCAAGTATGAATGCTAAGTCTTGAAAGGAGTATTTTTTCCTAGGATTTTGCCAACAACATCCAAGAGTGTCAGACCCCTATTATTTCCTTTGCGTCATTGAGAAGGAATCTTAGAACTTGACTGGAAAGTTGTAAAAACATTATGAAGAACATTAACTAACGATTCTCCTCCATTTTTGTATATTTACGAGGGGATACCATCAGATCCTGCAGCCTTTGCGTTCTTCACTTGTTTAACTGATTTTTCCACCTCGACCAGCGAAAAATCAGGTATCTGTGGGAGTCTGGGAATTTCTTGGATGAAAGCAGTTCTTCGTTCGGATCTTTCTTGAGTGTTGGAGTCCATCATGATTCTAACATTCCAAGTAGCAACTGTTATGTGCTTTCTCTTTTCATTACGACTGCCTTATGAGTATCCCACTGGATGCGGCTGTCCAGTCAGGTATAAAGAGAACCAGCAATTTTTATGCCGCATTTTTTGCCCCCCCCCTTCTTTTGGAGGTAGGCAGTGCTGTCCCTAAAATAGGGCTGCCTAGTCGCACAGGTAGGACCGAAGCGAGCGTTAGTCGTCAGTTTCCAATTGCAGCGACCATTTTACCTGTGCCACCCAGCATGCAAAGTCCCGCCTGGAGGCTTCTAGTTCACCAATCCTGCCCCCGTCAGCAGTAGTGCATGGCCGCGGGTCTTATGCAAATATCAAGAGGTTTAATGGGAGAAACCTGCACGATGATTTGTTTAAGGTGGTGATACTATATGGATGTGTATTCCTTAGTCACACCATCTTTGCCCACCACAGATGTTTCCAGGGGCAAGAGGGAAACTCAAGATGACTGAGATCAGAATCGGGCTGCATAGGATTAGTATAAATTCAAGAAGGAGGAAATGCCTCTTAGCCCATCCTCGTAGCTAAGGCCCACATAGCTGTAGGCCCCACTCTCTTGGTTTGGCCCATCAGTTAAAATGGTGTACCAAGGTGTGGCACTTGGAGCCGCAAGTGAGAGTTGATGAGCCAGTGATGACCAGTGTTCCATAGCCATCCCGAAGGATCAATATATATATATATATATATTGATAGATAATAGATAGACAAATAGATATGAATTAAATGCTCAGCAGGTCACATTAATTTATACTATATTCCAAAGCTCAACTCTTCTTTGTATCTAACTCTCTTATCCGCTGAACAAATTCTATATTTCATTGAGATCACAGCAAAACAAAACGTGCCCTCTAAGGGGCAAAACCATGACACTGCTTAAATTTCCATTTTCTTAAATATTTCTCTGAAAAAAAAAATGCTTAGGAATTTGCTATAAGATCAAAATACTTTTCTGTTTGACGTCATACGTTTCCGGTGCCACCACTTTTCAAGAGAGGCTAGAAAGAACAAATGCAACCCACTGGTCAGAGAAGTAGCCCATTAAAATTAAATATTTATAATAGCTTACTTTAAAGCGTTAACTTATGGCTGAAATAGCCATAGCTCCTCCCTCCACAAAACTAAATGGATAGAGATGAGTAATATCTCCTCCTTCAGAGGACGAAAAAAAAACTCCTCCCTCTAAAATTTATAAAAAACTTCTCGGGAGAAGAGAGAACCATAAGAGAGAACTAGTACTGTAAGCCCTTAATAAAGCTTCTAGCCTTTTGCTTTTACCATCGCTTAGTACACTCTTCATCAGAGAAGAGCAACTAGACACTCGAGGTGCTGTCGCCACTCAGGGCCACATGCTCTTTCCCTACGAGATATCACTTTTCTGCAGAAGGTGTCAGGCTTCAGGTCAGATTGGATTATGCATCTTAACGTCTGGTAGTCCTCAGGCTAGCACGAAGAACTCAGTTGCACCGACTGCCTGCTTAGCCAACTTTGTTACGTGCCCAGTCAAATCACTAACTACCAGAGAGTGGGCACGTCAACACTGGTGACCTTGTATCTGCCAATTTCGCTGCTACACCATCTTCATCATCCCTCAACTGTCCTGTCTCATTTATTTACCAGAAAAGAGAGTAGAATTTTCCCTTTTTGATTGTGATGGTATTTGAATAACTGACTACTACTCTACCATATCCAACGTTTGAGTACAGTGAGGTGCTAGCTCTGAACACTTCGTAGTGCTACATCTCTGAAGCCAGCGCGACGCATAGTGGTCTTGTACCAAGGCACTGTACGAATGCGAATATCGATACACCTTTAAAAAAATCTCCAAGGCAAGAAATCAACATAATTCAAAATACTACGAAGCCGCATCCATTGAAGACAGCGAAAAGAAATAAACTTGCACATAATTTTGGTGGCCCATTCGTAATCAATTACGTCCACAAAAGCTCATTTTAGAATTTACAGAGCGAATATATTTCCAAATAAATTTCAGAATTTAATGTTTCAAATATAAAAACACCTAAATTATATAAACCTTTATTTCAGTAAAATAATATTACATTAACACACTATATTTGAGAGATTGACAATATATTGTTAATACCAAAAATGGAAAAAATAATTTATTTAATGAGATCCTTGCGCCTGATGTTGATCGGCAAGTTTTTTATATCAAGTTTGAATGTTGCCAATGACAGACGAAGACCACTCTTTTTTTACAATATCGAGCCAGTTAAAGGGCTTTTGACATTAAATATATTCACGGCTAACGCTAGGAACGACAAGGTAGGATGTTGGAAAACCAATAGCATACAACTTTGCTTTTCCCAGAGCAATGAATACTTCATAGCAATGCCACTGTTCTTCCATATATTATGTTTCTTTCCTTTGAATCGAGCTTTAGCTACTTCATCACTCTAATTCAATAAGACTCTCCTGTAAGGTAATATTTATATTAGCAGCATTAATTTCAAAAGAAATTGTTACCAGGAAAGGTATATTAATTTCCAGTCGGTCTTTAAAACGAGATCGCATATCTTCATGTAGTTATATAAAATTTTCAACATAAACAGAAAGATCATTGGCATGCAGTTCATTACTAATTGATTCCAGACATCAAAATTGTTTTAATGCACGAGGTTCAATATTAATTTTGAACAGCTCTTTGCATAATAGCAAATCACGTTGTTAACCCTTTAGCGGATTATTGAATATATTCATTTTTAGAATATATCTGAGAAATAAAATATGTCGCATAAAGCAGCAATTAACTGTTGCCATTATTATAATATTAAGGGAGTCATACAGACATCCACGCAAATGATTAGAAACTAAATATTGTCGGTGGATCATGGAGTAGAAATAAAATCCTTCAGGCACAGCATTTCTTAAATAAGCAATAAAACCTTTGTGCCGGCCAATCATAGATAGAGCAACATCGGTATCACAAGTTACTATATTTCCAAGGAAGATATTATTTTCTTCGAAATAAGTAACAACAATTTGGAAAATTGTTTCGCCTCTTGTATCTGTTTCAAGACTTCTAGCAAACAGTATTTCTTCTCTTAAGTGATCTTCATCGAGAAATTTGACATATGCCAATAGCATAGCATCATTGTTCCTCAAACTAGAAACATCTATTGAATGACAAACTGTTTTACTTGAAGTTGAGAGACTAGTTTGTCAAAATCCACAGATCACTCAAAAGTGGGAGGGGCCAATGAGCCAATAGGTTTTGATTACTGATGAATTACTGAGTTGGATGACATAAATTATATCCTGTGGACTTTGATTCAATAGTCTGGGGCATTCCGGCTTTAGCAATTATTTTCAAAAACATGATCTAGTATTTTTCATGCTTGGAAATTCTCACGCAATTTCTTCAATTTCGCAAGTGCCTGGTTCTTGTTTTCTTTGTGTTTCGTATATAAATGATTTTTCAGCTTAGATGGTTTCATGCATTTGTTTGTCATTACAGCCAAACATAAAAGACACCTTGGCTTCGTCACATTACTTTGTGATGGAATATACCCGTAAGACAAATATAATAAAAGTATACTGTCGGCATTTCTTCTTCACAGAATCCATAGGTTCTATAACAAAAAAAAATAGTCAACAAATTTATTAATGAGTTAACAATTAATAAGAACTCTTATTGATAAATATAATTAACCTCTAATCATAATGAATATAATTACATTTGATTGCGCTGTTTCCGATGGTATCAAATATAAGAATATGTATACCATTTATTTTATGTTATTTACCCAAAATTTTATGTATTATATTTGTCACGTCTTCCATTACCTAATACGATTATTGTAAACTACAGTGATTACTTCTATTACTATGTGTTGTTATAATTATTTGGAAATTAGTAAGCTTATTATATCTTCTAGGTTTAGTTACATTGAAATTGGTGCCATATTTTTTTTTATTTAGTTTTAACTTAATAAATAAGGGTTAAAACTTAATCATTGGCTCCTCCCACTTCTGAGTGATCCTGATTGTAATGAAATAATCTAACATTAAATTCAAGTCTATGACTAATGCTGCTTAAAGACCACTTACCTTTGGTGATATTTAAAGTTAAAAAAAATGCACATAATATTAATAACAATCGCAGTATCGGCCTAGTTGCAATCAAAAACTCTAATGGTGAAAAATATCTAAACAATTGCAGGAGTATATGACACTTCTTCAAAGTTCAAAGTTGTTGTTACCAGACGAAAGATCTTTTCAGCCTTGCCTTATTAAGCTAATTATTTTATTACTTTAATATTAATCAAATTTAAGTAATTTAAGAAATAAAGCTCAAAACATATATTAATTACATAATTTAATGATATTAAAACTAAAATATAGAAGTAATGCGAGAAATACCGGGAAGTTCTATGACCCACTTTCATTTAACTATGGCCCCTCAAATCCTCAAAATTTCTGTGGCCCTCACCTATAATTTCCCATGGCCCCCGGTTGAGAACCACTAGTATAGGTTATTCAAGACGAATTTTGGTGTTTTAATGCAAATAAATCGGCTTTAATCTGAACGTTTAAATATTTTCAGGCATTTAGTGTGACTCGTGTTAAAATATTGAACAAATAATTACATTTTTCCATCATACATTTAAATAATTTCCATTGGATTTTAGTTAATGTAAGTAGTACGTATAAACATTTACTTATTTCATGTGGATACGGGCGAATATTGGTCAGGCACTTAATGGTTTTAATAAATTAGGTTGAGCTTCACCCTTGGCTACTTTCTATATTTGACTTCTATATTTTAGCAGTCACGATACCCTAATACAGCATTTTCTCCCAACTCCCTATTCTCCTAACATTAAAGATTCAAACCTCTACAAACAACTCAGCAAACACTGTGTACCCACACACTTTGAACATAACACGTCTACTATCATTACCAAATCCAGTTTGTAAATTAAAAGGAACAGTTAATGGAGTATGGGTATAAAAACCTCATTTAAATACGTTTTAATGAGCTAGAAAAATATTATCGCCGATAACTCACATTAGTTCCAACTGACCTAAACAAAATCCTAGCAAAAATGGTTTGTATACGAATCAGAGAGAAATTCCCATCTGGCTGTTGAATACCAACCTAGCTTTAAAAATGCTACAACATGGCAAGCTTTCAAAGAAGCACTCGGCCATTCGCTCTGACGTGGAAGAAAGAAAAGAAAGAGGATATACGACTTTTACATGCAGTATATATAAAACAGTCAGGAAAACTCTTAAAGCCACATTAAACTTACGGAGTAGCAATATGCATGAGCTAATGAGCTATGGAATCTATTAGCTGCAACTGAAAATTACGTACACATTTCCTTTGCTGCCCAGAAGAATTTCCAGAATTTAATTAATTTAGATGAGGATGTCAAAATTGCCTTAAGCAAACTAACGGCTACATGAACCAAACCGCCCTACCTATCCAGCTCCAACTACTCGATATATGCATGCGCAAGCTCATACATCCGCTCAACGAACCCAAACCATAGAATAAACCGGATATGCGAACACTATAAATGATAGGAAGATGGATAGCCTACCTAGGAATGATAGACGTACAAACAATCCGAAGGGTTGAGAGGTGTTTTAAATGAGACCGATTTGGACTCAGAATTGGACAATGCTAAGAAAGTCCTAGGTGTTATAATTGTGTGGTCAACGTACACTATGTCGTTTAATGTAGGAACCCACTATCCTGAGGTATATTCCCTGAGAACGGATAGAGGAGGGAGTGAAACAAAAAAATGCGCAGGTTAGAGCGAACACCTTGTAGCACTAAGGAACGCAAGGATGTTTCCATCAAAACCACCACAAAGAACCCGTACCAATCGAACGGGGACTCGATTAATAAGTAGAAGTAGAAAGAATATTTGTGTAGTTGGGTCCAAACAAGACGATATTCTCACTGCTTATGAAGAAGAATTTCTTCTCGACTCAGGGGAAAAATGAATTCCTACTCCCTTTTAAATCATATGACACACGAAAAGTAATTTCCTCTTAAGACAGGGAAATCATAATTCCTACTCTCGATCTAAGCCGAAAATCTTCCGAATGGAGTTTCCTCTGAAGCCCTTATAAGTTTAATTTCCTCTCAAGGCTGGTATCAAATCAATATATGTTCTCAATTAAATTCTAAAAGAGTCCGGCAGGAGTTTCCTCTTAACGCTGTGGAAAAGATCTGTTCTCGATCATAACTTACGACGGTAGTTTAATATGAAGTCTTGCTCTCATTAAAGCGTAAAAGCTTTCGAGGGGAGATTCCTTCTGACGCCTGGAAAAAAATAATAATTACTCCTCTATCAATGTTTAAAACTTAAGACGGGAGTTTCCGTTCAAATACGTAAAATAATTCATTCCTGCGCCCTCTCGAAGCCTAAGAGCTTCCGACAAATCTTTTCTCTCAGCGCCGAGAAAAATACGTTTCTGCTCTCTCTTAAACCTAAAAGAGTGCAACGAGGTTTTCCTCTTTAAGCCATGAATATATGAAACGCTGTTCACAATCAAACCCTAAAACCTTCCGACTGGAGTTTCCCTTACGCCGGGGGGAAAAGAATTTATTTTCTCTATCAAAACCTAAAAGCTTTTAAGGATTTTCCTCTCAGCGGCCTTAAAAATAAATTTCTGCTTTCTATCAGACTCTCAAAGCTTTGGACGGGATTTTTCCCTCAACGCCTGAAAAAATTAATTCTTGCTTTTGGTCAAATCCCAAAACCTTCGGTTGAGAGTTTCATGTAACCTCCTGAAAAAAAAGAAGAATTTCTGCTCTCTATCACAACCTCAAAACTTCCGAAGGGAGTTTCCTTTCAACCACGGAAAAAATTATATCCTGCTTCTTGATTGAAGCTTAAAAGCTTCAGACGGAACTTCCTTTCAACGCCTAGGGAGGAAGGGGGGAGGATTTATATCAAATAAAGTCAAAGCCGAAACGCTTCCGATGGAAGTTATACTGTCAACGCCAGAGAAAATAATTTTCTACTCTATATCTTAGCCTAAAAGTTTCCAAAGAAAATTTCCTCTCTTAAGGTGAAAAATGAATTACTGCTCTATATCAAATCTTACAGTCTTTCAAAAGTGAATTACCTCTCATGGCCAAACAAAAATGAATTCCTGCTCTCTATCAAAGCTTAAAATCTTCTGACGTGCCTTTTCTCTCAACGACACGAAAAAAAGATTTTTTACTCCCGATCAAAACCTTAAACCTTACGAAGGTAATCCCTCTCACCTCCCATTAAGATTAATTTACTGCTCTCGATTGAATCCTAAAGAGTTAAATTCGTTTTCCTCTCAATGAGAGAAAGATTACTTCCTGGTCTCTATTAAATCCTAAATTCTTCCTCCGGGAGTTTGCTCTCAACGCTCAGAAAAAATTAATTTCTGATCTCCATCAAAACCTAAAAGCTTTCCATGGGAGTTTCCTATCATTCCCAAATTAGATGGATTCCTGCTCTCATCAAATTCTAATATCTTAAAGGTTGTTTCCTTACACCACTATGAAAAATAAATTCTTGCTCTCTATCAATTCCTATATGTTCCCGACGGAACTTTTCTCTAAACGCCTGACAAAAATGAATTGCTGCTCTCTATCAAAGCCTAAATGATTCCGATGGGGTTTTGTTCTCAAAACAGCTGAAAAAATTAATTCATGCTCTCTTTTAAAGCCTAAAATCTTCTGACAGTATGTTTCTCACAACACAAGGAAATAATAATTCCTGCTCTCCTTTAAAGCCTAGAAGATTCCGACAGAAGTTTCCTCTCACCGCTGTGGTAACAAGAATTTCTCTTCTCGATCAAATCCTAAAAGCTTGGGTCGGGAGTTTCTTTAACTTACGGGAAAAAAATAATTCCCTTTCTTTATCAATGCCTAAAACCTTCCGACACGAATATCCTCTCATCTCCGTGAAAAATGAAATTGCTGCTATCGATCAAATCCCTAAACAGACGAGAGTTTCTTTTAATTTCCTGGAAACGAGTACTGTCAATTTCTCTGCGGATCTTCACCCTTTTTCATTTTTTTGTTAAATGAACAATAGAAAGGGCGAAGATCCGCGAATAAATTCGCCTTTTCCGTTTTCTGTTAAAGGTAAACGCTAGCTTATACAAAAGGCTTTTTGAAATTTCTCATTTTAGAGAAATGGATGGTTGCCTAGTCGTATATGTAACGCTCCTCGATTAGTGTTATTAATGATCCATTATATTACGAATATCCATCCAAATTTCATTGTAAGTGTTTTATTTTTATTATAGATGCATAGTTTTATTTATCAACTTTAATGATTATTTGTATTTCATTTTCAGATCGTTGTATAGATGCTAAGATGCGTGACCTCACTGAGTTCGAAAAGAGGCAAATTGTTGTGGCTCGAATTGCAGGAGCTTCCTTCACCAGAACAGCTAAACTTCTTGGTTTTTCAAGGACCATGGCAAAATTCAAGAAGCAGGGCAAAACCTCTAGCAGGACTTTGAAGCTCGCTGAAAGAGACCGACGAGTGTTGAAACGCATTGTGATAAAAATTTCCAGGACAACTGCCCCTAAAGTGACTGCAGAGTTGAATTAACATCTCACTAGCCCAGGTTCGACCAAATATCTTCGCCGTGAGCTCAATAAAGCCGAATATCAGGAAAGAGCCGCCATCAAGAAACCTCTGTTTTCTCATCAAAACATTCAGAAAAGGCTGAACTGGTGTAGAGATCACAAGGGCTGGTCGACAGACCAATGGAAACAAGTAATATTCTCCGACGAGTCCAGTTTTTCTCTTTTTCCCACTGCAGGGAGAGTTTATTTGAGGAGGTAGCCCGTGGGAGCTTTTAATCTTGACTGCCTTCTTCCTACAGTGAAGCTCGAAGGAGAGTCAGCGATGGTTTAGGCAGCCATATCTTGGATTTCTCTTGGTCCAATCGTTGCCTTGCATGGTAGGATCAACAGCAACGAATATCTGAATAGTTTGGAAGATCAAGTCCATCTCATGGTCCAGACATTATTTCCTGATGGTGAGTGCTTTTTTTCCAGATGACAATGCCCTAATACACACCGCTCATATGGTTAAGAATTGGTATGAAGTGCATAGGAGTAGGCTACAACACATGGAGTGGCCCCACAATCTCCAGATCTTAATAATATTCAGCATTTGCGGTGCCTCTTGGAGCGACAAGTTAAAAGTAGTTACACTCCACTGTCATATCTGAAACAGCTGGAGCAGGTATTGCAAGAAGAATGGCTCAAGATTCCTCTTAATGAAGTCAGGAAGCTGTATGAATCAATTCCAAGACGCATCAACGCTGTTTAAAAAACAAAAGGAGGAGGACCAAGTCTGTATTAAATAAGTATTCAGTGAATTTAACGTGTTCCAATTATTTTGTTCACCCCCTATATATATATATATATATATATATATATATATATATATATATATATATATATATATATCTCGAGAATTATTTGCAATAGAGTAATCATAATTATGCAGTTAAGAAGGCAATTTTTTGGTTAACTAGCTCTTCATCGAAGTCCTCGGAAGGAGCTCTTCTGACATATACGAGAAGATAACGCATGAAATAAGCTTTTCTAAGACAACCCCAAAACTGTCTTTCGATTTGCCTTTGTAATTATCATCCCTACTTGTCAAAGAAAATGGTAAATTTGTTTTATTCACTCTAACTCCGCCCTTGTAAAATAGTAGTATTTGCAATAGCGCAATCATAATTATGAGATTAAGAAGGCAATTTTGGGGGCTAACTAGCTCTTTATCGAAGCCCTCTGAAGGAGCTCTTATCACATACACGAGAAGATAACACATAAAACAAGCTTTTCTAAGACAGCCGAAAAACTGTCTTTCGGTGTTTGTTGAGCATGAGGACAAATGCATTTTCCACATCCCTTTCTGATTTTCGTGTCCTTATTATATTCTATAGGGGCAGAAGCGGCGCTGTGGTAGAGATTGTATAAGTGCGAGAGGTCATGTTTATTTTAAGCCTTGCGGGAATAGGTACACTCGTAGATAAGTGTGTACGTACTTAGAAACTTAGAGCATATGTAGGTTTACTCGTAGATATGTGTGTACTATATCAATATAGATATATTAAATGCATGTAATGTATTCCCTAGCTTGAGGTGGCATTAATCTTATTATCCCTCGGACTGTCCTTAAGTGGGCTCTCGGATCTTTGCTGATCCTAGTTATGTAATGTTTACAGAAATTGATGCAAATTAATAGAATTATTAAAGGTTTTATTAATGATTTTCAAAACGATTTCCAAATAAAAGATCCGATTGAAAGAACAAATTTGGTTTTCAGATCAAAAAAATAAAAGTTAATATATTCTCTGAGGTCAAAATAAGAGGCTTTACTGCCGTGGAAAAGAAGCCCTGAAGTTTTGTCAGATCGCAATCGGAAGTAGTGTGGATCAAAGTTGTGAAAATCTCGATAGATAACTGATAGAGTTAGAGAGAGAAAATAGTGAGTATTAAGCGCTTTGGGATACGTAGGTAAGTTGCGCCATCTGCCCTCGATCGTGGATAAGATCACCCAACCAGATAATGAAATTCGCATAATGATCAGAATAAGAATCGTTGATAACTCGGAATGTACCAGAGGGCAAGTTCTGGTAGAGAAAGAAGGTGTCGGGTAGGATTGTATTTTGACACCAAAGCAACGAACGGAGAACCCGCCGTGTTTGTAGTAGTATTTGAGTATAAGTGCCCCATTGGCAGGTTTCCGGATGGAGGAGAGAGTAGATATGTTGCGCTAGGAAGACGGGAAGAGAAAGATAGCGGTCTCGTGATCGGGCATGTGAGTGATGAAGTGTGTAGGAGCTACCTACCCATGCGGGGGTAGGCAAAGCGTCTCCGCTACTATATGGCCAGTCCCTGAAAACGCCCGTTTTTCTTCCGTTCTCGCTGAGTTTGAACCCACTACGTAGGCGTTAGAAATCCAACGCATTATACACTAAGCTTATGAGGCTCCAGGTTATATTTTAAGTAAATATATAAAGTGTCGTGAATTTGCCACTTAATAAGAAAGATGTTATATTCCAAAACTGACAATTTTATTTCAAAAGCAAATTTGACCACACTTAAGTGATCATTTATAAGCGCGGCGCGCGCGCGTGTGTGTGTGTGTGTGTGTGTGTGCATAGGCCACAGCTTAAATATAATACCTCCATAATACTGATTATATACCACTCCTGAAACCTTGAGCCTGATTGATAAGAGAAACGAGTCGAAGATAAGAGAGAATGAAATGTGAAAAAGCAATTCAAAAGGGGGCAGTGAGCTACGTTTATCTATTTCCCTTTTGACTTGCTTAAGCGAGGACGTTTTCAGAAGTAAAGATTTCGTTTCTTTCAGCGATCAATTTTTTAGATGCAAAGAACCTCTGGTCTCTATATAATGGCTATCTGTTTTCTATGACAACGGAAATTTGGCTGATATATATATCACTTTTCCTTAAGTTAGATCCTGCATATATAAATTTTATGCCACTGAAATTTAATTACGTTTTATTGATTTTATTGATTAAATGCAATCCTGGATGACAATGTATGTACTTCAACTTCGGGATTAGTCATTTCATACTATTCGCATACTATCGCTGGCTTCATTGGTGTTATGATTAGTACGTTAGCCTTCGCTCTATTAATAAAGGACAAATATTTCAGGGTATTCTTGAGCAAAAGATTAATAGTCAGTATTGACATTGTGATCTTAAAGAAGGTGTGTGTGAATTTGGTGGAGCTAGGGAGAATTTTCCTAAGCGAGAGGCAAGTCATGACCAAAGAATTTTGCGGTAAACCGGAATCTTCTATGTAAGGTATAAAATGTCCGAACTTCGCAGGCAGTTTCGTATTTGGCAAATTTGCAACCAAAGAGAATGGATGGGGGCGGAGAGTGGGCGTATCGTAGCAGGCATATTATTGCACATTGTCGTGCAATATATACAGAAACTACGATCGCTTATGAGGAAGAGACGACTACAAGGAGCATTCGATTATTAGGGTTGTGGGAGGATCAAAGGAGAGGTCAAGTAGGTTTGACATGACCACTTAAGGTCTTTTATGTATGCAGAAGGTCTTAGAGGTTATTCAGTATCAATTGTTTTGTTTTTTATAGCGTCCATTTGGTGACTGCCACCAACGATATAATTCTCCCCAATTATTTTTAGCCTAATTCTAGACTACAATGAAAAACAAATCATTAAAACACTAACCCCCTAATAACAAAAAAAATCTAGTAAAAACAGGGCCAGCAAAAGAAATAACAAACAAAACAAAAAGAAGAAGAAAGCTCGCTCCGCTGTCGATGGGAGGTCTGCGAACCTCTTGCGCAGGAGGTGTCCCGAAACAGGTAACGTGCGCGAAGATCACCCAAAATGGGTCATTCAACAAGAATATACCGAACAGTCAGTGGGACGAAGCTGTCGTCGCAGTAGGGTGCAGGGTCGCGCACCATCCAATTGCGGTGCGTCGTCCCGCGAATGTGTACAATTCAGGGACGACAGAAAGCGACCTGAAGCCGCCGCGACATTGTGGGTACAGTCGCGGTGCATTGACACGCAACTTCAGTTTCCCATCGGCCGTCTCCCATCTTCTATCCCAAGCAGCACAGAAGGCTAAACTGATTTCTGCCATTTAATCAGTATGAGGAAGAGCGAAACGATGGTCTGCTCTGGTCACCTAGTCCTTGCGGACTTTTTGGCACCCTTATCGGCGTGCTCGATCAAATGGAAGCCAGTGCAAATCGCAAAGCAGACAGTTGTACGATAGAAACGCTCCTGGCGGAGAAGCAAAAAAGGCTTCCTGCTCACCTTCAAACTATAATGAGGAAGCTTTAACCTTAGCTATTCTCTAGGAAGATTAATATCTTTTGCATTAGTTTTGTATAAAATCAGTCTAGGATATTCATAATGTGCATTATACAGTTTTGAAACGATTCTTGTACTTGAAGAAAAAATTGGTTCTTATCCACTTACAACATCATCAATGAATGGCTCTCGAACAACTTTCTAAAACAGCCATGGCAGCACAGAGTTATTACTAGTGGTCAAATCTGTTGATGTGATCGACGACAATATTATTGTTACGTATCTTAACATGTCAATCCGGACCGGATGCGTTCCTAGATACTGGCGTGAGGCGGAGGTGACTCCGATCTTCAAGAAAGGAGACCCCAGCCATCCGTCAAACTACCGACCCATCAGTTTGACTTCGATAGTCGGTAAACTCATGGAAAGCATGATAGTGAACAAGATAACGTCTTATTTAGAGTCAAACCTGCTACTGAAGAGTTCCCAGCATGGTTTCCGAAGGCAACGGTCATGCCTGACGAACCTTGGGGAATTCTTCCACTTCGTGTTCAGTGAGCATGATCAGGATAAAGCGGTGGATGTTGTGTACCTTGACTTACAAAAGGCCTTTGATAAGGTAAAACACCGCCGCCTTCTCCGGAAAGTGCGTGCACAGGGCATAGGCGGCAAGGTAGCAGGTTGGATAGAGAGCTGGCTAAGTGACAGACGGCAACGAGTAGTAGTGAATGGACGGGCCTCTGAATGGGCACCCGTATCTAGCGGTGTCCCTTAATGTTCCGTCCTGAGACCACTACTGTTTATTATCTATGTCAACGACATGGACGGAGACATGGTTGCCAAAATCTCCAAATTTGCCGACGACACCAAGCTTGGTATCAATGTAGCAAATGAGGGGAACACTGCCTGCCTCCAAGAAGACCTTCAAAGGATTGGGGAGTGGTCGGACACGTGGCAAATGCCTTTCAACGTGGGCAAATGCATAGTGTTGCATATCGGCCACAGAAACCCAAAATCTCAGTGGATCCTTAAGGGCACTGCTCTTGAATCGAGTGACACTGAAAAGGACTTGGGTGTTACTATCACTAGTGACCTCAAGTTCTCGAAACAGTGCATCGAGGCAGAGAAGAAAGCCCAAAGGATGTTAGGCTACATAAAGCGCCAGTTTGGATACCATAACAAGGAGATAGGACTTTGTGTGTACAACTCCCTTGTTCGGCCACACCTGGAGTATGCCGTTTAATTTTGGAGTCCTTCGTTTCGAAAGGACATCGCAAGGTTGGAACGCGTACAAGCTAGGCAACCAAACTGATTCCCTCTATCCGACATAAAAGTTATAAGGATAGACTAAGGGAATTAGATCTGTTCTCGCTGGAAACTCGTAGACTGCGTGGTCAGCTCATCGAAGTTTTCAAAATACTTCGAGGGTTCGACAATGTTGACTACCAGGATATTTTTACACTCAGCGAGAACAGACTGCGCAATCATGGCTTCAAACTTGAACTGAAGCGTTACAACCGCAATCTGTGTGGAAATCTTTTCACCTACAGCATCTGCGGTAAGTGAACCGCACTTCCAGTGGAAGTTTTCAACAGTGAATCTGTTGACCAGTTCAAGTCAAGACTAGACAAAGTCTTGAAAAGTGGCCGTTTAGGGACGCAAAACAATTGAGCAGCCATGTGCCCGCTCAATTGCTAGTCCAAAGGTACCCTCTTTGAATGGACCGTGAGGTCTACTAGAGTACTTTCTTTCCTTGTAACTCCTTGTAACCTTGGTGCCTCTTACGACCCCTTTTTCTAATACAATCTGGGCGTCCCATTTGATGTTTAATTATATGTAAAAACTCATATTGGCAACGTCTGTAAATGTTTTCTCTATTTTCTCCCTATTTTCAGCTGCATTCCTTCCCACTTTGACTAGTACAACATAGATATTGCAATTACTGAATATACTCTATCTTCCTTATCGCTGAATTACAGGATTCCATTCTTAGAACCATCCGAGTGGAACAAAACTAGGCAGCCTATTCTGCTTCTGTGCTGGTTTCTCCAATGTAGGATGGGTTGCAATTTTTGCAAGATATTCCGGAAACAGCTTTGAATATTTGTGTGGGTGTTTTTTCTGAGTTTATTTTTTAGTATGCCTTGGAAAATGAAAGCTATCTTATTGTTAGTATTTTTTACAAGTGTAGGAGGAAGGTTGTGATGAACGAAGAGATCTAGGAATGGGAAGGTGGGATTATTTTCCCATTGTAATTCAAATTTGTTTGACAATGTGGATTGTGCAGCTGAAAGTTGAGGCGAAAAGTCCCGAAACGAGTCTTGAATAAAAAAAATTCTCATATTTATCTTTTCTCTCACGATTAGTGTGCCGAATAGCTACAAGTCGCTTGTCGCCGTTAATGCGTGCGAATTTGTATTCGAGCCGCAGTACTAGTTGCTACGACTTGTCTCCACGAGTTCGCACAAACTGAAACGAATAGACTGAAATTTTAATGGAATGCGATATGCTACGAATTAATACGAGTTTAGACGAGTCAGTATGAGTTGGCACAAGTCGTTATGAGTGAGCTAAAAGTCGTTACGAGTCGATACGAGTACCTGTAGAAAAGGTCGGTAGCTGCATATATAGAGAGGGT
Organism: Ceratothoa steindachneri; assembly: GCA_963969495.1. Taxonomy (NCBI): domain Eukaryota; kingdom Metazoa; phylum Arthropoda; class Malacostraca; order Isopoda; family Cymothoidae; genus Ceratothoa; species Ceratothoa steindachneri. The sequence goes on along the minus strand of OZ018330.1, from coordinate 78,062,705 downwards.
GGGATCGGCAGCAGACACTAGTTCTCATTTATAGACATGTTCAGCATGCTCACACCCTCTCCCCCATTCTCTAACAATGGTCAAGGTGAAACGAAACAGGAGCTCCTGAAACTTGAGGGTTTCTGGTATTTGTTTCCAAAAATTATTTCTGCTGCTATTACCATTAAATTGGAGAAAAAATAACAAGTTTCAGCGGAGGACAACTTGGACTGTCATGGTTGTTGTGAGGTTCCTCCGTAAGGGGTGCGGCGATTTGCCATCCTGGCAGCTATGCTGACGGGATCCAGCGCCCCGTCCGGCCCCAGCTTAGCCTCTCTTTCTTCCTCCAGATAGCCTGTATTTCTCCCGAACTTCCCCTACAACCTTTCCAACAACTTTCTCTGGTCAGCCTCTAATTTCACAGGGTAGATGCTGACTTTCTTCTCAGCCAACCGTCGAGGATCGGGGCTGAGGGGGAAGGGGAACAATGTTCCATAACCCCTGAGCTCCGGGATGGTTGTTTTTTAACAACTTGCTTTGATAAGGTACCACACCGCCGCCTTCTCCGGAAAGTGCGAGCGCTGGGCATAGACGGAAAAGTAACCGGCTGGATCGAGAACTGGCTATGTGGCAGACGGCAACGGGTGGTGGTGAATGGACAGGCTTCTGAGTGGGTGCCCGTTACTAGCGGGGTGCCTCAAGGTTTTGTCCTGGGACCACTACTATTCATCATCTACGTCAACGACATGGACGATGACATGGTTGCCAAGATTTCCAAATTTGCCGACGATACCAAGCTTGGTATGAACGTTGCAAATGATGGAAATACTGCCCGCTTGCATGATAATTTTCGGAAGATTGGGGAGTGGTCGGACACGTGGCAAAGTCCTTTTAACGTAACCAAATTCAAAGTAATGCATATCGGCCACAGAAACCCCCAATCTCAGTATATTTTTGAAAAGTGGCCGTTTAGGGACGCAAAACAATTGAGCAGCCATGTGCCTGCTCGATTGTTAGTCCAAAGGTACCCTCTTTGAATGGACCGTAAGGTCTCCTAGGGTACTTCCTTTCCTTGTTACTTCTTGTTACCTTCCTCACATCTCCTTTCCTTTTCACTTCACCATCTATGTTTGTTTTTTACGCCGTGTCCAAGGTGGAGCCGACATGCCAACGGACTGCCAGGCCACCAGGCGGGAGGGGTGGTCTTCAATGGTGGCACCTGGCTGTGCCAGGTCTGTACGCACCCCTCGCAGGGCAGGCTACTGCGAGGAGTGATGAGCTATTGCATCCCGTAATTAAAAGAGGGTCACCATGCCCAATGATGAAGAAGTAAAAAATCTCCCCGTTATTTCCCCAGTTCAATCGTCGGAGCCGCCCTCGGGCAGCTCTACAAGTAACATCGAGGTCCTCCCCTGTGCCTGCGCAGGGGACCATCTAAACTTTTCTAACCGGAGAGGAGGCTTAGTCCTCTCCTACGCCTACGAGTGTAGGGGACTCCCCCTCACCCCCTTCTCTGGAGGTGCTTTTGAGCACCTCACTTTTACCAGCTGTAGTCCCCCCCTTTCCTTTCCAAGGGGACTGCCAAGAAAGCCAGCAGGCAGCCCATAGCTGACCGCTCCCCAGTGAAGCGGCTTGGTAGGGCAAATCCCCTTAGTGGGAAGAGGGAAGCCAGGCCCCTTCGGTCGCTTCCCTGAAAAGACCTGCTCGCAAGAATACTCAACCTTGCCGGGGTCAAGGCCTGTGCCTCCCCAGACATGACTAGTGACGCCGCCAACGAGAACTGCGATGTCCTGGGGGGGGGGGGTCAACTGGAGGCCCCCCTAAGATAGAGATGGTCCTTGAGGCAACCCAGCCTAAGACGGTAAGGCCTTCCATGGAGGGAATCCGGGCTTGGTGCACCGAGCCTAAATCCGCCCCTATACAAGGTCCTCCTCAAACGGCTAGGGTTTTCGAGGCAGTACAAGGAGAGGAGGGATCTCCTCCGACCGGTTTCCCTACGACTGCAAGGACACTCTCCATTTCGGAGAATGACCTGACTGAGGCCGGTCCATCTGGCATGGAGGCTCCTTCCGGCGGAGGGAAGAAGCGGATTCATTCCCCGCCCTCCTCTCCTAAAAATGAAAAAAATAGAAAAAATACTAAGAAGACTCGGAGCTCCTCTCCATCCGCCGGGGCTGCAGAGACGGATGAGTCTGCTGCCACTTCGGTAAGCGACCAAGCCAAGATGGGCACATCCGGCCCCTCTGCCTCCACCCGGGTGCAGAACCCCTGACTATGACTAAGACAAAACGTGCACGGGGCGGAGCCTCGATAACATTGGGGCCCCTCATTCAGAGTTTACCTGGCGTTTTCGAGCTCGCTGGCCTTAAAAGTTTCCTCGTTATTCGTTCCACTGATAGCAGCATGTTGGCCAAGGCCAATATGATCCATCAGATGAGATCATTAGCTAGTGTAATTGGTAGTGAGCCAAAGGTTACCCGTTTCTCCGACGGGAGCCTTCTGACGAATGCGGCGAATCCCAACGAGGCGGCCAAGATAAGTGCTCTTCGGAAACTTGATGGCACCCCGGTGAGTGTGACGCCGCACTCTACCTTGAACTTTGTGGAAGGTGTAGTTTATGCGAGGAAACTCGTTGACTACTCCATAGAGGACATCACCTTACAGTTGGCCGACCATGGGGCGGTAAAGGTCGAACTTGTTATGAGAAAACAGGGAGGGGCCTCGAGACCCACCCTAACACTCTTCGTCACGTTCGACTTGACAAGCTCCCTGAGTCGGTGCGTGCCGATTGGTACTGCTACCGTGTGGAGGCATTTGTACCACTGCCACGGTGGTGCTATTACTGTCACCACCCCGGTCATATGAATCGTGTAGACGTGCAAAAACGAGGTCACCCGAAGTCTGTGTAAATTGCTTCAAGGCCACACACGATAAATCTAAATCGTGTGTGGCCAAGTGTGTCAATTGCGGAGAACCACACCCCGCTTCTTCGAAGCAGTGTGGTGTGTATCTCCTCGAGAAAGAAATCCTGGCCGTTCAGGCCCAGGATCGACTCTCATTCCGCGAGGCTAAGGACTTTATCCTGGAGCACCCGGCTCTGCCTGGGACGTCTTATGCCTCAATGGTTAGAAAGACACCCTCTGCCCCTGGCCCATCCAGGCTAACGAGCATGGTTGTTTTTCGCTCCCATTCGGAGCCCTTCTGCGGGCTCTATCCAACCTGGGCACTCCCCTGGTAAAGCTGGCGGCAAAAAGGGTTCATACCCTGCCCTGGCTAAAACCAGGGCTCCCCCCCCTTCCCCCAGCGTGACCGTTTCCCGTAAGACGAAACAGCCACACGCCTCCACCGAATCGTTAGATTCACAGGAGACAACACCCGTGAAGATGATCGCCAGGCCATCTTCTGGAGTTTCTAAAGCTGTCCCCCGAAAGAAGGAAAGCAAGAAAGGAACTTCGGCTCCTTTGCCCACACCTAATGATTGGCTGAGTGGCTCGGAGACGGTGGATTCTCGAAAAGAGGGCCCCCCCGCCTCCGAAACCGCAACGCCCACCTAAGATTTAGAGGCGGAGGGAGGAAAAGACTCGCATGGCGAGCCCAACCTCCCCCAATAAGTCCTCGATGGCGACAGCGCCTTCAGCGCTTTGTCTGGCCAACAGCGCCCGGGGTTCTGCATTCCGGGAAGCGTACGGCAATCTCCGTAGGGGTCTTCTGTTCGGAGAGGGCCTCCGCGTCTCCTCTAAGCTAGGCCTTGATGGCATATTCCTTCAATGGAATTGATGTGGACTCCGGGCCAACTGGGAGGAACTGCATTGCTCGTCTCGTCCTATTCCCCGTTAGCTATTTTTCTGCAGGAGACCATGCTAGGTGCGTGCCCCCTGCAACCCTCCCAGGATATAATGGTTTTGCGCCCCGACCACCACGAAATGGCTGGGCTGCGGGATGCGCGGTTTACACCCGGCATGATGTCTCCGTTCTTTCTTTCACTTTAGATGCCTTGTTTCAGGCAGTGGCTGTGCAGCTTCACCTGGATAGGAGATATATTGTTATTTCTGCGTATATTCCACTGTCAGCTGACTTGGACGAGGGGGAATTCCGCGGCGTCGTGGCACGGTTGCCGAGGCCCTTTCTCTTGCTTGGAGATCTGAATGGCAGGCATCCTCTCTGGGGAGATTACTCCATAAGTCCCAGGGGACAAGTCCTTGCCGATCTGATCGAAGAGCTTGAGATGGGTTTCCTAAATGTGGATGAGCTTACGCATCACTGCCTGAGAACCGCTTCATTTTATTGCTTTGATCTATCCTTGTGCTCTTCGGATGAACAGCCTGATTTTGATTGATGGGTGGTCGATGACCTCCATGGTATTGATCACTTTCCCATTCAATATCATTTTCAGGGGAACTGGCCTGAGAGCCCACCTCGCTGGTGCTTGGCGCGGGTGAGGTGGCCTGCATTTCAGGAAATGACTGAATTCTCTATCTCAGTTGAGGAGCTTAGTTCGGTAGATAAGGCCGTTGAGTTCTTCTCCGGTAACCTTATCGCCGCGGGCTTGACTACTATTCCCAGAACGTCTACTCGTTTTGCACGCCCACCACGGCTGAGTGTGAAACAACTCTGAAACAGAAGCTTTATGCCTACATGCGTTATAAGCTCCGCCCGAAGGATTTCACTGTCGGTGAATTTCGTCGGGCTAGGGCTAGGTTCCGGTATATTTCGAAGCACGCCCGCCGCTCTTCTTGGCGGGCATACGTGTATAGTATATGGTTATTATTGTGATTTATTTTCTGTTAATAAATCAGCCTAAATAGCGTTTCGAAAACCATAACTATAAATTTTTTGGATCGAATTGTCTGCCGATAGTTTTAGGCTAAGGTGGCAGCGAAATAAATTTTGAAATAATGAACTGGGTTTTAAGAAAAACAATTAAACAAATATAAATATATTCATAGAATCAACGAATGTACATTGAGATAAGTAGATTAGGTATACAATGTAAGATACTGTAAAATATGATTTACAGTAAAAAGATGCGAAGAGAATTGAAGTATGTGAAATAAATATGGTGGAATAATATGGTGAAATAATATAGTAATGTATTATAGAGTGATTAATATAGTGACTATGATGGACTGTAAATTAGGGGCTGCAATATGAGAAGTAATATAATTAGGACCTACTCTCGTATGTTCGTTTGCAAAGAATGTGAAAGTGGAATTAACTAAGTACGATTTGTTTGGAGGTAAATGACTAATTGTAGAAGGAATGATTACCAACCTTTATAAGAAGAAAGCTGAGATTCGACTGGGTGGAATAGTGTGCTATTTTGTCGAGTTGAAAGCGTGTGTTTGTTTGTTTGTGTGTGAAATTTTAAGAGATGTTGTTTGGAAGAGTATTACGTTAAATGAATTGACAAGTAAAATAAATGAATTAATTAATTATTATGTTTTACATAAAATGATTAAATTTACAAAAGTTATTAAAAATAATTGGAAGATTAAATTGCCAAAGTTAAAGTAAAATAATTGAATGATTAAATTAAGAAAGTTAAAGTAAAATAATTGAATGATTAAATTAACAAAGTTAAAGGAATGCATAATATGAAATTTACATAATAATTGATTTATATACATATTTAAGTTTCCCAGGAGGTTTTTATTATAGAAATGCCCAGAGGCAATGAGATATGTGTCTTCACTTAACGGGAAGACCCCTTTAGCAGAGGTGGGGAAGCAATTCAAAAGGATTCGGGGTTAGTTCTCGAAGGACCCTTCTTCGTTCCCCAGGAGAATGGAACCGCAATCTCGGACCCCACGTCCGTGGCGAAATCCTTCGCGACCGCTTTCGCAGCATTTTCTAGCCGGGATGTTGCTCTGCCAGCATCAATGCACGTCGTGATGTCGCGGATGGCCAACGACTGGACTTTACCTCCAGAGGCGGAAAACCCTTCAACGACAGGTTTACTGTGAGTGAGTTGCGTTCCGCTCTTGCTTCGTGCGCGGACACCGCTCATGGTCTGGACGATGTCCCGTACGCCATGCTTCGATACCTGGGTGAGCGAGGCATGGACTTTCTGTTAGATTTGTGTTAAGAGGATCTGGGTGGAGGGTCCCCTCCCAAAGTCCTGGCGAATCGCTACTGTGCTCGCCTTTCGCAAGCCGGGGAGAGATCACTCTACTCCGACCGGTTTCTGCCCAATCTCTCTAAGCTCTTGAGTGTGCGAGTTAATGGAGAAATTAGTAAATGTTAGATTAGCCTTTTTCCTAAACAGCGGAGGCCATCTGTCTTCTGCACAGTGTGGCATCCACTCCACGTCAGATGCTCTGCTCCTACTGGAAAATGCCGTCTGCGAGGCCTTCCTTCGTAGACAGCACTACGCCACGGTCTTTTTCTATCTGGAGAAGGCCTATGATACCGCAGGGCGATACGGTATCATGGAGACTTTCACACGATGGGGGCGAGGGGACGCCTCCCAATGTATATATCTGAATTTTTGAGAGATCGTCGATTCCGAATACGGGTTGGAGTAGCCCTCTCCAGCCGAATGGAGGAGGTAGAGGGTGTCCCGCAAAGGAGTGTCCTCAGTGTCACACTCTTTGTCCTAAGCCTCAACGGCATCACCTCGGTGCTGCCGGAAGATGTTCTCGCTACGCTCTAAGTAGATGACCTTTCGATCGCTTTTGGCGCGGCCCAGATGCCAACTCTGGAGCGTCGACTTCAACAGGCATTGAACCGCGTCTCTCACTATGCCGAAGCGCACAGGTTTCGGTTTTCTTTGGCCAAGACTAAGGTGATGCACTTCTGCCGCCAAGCACTGATCCATCCCAACCCAGAACGGTTTCTTAATGTGGCAAGCCGGGAAGTAGTTGAATCGCACCGTTTCCTTGTTCTTGTATTTTACCGACGCCTCACCTGGGAGGCTTATATTCGCAGCTTTAGGGTCTCTTGTACCCGCGCCATGGATATTCTCCGCTCTGTGACGTTCAGCGCTGGGGGCGCTGATAGGGCTACTGCTTTACTTTTTTATCGATCCTTTGTTCGTTCGAAGCTCGACTACGGAAGCGAATTTTATGCATCCACAGCCGACCATTTATTTCTTAAGGTAGCTTCGATCCACCACACCCGCCTTTGCCTGGCGACAGATGCCTTCTGCACTTCTCCAATTGAGAGCCTATTGGTCGATGCCAGGCAGATGCTACTCCCTATACGCCGCGTACAGTGCATCACTCGCCTGTACACGCGAGGCCCGGCGCCTCTCTCAGTCGCTAACAGCTTTCACTGCATCCGCAGCTAATTTCGACGGTGCCTTAGCCACCAAAAGACGCCAGTCATACCCTAAGTCCTTTGGGTTTAGGGCCAGGAAACTCCTTCGAGAGCTAGGTATAGCTCTCGTGCCGGTGGAACCCCTAGTTCTGACCCTGAAGCCACCCTGGAGGGTCCCACATTTGGCTATTTGTCGCCACACCTCTGTTCCCAAAGCTTGTACAGCGCCGGGAGTATTTCGTTTGACCTTTTTGGAGCACACCTCGTGTCACGCTGAAACCGTGCCAGTGTATACGGATGGCTCAAAGTTCAAAGAGGGAGTCGGCTTCCTAGCCGTATCCCCTTTGTTTGAAATCAATGGGGCTCTGCCAGGCGCTGTGTTTGTCTTCACGGCCGAGCTGGTGGCAATACACCACTCGGTACGGGAGATTACGCGACGTGCCCGGTTCGGAGACCGGATTGTGATCTATAGCGACTCACAAAGCGTCCTGAATGCTCCTGGGGCATTGGAATCTCCGTATCCCCTGGTTCGAGATATCCGTGACGCCACGGTTATGGCGAGCCGGGCGGATGTCGAGATTATCTTCTGCTGGGTTCCTAGACATGTAGGAATTGCGGGAATGAGGGCACTAAAGAGTCCGCGAGGACTCTGCGACCCAACCAGCGTTTTGCTCTACCACACAACGATTACATGGCAGGAATACGGGCAGCTCTTTGGACTGCTTGGCAAAGAAGATGGAATACGGTCGAAGGGAACTTAAAGTTGCGTGCCATTGCGCCGCGACTGTTTCCATGGACTTCCCCCTGAATGCCGCGACGGTTTTAGGTCTTTCTGTCGTCTCCGAAATGAGCACACTCGCCGGACCTACCGCCATTTGATGGAGCGCTTGCCAGTGCCCTACTGCTTAGGCTGCGTTGTCTCCAAGACTGTTTGGCACATTCTTGTTGAATGTCCCAGTCTCGGCGATTTTCGCGCACGTTACCTGTCCCGGTACCGGGATGGGTGGGGTCGCGACCGCCTGTCCCTTGTACTCGGGACGAGTGCGTGCTCATTGACTCGTGGACTGGAAGACTTTGGGAGGAGAGGCCAGCCTACTCCTTTTTTATTTAACTTGGTTTTGTTGTTTTTTTGTTATTTTTGTTTTCTTTGTAGGTCGCACGTTCCTGCGCCGGGGGGAAGGGGGGCCTCCCCCGACGCCGGAGCTTGCTTCCTAATTGTTGTCATCTTCCGTTTTTATCGTTTTGTTTTCAAATTTTTATTTTAAAGTAGCCTAAAGCTAGGTTGTTTGATTGCGGCAACTTATGCCCAAGTCGGCTGTCGCCAGATAGCCCCTTAAAAAAAATGTTGCGTGGCTCTCAGTTTGGTCAATATGAACAGCTGCTGACAGAGCCGAATCTGGTGGATGTTAACGGCTCCATAAATTTCTTGCGAATTGATCACATGTTTAAGGAGCTCTTGGATAGTGTTTAGCTTCGCATTGGGAAGCAAGACACATTCTAACGGATGTCGTTTTCAGCTAGTTTGAGGCTTGCATTTACCCACGGTACATGTCGATTGGCGATAGTAACAAGAGACTTCAGTATGGATTCCGAGTGGCCCACAATACCACCACCCCCTCATTATTCCCATAGACCTGTGAAACCACTGCCAATAGTTCATGGGTGATGTGTTGACATTCCCTAAGACGCGTAAAGAGTGGAAATAAGTTGCTCCTTTGTTTGGCAAAAAGTGGAGTGTTGATCATGCAATAGGTGCTCGGGAATGGAAGCATGTTGCCATCAGATCACCCCCACCACCACCGAGAGGAGATCAATATATTTTAATATTTAGGCTTTCACTCCCTTGTGTTGCTGACACTGGTAGATACTGACTACAAGTTTTATACTGTGATGTTGGTGCCCCTGGGTCTTCATATGCTGGGGGGATATGATATTATCTCCCACGGCACTGAAGAAAGCTTTAGACAACCAAACTGTTAGACTACTGAGCCGGAGCCTCTTCCCTCGAGGTAACCAACCTATCCCCCTTTTCGGAGTCAGTGATAATGCATTCCCACTTAGGGAATGGATGATGAAGCCCTTCCCGCATCACAAAGTGTCAAAGCAAGAACACATCTTCAGCTAGAGCAGGGCACGTTGTTGAGAATGCCTTCGGGATCATGGCCAGTAGGTAAAGTTCTCAGCAATCTTGTCTATATGATTTCTATTTTCCCTTTCAGTGCCTAGTTAGCCATTTAATTCATGGACATTGATCCAAGTTTCCTTCGATTGGTGAATATCTGGAGTTCAAATTTTACAATTTTAGTATAGCTTGTTTATTATTGATATCTACGTATCATACTTTTCATCATCAATGCATTTTTTTATCTATTTTCTTTTCAGATTCAGGTGTATGCTGACAACCATTCCATTTCCTTCCAGCCTCATCCTATTGAGTCTGTAGTTCTTGCGTGCTACACTCTCCCAAGCCTCATGAGGTTGGGATACTGTCCACACCGTGAAGCTCTCGTGGACGAAGAGGATCTACAGTCACATGCAGGAACCCTTGGAACGTAGAATGATGGTGATGTCCTTGTAAGCCTCGAAGGGCTGACAGGAAACAGTACCAACATACCTGTCTTCTTATTTATTACCTTTGATAATTATTTAAGCTTTATAGTTAATAATGTCTATAATGTGTTTCATTTTATTGTGACAATAAGTTCTCTCGAGTTGTTTCTGGTGTTCACCTTTTGTATTCTTTTATTTTTAGTATATATTTTTTCTTGTATTTGTTTTGTCTTTTCTTGTATATTTTATTAATCATATTTTTATTTATACTTTATTTCTTGTACATAATTTTTTACTTTTCTATCCTTCATTTTTTTTAATTGACCATAAATTTGTGAAGGTATTGTAGGACAAAAATAAGTAAAAAGATTTATTGCTATGTTGTTCATTTTATTTTTCGCTTGATCATAAATTTAGCAAGTTATTGGAATATATTATTATCACTAATGATCACGTGGATCTGGGGTAAATAGGCTGGCAGCCAGATCCACAGGGTTTAGCAAGTTGGATATTTTCAAGAACTCTCCTGGTGTCGCGGGATTCCCAGTTAGAAGCTGTATGGGAGCTGGTGAAGCACCGTATACGGGGGAGAGCGTCTCCCGCAAGTGCGACAGGTTGTGTGGTGAAGGCAAGCTACTTGGAATTGGAAGCACAGCAACGCTTGGTCAGCCATGCAGTGTGGTGAGGTGCAGGTGACCTCATGTAGTTCGGGCGCTGTGACGCGTGGGTCAGTGGGTTGAATAGTATTGGTCTCAATTAGGTTTCCACTTAGATGAAATCAGTTGATGGGGTGGGTGGCCTGGTGAGGTGATCAGCAACTTCATGTTCCTCCTTGAATTTAAAAAGGAACTGAGTGGCACCAGAAGTATATTTGTTGAGCACTGATTACAGGAGCATCATCAACTTCAAGGTGCGGCCTCCGACCCATTGGTTGGGATCAGCGTGCTTGTTCAGGTCACGTACCCTCTCTTATAGTGCCCTGAACTTCCATGCCTGTTCAACGAGCTCACATAGAAAGGGATAGGTGTAGTTACTGAAATTATTTATTAAAGTGTACAGTTTGAAATTATTAAATTTTAGATAATAAAGGTGTTGAAATTGAAAAGTTGAGGAAACAATTTATATAATATATATTTCAAAATAAAATATGAATATTTTTATGTTATACATATGTGTGTTTGTTTGAAAGGGAAATTTCATTTACCAACTCATCATATTTTTGAAAATATTTTAATAAAGGAAAATCGATCTCTTATTTTGCTTGGTAGTATATGACTAACACGGACAAAATGAAAATTATATTTCAAACAGGAACAAGATCATAATATGTCGTACAGAAACAAATTGAAATTATTTTAAAGAAAAATCTTTAGCAAATTTCCTGCTGGGGATCCTTACTATATGTGAATGTATGGACGAGAAGATGCTGAGGATCCATTGGTCTCGGGGAGATAAATGCATTGCAACCCCTCGCCCACTCTTCTTGACTTGTTCACACAGTGTCTTTATCTTATCCGCATTTCGGTGAACCACACATTCAACTATTGCCTGAAAGAGACAAAACATTTTTATTTTCACACATTACCTAAATGACAAATATTAGAAACCATATCAAAAAGTTGGGTACTATGAAAAGTACATAAAAACTGACAAATAAGGTACAAGCAATACAAAATTCAAATATAAAAAACCATAATCAGTCCTGGACGTGAACAATTGGAAAATATGCAAAAAGACAGATAAACAAAACAAAAATGTACCTAAAAAATAATACCGGGAATTGGAGTGAGGAGGTAACGATCTTTCTCATCCAACAAACGACGCTTCTTGCCCCGTATTTGTACTCGTTCAAGCCTTTGTCGTAAGAAATGTGATTGCTTGCATACTCCTTGAGCAATTCTATCTCGGTCGCATCGTCAAAGGTCACCCTTGTCAGCTTCTTTTACATGCTCAACCCGGTGCACTGGCTTCCCCAGTCGGTCTCTTGTGCCCGATTTGCCTCATGTTATAAACCCCAGTAGACTTCACTTGGTACTCGGTGTTGCCAGTTCGTGATGTTTTTTTTACGTGAATAGTGACCCATACCGAGTCGCAGCTGTTTACGTATTGACTCGTATCAACTAGTTCGAGTAGTGCCAAATCATACAGAGTCTAGTTCTGGTCAAACCTGCTAAGTGCTGAAAAATCCTACCGACTCTTGGCGAATCATACCGGCATGTGTAAACTCATACCTACTCGTACCCTGCTGATAAATTGTACAAACTATTTCCGACTCGTAGCAACTCGCGATAATTCATAGCAACTGGCAGAGTGTTTGAGTTACGACAAATCGCCGCGAATTGACGCGAGTTGGTACGACTCTATTGCGAGTCGCTAGGCATGTCTTGAGTGGCGATCGTTGCACCGCCAAATATTTTCCGCGGTTTCACAAATTTCCAGCGGCTGCCGCGCATCCCTCTGTGCAGGCCACCTTACCCACCCTTGAGTTTGTTAGAGAGTTGCTGCGAGTATTCACGGATCGTTCATGCATTACTACGAGGACATAGCCACTTCTCTTCGTCGCCAATTCGGCGTGCTACTCGAATATGTATAAAAAAAACCTTTAAGCAGATAGTAAATTTCTATGAATTCAAAAAAATGCTGATAGATTTGCGCGTCGTCAGTATAGAAATTGAATGATAGACCGAGACATGCAAAAGAATACCAAGAGGGAGAAGATTGATGCGAAACAGAAGTGTACTGAGAACCGACCCTTGCGGAATACAAAAACGCACCTACGCCAGTCCAGACAGACTGAGTAAGAATTGGAAGTTAGGGGCAGAACCAGTTGAGAGAAGTTCCGGAGAGACACAGGAATTCATGGAAGCAGTGAAGTAGAAGGGTTGTCTAATGCCGCAGAGATGAGCAGCGTTAGCTGCACGGCAAAGGTGGTTTGTTATGTGTAGAGGAGCTGATTTTGTGTTGTGTTCTACAATGATAACCCGACTAGAAGATCTGAGAAGTTCAGATAGTCTAGAATCCGGGTTGCCATCAGCCTTTCGAGAAATTTAGAGACGAAGGGAAGTAGAGAGGTTAGGCGGTAGCTCGCAGCTACTTTGGGTTCAGGTTCGGTTTCTTTAGGATATGGTTAAGAGCAGTGTGCTTGAAGTCATTTCGTACTATTCCAGACGAGAGTAAAGTAGTGAAATATGAGACGAACATGGAAGAACTAGGGTAAAATACTTAGGCGGGAGAATGAGGCCTATAATTCAGGAGGGGGCGATGGGGAATATCGCGCAACTCATAGCCTATGTTCCCTAAATGTTGGTACACCACCTTCACGTGGTGCCCCTGTTTGTTAACTGAGCGTGTGCCCAACGTCCGAACACCAGGCGGGATATCCTGGTTTGGGTATCTAAGGGTACCCACCAACCTTTTGGGGCAGTTGTGTGTATGGACACCAGCACACTTCTGGCCCATATGGTTGTCTTTGCTGTGGCCCTGCAGTTAGTGAATGGCATCACAAGGGCTAGGTGACCTCACACCAACATAAAAGGTGGGTGAGGGGAACCCCATGAGGCGGTTTGATGACCAAACACTGGCATCACTCCGGCATCCCCAAATAACCTTGTGGGGCGACTGTGTGTCTGAACCCCAGCGCACTTTCGGCCCACTTGGTCCTAGTCAGTATGTGTACTCTGTACGAGTCGACGGATGTACCCACTGGGGGGCATCGTCCGCAGGACCGTGCCACGGAGGTAGGTTTGGTTGCCTGGGTCGTTGTTTTGCTTTCGGGAGGTCTTTGCACCGCAGTCCAGTAAAACTCCGTTATGCTGCTCCGCTGTTTTTGAAACAACAGTGGGAGTCGGGGGGCGGGCTACCCTGTCTGGACTGTATGGGCGCTCTCCGGACTCACGATGGCGATTTGGTACATGCCCTCGGCTCCAGAGACACCACTTATAAAAATCAAAATCATATGGGTAAACTTTCCAAAAACTCATCCCAGAGACCGCCGGCCTCTGGTCACCGTGAAAAAAGCAGAGATCTTCGTCGCTTGGATCCTTTTGGATCAGAAGTAGACGAAGAACTGGATTATGACCGCTTTATTGTACTCAAATCCAGCAACGAACGTTGTCCTCTTAGTAAAGTTAACATCTTTGATGTCTTTGACGACTTCGTAAACAAGTGTGGCGAACCTGCTCAAATGTGGCCGCGCAATGATGGCGCATTGATTGTCGAGGCCAAGTCTAATGAGCAGCAAAAGAGAATTCAATCTCTCGAAAAGTTAGCCTCAGTGAATGTATCATCCGCGTCTCACCCGACATTTAATACCTCAAAAGGTGTTATTCGATCGGGTGAACTCATTGAGTATGATATCGACAGGTTGGTGACAAAACTTGCCAATCAGAAAGTAACGAGTGCACATCGCATTTCTAGGTTTGTGAATGGCGCTAGGGTCCCTACCGCCACCATAATCCTAACTTTCAACAGATTGGAACCGCCCAAGTACGTCAAGGCTGGCTACCTTAACATCCCAGTCAAGCCTTACGTCGAAAACCCCCGGCGGTGCTTCCATTGCCAACGCTTTGGCCATGTAAGCAAGTTTTGTAAAAGCGAAAGGATTTGTGTAAACTGCTCAGCAGAATTTCACGGAACACCCTGTTCCAAACAGCCGTGCTGCCCCAATTGTGGCGGAGACCACTCTGCCACATCACAGCAATGTACCTTCTTCCTCTACGAGAGAGAGGTCATTGCTGTTCGAAATAAAAACAGGGTGAGCTATAAAGAGGCTAGACGAAGAGTTAGGGAGACTTACGTTCAGCCTGGCGTGAGCTTCGCGGATGCTCTGCGCACCGCCACGCCAAAGAAGGGAAGAAGCCAGAGACCATCTACAGGCTCTCCTGAACAAACAAGAAGTCCTCCACAACCGAAACCCAGGTCTCCGCGCAGAGATGTGCCTCAACAGAGATGTGCATCTCCACGCACACCTGAAAAGGTTAAGAGCCCCCCTCGACCGAAACCACGATCAATCGGTAGAGAAAACTCTTCACCAAAATCTAGCCTAGCTTCTGATGGCACAAAGAAGAGGAACCTTCCATCCTCTCCCGATTCACCAAGAGTGGCAAAACACTTTGCCACCGCTCCACAAGACGTGGATGTGAATCGGATTGGGCCGCAGGTGGTGTCTATTCCAGCTCTGGACATCCATCCTGCCCCAAAAGAACAGAGAAAAACAGCCCCAAAGCGAGTAGTCAGCAACCCACCCCTTGCTGATACTGCTTTGGAACTCCTTCGAGCCCTAAGTGAGAAGGAATCAACCTGTACCCCATCACAGGAAACAGCTGTAGTAGAGGCTGCCCCCTTATCCAAGGAGGAGCCGAACCAACCATCAGATTCCAAGAATCCTTCGCCAGCCGAACAATCGCTGCCACCATCACCAGCCAAGTCGATGTCATCGGCTCACGAAATGACTGATGGAGATGCTCCCACATCTGCTTCTCCAGTCAAGACAGTCATTTCGTATAGCAAGCTAACAAAATTGCCACGTCTAAAAGAAAAGCCGAGAGCTAAATTAACGCTCCCGATGCCTCCAGAGTCATACCCAAAACCGGTAATTGGTATGACCAAAACTACCCGTACGGGTAGTATAAAACCAAAACCTCCTACCCCTAAGGGTAGGATGATTGTCTTAAAGAGCTAAGGATGTATCCAATAATTCATTGGAACATCCAAGCTCTCTTCCCCAAGTGGGAAGAACTCAAGCTCCTGTTTAAAGACTACAATCCTGATTGTATAGCTTTACAGGAAACTTGCTTGGGTACTCGTAGTGTACCCAATATTCCTGGTTTTGTGGGATACTATAAGAACCCTATAGAACCAATCCATGGTTCTGCTGTGCTCATCAACAGCAGGGTTCCCCACAACCAGATCGACCTTGCGACAGACCTGCAGGCGGTCGCTGTCCGCCTGTTCTCCCATCGCCACTATACGGTCTGCTCGCTTTACCTCCCTCCTAGTGAGGAAAAAGACACAGCCTCTCTAGCTAGAAAACTAGTAGAGGTAATTAAACAGCTCCCTCCCCCCTTTCTATTGATTGGGGATTTTAATGCTCGACACCCCCTTTGGGGGGACCATGATAAGAACCCTAGGGGAAACATGATTGAGAAATTTCTGGGCGAAAATGATGTCTGCCTTCTAAACGATGGCAGCCATACATCATTTCACATCCAGACGAGCAGCTCTACATGCGTGGACTTGTCCCTCTGTTCACCAAGCTGTAGAGCTGATTTTGAGTGGGAAGTGGATCCTGACTTGCGAGGCAGTGATCACTTCCCCATTATTATAGCGCCATATACAGGTGGCCCCCCTCCACCACCTAGTAAAAAATGGAATGCAAAAAAAGCAAACTGGCCTAAATTCAGGCACCTCTCGAGCCATGACGGGTCCTTCCCTCATGAAGATATTGACGTGGCTATCGATGACCTCCTAGTCCACGTCAATAAAGCGGCTAACTCCTCCATCCCGCTCTCCGGCTCAGCCGCTCGCGGACCACAAGTTCCCTGGTGGTCGGCTGAATGCTCGAGAGCCGTGACTGAATGTAAAATGGCTTGCCGACGTTACCATCGCTCCCCTACGATGGTAAATAAAATTGCTCGTAACAGAGCAAGGGCAGCACGGCGACGCATCCTTCGACAGGCTCGAAAGACCTCGTTGGAAGGTTACATCGCGTCCATAAGTTGGCAAACGCCTATAGACAAAGTGTGGAAAAGGGTCAAAAAGCTATTGGGCAAATCCAATGGCTTTACAGCTCCAAACATTGTCCAAGCTGGAGAATTGTTGGGGGACTTGTCCCATATTTCCAATGTCTTGGCCAGATCATTTGCTAGCATCTCAAGCCCAGATAATTATGAGATGCAATTCCAGTGCTTTAGGCTCCAACAGGAGCACAACCGCTCAACTTTATGGATCCTAACATGGATAACGAGTCTTACAACCGACTCTTCTCTATCCATGAGCTCCATAATGCACTGAAGCACTGTAGATCCACTGCCCCCGGATCGGATGGCATTTCCTATGATTTGATTAGGAATATGCATCCATCCCTTCTCTCTCATTTACTGGACATTTACAACTGGATTTGGATCAAGGGCCGCTTCCCTTCCATGTGGAGAGAGGCCATAGTCCTTCCATTCCGCAAACCAGGAAAGGACGGGACGGAGCCCACCCATTACCGCCCCATTGCCCTTACCAGTTGTCCATGTAAAGTGTTTGAGAGAATGGTCAATTTCAGACTCGTCTGGTTTTTAGAGACTCAAAATCTCATATCTCCTTCTCAATCAGGGTTCAGGAAAAAGCAGAGTACGACAGACCTGCTTGTCCGAATGGAGTCACTCGTAAGAGATGCTTTTTCAAAGAAGCAGCACGCCATCGCTGTCTTCTTTGATATTGAGAAAGCATACGATACCACCTGGAGGCGTGGTATCCTTAAACAACTCCATGATTGGGGCCTGCGGGGTTACCTCCCCAGGTTTGTCGAGCAATTTCTGATGCGACGCACACTACGCGTAAGGGTTGGAGGCACCTTATCGGAGCCCGTGGACCAAGTTGAGGGTGTGCCACAGGGAAGTGTCCTCAGTGTCACCTGCTTCTCTGTGGCCATTAATAGCATTGTTAGAAATCTCCCTCCCGAGATTTCGTCGACGTTATATGTGGATGATCTGGCGCTCATTTATTCTTCGCCCAGACTCCCATTTATCGTCCGTAAGCTACAGCGAGCTATAAGCACTGTAGCTGAAAATGCTTCCTCCAAGGGTTTCCGATTTTCCGCAGTAAAGACCAAGGCTGTTCACTTTTATGGGCATAAGTTAGTGACATGGGACCTTTCCCCTTTTGTCGCTATATGGTGTGCCTATAGATTTTGAGCCCCATTTCAAATATCTGGGGGTCATATTTGATTCAAGGCTTTCCTTCCGGCACCATGTGGACGCCTTGAAAAGGTCTTGTTTAAAGAGAATGGAGATAATGAAACTGTTGTCTCACACTTCTTGGGGAAGTGATCGACGTACCCTGTGGCTCCTGTATCTAGCATTGGTCCAATCAAAGCTAGACTATGGATCACAGGTGTACTCCTCTGCCTCGCCCTCCATTCTCGAAAAACTAAATACTGTGCGTAACCAGGGTGTGCGCCTGGCTTCTGGAGCCTTTAAGTCCTCCCCAGTGTGGAGCCTCTACGCAGAGAACGGGGTTCTCCCCCTTCCATATCACAGGCTCAAGTCTAATTTGAACTACCTCCTTAGACTTGAGCAACTACCGCAGACGCCAGTGTATGAGTGCATGTTCAATACACGGACAGTGGCCTCATACGATAGATCTCCATCTCTGGCTCGCCCCTTTGCTCTGCGTATGGCCGAGCACACTGCGCAACTAAGGGAGTTCTCAGTGATTCCCTTTACCATGCCAAAGACCCCCCCGTGGCTCATACCACCTGTAATGGTATGTAGGGAACTGGCTGATAGGCCCAAGGATCACCACCTGCCTGTAGTATTGAGAGCCATGTATGGCGACCACTCCTCTCAACATCGGCATAGCACTTTTGTGTTCACCGATGGGTCCAAGTCACCGGACAGAGTTGGAGCAGCTGCTGTCTTTCCATCTGAGACAGCATTGGTCCGCCTGCCAAACGCAGCTTCCGCATTCACAGCGGAACTCGTTGCTATGATGGCGGCACTGACTATCATAGCTGGCAGGCCATCTGGTTCTCATGCTATCTTTACAGACTCCCTTAGTTCGCTTTAAATGTTGGGTGATGTTGGTTCGAGCCATCCGTTGGTTTCCAAGATCCAGCGGTGGCTCCTACGACTATCGCCCATCCACGAGATATCCTTCTGCTGGGTGCCTAGTCACGTGGGCATCCCAGGCAATGAGAGGGCAGATGCTGCAGCCAAAGAAGCAGCATCACTGAGGACAGCTCCAGTGGCCCCAGTCCCACTCTGCGATGCCTATCCTCTGACCAATGAATACGTGGTCGGCCTATGGCAGAAGAGGTGGAGTGAGCTCCCTCCCACCAAGCTCCACTCCATAAAACCCTCGGTTCACCAATGGCCACGTACAACTAGACATCGTAAAATGGAGGTTGCGCTTGTCCGTCTGAGGATAGGCCATTGCCGGCTCACCCATGAGCATTTAATGAGTGGGCTGCCCCCACCCATGTGCATTCTGTGTGGGGTACAAATATCTGTCCTCCATATATTTGTAGAATGCCCATTACTAAGGAATCTCAGAAGGACGACTTTTCCCTTCATTACCAGAGAGATGGCCCCCCAGCAGGCTCTGCGGGGCATCTTTTCCGAGACCCATTGCTTCTTTGACGTGACTAGGATACTAACCTTCCTAAAAGAAAGCAATCTTTTAAACAAAATTTAAAATAGTTTTATATATTTATTGTTGATCTATTTATAGTTTATGTTTTTACATTTTGTTGAATTTTTTAATAGTCTATTTTTTGTTAAAAGATTTTAACTCAACTGACTCAATATTGCCTATTATACTAATTTTGGTCCCAAGGACATTTTTGCGTTTTTATATATTTTAATATGGCAATATTTTAAAAATAATAATTTTAAATTCACCGCCCATAAGTGAATTTGGCTGCGAGATAGTCCATCTGGGCTACGTAGCTTTTAAATCTTTTATGCACTATTCATTCATTCATTATAATTCAGGAGGTGAGTTAGGGGAAGGGATCGGCCTTTCAGAGGGGCAGAGCGATTAGCAAGTAACTTGAACAAGGTGTATTGATTGTTTTTTCTGCAAAAAGACGACAGGTGTGAGTCTATAGGAGGGCAGTGTATGCGCGAATAGCAAAGGAGTAAAGCCACGGATGCGGATTTTGTTCTTGCACTACGACCAAGGACAGCTAGAAGCCTTCTCCCTTGTGTTTCTTAGAGTTCCAATTAGTGTCTATGAACTAAAAGCCACATTGTGGGCGTAGCCCGTAAGAGTAATGAGAGCATAGGTGTTGAGGCAAGAGAAGAGGATATCTGAAAAAGAGCGAATAGGCATGTTAAGGTCAACAGAGGTAACGGCAGAGTCTAACGGGGGAATGAGAGAGTCGCGGGCGCTTCCTATAAGTCCTTCGTTAATTGAAAAGAGCCAACGACAATAAGGCTTGGTCACATGGTGTGTTGGAGTATTGTGTATAAGGTGTGTAGAAACAAACATAACTGAACAAGGAAGTGGTCAGAATTAGCTGTGTGGGGATCACTTAATGTGAGGCTATAAAAAGGAGTGAATAGGGTGCGATTAGGCTAGTAGGAGTAAAGAGGGCGGGACAGTGTTTTCGAGTGAGGAGTGGCATGATAACAGAAGTAAAGCTTAGAAAGAGAGGTTCGGGAATGACTTGTGACGAATGGTGGATGGAATTGGGAAGAAGTATCGGTTGAAGGTTGTAAAAAATGTGAATGGGCGCATAGGAGACAAAATGAGAGATGAGTAAACTGGGACTTTCGCTACAGCCGGAGAGAATAAAAATGGAAAAAAGGGTGGTAGGGTTCTGTGCTGAAAGAAACGTATGTGTGCCAAAAATACTCTGTCAGTGTAAGGATGTGCATAAATACACATCGGCTGGTTAAAGGATAGAGAATCAAAGATTATTAGTGATATTTGCCTAGTAAGAAATGATATGCTGTTGAAACTTTAAGAAGTATGAGAATTGAACTATCTGATCACATGACGTGTTGTGTAAGGTTTAATTTTTGATGGGTGGATGAGAAGAGTTGAGGAATTTGAGAAGAAAGATAGAATCAGACGCGGAAGGTTATTGAATGAAATAGAAAGGGCAGAGTATGTGAGAATGCTTGGGAGTAGAAGAGAGGGAAAAAGTTCGGACAAGGAGATAGAGAAAATGTGGAGAATATTTAACGAAATGCTAGTAGGTAATGTAGGTGCTGCGTACGAGTGTGCCAGAACTGGGAAAAGTAGAAGTGGAATGACAATGTGATGAGAGCAGTGGAAAGCAAAATGGAGACTTACTTGCAAATGCTTAGCAGTGCGTACAGATGAAGATGCCAGAGAGATGCGATTCAATCTTGAGGATAAGGAAAATAAAAAAAAAAGATTAAACAGAGGACGAAAGCAGCAATTAATCATTTGGGCAAAAGATGGATAAGGAGAAAAGGGCAGGGTGAACATCAAGGACATAAAAGACGGAGCACCTGCGAGCAATGAAGAGGTAAAAGGTAGAGGAAGAGATATGATGAGTTGTATAATTTTTGGTGAAAGATAATGCAAATGGAAATAGGCTTGGCTTTCTGGGTGTGAAAATTATGAAAGCGTTAAGGATATGAAAGCGTTAAGCATGTAAGATTTTGTTAGTCTGAAAAATGGTATGGCAGCTGGAGTTGATCATATTTTTCGCTGAGATGCAAAAAAATCGTAGAGATTTTGTTATAGAATAATTCTGTTGTCTGTATTGTAGAGCATTTAGAAGTGGAAGAGTGACTAAGGACTGGAAGAGTAAGTTAGTAGTGTTAACGCATAAGGGTAAAGGCAAGAACTTCATGCGGATAAGTCTGTTGAATGTTGCAGGTAAAGTGTATTTAAAGTTTTGATTGGTCGTATAAAGAGGATAAGTGAGTAATTAACAAAGGATGAAGAAGGGTGGATGGGATAGAGTGGGTAAGGCATGTGTGAATCACGTATATGCAATGAGATAGGTGAAAAAACAAAGGTTAAGAGAGTGGGTGGTAAACAATTGGATGGTTTGAAGAGTATTTAAGCATGTTAGATATAAGGCGTGCGTTAGAGTGGAATATGGCGGGAATCATTGGTTTGGCGTTGGTGGGAGAAGAAGAGAAAAAGGGGTTGGAGATTGATTAGGGATGGTGAGGGATGGGTTCTATATATATGCTGATGGCCTGATGCTGAGAGTGAGGGGCTTTGGGGGGAATGTTGATTGTAGCTTTTGACTAGGTTTGCGAGAGGAGGGTCCCAAATTAATGGAGAAAAGAGAAAGGTAATGAATGGTATTTGGGGTGGCGTGTGATATCCTAGTTCGTGGTGTTACCCTTTAACACGTGAAAAGTTTTAAGTATCAAAATATGAAACGTTGCACTTGATAATGGTATCCATCCAGATGGATTATACTGCGCCCACAACATAAAAACAACGTTATTAATGGTAGGAAAGTATCTAGGGATGATTTGAGGGTTAGTGAATGTTAAAGGCTTGAGTATGATATGTGACAGGACGCTGCATGCGACGATCTTGGTGATAGCGTTGGTGTATGGAAGTGAGACTATGATTTGGAAGGAGAAGGAAAGATCTGGAGTGATAGCATTGCAAATGGACAATGAGAGAGTGATGTGTGGGTGTGCTAAATGTGAGGAATGACTGGGCATGCTACGGCCCTTCTACCCATTGATGAACACTGACGACTCACCCACTATAAATGCCTTCAGGGTAGACAAAATAATGGCTAGCATTGTGCTGGTGGGGAAGAGTAGTTTTAGTGACGTTGAAACTGCCTACCCTACTTTGTGTGAAACTGGCAGATGTGAAGTCTTGAAGTCGTGTATGTTAATAAGTGTAGACCTTTTGGGGGCCTTTCGTTTTCTTATTCCCCCACCAACTTAGATCTAAGGAGCTTGGCCTAGCTGTAATTATCACGAGAATGAATTGTGGTGTATTCGTTTCGTTCGAAGAGGAAAATTTTCTCCCAAGCAAAGAGCAATAAGCTAAGAGGCCATAACGAATATAACAAGGTAGCTGACAGCCAATTTGGATTTGCCTAAATATTTATTTAGATTCAGAGTGTTGTAAATACGTTATTATAGATGCACATAAATTATAAATATATGGTTATTGTGTTAAATTCCTTAATTCCTTTTAATCATCTTCTTTTCATCATTCTCGAAATTTTCAAGGTATTATGAAAGGCCGCAACGACTGCCTCTTCGAAACTCACAGAGGCACATACACCTAAATACACATGTACGTACAATAGATATGCAAACCTGACCCAGAACTCAACACCTTTGCGTCCTTCCAGCCCCGACACCCACCGGAAAATCAGGACTAAATGTGTAAGTTGGGGAGATTCTGCGGATTACTTGTCTTACGCCCCAAGTAATCCTCTGTCTGTTCTCCTCGTGCAATTTGCTTTCAACACTGACTTTCTTTGAGGAGATTTTCCTTCGTGTTTCCGCACTTTAGTTTAAAGAACATAAATAATAAATGAAATTCATGTAGACACAGGCTTCCGAGAATATTTTCTTTAGGTCTGTGGGAAGAACTGACGAATAAAAAACGGATATTCTACATAAAAATAAACCACATAAAATCCTATAATATAAAAAATAAGCCTAGGAATTAAAGTAGCATTAAATTTCGACTGGCATTCTGCTTTTCAATTGATCCCTGAGTCTCCTTTCACGATTGAAGGAGCGGGGCGATGCTTTGCCTTTCGAGACCCCCCATCCCCACCCTACTTTTTCTTGACTCTTGGAAAACCTTGGTATACCGCCGGGGAAATCTGAAACAAATTTCTTATTTAATCAATAGTTCTCTGTCCCTTATTGTTATATAAATGGATACCATTAAAGACTTCCCTGCAGTTATGCAAGCAATAAGTTCCTTCCTATAATGAGCTTGGTAGTAACATTTATAAAGATCCCAAGCAAATTTTTTCGACATTCTCTTCCATTAAGAGCAAAAGTCATTTGCATATAAAACAGCTAAGAAATTAAGGAAAATATATTTAAGGGATTGTAAATTAAGGTAACGATATACTTAGTTTTGCTTATAATCTTGTTTAAAACAAATGAATTAAAGGAGAAAGGAAATTGAGCCACTGAGGCTTAATTTGAGTGATGTCCAAGATTGACCTTTTAACTACCACTGGCTCTAAAGCTCCCTACCATTACAAATATGAGGGAGATACCGTTACTTTGAGAGTCGGTGGCTTCGAAAATTTGTCTTGGACTCGCTTCTTGGTCGCACGGTGAAGGAAGGAGGAACTTAGTGATGTACCCAGAATATGCTCGGCTTGTCTTAAATTGGAGAGAGAAAACTAATTTATATTATCCTAGTTTTGATTAGAGCTGGCCTGCAAATAGTAGATGGAAACTGTGAATGTGGTTAGTAGAAAACCATCCATATTTTAAATTCCTTATTAGATTTTATTTGCCTATTAATTAGGAGGTGTTTCATAATCTAAAATAGAAGGACCTCAATACTAATTACATGGTACTAAATAGTCTGTTTCGACTCTAGCCATGTTAAGAGCTCTCTAATTGTGCTGATGGCCCTTAAACCATTTTAGGGAACTCAGTGGCAAATTCATAATATCCAATTTAACAGTTAGAAGGAAAAGTTTAGTACATGAATGTGCTAATTACAATAAATGGATTAGATTTTTTTTAATTTTAAGAGCCCATCGGGCGACTGCCTACTTTGGCATAGGTAGCCGTACACGACCCAGCCTATTATTAGGATATATTAAAAAACAACCAAAGATTAACGTAAATAACAAATAACAACGATAGAGAATGACATAAGCTAAAAAAAATACAAAAAAAAACAAACCAAAAAAGCAAGAGGAAAGCGCGCTCCGGCGTCGGGGGGTAGACCAGCCTCCCCACGGCATAGGAACATGCGACCCGCAACAAACAGTCAAATAAAGTGGAGAAGGCCAGCCTCCTCCAAAAAGTCGTTGCGTCCACAATTATGTGTGCACGAATGCGTCCCGAGGAAAAGGGGCAATCAGTAGCGACCCCGCTCGTCTGGGTCCTGGACAGGTAACGTGCGCGAAGAGTACCGAGACACTGGGACATTCAGAAAGAATGTGTCAAACAGTCTTGGGGGGCAACCCAGTCTTCACAATAAGGCGTAGGCGAGCGCTCCATCAAATAGTAGTGCCTCCCGCGAGTGTGTCCAATTCGGAGACGACAGAAAGCAGCCTGATGCCGTCGCGGAATTGGGGTGTAGGTCCATGGGAACAGTCGCGGCACAATGGCAATCAACTTAAAGTTCCCCTCGATAGTCTCTCATCTTTTTTACCAAGCAGCCCGCAGACCTGCTCATATTTTTGCCATGGAATCAGTGTGAGGAAGAGCGAAACGGTGGTCTGATCGCAGAGACCTCGCGGACTCTTTAGCGCCCTCATCAATGCGCTCATTTTTCCGCAATTCCTACATTTGCAGGTACCAGGCAGAAGATAATCTCGACATCTACCCGGCTTGCCAAAACCGTGGTGTCACGGATATTGCGAACCAGAGGATGCGTATATTCCAATGCCACGGGAGCACTCAGGGCGCTTTGTGAGTCGCTATAAATCACAATCCGGTATCCGAACCGGGCACGCAACGTAATCTCTCGTACTGAACGGTGTATTGCAACAAACTGGGCAGCAAAGACAGATGCATCGCCTGACAGAGCCGCACTAACTTCAAAGGGAGGGGATACGACGTTGAAACTGACCACCTCTTGGGACTTGGAGACATTCGTATACACTGACACGATTCCAGCGTGACACGAAGTGTGTTCTAAAAAGGTTGAACACAATACTCCCGGTGCTGTACAAGCTTTGGGAGCAGAGGCGTGGCGACAAATGGGCAGAACCAGGGGCGTCACCGAACCGAGAGCTATACCAATCTCTCAAAGGAGTTTCCTGGCCTTAAAGCAGAAGCGCATAGGCTATGACTTTCGTCTCTAGGCAGCATAGACACCGTCGAGATAAGCTGCGAATACAGTGATGGATGTTGGCGACTGAGGAAGGTGGCGGGCTCGCGCAATCAGGGGAGAAAATGCACTGTCCACGGCGCAGAGTGAGTGGCATCTCCCAAACATCGACAAATAGGCTCTCAATGGGGAAAGTGCCAAGGCCAGGCGAAGGCCGGTGTCCTGGATCGAGCCCACCTTCCGCAGCACACGCTCGGCTACGGATGCATAAAACTAGTAACCGTAGTTGAGCTTGGAGCGAACAAAGGATCAATAAATAGTAAGGCAGTAGCTCTATCAGCGCTCCAGGAGCTGAACGTCATGGAGCGAAGAATATGCATGGCCCTGGTGCAAGAGACCCTAAGGCTGCGAATATGAGCCTCCCAAGTGAGGCCTGGGTCAAATACAAGACCAAGGAAACAGTGCGAGTCCCATTTAGAAACAAGTCTGGGTCGGAATAGAGCCGTAGATGGCGGCAGAAGTGCACTACCTTAGTCTTGGCCAAGGAAAATTGAAGCCTGTGCGCTTTGGCGTAACAAGAGGTGCTGTTCAATGACTGTTGGAGTCGATGCTCCAGAGTTGGCATCTGGGCCGCCCCAAAATAGATCGAAGCGGTCGTCCAGGTAAAGCGTAATGGGAATATCTTCCGTCAGCACCGAGGTGATGCTGTTGATGCTCAGGGCAAAGAAAGTAACATTGAGGACAGTTCTCTGCGGGAAACTCCTTCCTGATCCATTGGGCCGGAGAGGGCTTTCCCCACCCGTACGCGTAATCGATGATCTCGCAAAAATTCAGATATAAACATTGGGAGGCGGCCCTCGCCCCAATCGTGTAGAGAGTTTCCATGATAACGTATCGCCATTCGGTATCATAGGCCTTCTCCAGATCGAAAAACACCGTGGCGTAGTGCTGTTTACGAAGGAAAGCCCCGCAGCCGGCATTTTCAAGTAGGAGCAGAGCATCCGACGTGGAGTGGAACTTGCGGAAGCCGCACTGTGCAGAAGACAGATGGCCTCCGCTATCTAGAAAAATGGCTAATCAAACTGTCGTAGTATAACCTTTTTAATCGTGATATACTTCTTTGTTGAAGTATGCTTTGATCTGAGAGTGCAAATTTTGTTGTTTTTAAGGAAGAGCCGCTTCAACACGTAAGGATATAGAGAAACGCACAGGAATTATCCTAAAATAAACATATATTTTAAATTTAACAATTAACTATGACAAAAAACAGTAAGCACATTTATATCCTCCTCTTACGCTACCCGGGACCAAACCAGCTGGCAACTGAGCCTATTACTATATCTCCCAATGACAAAAATAAACAAATAGGCTAAAAGTAAACACACCAATTTTCGATTAGTATTTTTATCGTGACCCTTTTAGATAAGCGTTAAACATTAAATTAAAGTACTCTCTTCTACTAGCAAATATGACAGGGGTCCACGCACAATTGTTTCTACTTCCATTAAATCGCGAAACGTACTAAACTCATACTATCGCAATATAAATATAAATGTTCTTTCTAACTTACATGACAGAAGGGATCAGGGATTGCCGGATGTCGTTGGAGGGCTTATTTTGCGCTTTGGAGGGTTGCCGTGGCCGATGATAGAATTTCGTAGAGATAGGAGGGCGGAAGAGAGGTTGGGCGAGGTAACTTCTTATTGCAAATTTGCCTCTGGTTAAGTTAAGAAGACGAAGAGAGTTACGGTGCTCTTCTGAATAATCTTGAAGCCTCTTGGTGTCTTATTCTTTAACGCCGACTAGGCACTAGATTTGGGGTATACGGGGGGATTTTTACCGTAATTAACGAATAGAACCTCGTTAGGGCTTGGTTCTTCTCCTCTTACTCTTACGGAGCTTGAGCTGTGAGAGTCACTCGAGTGTGAGCGGGGTTTTTTTTCTCCAGTCAGACTTCTTCTAAGTCTGTACAGTTTTCTTCGGTATGGCACCGATACAAAACTTTACGATTTATGTTAATTCGGCCCTGGGGGGGGGCGATCTTCTCAATCTGATCCTTTCTAGTTTCTCACCGAATAATCTTGACTGGCTGAAGGATCGATCTTCATGAACTGATCCTATGTCGTTCTCACCGAATAATCCTGACTGACTAAAGGATCGATCTTCATGAACGGATCCTACGTCGTTCTCACCGAATAATCTTGACTAGGTGAATGATCGATCTTCACGAACTGATCCTACGTCGTTCTCACCGAATAATCTTGACTGGATGTAGGATCTATCTTCACGAACTGATCCTACGTCGTTCTCACGGAATAATAATGGCTGACTGAACGATCGATCTTCACGAACTTATCCTCCATCGTTCTCACCGAATAATAATCTTGACTGGCTGAAGGATCGATCTTCAAGAACTGATCCTACGTCGTTTTCACCAAATAAAAACCTTTTCTCTTCCCATCTAAGGGGAAAGGAGCGAGACTTCAGAGGGGAGCGTGAATGGTGAGTTCGCATCTGGGAGAGCGAGAAGTGCATAGGTTGGCATTGAGGTGCCCAAGTCGGCTTGTTAATTAGCGAGACCCTCAACCGCCACACTCCTTGGCGTGCCTTTTGACTGGTACCGCTTTTTGGTGACATAACCACGGGCCTACGAATCTTGTAGGTAATTGGATCTTTA
Source organism: Ceratothoa steindachneri (assembly GCA_963969495.1). NCBI lineage: Eukaryota > Metazoa > Arthropoda > Malacostraca > Isopoda > Cymothoidae > Ceratothoa > Ceratothoa steindachneri. Next base: position 78,034,585 of record OZ018330.1, on the reverse strand, counting down.
AAGGGATGGATGGATGGATTATTTACAAGTCCCTTGGTGCTCACTGCGAGGTGATTGCACCGTAATTTGTTTTGTAGTAAAATTTTTAAACACGATTTATAAAAGTTGTGTCTCTGATATCATGAGGTTGTGATTATGCAGTGATGATTGAAGTACTAGATGAATAAATGGTATGATAATGTGTTAGAATAATTAAAATTCATTAAAACTTAGATCGTGTACTAGAGACCAATCTATAGCTTCTTTAATAGTCCCGTCTCCTCGAGGTAGCGGATGATTCTGCTGCCAGGGCGGATATTTTCAGCCGTTAGTGCAAATCTTAGGATACATACCATCGATAGGTATGTATCTTCGTCGAAGTTCTCCATAGGTTGGGCATTCCGCGATGGGATGTGCAATTGTGAGGGGTAGAATGCAATCTTTACAGTAGGGGGGGATAGCCTTTCTCCATTAGGTATCCATGTGTGAGTAGTGAATGTCCGATGCGTAATCTGCATACGGATACCTCTTGCCGGCGGGTAAGTTCTTGAGGCTTCCATGGCGATAACTTTGGGAAAATGTGTCGCATCTTATTTTGTCCGTAAAAATCTGCCCATCTGGCCATCCAGTTTTCCCGAATGGCGGCCTTTATTGAAATAATGTAGTCCTCATATGGTATTGGGATATCATTGGGCCTGATTGGACGAAGGGCGGCATTTTTTGCCGCTCTATCAGCTTGCTAATTTCCAGCTACCCCTACGTGTGCTGGGACCCAGCAAAAGGAAATTTTCTTTCTTTCGCATGCTGCTCTATATACGTAGTTTCTTATTTCTAACCGAATTGGATGGATGTCTATCATTCGTTCTAATGTTTGTAGGCTGCTGAAGGAGTCGGTGAAGATTGTGAATTCATCTGATGTTGGGTTATTGTATGCCCATTGTACTGCATGTTTTAAGGCATAGCACTCGGCAGTGAAGATTGATAATGTTTGGGGTAGTTTTTCAGAGAACGTGTAGTTATTTGATATCACCGAAAAGCCTGTTCCGTCTATGAATTTAGATCCGTTGGTGTATATATGTATACCCATATGTGTTGCTGCGTGAGTAAGGAATTGAATTTTCTCTCCCAGGGGAGTAGTTGTTGATTGTTTTATTATGTTACCATGGCATATCTTTAAAGTTGATTTCCAAAATGGAATATTTGGGAAAGCAAGTGGATGGATGGGGTTCATCGTTACTCCGATTTCCTCCATCCATAGTCGCACTCTACTTCCAAATGGTCGTGGGAGAGTTAGGCATATTGTAAAAATATTATTCATTTGGTCATTCATGATGGCGGTCGAATGAATGAATGAATAGTGCATAAAAGATTTAAAAGCTGCGTAGCCCAGATGGGCTATCTCGCAGCCAAATTCACTTATGGGCAGTGAATTTAAAATTATTATTTTTAAAATATTGCCATATTAAAATACATAAAAAAAAGCAGAAATGTCCTTGGGACCAAAATTAATTTAATAGGCAATATTAAGTCAGTTAAAATCTTTTAACAAAAAATAGACTATTAAAAACTCAACAAAATGTAAACATAAACTATGAATAGATCAACAATAAATATATAAAACTATTTTAAATTTTGTTTAAAAGATTGCTTTCTTTTAGGAAGGTTAGTATCCTAGTCACGTTAAAGAAGCAATGGGTCTCAGAAAAGATGCCCCGCAGAGCCTGCTGGGGGGCCATCTCTCTGGTAATGAAGGGAAAGGTCGTCCTTCTGAGATTCCTTAGCAATGGGCATTCTACAAATATATGGAGGACAGATATTTGTACCCCACACAGAATGCACATAGGTGGGGGCAGCCCACTCATTAAATGCTCATGGGTGAGCCGGCAATGGCCTATCCTCAGACGGACAAGCGCAACCTCCATTTTACGATGTCTAGTTGTACGTGGCCATTGGTGAACCGAGGGTTTTATGGAGTGGAGCTTGGTAGGAAGGAGCTCATTCCACCTCTTCTGCCATAGGCCGACCACGTATTCATTGGTCAGAGGATAGGCATCGCAGAGTGGGACTGGGGCCACTGGAGCTGTCCCCAGTGATGCTGCTTCTTTGGCTGCAGCATCTGCCCTCTCATTGCCTGGGATGCCCACGTGACTAGGCACCCAGCAGAAGGATATCTCGTGGGTGGGCGATAGTCGTAGGAGCCACCGCTGGATCTTGGAAACCAACGGATGGCTCGAACCAACATCACCCAACATTTGAAGCGAACTAAGGGAGTCTGTAAAGATAGTATGAGAACCAGATGGCCTGCCAGCTATGATGGTCAGTGCCAGCATCATAGCAACGAGTTCCGCTGTGAATGCGGAAGCTGCGTTTGGCAGGCGGACCAATGCTGTCTCAGATGGAAAGACAGCAGCTGCTCCAACTCTGTCCGGTGACTTGGACCCATCGGTGAACACAAAAGTGCTATGCCGATGTTGAGAGGAGTGGTCGCCATACATGGCTCTCAATACTACAGGCAGGTCGTGATCCTTGGGCCTATCAGCTAGTTCCCTACATACCATTACAGGTGGTATGAGCCACGGGGGGGTCTTTGGCATGGTAAAGGGAATCACTGAGAACTCCCTTAGTTGCGCAGTGTGCTCGGCCATACGCAGAGCAAAGGGGTGAGCCAGAGATGGAGATCTATCGTATGAGGCCACTGTCCGTGTATTGAACATGCACTCATACACTGGCGTCTGCGGTAGTTGCTCAAGTCTAAGGAGGTAGTTTAAATTAGACTTGAGCCTGTGATAGGGAAGAAGGAGAACCCCGTTGTCTGCGTAGAGGCTCCACACTGGGGAGGACTTAAAGGCTCCAGAAGCCAGGCGCACACCCTGGTTACGCACAGTGTTTAGTTTTTCGAGAATGGATGGCGAGGCAGAGGAGTACACCTGTGATCCATAGTCTAACTTTGATTGGACCAATGCTAGATACAGGAGCCACAGAGTACGTCGATCACTTCCCCAAGAAGTGTGAGACAACAGTTTCATTATGTCCATTCTCTTTAAACAAGACCTTTTCAAGGCGTCCACATGGTGCCGGAAAGAAAGCCTTGAATCAAATATGACCCCCAGATATTTGAAGTGGGGCTCAAAATCTATAGGCACACCGTATAGCGACAAATGGGGGGGGTCCCATGTCACTAACTTATGCCCATAAAAGTGAACAGCCTTGGTCTTTACTGCGGAAAAGCGGAAACCCTTGGAGGAAGCATTTTCAGCTACAGTGCTTATAGCTCGCTGTAGCTTACGGACGATAAATGGGAGTCTGGGCGAAGAACAAATGAGCGCCAGATCATCCACATATAGCGTCGATGAAATCTCGGGAGGGAGATTTCTAACAATGCTATTAATGGCCACAGAGAAGCAGGTGACACTGAGGACACTTCCCTGCGGCACACCCTCAACTTGGTCCACGGGCTCCGATAAGGTGCCTCCAACCCTTACGCGTAGTGTGCGTTGCATCAGAAATTGCTCGACAAACCTGGGGAGGTAACCCCGCAGGCCCCAATCATGGAGTTGTTTAAGGATACCACGCCTCCAGGTGGTATCGTATGCTTTCTCAATATCAAAGAAGACAGCGATGGCGTGCTGCTTCTTTGAAAAAGCATCTCTTACGAGTGACTCCATTCGGACAAGCAGGTCTGTCGTACTCTGCTTTTTCCTGAACCCTGATTGAGAAGGAGATATGAGATTTTGAGTCTCCAAAAACCAGACGAGTCTGAAATTGACCATTCTCTCAAACACTTTACATGGACAACTGGTAAGAGCAATGGGGCGGTAATGGGTGGGCTCCGTCCCGTCCTTTCCTGGTTTGCGGAATGGAAGGACTATGGCCTCTCTCCACATGGAAGGGAAGCGGCCCTTGATCCAAATCCAGTTGTAAATGTCCAGTAAATGAGAGAGAAGGGATGGATGCATATTCCTAATCATATCATAGGAAATGCCATCCGATCCGGGGGCAGTGTATCTACAGTGCTTCAGTGCATTATGGAGCTCATGGATAGAGAAGAGTCGGTTGTAAGACTCGTTATCCATGTTAGGCTCCATAAAGTTGAGCGGTTGCTGCTCCTGTTGGAGCCTAAAGCACTGGAATTGCATCTCATAATTATCTGGGCTTGAGATGCTAGCAAATGATCTGGCCAAGACATTGGAAATATGGGACAAGTCCCCCAACAATTCTCCAGCTTGGACAATGTTTGGAGCTGTAAAGCCATTGGATTTGCCCAATAGCTTTTTGACCCTTTTCCACACTTTGTCTATAGGCGTTTGCCAACTTATGGACGCGATGTAACCTTACAACGAGGTCTTTCGAGCCTGTCGAAGGATGCGTCGCCGTGCTGCCCTTGCTCTGTTACGAGCAATTTTATTTACCATCGTAGGGGAGCGATGGTAACGTCGGCAAGCCATTTTACATTCAGTCACGGCTCTCGAGCATTCAGCCGACCACCAGGGAACTTGTGGTCCGCGAGCGGCTGAGCCGGAGAGCGGGATGGAGGAGTTAGCCGCTTTATTGACGTGGACTAGTAGGTCATCGATAGCCACGTCAATATCTTCATGAGGGAAGGACCCGTCATGGCTCGAGAGGTGCCTGAATTTAGGCCAGTTTGCTTTTTTTGCATTCCATTTTTTACTAGGTGGTGGAGGGGGGCCACCTGTACATGGCGCTATAATAATGGGGAAGTGATCGCTGCCTCGCAAGTCAGGATCCACTGCCCAGTCAAAATCAGCTCTACAGCTTGGTGAACAGAGGGACAAGTCCACGCATGTAGAGCTGCTCGTCTGGATGTGAAATGATGTATGGCTGCCATCGTTTAGAAGGCAGACATCATTTTCGCCCAGAAATTTCTCAATCATGTTTCCCCTAGGGTTCTTATCATGGTCCCCCCAAAGAAGGTGTCGAGCATTAAAATCCCTAATCAATAGAAAGGGGGGAGGCAGCTGTTTGATTACCTCTACTAGTTTTCTAGCTAGAGAGGCTGTGTCTTTTTCCTCACTAGGAGGGAGGTAAAGCGAGCAGACCGTATAGTGGCGATGGGAGAACAGGCGGACAGCGACCGCCTGCAGGTCTGTCGCAAGGTCAATCTGGTTGTGGGGAACCCTGCTGTTGATGAGCACAGCAGAACCATGAATTGGTTCTATAGGGTTCTTATAGTATCCCACAAAACCAGGAATATTGGGTACACTACGAGTACCCAAGCAAGTTTCCTGTAAAGCTATACAATCAGGATTGTAGTCTTTAAACAGGAGCTTGAGTTCTTCCCACTTGGGGAAGAGAGCTTGGATGTTCCAATGAATTATTGGATACATCCTTAGCTCTTTAAGACAATCATCCTACCCTTAGGGGTAGGAGGTTTTAGTTTTATACTACCCGTACGGGTAGTTTTGGTCATACCAATTACCGGTTTTGGGTATGACTCTGGAGGCATCGGGAGCGTTAATTTAGCTCTCGGCTTTTCTTTTAGACGTGGCAATTTTGTTAGCTGGCTATACGAAATGACTGTCTTGACTGGAGAAGCAGATGTGGGAGCATCTCCATCAGTCATTTCGTGAGCCGATGACATCGACTTGGCTGGTGATGGTGGCAGCGATTGTTCGGCTGGCGAAGGATTCTTGGAATCTGATGGTTGGTTCGGCTCCTCCTTGGATAAGGGGGCAGCCTCTACTACAGCTGTTTCCTGTGATGGGGTACAGGTTGATTCCTTCTCACTTAGGGCTCGAAGGAGTTCCAAAGCAGTATCAGCAAGGGGTGGGTTGCTGACTACTCGCTTTGGGGCTGTAGTTCTCTGTTCTTTGGGGGCAGGATGGATGTCCAGAGCTGGAATAGACACCACCTGCGGCCCAATCCGATTCACATCCACGTCTTGTGGAGCGGTGGCAAAGTGCTTTGCCACTCTTGGTGAATCGGGAGAGGATGGAAGGTTCCTCTTCTTTTTGCCATCAGAAGCTAGGCTAGATTTTGGTGAAGAGTTTTCTCTACCGATTGATCGTGGTTTCGGTCGAGGGGGGCTCTTAACCTTTTCAGGTGTGCGTGGAGATGCGGGTTTAGGGTGTGGAGAACCCCTTACCTGTTGAGGCACATCTCTGCGCGGAGACCTGGGTTTTGGTTGTGGAGGACTTCTTGTTTGTTCAGGAGAGCCTGTAGATGGTCTCTGGCTTCTCCCCTTCTTTGGCGTGGCGGTGCGCAGAGCATCCGCGAAGCTCACGCCTGGCTGAACGTAAGTCTCTCTAACTCTTCGTCTAGCCTCTTTATAGCTCACCCTGTTTTTATTTCGAACAGCAATGACCTCTCTCTCGTAGAGGAAGAAGGTGCATTGCTGTGATGTGGCAGAGTGGTCTCCGCCACAATTGGGGCAGCACGGCTGTTTGGAACAGGGTGTTCCGTGAAATTCTGCTGAGCAGTTTACACAAATCCTTTCGCTTTTACAAAACTTGCTTACATGGCCAAAGCGTTGGCAATGGAAGCACCGCCGGGGGTTTTCGACGTTAGGCTTGACTGGGATGTTAAGGTAGCCAGCCTTGACGTACTTGGGCGGTTCCAATCTGTTGAAAGTTAGGATTATGGTGGCGGTAGGGACCCTAGCGCCATTCACAAACCTAGAAATGCGATGTGCACTCGTTACTTTCTGATTGGCAAGTTTTGTCACCAACCTGTCGATATCATACTCAATGAGTTCACCCGATCGAATAACACCTTTGGAGGTATTAAATGTCAGGTGAGACGCGGATGATACACTCACTGAGGCTAACTTTTCAAGAGATTGAATTCTCTTTTGCTGCTCATTAGACTTGGCCTCGACAATCAATGCGCCATCATTGCGCGGCCACATTTGAGCAGGTTCGCCACACTTGTTTACGAAGTCGTCAAAGACATCAAAGATGTCAGCTTTACTAAGAGGACAACGTTCGTTGCTGGATTTGAGTACAATAAAGCGGTCATAATCCAGTTCTTCGTCTACTTCTGATCCAAAAGGATCCAAGCGACGAAGATCTCTGCTATTTTCACGGTGACCAGAGGCCGGCGGTCTCTGGGATGAGTTTTTGGAAAGTTTACCCATAAAATTTTTATTTTTATAAGTGGTGCCTCTGGAGCCGAGGGCATGTACCAAATCGCCATCGTGAGTCCGGAGAGCGCCCATACAGTCCAGACAGGGTAGCCCGCCCCCCGACTCCCACTGTTGTTTCAAAAACAGCGGAGCCGCATAACGGAGTTTTACTGGACTGCGGTGCAAAGACCTCCCGAAAGCAAAACAACGACCCAGGCAACCAAACCTACCTCCGTGGCACGGTCCTACGGACGATGCCCCCCAGTGGGTACATCCGTCGACTCGTACAGAGTACACATACTGACTAGGACCAAGTGGGCCGAAAGTGCGCTGGGGTTCAGACACACAGTCGCCCCACAAGGTTATTTGGGGATGCCGGAGGGATGCCAGTGTTTGGTCATCAAACCGCCTCATGGGGTTCCCCTCACCCACCTTTTATGTTGGTGTGAGGTCACCTAGCCCTTGTGATGCCATTCACTAACTGCAGGGCCACAGCAAAGACAACCATATGGGCCAGAAGTGTGCTGGTGTCCATACACACAACTGCCCCAAAAGGTTGGTGGGTACCCTTAGATACCCAAACCAGGATATCCCGCCTGGTGTTCGGACGTTGGGCACACGCTCAGTTAAAAAACAGGGGCACCACGTGAAGGTGGTGTGCCAACATTTAGGGAACATAGGCTATGAGTTGCGCGATATTCCCCATCGCCCCCTGATGGCGGTCGAAGTCGGCGATGTTGGGAGTCGCTGAATGCGGCTAAAGAGGCGTAGAGAGAGTTGCATCCTACGGAGGTCTAGAGGTGTCTCCCCGGTATCGCATTGTAGGCTCGGTATGGGTGATGATCGGAAGGCTCCGGTAGCCATGCGGAGACATTCATTCGCCACAGTGTTGATGAGTGCAAGGCGCCTCTTGGAAGTAGAGGAGTAGATCTCGCATCCGTAGTCCAGTTTGGGTCGCACTAAAGAGCGGTAGAGAGTCAGAAGTGTTTCGCGATCAGCTCCCCAGTCGTGGCGTGATACTGTACGTAGAACGTTCATTTCTTTCTTACAAGAGTTTTTAATGCTTCTTATATGTGGTTACCATGTCAACCTTCTGTCAAATGTTAGTCCTAGGAATTTATAGCTCTCAACGACTGCAATCCTCTTTTGGTATAGGTATAGGTCAGGTTCCCTAATACATCTTCTACGACGGCAGAAGTGGACCACTTTGGTCTTCTCAGCTGATAATTGGTAGCCGTTGGTAGTTGGCCATCTCGTGATGTTGTTGATGGCGATCTGGAGGCGACGTTCTATTGTTGCCATTTCGGAACCTGCTAGGGAGATAGAGAAGTCATCTACATAAAGGTTGGCTTTAATGTCTTGATGGAGGTTTTGTGAGATATCATTAATTCCTATAGCAAACAGGGGTACGCTTAAGACGCTGCCTTGTGGAACGCCTTCTTCTTGTATAAATGATTTGGATTTCGCGCTACCTAATCTTACAGAGAAGGTGCGGTTGGTTAGGAAATTTTGGATGAAAATTGGTAGTTGTCCGCGTAATCCGAGGTTATGGAGGGCTTTTAAGATGGCATAACGCCATGATGTATCATATGCCTTGTTGAGGTCAAAGAAAACAGCCACTACGTGCTGTTTCCTGGCGAATGCGTTACATATCGCCGATTCCAGACGGATAAGGGCATCCGTGGTCGAGTGAAATTTTCGGAATCCGCACTGCGATGGGGATATGCTGGATTTCGTTTCAAGGAACCATGTTAAGCGTACGTTCACCATTTTTTCCATGAGCTTACATATGCAGGAGGTTAGAGCGATTGGGCGGTAGTTTTGGGGACTGGTTGGGTCTTTTCCTGGTTTTCGGAAAGCTAGAACTGTAGCCCTTCTCCAGGTGTCTGGGAAGGCATTTTCCATCCATATTTTATTGAATATATCTAAGAGGAAGCGTTTACCCCCTTCCCCTAGGTGGCGTAGCATTGCATAAGGTATATTGTCTGGGCCTGGAGCAGTGTCTCTACATGATGCAAGAGCTGTATCGAACTCTTTTTTGCTGAATTCTCTCGTTGTAAGATTTGTACTCTTTTGATGCGAAGTTTAGAGGTGAGCACTCTTTCTCCAACCGGTATTGGGCGAACTCGGGGGTTGTGTTCGCTCTACTTGATATTTTGGCGAAGTGAGTTGCTAGCGTGTCTGCTACATCGATTGGGTTTAAGATAGTGTTTCCATTTATCCGAAGTACGGGGGTAGGGTCTCGGCTGGGTTTACCTAGCATCCCTCAGATTTTGCTCTATGTGCGATGGATGGGGGTTTTAGAGTTTATCGTCGAGACATAAGCTCTCCATGATTTCTGGCGGGTTTGTTTAAGTATGTATCTATATTTAGCTCTCTTTTTATTAAATTCCATTTTAGTCGTCGGGTTTGGCCATCGTTTGTATGTTCGGTAGGCTTTCCTTTGTTCTTTCAGTGCGGAAGAACATTCTGGGCTCCATCATGGAGTGAATCTCTGACTGGGTTGTCCTGAGCTGGTTGCAATGGATGTTTTACCTGCTTGATATATAATGGATGTAAAGATTTCCAGTGCTTCTTCCGTCTCCGGGACGTCATCAACTTGGATATCATTGATTTTGTTGAATTTTATCCAGTTTGCTTGGTTCATTCTCCATCGTGGTATACCCGAGGTGGGTAAACCCTCGTCTGAGGAAAGGATGATCGTTGCATATTCTGTCGCCCCACTCAATATGACGACTGTTAAAGTCCCTCATTAGAATAAATGGAGTTGGTAGTTGCGAGATCAAGTCTCGTAAGGCGGTGACTGGAAGGGGCCCTGTGGGTGGGAGGTAGACATTTGCGATCGTGTATCGTTTCTTGATGTACATGGTCACGGCGATTGTTTCCAAAGGTTAATTTAATCTGATGGGTAATGTGGGGACATTTTGATGAATGTATATGGCACAGCCGCCGGATGTGCTGCCATCATTTGGTATTGAGGTGGCTACGCAACTGTAATTCGGTAGCTTTCGTGGTGGATGTATTCCCAACATGGTTTCCTGGAGACAGACGCAGGCGGGGGTCTCGTCCACTACAAGAAGCCTTAATTCTTCCCAGTTGGCTCTGATTCCGCAGATATTCCACTGGATTATTTTCATTATTCTTTTGGTTTGGTTCAAGAAGTGAGCAATTTGGTTTTTGCGGAGGTATTCGTGCCCATTAGTTTATTAGGGCCCTGCGGCCACTGGAGTCTGGTGAGGACGGGTCTTTGAGGTTTTGGTTCTTCTTTGTCACCGTTTTTCTTCTTTGTGTCTTGGCTATCTACTGTTAGAGGCGGTGTTGGTGTTCCGTCAATAATAGGAGGACGGATTATCTTTTTTTGGCTTCTGTTGGTGGGTGAGGGAGGTGGCTCGTTGGAGGTATGGTTCGAGCTTCAATTTGTTTGGTGGGGACGAGGTCTGTTCCACGTGGGTCTTGGGTCTCTTTTTCCTCTTCTACCTTCTCTTCGTAGATGATGTCAGTGGTAGGCCTTTGTGATTGGTGGTGGCAAAACGCTGTCACGGGGTGACCGAGGTTGTGGGCAGACGATCTCTGGTATAACCTGAGTGTCCATTTGTTCGGGGTGGGGGTCGATGTGCTTAGGGATTTGCTGTGGTTTCGATTTTAGGTTTACCTCTCTGCTAGGGATGGGGTTTAGCATCGAGGTATCGGGTGCAGGTGCCTCGCGATGCGGCAACTGCTTTTTGGGGGGTGGGGGAGATGGTCGATTGTCGACCATATGCGTGGGGTTGGGGAGTTTAATATTCGGTGCCTGTGGTGCAGGCTCCTCAAGAAGGGGCGGTTGAGTTCTTGCTTTAACCCCGTGGTATGGGGGTCTGGTCACTCTGCTCATTTCAACTACAGAGGCATAAGAGTTTCCTCTGGTTCCTATAGAGGTTTGTGCCTTTTCTCTGGCATCTCTAAAGTTTAGTCTTTCTTTTTCACGTATGGATGCTACTTCTTCTTCGAATTTGTAGACATTACATTTTTGGCTTGATGCTGGGTGGGGCTCTCCACAGTTTACACATTTCGTTGGGCAATTTTCGATTTGTTCAGGGTGTAGTGCATTTGCGCAGTTGACGCAGGTGGGCGCAAAGCCCTGATTCTTGCGACGACAGGTGTTTGAAGAGTGCCCAAAAGTTTGGCAGTAGTAGCATCTTCTGGGGCTAGGTTTAAATTCTTAAACCGTGAAGCGGCGCCATCCTAAATATATATATTTTGGTAGGATATCTAGGTCAAATGAGACGAAGTAAGTGTTCGTTGGTATCTTGCTGCTGTTGATCGTTTCATGTACTCTGTGTACTTGAGTGACAGAGTACTCGCTTAATTCTTCAATTAATTCCGCTTCTGAGTATTGGGCGAAGTCTGGTTCTATTATTACGCCTTTACGCATGTTAAAGGAGGGATGTGGTGTTACTTTTACCTTATCTCCTGCCAGTTCTTTTAATAATAAGGTTTTTTCCGCTTGCTCTTTTGTTTTAACTTCGACTAGTATACTACCATCTGATTGAGGCGAGAGAGGTGGAAATTGTGATCTGGGAAGTTGAAATAGTTTTTGTAAATCTTTACTCCGTTTGACCATGCATGTCTTCATTAGGTTTGTTTGTTGGCTTTCTGGTTTTATTAGGTAAAATCTTCTGAAAGATCGATCAACAAATTGTACTGGGAGTACCTGCAGTGAGAGCAGTTCAGGTAGCGTTTTGGTGGATCGTCCTGGACCTGCTGCTTGCTGGGAGTTTGAAACTTCCGGCGGATTTCTTACCGACTTTGTTCGTTTTTGCGGTGGTGAATTTTGATTTCCTGAGACTTTGCTCGTTTCTATGCAATTTTCTTCTATCTGTACAGTTGTTTTTGGGGGCGATCTTGTGGTTAAAGTTCTCCCACTAGTTTTATCCACGTCTTGTGTTCTTTTCTTTCCTCTAGTTAGTAGGTTTGTATCCATTTTCTTCGATAGACTTGGAAGTAAAGGGGGTGGGGATGGATGGATGGATGGATTATTTACAAGTCCCTTGGTGCTCACTGCGAGGTGATTGCACCGTAATTTGTTTTGTAGTAGAAGTTTTAAACACCAGTTATAAAAGTTGTGTCTGATATCATGAGGTTGTGATTATGCAGTGATGATTGAAGTACTAAATGAATAAATGGTATGGTAATGTGTTAAAATAATTAAAATTCATTAAAATTTAGATCGTGTACTGGAGACGAATCTATAGCTTCTTCAATAGTCCCGTCTCCTCGAGGTAGCGGATGATTCCGCTGCCAGGGCGGATATTTTCAGCCGTTAGTGCAAATCTTAGGATATCGAGGGTACCCCCACCATCAATGGGTATGTATCTTCGTCGGAGTTCTCCATAGGTTGGGCATTCCACGATGAGATGTGCAATTGTGAGGGGTAGAATGCAATCTTCACAGTAGGGGGGATAGCCTTTCTCCATTAGGTATCCATGTGTGAGTAGTGAATGTCCGATGCGTAATCTGCATACGGATACCTCTTGCCGGCGGGTAAGTTCTCGAGGCTTCCATGGCGATAACTTTTGGAAAATGTGTCGCATCTTATTTTGTCCGTATAAATCTGCCCATCTGGCCATCCAGTTTTCCCGAATGGCGGCCTTTATTGAAATGATGTAGTCCTCATATGGTATTGGGATGTCATTGGGCCTGATTGGACGAAGGGCGGCATTTTTTGCCGCTCTATCAGCTTGCTCATTTCCAGCTACCCCTACGTGTGCTGGGACCCAGCAAAAGGAAATTTTCTTTCTTTCGCATGCTGCTCTATATACGTAGTTTCTTATTTCTAACCGAATTGGATGGATGTCTGTCATTCGTTCTAATGTTTGTAGGCTGCTGAAGGAGTCGGTGAAGATTGTGAATTCATCTGATGTTGGGTTATTGTATGCCCAATGTACTGCATGTTTTAAGGCATAGCACTCGGCACTGAAGATTGATAATGTTTGGGGTAGTTTTTCAGAGAACGTGTAGTTATTTGATATCACCGAAAATCCTGTTCCGTCTATGAATTTTGATCCGTCGGTGTATATATGTATACCCATATGTGTTGCTGCGTGAGTAAGGAATTGAATTTTCTCTCCCAGGGGAGTAGTTGTTGATTGTTTTATTATGTTACCATGGCATATCTTTAAAGTTGATTTCCAAAATGGAATATCTGGGAAAGCAAGTGGATGGATGGGGTTCATCGTTACTCCGATTTCCTCCATCCATAGTCGCACTCTACTTCCAAATGGTCGTGGGAGAGTTAGGCGTATTGTAAAAATATTATCCATTTGGTCATTCATGATGGCGGTCGAAGTCGGCGATGTTGGGAGTCGCTGAATGCAGCTAAAGAGGCGTAGAGAGAGTTCCATCCTACGGAGGTCTAGTGGTGTCTCCCCGGTATCGCATTGTAGGCTCGGTATGGGTGATGATCGGAAGGCTCCGGTAGCCATGCGGAGACATTCATTCGCCACAGTGTTGATGAGTGCAAGGCGCCTCTTGGAAGTAGAGGAGTAGATCTCGCATCCGTAGTCCAGTTTGGGTCGCACTAAAGAGCGGTAGAGAGTCAGAAGTGTTTCGCGATCAGCTCCCCAGTCGTGGCGTGATACTGTACGTAGAACGTTCATTTCTTTCTTACAAGAGTTTTTAATGCTTCTTATATGTGGTTCCCATGTCAACCTTCTGTCAAATGTTAGCCCTAGGAATTTATAGCTCTCAACGACTGCAATCCTCTTTTGGTATAGGTATAGGTCAGGTTCCCTAATACATCTTCTACGACGGCAGAAGTGGACCACTTTGGTCTTTTCAGCTGATAATTGGTAGCCATGGGTTTAAGACCATCTCGTGATGTTGTTGATGGCGATCTGGAGGCGACGTTCTATTGTTGCCATTTCGGAACCTGCTAGGGAGATAGAGAAGTCATCTACATAAAGGTTGGCTTTAATGTCTTGATGGAGGTTTTGTGAGATATCATTAATTCCTATAGCAAACAGGGGTACGCTTAAGACGCTGCCTTGTGGAACGCCTTCTTCTTGTATAAATGATTTGGATTTCGCTCTACCTAATCTTACAGAGAAGGTGCGGTTGGTTAGGAAATTTTGGATGAAAATTGGTAGTTGTCCGCGTAATCCGAGGTTATGGAGGGCTTTTAAGATGGCATAACGCCATGATGTATCATATGCCTTGTTGAGGTCGAAGAAAACAGCCACTACGTGCTGTTTCCTGGCGAATGCGTTACATATCGCCGATTCCAGACGGATAAGGGCATCCGTGGTCGAGTGAAATTTTCGGAATCCGCACTGCGATGGGGATATGCTGGATTTCGTTTCAAGGAACCATGTTAAGCGTACGTTCACCATTTTTTCCATGAGCTTACATATGCAGGAGGTTAGAGCGATTGGGCGGTAGTTTTGGGGACTGGTTGGGTCTTTTCCTGGTTTCCGGAAAGCTAGAACTGTAGCCCTTCTCCAGGTGTCTGGGAAGGCATTTTCCATCCATATTTTATTGAATATATCTAAGAGGAAGCGTTTACCCCCTTCCCCTAGGTGGCGTAGCATTGCATAAGGTATATTGTCTGGGCCTGGAGCAGTGTCTCTACATGATGCAAGAGCTGTATCGAACTCTTTTTTGCTGAATTCTTCGTTGTAACATTTGTACTCTTTTGATGCGAAGTTTAGAGGTGAGCACTCCTTCTCCAACCGGTATTGGGCGAACTCGGGGGTTGTGTTCGCTCTACTTGATATTTTGGCGAAGTGAGTCGCTAGCGTGTCTGCTACATCGATTGGGTTTAAGATAGTGTTTCCATTTATCCGAAGTACGGGGGTAGGGTCTCGGCTGGGTTTACCTAGCATCCCTCGGATTTTGCTCCATGTACGGTGTATGGGGGTTTTAGAGTTTATCGTCGAGACATAAGCTCTCCATGATTTCCGGCGGGTTTGTTTAAGTATGTATCTATATTTAGCTCTCTTTTTATTAAATTCCATTTTAGTCGTCGGATTTGGCCATCGTTTGTATGTTCGGTAGGCTTTCCTTTGTTCTTTCAGTGCGGCAGAACATTCTGGGCTCCACCATGGAGTAGATCTCTGACTGGGCTGTCCTGAGCTGGTTGCAATGGATGTTTTACCTGCTTGATATATAATGGATGTAAAGATTTCCAGCGCTTCCTCCGTCTCCGGGATGTCATCAACTTGGATATCATTGATTTTGTTGAATTTTATCCAGTTTGCTTGGTCCAGTCTCCATCGTGGTATACCCGAGGTGGGTAAACCCTCGTCTGAGGAAAGGATGATCGGGTAATGGTCGCTTCCTTTTAGGTCATCCAAGATTCTCCATTCAAAGTCCGCTGTGATGTCGGGTGAGCAGAGGGCCAGATCTAATGCTGATAGGGTACCTGTTTGTATGTTAAATCTAGTACCTTCGCCCTGGTTCATGATTCCAAGTTGCTGGTTTTCAATTAGCTTTGATAGCTCATTTCCTCTGGCGTTGCATATTCTGTCGCCCCACTCAATATGACGACTGTTAAAGTCCCCCATTATAATGAATGGAGTTGATAGTTGCGAGATCAAGTCTCGTAAGGCGGTGACTGGAAGGGGTCCTGTGGGTGGGAGGTAGACATTTGCGATCGTGTATCGTTTCTTGATGTACATGGTCACGGCGATTGTTTCCAAAGGTGAATTTAATCTGATGGGTAATGTGGGGACATTTTGATGGATGTATATGGCACAGCCGCCGGATGTGCTGCCATCATTTGGTATTGAGGTGGTTACGCAACTGTAATTCGGTAGCTTTCGTGGTGGATGTATTCCCAACATGGTTTCCTGGAGACAGACGCAGGCGGGGGTCTCGTCCGCTACAAGAAGCCTTAATTCTTCCCAGTTGGCTCTGATTCCGCGGATATTCCACTGGATTATTTTCATTATTCTTTTGGTTTGGTTCGAGAAGTGAGCAATTTGGTTTTTGCGGAGGTCGTGGTGCCCATTGGTTTATTAGGGCCCTGTGGCCACTGGAGTCTGGTGAGGACTGGTCTTTGAGGTTTTGGTTCTTCTTTGTCACCGTTTTTCTTCTTTGTGTCTTGGGTATCTACTGTTAGAGGCGGTGTTGGTGTTCCGTCAATAATAGGAGGACGGATTATCTTTTTTTTGGCTTCTGTTGGTGGGTGAGGGAGGTGGCTCGTTGGAGGTATGGTTCGAGCTTCAATTTGTTTGGTGGGGACGAAGTCTGTTCCACGTGGGTCTCTTTTTCCTCTTCTACCTTCTCTTCGTAGATGATGTCAGTGGTAGGCATTTTTATTGGTGGTGGCAAAACGCTGTCACGGGGTGACCGAGGTTGTGGGCAGACGATCTCTGGTATAACCTGAGTGTCCATTTGTTCGGGGTGGGGGTCGATGTGCTTCGGGATTTGCTGTGGTTGCGATTTTAGGTTTACCTCTCTGCTAGGGATGGGGTTTAGCATCGAGGTATCGGGTGCAGGTGCCTCGCGATGCGGCAACTGCTTTTGGGGGGGCGGGGGAGATGGTCGATTGTCGACCATATGCGTGGAGTTGGGGAGTTTAATATTCGGTGCCTGTGGTGCAGGCTCCTCGGGAAGGGGCGGTTGAGTTCTTGCTTTAACCCCGTGGTATGGGGGTCTGGTCACTCTGCTCATTTCAACTACAGAGGCATAAGAGTTTCCTCTGGTTCCTATAGAGGTTTGTGCCTTTTCTCTGGCGTCTCTAAAGTTTAGTCTTTCTTTTTCACGTATGGATGCTACTTCTTCTTCGAATTTTTAGACATTACATTTTTGGCTTGATGCTGGGTGGGGCTCTCCACAGTTTACACATTTCGTTGGGCAATTTTCGATTTGTTCAGGGTGTAGTGCATTTGCGCAGTTGACGCAGGTGGGCGCAAAGCCCTGATTCTTGCGACGACATGTGTTTGTAGAGTGCCCAAAAGTTTGGCAGTAGTAGCATCTTCTGGGGCTAGGTTTAAATTCTTTAACCGTGAAGCGGCGCCATCCTAAATATATATATTTTGGTAGGATATCTAGGTCAAATGAGACGAAGTAAGTGTTCGTTGGTATCTTGCTGTTGTTGATAGTTTTATGTACTCTGTGTACTTGAGTGACAGAGTACTCGCTTAATTCTTCAATTAATTCCGCTTCTGAGTATTGGGCGAAGTCTGGTTCTATTATTACGCCTTTACGAATGTTAAAGGAGGGATGTGGTGTTACTATTACCTTATCTCCTGCCAGTTCTTTTAATAATAAGGTTTTTTCCGCTTGCTCTTTTGTTTTAACTTCGACTAGTATACTACCATCTGATTGAGGCGAGAGAGGTGGAAATTGTGATCTGGGAAGTTGAAATAGTTTTTGGAAATCTTTACTCTGTTTCACCATGCATGTCTTCATTAGGTTTGTTTGTTGGCTTTCTGGTTTTATTAGGTAAAATCTTCTGAAAGATCGATCAACAAATTGTCCTGGGAGTACCTGCAGTGAGAGCAGTTCAGGTAGCGTTTTGGTGGATCGTCCTGGACCTGCTGCTTGCTGGGAGTTTGAAACTTCCGGCGGATTTCTTACCGACTTTGTTCGTTTTTGCGGTGGTGAATTTTGATTTCCTGAGACTTTGCTCGTTTCTATGCAATTTTCTTCTATCTGTGCAGTTGTTTTGGGGGGCGATCTTGTTGTTAAAGTTCTCCCACCAGTTTTATCCACGTCTTGTGTTCTTTTCTTTCCTCGAGTTAGTAGGTTTGTATCCATTTTCTTCGATAGATTGGGAAGTAAAGGGGGTGGGGAAAGAGGAGGGGATGCGCAGCTTAAGACATTCTTTGCTGGTTTCATTGGGCTTTTTTAAGAGGGGTTTGTTAAAGAATTTGTTGGAACATGACAGGAATCTACCGCCCGCGAAAGTACCGTCTTGCCAGATCCACTAAACGAGTTGATAGGAGACTCTAGAGAAAGGCCTATTGCTTGGTTTCCATTAACCCCGCGAATGCCCATTGGCGCAGACAACGGGCCGGTTCTAAACGACGCAGTCGGCGTGTAGGCGCGGGCGCGGGGCCAATTACAGAGGTGGCCATGGACTTCACCGCCAGGTGACCTCAGGGTAAGCCTGGCGGACCATGCAGGATATACCTGGTGGGTCTTAACCCTTTCCTAGTCCACCCTGGCCACGGCCCGGTCCCGCGAACCGAACGCCAACTGTGAAGTTTTACCCCTTCTTGGTGGCCCAAAAAAATGGGGGGGGAGGGGATGGTTTGGTAGCCGCCAATATTCCGCAGGTATTGCTGGGGGGGATCAAGCCAGGACAGACTCCCGAGAATCAGACCTCTCGCCGCCTGGAACTAGCACAGGCTCGAACGCGAGTTAGAGAAGTCCAATCCCATCGGAACAAAGACTTTGAAGAGAGGGAGTAGTAGAGTTGGGAAAGAAATTGCCAGATAAGGCTAAAGGGTTGTTAGCAGAAAGGGGAGAAGTGGCTAGGCTGGGGCCGGACGGGGCGCTGATGCCCGTCAGCACGGCGGCCAAGAAGGCAAATCGCCGCGCTCTCTACGGGGTGCCTACCATGGCTAACGAGCGACATCTGCCCGGGTTTGAAGTCAGAGTTGTCCCTCTCCTAGGTGGAATGTCAACCAAGACTATGAGCTCCACCTGCCCAGCCAGGTTATACCGCCAGGCACTCGGTCGTTGGACACAATTTCTGTATAAGCAGGGGCACCACGAGCAGGTAATGCGCCAACAATTAGGGTGCAGAGGCTAAGTAGCCTTAAAGGCTATATATTGCGCATGCAGCCCCGAAACCCACAAAGGGGGTGGGGAAAGAGGAGGGGATGCGCAGCTTAAGACATTCTTTGCTGGTTTCATTGGGTTTTTTAAGAGGGATTTGATTAAAGAATTTGTTTGACTATGAACAGGAATCTACCGCCCGCGAAAGTACCGTCTTGCCAGATCCACTAAACGAGCGGACCGGAGACTCTAGAGAAAGGCCTATTGCTTGGTTTCCATTAACCCCGCGAATGCCCATTGGCGCAGACAACGGGCAGGTTCTAAACAACGCAGTCGGCGTGTAGGCGTGGGCGCGGGGCCACTTACAGAGGTCGCCATGGATTTCACCGCCAGGTGACCTCAGGGTAAGCCTGGCGGACCATGCAGGATATACCTGGTGGGTCTTAACCCTTTCATAGTCCACCCCGGCCACGGCCCGGTCCCGCGAACCGAACGCCAACTGTGAAGTTTTACCCCTTCTTGGTGGCCAAAAAAAAGGGGGGGGAGGGGATGGTTTGGTAGCCGCCAATATTCCGCAGGTATTTCTGGGGGGAATCAAGCCAGGACAAACTCCCGAGAATCAGACCTCTCGCCGCCTGGAACTAGCACAGGCTCGAACGCGAGTTAGAGAAGTCCAATCCCATCGGAACAAAGACTTTGAAGAGAGGGAGTAGTAGAGTTGGGAAAGAAATTGCCAGATAAGGCTAAAGGGTTGTTAGCAGAAAGGGGAGAAGTGGCTAGGCTGGGGCCGGACGGGGCGCTGATGCCCGTCAGCACGGCGGCCAAGAAGGCAAATCGCCGCGCTCTCTACAGGGTGCCTACCATGGCTAACGAGCGATATCTGCCCGGGTTTGAAGTCAGAGTTGTCTCTCTCCTAGGTGGAATGTCAACCAAGACTATGAGCTCCACCTGCCCAGCCAGGTTATACCGCCAGGCACTCGGTCGTTGGACACAATTTCTGTATAAGCAGGGGCACCACGAGCAGGTAATGGGCCAACAATTAGGGTGCAGAGGCTAAGTAGCCTTAAAGTCTATATATTGCGCATGCAACCCCCAAACCCCCGGATCTTTAGAGGGTCTATAAGGGCCTTTGATGGTTGCCTTAACACAGATGGTCGCTCCAACTACCTATGCGGCACGGAGATCAAACAGGGTAAGCAGTTACTGTTATTCGCTGGCTACTGTTCCCGCGAGTCTCCTCATGGGGCTCGCTTCTCTTGCTTTCTCCAAGAGGGATGGGAGACTTTAAGGTATATGTCCGCCTAGCTCTCCGGGATGCTTTATATTGCAATTCATCTACACAAACATTTACCAATTTTTCACGCGCAGGAGGTTAGGGAGATTGGTCGGAAACCGGCCGGAGTGGAGTGATCTCTCTTTCCGGGTTGAGAAAAGCAAGCACAGTAGCAGTTCGCCAAGAATCTGAGAGGCTGCACTCACTCCAGTTCATGTTGAACAAATCTAAATGAAAGACCATTTCTTGCTCACCCAGGTGTTGAGGCATGGCGTACGGGACATCGCCTGGACCATAGGCGGTGTCTGCGCACGAAGTGAGAGCGTAGCGCAACTCACTCAGAGTAAACCTGTCATTTAAGGGTACACCACCACTGGAGGTACAGGCTAGTCGGTGGCCTTCCGCGACATCACGACGCCCATTGAATGCTGGCCGAACAGCATCCCGGCTAGAGAATTCGGAGAAAACACTCACGAAGGATTCAGTCACAGTTGCGGGGTCCGAGATTGCGGTACCATTTACTGGAGAACGGAAGGGGAAGTCATGCGAGAAGTTTACTCTGATCCTTTTAGATCGGTCCCACACCTCTGCTAGAGGGGTCTTCCCGTTAAGTGAAGACACGTATGCCCGCCAAGAAGAGCAGTGGGCGTGTCGAAATATACCGGAACCTAGCCTTAGCCCGACGGAATTTACCGACAGTGAACTCGATCGGACGGAACTTATAGCGCATGTAGGCATAACGCTTCTGTTTCAGGACCGTCTCACACTCTGCTGACCACCACGGTCAGCAGACGTTCTAGGAAGAGTAGTCAGGCCCACAGCGATGAGGTTACCGGAGAAAAACTCAACGGCCTCATCAACTGAATTAATCTCCTCGACTGAGATAGAGAAATCAGTGATTTCCTGAAATGCGAACCACCGTGCCAGCGCCAAGCACTCGTGGCGTGCTTTCAGGAGGCAGCTGCCCAGAAAATGTTATTTGAAATGGAAAGTGATCGCTACCATTAAGGTCATTGACTACACCCCACCCAATATCAGGCTGTGCATTCTAGAGCATAAAGATAGATCGAGATAGGAAAATGAAGTGGTTCTCAGGTAGTGAAGCGTAAACTCATCTCCATTTAGGACACCTAACTCCAGCTCGTCAATGAGGTCGTCAAGGACTTGACGCCGAGGATCAATCGAGTTGTCGCCCCAGAGGTGGTGTCTACCGTTGAGATACCCGAGCAAGAGAAAGGGCCCCGGCAACTGTGCTAAGACGCGGTGGAAGTTTCCCGCGTCGAAGTCGGCTGACGGTAGAATTTACGCGAAAATAACACTATACCTCCTATCCAGGTGCAACTGCACAGCTACTGACTGAAAGGAAGTATCTGAAGCGAAGAGACAAACGTACATCCTCCTGCCCAGCACCTCCTCTGGTAGTTGGGTCGCAAAACCCTTATACGACGGGAGATTATGCAGGGGGAACGCGCCAAGCATGGTCTTCTGCAAAAAGATACCTAACGTGAAACGGAACGAGACGAGCCTCCGACAGAACTCCGGGCGCTGTTGGCCGGACAATGCGTTGAAAGCACTTTCGCCTTCGAGTACTTATTGGGGAAGGTTGGGCTCACCATGCGATTTCCCTTCTCTGCCTCAAAAACCTTACGCGAGCGGGGAACTTTGGAGTATGGTGGGGACTTTTTCGGAGGATCCACCGTCTCCGAGCCATCCAGCCTACCACTGGGTTTAGGTAAAAGAGCCTAAGCTCCTTTAGTGCTGTCCTCCTTTGGGGGGGGATTAGGTTTAGGAACCCAGGAAAATGACCTCACGACCCTCTTCAGGAGTGTTGCCTCCTGTGAGTCTAACGACTCGGTGGAGGTTCGCAGTCGTTGTGTCTTTCTCAACATTGAGGCATAGGACGCCCCGGGCAGCGACGGGCAGATAAGGACCAATCCTTAGCCTTCCAAAATGAGAGAGGATCCCGAGCGTGAAAGGCCAGGATTTCCTTCTTAAGGAGACACGTACCACATTGCTTCAAAGAAGCGGGGTGCGGCCTCCCGCAAATGACACACTTGGCCACGCACGATTTGGACTTATCGTGTGCGGCCTTGGTGCAACTTACACAGACTTCGGGTAACCCTGACTTTGCACGTCGACCAAAGAGATTAGGATGGCCGAAACGGTGACAGTAGTAAGACCTCCGCGGCAGTGGCACAAATGCCTCCACGCGGTAGTGATACCAACTGGCACGCACCGACTCAGCGAGGTTGTCACAGTCGAACGTGGTGAAGAGTGTATGGGTGGGTTTCGATTTTTCTCCCTGTTTTCTCATCACACGATCGACCATTACCGCCCCATTTTCGGCCAACTCTAAGGTGATATCATCTATGAAGTAGGCCACGAGTTTCCTCGCATAAACTACCTAGACAAAGTTCATGGTAGTCTGCGGCGTCACACTCATAGGCGTGCTATCAAGTGTCCGTAGGGCACTAATAAGGGTCGCCTCGGAGGGATTCGACGCATTCGCTAAAAGCCTTCCCTCCAAGAAACGGGTCACCTTTGGTTCTCTATCAATCACACTAGCTAGAGCTCTCCTCTGATGCATCATATTTCCCTTAGACAATATGTTGCTATCCGTGTAGCGAATATCGAGGAAACGCTTGATGCCAGTGGGCTCTAAAAAGCAAGATATCCTCTGAATGAAGGGCACCGACGTAATCGAGGCTCCGCTCTGCGCAGTTCTAGGCTTCATCTGTACCTCCACAGACGAGAGAGCAACGAGGCCGGACGTGCTGATCTTAGCTTGGTCGCTTACCGAAACGGTAGCGGCCCCGTCTGTCCCCGCAGTTTCCTGAAAGGAGATGAGCCCCGAGTCTTCTTCGTCTTTTTCTTGTTCTTTTTCTTTTTAGGAGAGGAAGGTGGGGATGAACCCGCTTCTCCCCTCCACTAGCATGAGCCCCCAGGCCAGATTGACCCGCCGCCACACTAAACGTGGTTTCCGTTTAGCTTCTGGTCTTAGAAAACCTTTTTACTTGAATCAACCCCCCCCCCCCACACACACACTTACCCCTGATTCTTCCTTACCTGCCCCTTCACCCGTTCTCTCAGCGTCTTTCCTCAATGTTAGAAGCCTCTCGAAGAAGGCTGACTACATTCATGACCTGCTCGTCAACACTCGAGTCACTCTCCTTGGACTCACGGAAACTTGGCTTGCCCCTTCTGCTTGCTGCTTAAATCTCGCTACCGCTGATGGTTACGTCCACTCCCATACCTCCCGTAACTCTAGCGGTGGTGGAGTTGCTCTCATTCACAGTGTCACCTACCCTCTGAATAATCTGCCCTCTTCCCCTCTTCTTTCTTTTGATGCGCTCATCAATGTATCTGATTCCACCCCCTCTCTAACTATCTTAGTCCTCTACCGCCCTCCCCCAGCTCATCCCTCGAGCTTTTTGTTGATGAATTTAGTGACCTCCTCGCTGGCCTCTCCCCCACTGGTTCTCTGCTAATCCTCGGTGATTTCAACTTTCCTGGCCACAATCCTAATTTCAAAGCCTTTTCTGAAATCCTTGATCTCTTCTCCCTCACCCAACACGTTTCTTCCCCTACCCACTCTCACGATAACATTTTAGACCTTGTAATCTCTGACTGTCTTATTTCCAACCTGACGACTATAAATTTGTCCAATGCTATATCTGATCACTTCCTTATCAACTTCAACTTCTCTATCCCATTCCATATACTTCCCCAGCTGTCTCATAATCCTAAGCCTTTCTGTCGACTTGCCTCCATTGATACTCCCTCCCTATCTAATGATGTGGCCTCCAAACTTTCTTCAATTGATGCTTCTGCCTCTCCTGACCAGATTCTCTCTTCTTTGGAGCAACCCCTTCTCACTTGTCTGGAAGCCTACTCTCCCCTTGTCACCCCTTCGAACTCCCGTTGTCACCGTGCCCCTTGGTACTCTATGGAACTTCACCGTGCCCCTTGGTACTCTATGGAACTCCTCCGTGCTAGGCAGTCCATGCGTGCCCATTGAAAGAGTCCTTAGAAATGCTCGCACCCGTGGACAAGACACGCCCCCTCTCTCGCTGGCGTTCCGACTTGCGACAGCTTCCTAGGGGGCGAAATTAAAATCTGCTCGTGAAGCCTACTCACGTAATCTGCTTACTGATAATAAGAATGATCTCCGTACCGTCTTCCACTTGCTCTCCCGTCTTACTTCCCCAACCAAGGTCTCCCTACCCATTAGCCCTGCTACTCTCTCAAATTTCTTCGCAGATAAGGTCACTAACCTCCGTGCCTCTCTCCCTCAGCTTTCTGTCCCGGCTCCTGCCATTCTCCCTGACTTCACGCCTCAGTCGCTTATCGTTTTCCCCGCTGTGACTGCGTTGGAGCTTACGGCCCTGCTCTCGCGTTCTAAGAAATCGGGCTTCCCAAAGGACATTTTTCCGCCTAAACTGTTATGTAAAATTTGCCTGCTATCCTCCCAACGCTTTTTCACCTGTTCAACACTTCACTTGCAACTGGTCTTTTTCCCTCTTCCTTCAAACGTGCCCACATCCGTCCGATTCTTAAATAGCCTCAACTGAACCCCACTGACCCTTCCAATTATCGCCTGATTTCGCAACTTTCTTACCTCTTTAAGGTTCTGGAGAGAGTGTTTGCTTCACGCATCAACAGTCACATGGTGGCCTGTAACATTGATGAAACCTATCAATCTGGTTTCGAGTCAGGTCACTCCACAGAAACCGCCCTTCTCAATGTGTCCGATTGCTTACGAAAAGCCACGGACAGGGGTTGTGCCTCCATCCTCGTTCTACTCGTCCTCTCCTCTGCCTTCGATACTATTGATCATACCGTCCTACTTGATCGTCTCCACTCTTTCCTCGGCATATCAGGCACCGTGCTTGACTGGTTCCGCTCTTACCTCTCATCTCGTACCCAATCCGTTGTGATGGACGACGTTTCATCCGACTCTGCCCCCATTCGCTTTGGAGTGCCACAAGGCTCTGTCCTTGGTCCTCTACTATTTCGTATCTACCTTCTCCCTCTTAGTTCCCTTCTCCGTAATCTCGGTCTATGTTTCCACCTCTATGCTAATGACACTCAAATTTTCGTTTCCTCATCCTCACACGTCTCTTGCCTACTCTACCACTGACCTTCTGGCTGCCTACTCCTCCATTTCTGACTGGCTCTCTACCAACTTTTTCAGGATTAATCACTCCAAAACTGAGGTCCTCCTCGTCGGCACCCCTGCTCTTTTCAAAAAATCTAAATCTCTCTTTCCCTCGCTCACTCTGGGCGGTAATACTATCATTTTCTCTGACTGCGTTAGGAATCTAGGTTTTGTTTTTGATGAGCATCTCTCCTTTAAGCCTCATATCACCAATATCAGCAAATACTCTTTATGTTTCCTTCGTAACTTCTCTCGCATTTGCTCTCACTTTGATCGCCAAAGTCTTGAGACTGCTGTTCATGCCTTCATCACCTCACGCCTTGACTACTGTAACTCTCTGCTTATGAATCTGCCATCCTCCTCTCTCCGCCCCCTTCAACTTGTACATAACTATGCCGCCCGGCTTCTCCTCCATCGCCCTCGCTTCTCTCCCTCGAAACCATTGCTGCATGAACTGCACTGGCTCCCTGTCAGATCCCGTACTCACTTCAAGATACTTCTCTTCACATTTAAGGCCCTAAACAACAAGTTCTCGTCTTACCTCTCTTCTGCCCTCTCGCCACGCCATGTCCCTCAGGCTCTTCGGTCATCACATTTAAGGCCCTAAACAACAATACCCCGTCTTACCTCTCTTCTGCCCTCTCGCTACGCCATGTCCCTCGGGCTCTTCGGTCATCACATGCACCTCTTTTGAATATTCCTCGTTCATCCCTCTGCTCAATGGGGGACTGCTCCTTCTCAATCTGCGCCCCTAAGTTGTGGAATGCTCTTCCTGCTGAAATCAGGTCTTCTCCCTCTCTTACCACATTTAAGCGTCTCCTGAAAACGCATCTTTTCAGTATTGCCTTCTCCCCCCTCTTGAATTTCCATTGAATTTCCATTCTCATCTCAGCACAACGTGCGCTCTGGGAAGGCCTTAGGCCTTGAAGAGCGCATTACCAAAGACTTATTATTATTATTATTATTGTACAGTCTTTGAGACCACATCCGTCTGAGGAGGACCTTGCACAGAGGCGGATTCAGGTTCGGTGTTTGTCACCGAGCCCAGGTTCATCCCCATGTAAGGTCCTACCGTCTGGGGCTGGATTGCCTCAGGTACCATGTCCATCTCAGGAAAGGGGGGGCCTTCATGTGGCCATCTCCCCAGGACAACACAGGTCCTATTGGTCATAAACTTTTCTGTCGGGAAAGAGAGGGGGGCACGTACTGTGACCCTCTCTAAGCTCAAAATTCGAGCCCGCTGGTCTTTTGAGGGAAGAGGTCGACGAGACCTGTCTTCCCTCTTACTCCTAAGGGGGTTGGCCCTATCGTTCCGACTGCATTTCCTGGCAGTCCCTTTAAACAGTAAAGGGGGACTACCGCTGGAAAGAGGGAGGCACCCGAGGGCAGCTCCAGAGAAGGGGGTGAAGTGAGTCCCCTACACCAGTAAGCAAAGGGGAGGAGTAAGCCTCCTCTCCGGTTAAAGTGTTTTGAATGGTCCCTTGCGAAAGCAGAGAGGGAAGAGACGTTTATTTTTTTCAGTGGAGCTGCCTGAGGGCGGGTCTGACGTTGTCGAGGGGTAGGTAAGGAAGAATTTTTTTTCCATTCAAACATTGGGCACGGGGACCTTGTTTTAAGTAGGGATGCAAATGCTAATCACCCCCACGCAGTAGCCCGCTCGTCGAGAGGTGAGTACGGGACTGGCAGAGCGAGCTGCCGCCATTTGGGGCCACTGCTCCCACTTATTGGTCTGGCATCCCACCAGCATGGTGTCTCCAAATTTGGCTAGGTGAAAAATGCATAGAGATTGAAAGGAGAAAGATAGGAGAAGTGAGGATGGATGGATTATTTACAAGTCCCTTGGTGCTTACTGCGAGGTGATTGCACCGTAATTTGTTTTGTATTAAAGATTTTAAAGATGAGTTATAAAAGTTGTGTCTGATATCATGATGTGGTGATTATGCAGTGATGATTGAAGTACTAGATGAATAAATGGTATGATAATTTGTTTAAATAATTGAGATTCATCAAAATTTAGATCGTGCTACTGGAGACCAATCTATAGCTTCTTTAATAGTCCTGTCTCCTCGAGGTAGCGGATGATTCCGCTGCCAGGGCGGATATTTTCAGCTGTTAGGGCAAATCTTAGGATATCGAGGGTACCCCCACCATCGATGGGTATGTATCTTCGGCGGAGTTCTCCATAGGTTGAGCATTCCGCGATGAGATGTGCAATTGTGAGAGGTAGAATGAAATCTTCACAGTAGGAGGGATAGCCTTTCTCCATTAGGTATCAATGTGTGAGTAGTGAATGTCCGATGCGTAGTCTGCATACGGATACCTCTTGCCAGCGGGTAAGTTCTCGAGGCTTCCATGGCGATTACTTTTGGAAAATGTGTCGCATCTTATTTTGTCCGTATAAATCTGCCCATCTGGCCACCCAGTTCTCCCGAATAGCGGCCTTTATTGCAATGATGTAGTCCTCATATGGTATCGGGATATCATTAGCCCTGATTGGACGAAGGGCGGCATTTTTTGCCGCTCTTTTAGCTTGCTCATTTCCAGCTACCCCTACGTGTGCTGGGACCCAGCAAAAGGAAATTTTCTTTCTTTCGCATGCTGCTCTATATACGTAGTTTCTTATTTCTAACAGAATTGGATGGATGTCAGTCATTCGTTCTAATGTTTGTAGCCTGCTGAAGGAGTCAGTGTAGATTGTGAATTTATCTAATGTTGGGTTATTGTATGCCCATTGTACTGTATGATTTAAGGCATAGCACTCGGCTGTGAAGATTGGTATTGTTAGGGGTAGTTTTTCAGAGAACGTGTAGTTATTTGATATCACCGAAAAGCCTGTTCCGTCTATGAATTTAGATCCGTTGGTGTATATATGTATACCCATATGTGTTGCAGCGTGGGTAAGGAATTGGATTTTGTCTCCCAGGGAAGTAGTTGTTGATTGTTTTATTATGTTACCATTGCATATCTTTAAAGTTGATTTCCAAAATGAAATATCTGGGAAAGCTAGTGGATGGATGGGGTTCATCGTTACTCTGATTTCCTCCATATATAGTCGCACTCTACTTCCAAATGGTCGTGGGAGAGTTAGGCGTGTTGTAAAAATATTATCCATTTGGTCCTTCATGATGGCGGTCGAAGTCAGCGATGTTGGGAGTCGCTGAATGCGGGTAAAGAGGCGTAGAGAGAGTTGCATCCTACGGAAGTCTAGTGGTGTCTCCCTGATATCGCATTGTAGGCTCGGTGCTGTTGATGATCGGAAGGCTCCGGTAGCCATGCGGAGACATTCATTAGCCACTGTATTGATGAGTGCAAGGCGCCTCTTGGAAGTAGAGGAGTAGATCTCGCATCCGTAGTCCAGTTTGGGTCGCACTAAAGAGCGGTTTAGAATCAGAAGTGTTTGGCGATCAGATCCCCAGTCGTGCCGTGACACTGTACGTAGGACGTTTATTTCTTTCTTACAAGAGTTTTAAAGGCTTCTTATATGTGGTTCCTATGTCAATCTTCTGTCAAATGTTAGTCCTAGGTATTTATAGCTCGCAATGACTGCAATCTTCTTTTGGTATAGGTATAGGTCAGGTTCCCTAATACACCTTCTACGACGGCAGAAGTGGACCACTTTGGTTTTCCTAGCTGAGAATTGGTAGCCGTTGGTAGTAGACCATCTCGTGATGTTGTTGATGGCGATCTGTGGGCGACGTTCTATTGTTGCCATTTCGGAACCTGCTAGGAAGATAGATATAGGTTTTGTGACATATCATTGATTACTATATCAAACAGGGGTACGCTTAAGACGCTGCCTTGTGGAACGCCTTCTTCTTGTATAAATGATTTGGATTTCGTGCTACCTAATCTTACAGAGAAGGTGCGGTTGGTTAGGAAATTTTGGATGAAGATTGGTAGTTGTCCGCGTAATCCGAGGTTATGGAAGGCTTTTAAGATGGCATATTATATGCCTTTTTGAGGTCTAAGAAAACAACTACTACGTGCTGTTTCCTGGCAAATTCGTTACATATCGCCGATTATAAGACGGATAAGGGCATCCGTGGTCGAGTGAAATTTTCAGAATCCGCACTGCGATGGTGATATGAGGTATTTTGTTTCAAGGAACCATGTTAAGCGTACATTCACCATTTTTTTCATAAGCTTACATATACAGGAGGTTAGAGCGATTGGGCGGTAGTTAGGGGAAATGGTTGGGTCTTTTCCTGGTTTCCGGAAAGCTAGAACTGTAGCCCTTCTCCAGGTGTCTGGGAAGGCATTTTACATCCATATTTGATTGAATATATCTAAGAGGAAGCGTTTACCCCCTCCCTCTAAGGGGCGTAGCATTGCATAAGGTATATTGTCTGGGCCTGGGGCAGTGTCTTTACATGATTCAAGAGCTGTATCTAACTCTTTTTTACTGAATTCTTCGTTGTAAGATTTGTACTCTTTTGATGCGAAGTTTAGAGGTGAGCACTCCCTCTCCAACCGGTATTGGGCGAACTCGGGGGTTGTGTTCGCTCTACTTGATATTTTGGCGAAGTAAGTCGCTAGCGTGTCTGCTACATCGATTGGGTTCAAGATAGTGTTTCCATTTATCCGAAGTACGGGGGTAGGGTCTCGGCTGGGTTTACCTAGCATCCCTCGGATTTTGCTCTATGTGCGGTGGATGGGGGTTTTAGAGTTTATCGTGGAGACATAAGCTCTCCATGATTTCCGGCGGGTTTGTTTAAGTATGTATCTATATTTAGCTCTCTTTTTATTAAATTCCCTTTTAGTCGTCGGATTTGGCCATCGTTTGTATGTTCGGTAGGCTTTCCTTTGTTCTTTCAGTGCGGCAGAATGAATGAATGAATAGTGCATTGAGATTTTAAAAGCTACGTAGCCCAGATGGACTATCTCGCAGCCAAATTCACTTATGGGCAGTGAATTTAAAATTATTATTTTTAAAATATTGCCTTTTTAAAATACATAAAAAAGCAGAAATTTCCTTGGGACCAAAATTAGTTTAATCGGCAATATTGAGTCAGTTGAGTTAAAAACTGTTAACAAAAAATAGACTATTAAAAAATTCAACAAAATGTAAAACATAAACTATAAATAGATCAACAATAAATATATAAAACTATTTTAAATTTTGTTTAAAAGATTGCTTTCTTTTAGGAAGGTTAGTATCCTAGTCACGTTAAAGAAGCAATGGGTCTCAGAAAAGATGCCCCGCAGAGCCTGCTGGGGGGCCATCTCTCTGGTAATGAAGGGAAAAGTCGTCCTTCTGAGATTCCTTAGCAATGGGCATTCTACAAATATATGGAGGACAGATATTTGTACCCCACACAGAATGCACATAGGTGGGGGCAGCCCACTCATTAAATGCTCATGGGTGAGCCGGCAATGGCCTATCCTCAGACGGACAAGCGCAACCTCCATTTTACGATGTCTAGTTGTACGTGGCCATGGGTGAACGGAGGGTTTTATGGAGTGGAGCTTGGTGGGAGGGAGCTCACTCCACCTCTTCTGCCATAGGCCGACCACGTATTCATTGATCAGAGGATAGGCATCGCAGAGTGGGACTGGGGCCACTGGAGCTGTCCCCAGTGATGCTGCTTCTTTGGCTGCAGCATCTGCCCTCTCATTGCCTGGGATGCCCACGTGACTAGGCACCCAGCAAAAGGATATCTCGTGGATGGGCGATAGTCGTAGGAGCCACCGCTGGATCTTGGAAACCAACGGATTGCTCGAACCAACATCACCCAACATTTGAAGCGAACTAAGGGAGTCTGTAAAGATAGTATGAGAACCAGATGGCCTGCCAGCTATGATAGTCAGTGCCGCCATCATAGCAACGAGTTCCGCTGTGAATGCGGAGGCTGCGTTTGGCAGGCGGACCAATGCTGTCTCAGATGGAAAGACAGCAGCTGCTCCAACTCTGTCCGGTGACTTGGACCCATCGGTGAACACAAAAGTGCTATGCCGATGTTGAGAGGAGTGGTCGCCATACATGGCTCTCAATACTACAGGCAGGTGGTGATCCTTGGGCCTATCAGCTAGTTCCCTACATACCATTACAGGTGGTATGAGCCACGGGGGGGGTCTTTGGCATGGTGAAGGGAATCACTGAGAACTCCCTTAGTTGCGCAGTGTGCTCGGCCATACGCAGAGCAAAGGGGCGAGCCAGCGATGGAGATCGATCGTATGAGGCCACTGTCCGTGTATTGAACATGCACTCATACACTGGCGTCTGCGGTAGTTGCTCAAGTCTAAGGAGGTAGTTTAAATTAGACTTGAGCCTGTGATAGGGAAGGGGGAGAACCCCGTTCTCTGCGTAAAGGCTCCACACTGGGGAGGACTTAAAGGCTCCAGAAGCCAGGCGCACACCCTGGTTACGCACAGTGTTTAGTTTTTCGAGAATGGATGGTGAGGCAGAGGAGTACACCTGTGATCCATAGTCTAGCTTTGATTGGACCAATGCTAGATACAGGAGCCACAGGGTACGTCGATCACTTCCCCAAGAAGTGTGAGACAACAGTTTCATTATGTCCATTCTCTTTAAACAAGACCTTTTCAAGGCGTCCACATGGTGCCGGAAGGAAAGCCTTGAATCAAATATGACCCCCAGATATTTGAAATGGGGCTCAAAATCTATAGGCACACCATATAGCGACAAAAGGGGGGGGTCCCATGTCACTAACTTATGCCCATAAAAGTGAACAGCCTTGGTCTTTACTGCGGAAAAGCGGAAACCCTTGGAGGAAGCATTTTCAGCTACAGTGCTTATAGCTCGCTGTAGCTTACGGACGATAAATGGGAGTCTGGGCGAAGAACAAATGAGCGCCAGATCATCCACATATAACGTCGACGAAATCTCGGGAGGGAGATTTCTAACAATGCTATTAATGGCCACAGAGAAGCAGGTGACACTGAGGACACTTCCCTGCGGCACACCCTCAACTTGGTCCACGGGCTCCGATAAGGTGCCTCCAACCCTTACGCGTAGTGTGCGTCGCCTCAGAAATTGCTCGACAAACCTGGGGAGGTGACCCCGCAGGCCCCAATCATGGAGTTGTTTAAGGATACCACGCCTCCAGGTGGTATCGTATGCTTTCTCAATATCAAAGAAGACAGCGATGGCGTGCTGCTTCTTTGAAAAAGCATCTCTTACGAGTGACTCCATTCGGACAAGCAGGTCTGTCGTACTCTGCTTTTTCCTGAACCCTGATTGAGAAAGAGATATGAGATTTTGAGTCTCTAAAAACCAGACGAGTCTGAAATTGACCATTCTCTCAAACACTTTACATGGACAACTGGTAAGAGCAATGGGGCGGTAATGGGTGGGCTCCGTTCCGTCCTTTCCTGGTTTGCGGAATGGAAGGACTATGGCCTCTCTCCACATGGAAGGGAAGCGGCCCTTGATCCAAATCCAGTTGTAAATGTCCAGTAAATGAGAGAGAAGGGATGGATGCATATTCCTAATCAAATCATAGGAAATGCCATCCGATCCGGGGGCAGTGGATCTACAGTGCTTCAGTGCATTATGGAGCTCATGGATAGAGAAGAGTCGGTTGTAAGACTCGTTATCCATGTTAGGCTCCATAAAGTTGAGCGGTTGCTGCTCCTGTTGGAGCCTAAAGCACTGGAATTGCATCTCATAATTATCTGGGCTTAAGATGCTAGCAAGTGATCTGGCCAAGACATTGGAACTATGGGACAAGTCCCCCAACAATTCTCCAGCTTGGACAATGTTGGGAGCTGTAAAGCCATTGGATTTGCCCAATAGCTTTTTGACCCTTTTCCACACTTTGTCTATAGGCGTTTGCCAACTTATGGACGCGATGTAATCTTCCAACGAGGTCTTTCGAGCCTGTCGAAGGATGCGTTGCCGTGCTGCCCTTGCTCTGTTACGAGCAATTTTATTTACCATCGTAGGGGAGCGATGGTAACGTCGGCAAGCCATTTTACATTCAGTCACGGCTCTCGAGCATTCAGCCGACCACCAGGGAACTTGTGGTCCGCGAGCGGTTGAGCCGGAGAGCGGGATGGAGGAGTTAGCCGCTTTATTGACGTGGACTAGGAGGTCATCGATAGCCACGTCAATATCTTCATGAGGGAAGGACCCGTCATGGCTCGAGAGGTGCCTGAATTTAGGCCAGTTTGCTTTTTTTGCATTCCATTTTTTACTAGGTGGTGGAGGGGGGGCCACCTGTACATGGCACTATAATAATGGGGAAGTGATCGCTGCCTCGCAAGTCAGGATCCACTGCCCAGTCAAAATTAGCTCTACAGCTTGGTGAACAGAGGGACAAGTCCACGCAGGTAGAGCTGCTCGTCTGGATGTGAAATGATGTATTGCTGCCATCGTTTAGAAGGCAGACATCATTTTCGCCCAGAAATTTCTCAATCATGTTTCCCCTAGGGTTCTTATCATGGTCCCCCCAAAGGGGGTGTCGAGCATTAAAATCCCCAATCAATAGAAAGGGGGGAGGGAGCTGTTTAATTACCTCTACTAGTTTTCTAGCTAGAGAGGCTGTGTCTTTTTCCTCACTAGGAGGGAGGTAAAGCGAGCAGACCGTATAGTGGCGATGGGAGAACAGGCGGACAGCGACCGCCTGCAGGTCTGTCGCAAGGTCGATCTGGTTGTGGGGAACCCTGCTGTTGATGAGCACAGCAAAACCATGGATTGGTTTTATAGGGTTCTTATAGTATCCCACAAAACCAGGAATATTGGGTACACTGCGAGTACCCAAGCAAGTTTCCTGTAAAGCTATACAATCAGGATTGCAGTCTTTAAACAGGAGCTTGAGTTCTTCCCACTTGGGGAAGAGACCTTGGATGTTCCAATGAATTATTGGATACATCCTTACCTCTTTAAGACAATCATCCTACCCTTAGGGGTAGGAGGTTTTGGTTTTATACTACCCGTACGGGTAGTTTTGGTCATACCAATTACCGGTTTTGGGTATGACTCTGGAGGCATCGGGAGCGTTAATTTAGCTCTCGGCTTTTCTTTTAGACGTGGCAATTTTGTAAGCTGGCTATACGAAATGACTGTCTTGACTGGAGAAGCAGATGTGGGAGCATCTCCATCAGTCATTTCGTGAGCTGATGACATCGACTTGGCTGGTGATGGTGGCAGCGATTGTTCGGCTGGCGAAGGATTCTTGGAATCTGATGGTTGGTTCGGCTCCTCCTTGGATAAGGGGGCAGCCTCTACTACAGCTGTTTCCTGTGATGGGGTACAGGTTGATTCCTTCTCACTTAGGGCTCGAAGGAGTTCCAAAGCAGTATCAGCAAGGGGTGGGTTGCTGACTACTCGCTTTGGGGCTGTAGTTCTCTGTTCTTTTGGGGCAGGATGGATGTCCAGAGCTGGAATAGACAACACCTGCGGCCCAATCCGATTCACATCCACGTCTTGTGGAGCGGTGGCAAAGTGTTTTGCCACTCTTGGTGAATCGGGAGAGGATGGAAGGTTCCTCTTCTTTGTGCCATCAGAAGCTAGGCTAGATTTTGGTGAAGAGTTTTCTCTACCGATTGATCGTGGTTTCGGTCGAGGGGGGCTCTTAACCTTTTCAGGTGTGCGTGGAGATGCGGGTTTAGGGTTAGGAGAACCCCTTACCTGTTGAGGCACATCTCTGCGCGGAGACCTGGGTTTCGGTTGTGGAGGACTTCTTGTTTGTTCAGGAGAGCCTGTAGATGGTCTCTGGCTTCTCCCCTTCTTTGGCGTGGCGGTGCGCAGAGCATCCGCGAAGCTCACGCCAGGCTGAACGTAAGTCTCCCTAACTCTTCGTCTAGCCTCTTTATAGCTCACCCTGTTTTTATTTCGAACAGCAATGACCTCTCTCTCGTAGAGGAAGAAGGTGCATTGCTGTGATGTGGCAGAGTGGTCTCCGCCACAATTGGGGCAGCACGGCTGTTTGGAACAGGGTGTTCCGTGAAATTCTGCTGAGCAGTTTACACAAATCCTTTCGCTTATACAAAACTTGCTTACATGGCCAAAGCGTTTGCAATGGAAGCACCGCCGGGGGTTTTCGACGTAAGGCTTGACTGGGATGTTAAGGTAGCCAGCCTTGACGTACTTGGGCGGTTCCAATCTGTTGAAAGTTAGGATTATGGTGGCGGTAGGGACCCTAGCGCAATTCACAAACCTAGAAATGCGATGTGCACTCGTTACTTTCTGATTGGCAAGTTTTGTCACCAACCTGTCGATATCATACTCAATGAGTTCACCCGATCGAATAACACCTTTTGAGGTATTAAATGTCGGGTGAGACGCGGATGATACATTCACTGAGGCTAACTTTTCGAGAGATTGAATTCTCTTTTGCTGCTCATTAGACTTGGCCTCGACAATCAATGCGCCATCATTGCGCGGCCACATTTGAGCAGGTTCGCCACACTTGTTTACGAAGTCGTCAAAGACATCAAAGATGTCAGCTTTGCTAAGAGGACAACGTTCGTTGCTGGATTTGAGTACAATAAAGCGGTCATAATCCAGTTCTTCGTCTACTTCTGATCCAAAAGGATCCAAGCGACGAAGATCTCTGCTTTTTTCACGGTGACCAGAGGCCGGCGGTCTCTGGGATGAGTTTTTTGCAAGTTTACCCATATGATTTTTATTTTTATAAGTGGTGTCTCTGGAGCCGAGGGCATGTACCAAATCGCCATCGTGAGTCCGGAGAGCGCCCATACAGTCCAGACAGGGTAGCCCGCCCCCCGACTCCCACTGTTGTTTCAAAAACAGCGGAGCCGCATAACGAAGTTTTACTGGACTGCGGTGCAAAGACCTCCCGAAAGCAAAACAACGACCCAGGCAACCAAACCTACCTCCGTGGCACGGTCCTGCGGACGATGCCCCCCAGTGGGTACATCCGTCGACTCGTACAGAGTACACATACTGACTAGGACCAAGTGGGCCGAAAGTGCGCTGGGGTTCAGACACACAGTCGCCCCACAAGGTTATTTGGGGATGCCGGAGTGATGCCAGTGTTTGGTCATCAAACCGCCTCATGGGGTTCCCCTCACCCACCTTTTATGTTGGTGTGAGGTCACCTAGCCCTTGTGATGCCATTCACTAACTGCAGGGCCACAGCAAAGACAACCATATGGGCCAGAAGTGTGCTGGTGTCCATACACACAACTGCCCCAAAAGGTTGGTGGGTACCCTTAGATACCCAAACCAGGATATCCCGCCTGGTGTTCGGACGTTGGGCACACGCTCAGTTAAAAAACAGGGGCACCACGTGAAGGTGGTTTGCCAACATTTAGGGAACATAGGCTATGAGTTGCGCGATATTCCCCATCGCCCCCTCAGTGCGGCAGAACATTCTGAGATCCACCATGGGGTAGATCTCTGACTGGGTTGTCCTGAGCTGGTTGCAATGGATGTTTTACCTGCTTGATATATAATGGATGTAAAGATTTCCAGCGCTTCCTCCGTCTCCGGGATGTCATCAACTTGGATATCATTGATTTTGTTGAATTTTATCCAGTTTGCTTGGTCCAATCTCCATCGTGGTATACCCGAGGTGGGTAAACCCTCGTCTGAGGAAAGGATGATCGGGTAATGGTCGCTTCCTTTTAGGTCATCCAAGATTCTCCATTCAAAGTCCGCCGTGATGTTGGGTGAGCAGAGGGCCAGGTCTAACGCTGACAGGGTACCTGTTTATGTGTTAAATCTAGTACCTTCGCCCTGGTTCATGATTCCAAGTTGCTGGTTTTCTATTAGCTTTGATAGCTCGTTTCCTCTGGCGTTGCATATTCTGTCGCCCCACTCAATATGACGACTGTTAAAGTCCCTCATTAGAATAAATGGAGTTGGTAGTTTCAAGATCAATTCTCGTAAGGTGGTGACTGGAAGGGGCCAGGTGGGTGGGAGGTAGACATTTGCGATCGTGTATCGTTTCTTGATGTACATGGTCACGGCGATTGTTTCCAAAGGTCAATTTAATTTGATGGGTAATGTGGGGACATTTTGATCGGTGTATATGGCACAGCCGCCGGATGTGCTGCCATCATTTGGTATTGAGGTGGTTACGCAACTGTAATTCGGTAGCTTTCGTGGTGGGTGTATTCTTAACATGGTTTCCTGAAGACAGACGCATGCGGGGCTCTCGTCTGCTACAAGAAGCCTTAATTCTTCCCAGTTGGCTCTGATTCCGCGGATATTCCACTGGATTATTTTCATTATTCTTTTGGTTTGGTTCAAGAAGTGAGCAATTTGGTTTTTGCGGAGGTCGTGGTGCCTATTGATTTATTAGGGCCCTGTGGCCACTGGAGTCCGGTGAGGACTGTTCTTTGAGGTTTTGGTTCTTCTTTGTCACCGTTTTTCTTGTTTGTGTCTTGGCTATCTACTGTTAAAGGCGGTCTTGGTGTTCCGTCAATAATAGGAGGACGGATTATCTTTTTTTCTGCTTCTGTTGGTGGGTGAGGGAGGTGGCTGGTTAGAGGCATGATTCGAGCTTCAATTTGTTTGGTGGGGACGAGGTCTGTTCCAGGTGAGTCTTGGGTCTCTTTTTCCTCTTCTACCTTCTCTTCGTAGATGATGTCAGTGGTAGGCCTTTGTGATTGGTGGTGGCAAAACGCTGTCACGGGGTGACCGAAATTGTGGGCGGACGACCTCTGGTATAACCTGAGTGTCCATTTGTTCGGGGTGGGGGTCGATGTGCTTAGGGATTTGCTGTGATTGCGATTTTAGGTTTTCCTCTCTGCTAGGGATGGGGTTTAGCATCGAGGTATCAGGTGCAGGTGCCTCGCTATACGGCAACTGCTTTTTTTTGGGGGGGGGGGGAGATGGTCGATTGTCGACCATATGCGTGGGGTAGGGGGAGTTCGATATTCGAGGCCTGTGGTGCAGGCTCCTCGAAAGGGGGCGGTTAAGTTTTTGCTTTAACCTCGTGGTATGGGGGTCTGGTCACTCTGCTCATTTCAACTACAGAGGCATAGGAGTTTCCTCTGGTTCCTATAGAGGTCTGTGCCTTTTCTCTTGGCATCTCTAAAGTTTAGTCGTTCTTTTCCACGTATGGATGCTACTTCTTCTTCGAATTTGTAGACATTACATTTTTGGCTTGATGCTGGGTGGGGCTTTCCACAGTTTACACATTTCGTTGGGCAATTTTCGATTTGTTCAGGGTGTAGTGCATTTGCGCAGTTGGCGCAGGTGGGCGCAAAGCCCTGATTCCTGCGACGAGAGGTGTTTGAAGAGTACCCAAAAGTTTGGCAGTAGTAGCATCTTCTTGGGCTAGGTTTAAATTCTTTAACTGTGAAGCGGCGCCATCCTAAATATATATATTTTGGTAGGATATCTAGGTCAAATGATATGAAGTAAGTGTTCGTTGGTATCTTGCTGCTGTTGATCGTTTCATGTACTCTGTGTACTTGAGTGACAGAGTACTCGCTTAATTCTTCAATTAATTCCGCTTCTGAGTATTGGGCGAAGTCTGGTTCTATTATTACGCCTTTACGCATGTTAAAGGAAGAATGTGCTGTTACTATTACCTTATCGCCTGCCAGTTCTTTTAATAATAAGGTTTTTTCCGCTTGCTCTTTTGTTTTAACTTCGACTAGTATACTACCATCTGGTTGAGGCTAGAGAGGTGGCCATTGTGATCTGGGAAGTTGAAATAGTTTTTGTAAATCTTTACTCTGTTTGACCATGCATGTCTTCATTAGGTTTGTTTGTTGGCTTTCTGGTTTTATTAGGTAAAATCTTTTGAAAGATCGATCAACAAATTGTCCTGGGAGTACCTGCAGTGAGAGCAGTTCAGGCAGCATTTGGATGGATCGTCCTGGACCTGCTGCTTTCTGGGAGTTTGAAACTTCCAGTGGATTTTTTACTCACTTTGTTCGTTTTTGTGGTGGTGAATTTCGATTTCCTGAGACTTTGCTCGTTTCTATGCAATTTTCTTCTATCTGTGCAGTTGTTTTGGGGAGCGATCTTGTGGTTACAGTTCTCTCACCAGTTTTATCCACATCTTGTGTTCTTTTCTTTCCTCGAGTTAGTAGGTTTGGATCCATTTTCCTTGACAGACTGGGAAGTAAAGGGGGTGGGGAAAGAGGAGGGGATGCGCAGCTTAAGACATTCTATGCTGGTTTCATTGGGTTTTTTAAGAGGAATTTGTTTGAATATGAACAGGAATCTACCGCCCGCGAAAGTACCGTCTTGCCAGATCCACTAAGCGAGTGGACCGGAGACTCAAGAGAAGGCCTATGGCTTGGTTTCCATTAACTCCGCTAATGCCCATTGGCGCAGACAACGGGCCGGTTCTAAACGACGCAGTCGGCATGTAGGCGCGGGCGCGGGGCCACTTACAGAGGTGGCCATGGACTTCACCGCCTGTTAACCTCAGGGTAAGCCTGGCGGACCATGCAGGATATACCTGGTGGGTCTTAACCCTTTCCTCGTCCACCCCGGCCACGGCCTTGTCCCACGAACCGAACGACAACTGGGAAGTTTTAACCCTTCTTGCTGGCCAAAAAGAGGGGGGGAGAGGATGGTTTGGTAGCCGCCAATATTCCGCAGGTATTGATGGGAGGGATCAAGCCAGGATAGACTCCCGAGAATCAGACCTCCCGCCGACCGGAACTAGCACAGGCTCGAACGCAAGTAGAGAAGTCCAATCCAATCGGAACAAAGACTTTGGAGAGAGGGAGTAGTATAGTTGGGAAAGAAATTGCCAGATAAGGCTAAAGGGTTGTTAGCAGAAAGGGGAGAAGTGGCTAGGCTGGGGCCGGACGGGGCGCTGATGCCCGTCAGAACGGCTTCCAGGAAGGCAAATCGCCGCACTCTCTACGGGGTGCCTACCATGGTTTACGAGCGACATCTGCCCGGGTTTGAAGTCAGAGTTGTCTCTCTCCTAGGGGGAATGTCAACCAAGACTATGAGCTCCACCTGTCCAGCCAGGTTATACCGCCAGGCACTCGGTCGTTGGATACAATTTCTGTATAAGCGGGGGCACCACGAGCAGGTAATGCGCCAACAATTAGGGTGCAGAGGCTAAGTAGCCTTAAAGGCAATATATTGCGCATGCAGCCCTGAAACCCCCGGAGAAGTGAGGAAGGTGTGGATGTGGATGAAGCAGGGTTTTAACCGTACCCCCACCTCCTCGGAACGGAACTCAGGGGTGAGGGAACGTTGACCCTTCCCCTCTCAACCCCGATCCGGAATAGTTGCGTGAGAAGAAGCTGGTAGGCATCTCCTATGAGAAATTAGAGGCCGACCAGACCAAGGTGTGGGAGATATTGTAGTGAAAGTGCGGAAGTAGGGTAGAAAACACAGACTGTAAGAAAGGAGAAGAGGATAAGCTGGGGCCGTATGGTGCGCTGAGTCCCATCAGCACGGCGGCAAGGAAGGCAATTTGCCCCGCCCCTTACGGGGTAAAATGGATAGAGATTGAAAGGAGAAAGAAAGGGAAGGTTAGGAAGGTGTGGATGGGAATGAAGTAGGTTATTAAAAACGAATCACCCCAGACCGGATCTCAGGGGCGAGAGAACGTTGTCTCGTCCCCTCTCAGCTCCGATCCGGGATAGTTGGGAAGAGGAAGCTGGTTGACATCTACCGTTGAAATTAGAGGCTGACCAGAGAAAATTAAAGAAGAGGTTGTAGTGAAAGTCAGGTAGTAAGGTAGAAAATGCAGCCTGACAGAAAGAAGGAGAAGAGGCTAAGCTGGGGCCGGACGAGATAGAGGGTAGCCTCCCAGATTCCTAGCGAATCGCTACTGTGCTCGCTTTTGGCAAACCTGGTAGAGATCACTCTTGCCCGACCGGTTTCCGCCGAATCTCTCTAACCTCCTGTATGGGCAAGTCGATGGAGAAATTGGTAAATGCTAGATTAGACTTTTTTCTGGACAGCGGAGGCCATGTCTTCTGCACACTGAGGCTTCCGCAAGTTTCAATCTAAGTCGGATGCTTTGTTCCAACTGTAAATGCCGTCTGCGAGGCCTTCCTTCATATAGAGAACTACGCCACGGTATTGTCCGATCTGAAGAAAGCCTATGATACCGCATGGCGATAGGGTATCAAGGAGACACTCTACACGATGTGGGTGAGGGGACGCCTCCCAATCTTTATATCTGAATTCTTTTGAGATCGTCGATTCCACGTACGGGTATGGGTGTGCCCTATCTGGCCCAATGGAAAAGGCAATAGGATGTCCCGCAGCGAAGTGTCCTCAGTGACTGACGCTCAGCATCAGCGGAATCATCTCGGTGCTGCCGAAAGACGTTCTCGCTACGCTCTACGTGGACGACCTTTCGATCTCTTTTGGCGCGGCCCAGATACCAACTCTGGAGCGTCTATGCCGAAGCGCACAGGCTTTAGTTATCTTTAGCTAAGACTAAGGTAGTGCACTTCTGCCGCCATCCACGGCTCCACCCTGACCCAGACTTGTTCTTTAATGGGGTGCGTCTGGAAGTGGTTGAATCGTACCGTATCCTTTGCCTTGTATTTAACCGACGCCTCACCTGGGAGACTCATATTCACATCCTTAGGGCCTCTTGTACTCGCGACATGGATATTCCTCGTTCCGTGACGCTCAGCGCTTGGGGCGCTGATAGGGCTACTGCCTTTCTTTTTTTATCGATGCTTTCTTCGTTCGAAGCTCGACTACGGATGTAAGTTTTATGCACCCGCAGCTGAGCATTTATTGCGGAGAGTGGACTCAATCCACCACATCGGCTTTCGCCCCACGACCGTTGCCTTCCGCACTTCCCCCATTGAGAGCCTGCTTGTCGATGCTCCTCCCTCAGTCGCTAACAGCTCTCACTGCATCCTCAGTGGATTTTAACGTTGCCTATGCCCCCGAGAGACGCCAGTCTTACACTAAGCCCTTTGGGTTTAGGGCCAGGAAATTTCTTCGAGAGATAGGTATAGCTCTCGGTCCGGTGGCGCCCCTTGTTCTGCCCAAGAGGCCCCCCTGGAGGGTACCTCCTTTGGCTATTTGTTGCCACGCTTCTGCTCCCAAAACTTGTACACCGCCGGGAGTATTGCGTTCGACCTTTTTGGAGCACACTTCTTGTCACGCTGGAACCGTGCCAGTGTATACGGATGGCTCCAAGTCCCAAGAGTGGGTCGGTTTCCAAGCATTATCCCCTTTGTTTGTAGTGAGCGGGGCTTTGACTGGCACTACGTCTGTCTTCCCGGCCGAGCTGGTTGCAATACAACGCTCAGTACGGGTGATTACGTGGCGTGCCCGGTTCGGAGACTGGATTGTGATTTATAGCGACTCACATTGGAATCTTTCGGGGCATTGGAATCTTCGCATCTCCTGGTTGGCGATATCTGTTACGCCACGGTTTTGGCGAGCCGGGCGGATGTCGAGATTATCTTCTGCCTGGTTTCTGCACATGTAGGAATTGTGGGGAATGAGCGCGCGGATGAGGGCAGCAAAGAGTCCGCGAAAGACTATGCGACCAGACCGGCGTTTCGCTCTTACTCACACCGATTACATGGCAGGAATCCGGGCAGCTCTCCGGGCTGCTTGGCAAAGAAGATGGGAGACGGTCGAAGGGAACTTAAAGTTGCGTCCCATTCCGCCGCGACTGTTTCCATGGACCTACCCACTAATTTAGCGACGGCTTCATGTTGCTTTTTGTCGTCTCTGCCATTTGATGGAACGCTCTCCTGCGCCTTACTGTGAAGACTGCGTTATCCGACAGAGTGTTTGTAGAATTTATGACTTTTTGAACGAGACCGACCCTTTATTCAACTAATTTTTGTTGTTATTGTTGTTGTTGTTGTTGTTGTTTTCTTTGTAGGTCGCCCATTCCTGAGCTGGGGAGGAGGCGGACCTCTCCCGACGCCGTAGCTTGCTTCCTGCTTGTTGCCAGTTTCCTTTTTCTTTTTTTTATTGCTTTTGTTGTTGTTTGTTATTTCGTTTTGCATATTGTTATTTTAAAGTAGCTTATTACTAGGCTGTCGTGAATACGGTGCCCTATGCCCACGTAGGCAGTCGCCAGATGGGCTCCTAAAAACAAATAACATCTTCTTCCATCTCCTCCTCTTCATTTTCTTCCTACTACTCCTTCTCATACTCTTCTTCTTGTTTCTCCTCCTGTTCCTCCTCCTCCTCTTCTTCTTCTTATTCTCTTTCCTCCTCCTCCCCTTCTTCTTCCACCTCCTCCTCCTCTTCTGCTTCTTCT
Source organism: Ceratothoa steindachneri (assembly GCA_963969495.1). Taxonomy (NCBI): domain Eukaryota; kingdom Metazoa; phylum Arthropoda; class Malacostraca; order Isopoda; family Cymothoidae; genus Ceratothoa; species Ceratothoa steindachneri. The sequence continues at coordinate 77,991,278 of OZ018330.1, read as the reverse complement.
TCCTCCTCCTCCTCTTCCTCTTATTCCTCCTCATATTTTTCTTTTTCTTCCTTCTCCTCCTAATTTCATCTTCTTCTTCCTCTCCACATATTTTTCTCCTTCTTCCTCCTCCTCTCCAAATTCCTCTCGTTCTTCCTCCTCCAGTTTTTTTTCTTCTTCTTCTTCTTCCTCCTCCTGCTCTTTTTCTTCTTCCTCCTCCTTATCTTTTTCCTCCTCGTTCTCTTCTTCTCTTTTAATCCTCCTATTTTTCTTCAACCTGCTCCTCATCTTCAGGCTCCTATTTTTCTTCTTCTCTCCTCATCCTCCTACTTTTATTCTTATTCTCCCTCCTCATACTCTTCCTCTCTTTACTCTCCTTATTCTTCCTCCTCCTCTTCTTCATCTTATTCTTACTCCTCTTCTTCTTTCTCCTGCATTTCTTTTTCTTTTTCTTCTTCTTCATCTTGCATCTCTCTTCCTTATCTCTCTCCTCCTCTACTTCTTCTTTCTCCTCCTCCTCCATCTTTTTTTTCTTCTTCTTCATCTTGCATCTCTCTTCTTATATCTCTCTCCTCCTCTACTTCTTCTTTCTCCTCCTCCTCCATCTTTTTTTTCTTCTTCATCTTGCATCTCTCTTCCTTATCTCTCTCCTCCTCTACTTCTTCTTTCTCCTCCTCCTCCATCTTTTTTTTTCTTCTTCTTCTTCCTCCTCCTGCTCTTCTTTCATGTAAAAAAGCAAATCGTGTGCTGGGTTATATCGCGCGTAATTTCACGTTCAAATCCAAAGAGATAATTTTACCATTGTATAAATCACTTGTGCGTCCACTGCTCGAATATGCGGTTCAATTTTGGGCTCCATACTTAAACAAAGATATCGCGCAATTAGAAAGAGTGCAGCGTAGGGCTACAAAATTAATTCCCGAGCTGAGAAACAGGCCCTATGAGGAAAGACTCAGGGCATTAGATTTGCCATCTCTCGAAGGCAGAAGATTACGTGGCCAGCTAATTGAAGTATTTAAAATATTGAAAGGATTTTCAAACGTTGATTATAGGAATTTGTTCGAATTGGATCATAGGGGAAATACTCGGCAACACGGATTAAAATTAGTGAACAAGCGATTTAACACTAGTATAGCCCAAAACTATTTTACGTTTAAAATTACTCAAATTTGGAATAGGCTACCCACCCACGTAGTGGATAGTAGGTCGGTAAATATGTTTAAAAACCGTCTCGACGCGCACTTAAATAGTATAAATATAACGTAGTCTGAGTACAGTAAATAATAACGTCTTTGCAAAAGGAGTTTGGAGCGGAGGAACAACGAGAGTAAAAATGATGACTAAAAATGATGCCAGCGATTTCTCTTGCATGTGTAGTTTAGATATCCATTTTCTTTTCCGTCTATCCTATAACTAGATTTTCACCACTAGCAGTCGAGGGCTGCGGAAGTTGAGAAGAAAAACTTTCTATCACCCCCCCTTAGGTTGAAGTAGTTAATATGCCTGACATTGTACACATGTAGATAAGTGTGTACAGTAGATTATATATTTAAAAATAAAAAAAATAAAAAAAAAATATAGCATGTTAGAGATACACTCGTAGATAAGTGTGTATCGTAGTTTCGGATGTAGTGTAGCGGACTAGCCTCGAGCGGACCTTAGGGTCTTTGTTGGTCCTAGATTCTGTAGTTCTGTAGTTCTGTAGTTCATTTTCTTCTTCCTACTCATCCTTCTCTTCTTTTTCCACCTTCTCCTCTTCTTCTTCTTTCTCCTCCCCTACTCCTTCTTCTCCTCCGCTCTTCTTCTTTTACTTTCCCCTATTTTTCATCTACTTCTTCTCCTTCCTCCTCCTCTTCTTCTTCACCATCCTTCTGTTCCGCTTCTTCTACCTACCTTCTTCTTCCTCGCCTTCTTCTTCTCTTTCTTCCCCTTTTTTCTTATTCTTCTGCCTCTTTTTATTCTTTTTCTTCTTCATTATTCTCATCCTTTTCTTATTTCTCTTCCTCTTCTTCTTCTTCCTACCATCCTCTTCCGCCTCCTTTTCTTCTTCTTTTTCCTACTACTCTTCTTTTATTCTTTTCGTCTTCTTCTTCTTCTTCTTCTTCTTCTTCTTCTTCTTCTTCTTCTTCTTCTTCTTCTTCCTCATCATTTTCTTCTTCTCTTTCTCCTCCTCTACTTATTCTTCCTCCTCCTCTTCTTCTTCTCCTTCCTCCTCCTTTTCATCTTTTTTTATTTCTCCTCTCCTTCTTCGTCTTCTTTTTCTACTTCCTTCCCTTCTTCTTCTTCTTATTCTTCTTCTTCTTCATCATTTTCTTCTTTTTCTTCCTTCTCCTCTTCTTCTACTTATTCTTTCTTCTCCTCCTCATCTTCTTCCTCCTCCTCCTTATCTTCTTCCTCCTCCTCCTCCTCTTATTTTTCTTTCACCTCCTCTTCTTCTTCTCCTTCCTCCTCCCCTTCTTCGTCTTCTTTTTCTACTTCCTTCCCTTCTTCTTTTTTTCTCTTCTTCTTCCCCCTCCTCTTCTTCTTCTTCCCCCTCCTCTTCTTCATTCTCGTCCTTCTCTTCTTCTTCCTCCTTATCCTCTTCTCCTTCTTCTTCTTCCTCCTCTTCTTATCCTTCTTCTTTCCCCTCCTCGTCTTTTTTTCTTCCTCATGATGGGCGACTGTTGCTGGATGCCGCAACGAGAAGAGAGCGGCGAGCTGTACAAAAGGAAGGTCAAAGTTCAGAAGCACTTTTAGTACTTGATATTTTGTCAATTATTTCAGGAAGGATTTCCCATCAGCTTATCTGTTTCGTGTTTAATATCATTATCCTCCATGACATATTTAAGGTCATTATATTTACTATTTTTCTGATTGTTTAAGAAAGTAGATCCGATAGTAGAAGGCATCATCTAAGCTGGTCTGTTTGGGGATAAATATCTGTTGCACGACGCACGCAAGTAACCGAATATGTGTACTTATTGGAGGGGGGGGGAATAAAACCTAAAAAAGAGCACTATGAAATTACTTGTGTGAGCATATAAATATGTGAACAACTTTGGCTGTTGACCAGTGCATTCATTGTGTTATAAATCTTCTTCTTCCTCCTCCACTTCTAATTCTTCCTCTTAAACTTCTTTTTCTTCTTCTTCCTACCCTCTACCTGCTCCTCTTCTTCTTTATCATCCTCATCTTCCTTTTGCTCTTATTCTTCTTCTTCTCCATCCTCCTCATCTTCTTCTTCCACCTACTTCTGTTCTTCTTCTTCCTCCTCCTCCTCTATTTCAAATCCTCGTCTCCTCATCTTCTTTTTCAACCCCCTTCTTCCTTATCTTTTTTCTTCTTCTTCAGCTTCCTCCTCTTATTCTTCTCTTTCTTCCTACTCTCCTTCTTTTTCTTCTTTCTTTTTCTTTCTCCTCATCCTCTTTTTCTTCCTTCTATTTTTCCTCATGGTCCTGCCCTTCTTCTTCTTCTCTCTTCTCCTTCACTTGTTGTTGTTCCTCTTCCTCGTCCTCCTCCTGCTTTTCTTCTTCTTTTCTAATCTTCTGCTTCTTCTTCTTTCTCTTCGTCATTTTCTTCTTCCTCCTCCCATCTTCTTCCTTCTTTTTTTCTTTTTCTTCATCATCTTCCTATTTTCTTCTTCCTCCTTTTCTTCGCCATATTCCTTCTCCTCTCTTCATCTTCTTCTTTCCCTTCTTCTTATTCTTCCTCGACCTCTTCTTCCTCGTGTATCTCATTTGCTTCCTCTTCTTCTTCTTCTTTTTCTTCTTCTTCTTCTTCTTCTTCTTCTTCGTTCTCTTCTTCTTCGTTCGGCTGGGTAGGATTTTAGACCAGTCAGTACGTAGCATATTAAGTAGGAGAGTTGCGGGGCCACGTGATGCCCATGCGCCAGACCGTTCCTCGCTTGAAGGGGCAATGAGTATTGGGGAGCAGGGAAACGGAACAGATTCGCGTGTGATAGAGGAGTCCACCTAAAGCGCAAATTGAAATGTATATATTCAAATGTTCGTAGCTTAAAAAATAAACTTGCTGAAATAAAAGCCGTAATTCTAGAGGGAGACTACGATCTCGTATTCTTAAGCGAGACTTGGATAGATACACATTCGGGGATCAGTGTTTGCGAATTTGATATACCAGGTTATAAAATTCATTATACAAATAGACAAACTGGTAGAGGAGGGGGCGTATTAGTGTATATAAAAGATGACTTAAACGCTATAACGATCGACTCGTCTACGGCAGATATGAGAAGTGAGGCCTTATTAATCCAATTATGTTGTAATGCAAAAAATAAAATTAATTTAGCCGTCATATATCGTCCTCCATCGCAAATAGAAAGAGAAGATGCTGCACTCTTTGATATGCTTTCATCTTGGGTTAGAAAAGGAACCACATTAGTCTGCGGCGATTTTAACTATCCAAACGTTAATTATAGTAACCTAAGGTCAAATAAAGCTGGGGAGAGACTACTAAACTTTATTCTGGAGAATTTTCTCGTTCAAAAAGTGGAGGAACCAACTCGTGATAATAATATCCTCGATTTAATCATGGCGACTGACGAGTCACTGGTAGAAAATGTTTGTGTAGGAGAGCATTTAGCCTCGAGTGACCATAATGCGATTAGATTCGTGGTTAACACGTGTGTAGATGTAAAAATTAGTACACAGCTCATGCCACGTTTTGGTAGCTGTGATTTTGATACTTTTCGCGAAAGGATTAAGGATGTAGACTGGGGAATGCGCTTCGAGAATAGGTCGGTAGGAGAAATCTACACTGAGCTTCGGCGTACACTCCTTAGTGTAAATTTTGACTTAGTAAAGTATGTGCGCCGTAAAAGCGGGAAGTCGATGAGAGCGCCGTGGGTTAGCCCACTATTATTAAGCTTAATTAAGGACCGAAATAGAAAATTTCAAATACATAAGAACAATGAGTCATTTATAAGTCGGCAAAATTACATAGATTCTCGAAGAGAAGTTAAACGGGCGGTTAGAGATGCGAAGCGGAAATATGAAATAAAACTGGCGAAGGATTCAAAGAAGGAACCGAAACGGTTTTACGGCTATGTAAACAGTAGGAAACCCTTAAAAGGTTCAATAGGGCCGATTAAAGACAAAGATGTTCGTTTGACGGAAATTCCGGCGGAAATGTCTAAAATTTTAAATGAACATTTCACAAGCGTCTTTACTATTGAAGATTCGTCCCAATTAGGATCGTTAGTTGAAGAAGTAGATAATAGTGATATTTGCATATCCGATATAACGGTTAATGAAGTGGAAATTCTTAAATATATTAACCTGATGAAAAAGTCGAAATCACCCGGGCCCGATGGCGTTTACCCCACTCATTTAAAGGAACTTAAGAATGAGCTTGCGAAGCCGTTGCGTGCAATTTTCAATCGCTCATTAGAAGATGGCGTAGTCCCTGTAGACTTCAAGCGTGCAAACGTTACACCAATATTTAAGAATGGGAATAGATACGAAGCAACGAATTTTCGTCCTATTAGTCTAACTTCGGTAGTTGGAAAGCTTTTAGAATCGGTAATTAGAGATAGAATAGTGTGCCACCTCGAGGTAAATAATCTGATTAAAGATTCCCAACATGGGTTTAGGCGGGCGAGATCGTGCTTGACAAATTTGCTCGAATTCTTCCATAAAATGATTTGCGTTTACGACGAAAGCAAAGCTGTAGATGTAATCTATCTAGACTTTAAAAAGGCGTTTGACACCGTTCCGCACGAGAGATTATTAATGAAAGTTAAAGCAGTCGGTGTGAAGGGTAAGATATTAAATTGGATTAGAAATTGGCTGAAGGATCGTTCGCAGCGAGTAGTTATAAATGGTGAATGTTCAAATTGGGTCAACGTCAGTAGTGGAGTGCCACAAGGCTCCGTTCTTGGCCCATTATTGTTTCTAATATATATAAACGATTTGGATAATGGCGTATTTAGTACGATTTCTAAATTTGCTGACGACACGAAGCTGGGCAACCGTGCCTATGTAAGATCGGATGTAGAAAAATTACAAAAGGACCTAAATTTGATTGTCAGATGGGCGGATAAGTGGCAAATGCAGTTTAATTTAAGTAAATGTAAGGTGATGCATTTGGGTTGCCATAATTTGAGGGTAGAGTATACCATGAAAGGCCAGGTCCTCGACGTAGTTAAATTGGAAAAAGACCTGGGAGTTTTAGTCTCGGATGACTTCAAAGTCACGAAACAATGCGCGGATGCATGTAAAAAAGCAAATCGTGTGCTGGGTTATATCGCGCGTAATTTCACGTTCAAATCCAAAGAGATAATTTTACCATTGTATAAATCACTTGTGCGTCCACTGCTCGAATATGCGGTTCAATTTTGGGCTCCATACTTAAACAAAGATATCGCGCAATTAGAAAGAGTGCAGCGTAGGGCTACAAAATTAATTCCCGAGCTGAGAAACAGGCCCTACGAGGAAAGACTCAGGGCATTAGATTTGCCATCTCTCGAAGGCAGAACATTACGTGGCCAGCTAATTGAAGTATTTAAAATATTGAAAGGATTTTCAAACGTTGATTATAGGAATTTGTTCGAATTGGATCATAGGGGAAATACTCGGCAACACGGATTAAAATTAGTGAACAAGCGATTTAACACTAGTATAGCCCAAAACTATTTTACGTTTAAAATTACTCAAATTTGGAATAGGCTACCCACCCACGTAGTGGATAGTAGGTCGGTAAATATGTTTAAAAACCGTCTCGACGCGCACTTAAATAGTATAAATATAACGTAGTCTGAGCACAGTAAATAATAACGTCTTTGCAAAAGGAGTTTGGAGCGGAGGAACAACGAGAGTAAAAATGATGACTAAAAATGATGCCAGCGATTTCTCTTGCATGTGTAGTTTAGATATCCATTTTCTTTTCCGCCTATCCTATAAATAGTCTTACTATCCTAAAACTAGATTTTCACCACTAGCATTCGAGGGCTGCGGAAGTTGAGAAGAAAAACTTTCTATCACCCCCCCCTAGGTTGAAGTAGTTAATATGCATGACATTGTACACATATAGATAAGTGTGAACAGTAGATTATATATTTAAAAAAAAATAATAAAAAAATATAGGATGTTAGAGATACACTCGTAGATAAGTGTGTATCGTAGTTTCGGATGTAGTGTAGCGGACTAGCCTCGAGCGGACCTTAGGGTCTTTGTTGGTCCTAGATTCTGTAGTTCTGTAGTTCTGTAGTTCTCTTCTTCCTCGTGCATCTATTTTTGCTTCTTCTTCTTCTTCTTCTTCTTCTTCCTCCTCCTCCTCCTCTTTTTCTTCTCTCTTGTCTTTTACTTCCTTCTCCTCCCCCTCTTTTTCTATCCAGTTCTTTCTCCTCCTGCCATTCCTCCCCCCCCCCCCTTAGTCTTCCTACTGCTCTTCTTATTCTTCTTCCTCCTCTTCTTCTTTTTCTTTTCTTCTTCCTCCTTTTCTTCTACTTCCTTTTCTTCCTCCTCGTCCTCTTGCTCCTCTTTATCTTCCTCTTCTTCATCCAAATCTTCTTCTTCCTCCTCCTCTTCTTCTTCTTCTTCTTCTTCTTCTTCTTCTTCTTTAGATATCCATTTTTTTTCGCCTATCCTATAAATAGTCTTACTATCCTAAAATTAGATTTTCACCACTAGCTGTCGAGAGCTGCGGAAGTTGAGAAGAAAAACTTTCTATCACTCCCCCACCCCTAGGTTGAAGTAGTTAATATGCATGACATTGTACACATGTAGATAAGTGTGTACAGTAGATTATATATTTAAAAAAAAATAAATAAAATAAAAAAAATAAAAAATAAAATAAATATATAGCATGTTAGAGATACACTCGTAGATAAGGGTGTATCGTAGTTTCGGATGTAGTGTAGCGGACTAGCCTCGAGCGGACCTTAGGGTCTTTGCTGGTCCTAGATTCTGTAGTTCTGTAGTTCTGTAGTTCTTCTCACTCCTATTCTTCTTCTTTCTCCTCTTCTTCTTTTTCTTCTTCTCACTCCTATTCTTCTTTTTCCTCTTCCTCCTCCTCTTCTTCTTCTTCCTCTTTTATATTCTTCTTTTTTATCTTTCTCCTCCTCTTCTTCTTCCTTTTCCTCTTCTTATTCTTTCTACCTTCTTCTTATTGTTCCTCTTCTTCTTCCTCCTCCACTACTATTTCCTCTTCCTCGTCCTCTTCTTCATCTTCCTTCTCTTCGTCTTCTTTTCCTCCTCCAGTTCCTCTTCTTCTTCTCCCTCCCCCCATGTTTACTCTTCTTCTTCTACCTCCGCCCCTTCGTCTTCTTCCTTCTCCTCCTTCACTTCTTCGTTTTCCTCCAACTACTCTTCTTTTTTCTTCACTTTATTCTTCCTCCTCCTTTTCTTCTTCTTCTTCTTCATCATACTATCTTACTTCCTCCTCCCATTTTTGTTCCTCTTTCTTCTGCTCCGATTTTTTTTCTTCATATTCTCCTCATATTTTTCTTCTTCAGCCTACTACTCCATTTTCTCTCTTTTTTCTCCCCTCTTTCTCTTCATCCTCCTTTTGTTCTTCCTCCTCCTCTTGTTGTTATTTTCGTGTTCCTTTTCCTACTCCTGTTATTCTTTTTCTTCCTCCTCCTCTTTCCACTCCTTCTCCTCCTCCTCGCTCCCCTCCTCTTCCTTCCCCCACGCCTTTTCCTCCTCACACTCCTCTTCCTCCTCGTCTTGTTCTTGTTTATATTCCTTCTCCGCTTCTTCTTTTCCTCCTCCTTCTCTTCTTCTTTAAATTTTCTTCGTTCTCATCTTCGTATTTTTCTTCTTCCTGCTCTCATTTTCATTATCATCTTCTTCTTCTGCTTCTTCCTTCTTCTCTCATACTTCCACACCTCGTCCTCCATATATTTTTCTTATTATTTTTCTTCTATCTCCTAATCTACTTCTTTTTCCTCCTCATCTTCTTTTCCATCCCATTTTTTCTTCTCCTCCCCCTAACTTCTTCTTCTTCATCATGCTCTTCTTTTTTCTCCTTCTCCTGTTCTTCCTATTCTTCCTCTTCTTCTTCCTAATCTTTCTTTCTTTTTCTACCTCATTCTCTTTTTTTTCTTCCTCTTCCTCATCTTCTCCCTCCTATTTTTCTTCTCCTTATTCCTCCTCCACCTCTTCTTATCCTTATTCCTCTTATTATTAATCTTGCTTTTCTTCTTCTTCCTCCTGCATCTTTTTTTCTTCTTCCTCCTCTTCCTTTTCTTATTCTCTCTTATCCTATACTTCTACCTCCTGCTCTACCCCTTCTTCTTTCTCATCCTCTTCTTCTTCCCCGTCCTTCTATTCTATTCCTCCTCCTTCTCCTTTCCCTCTTATTTTCCTCATCCTTATCTCCTTCTTATTCTTCTTTTTCCTCTTCTTCTTCCTGCTCCTCTTTTTCATCATATTTTCTTATTCCCCCTCCAATCCTACTTCCTCATCCAAATCTTTTTCTTATTCTTTTTCTTCTATCTCCTAATCTACTTCTTTCTCCTCCTCCTCCTCTCTTCTTCTTCATCTTGCTCTTCTTCTTCCTCCTTCTCCTGTTCTTCTTCTTCCTTCTCTTCTTCCTAACCTCCTGTTCTTTTTCTACTTCCTCCTCTTCTTCTTCTTCCTCCTATTTTTATTCATTTTCCTGCTCCTTCTCCTCTGTTTATCGTTATTCCTCTTATTATATTAATCCTCCTTTTCTTCTTCTTCCTTCTGCATCCGGTTTTTTTTTCCTCTTCTTCTTCTCTCTTCAGGGGAGGGAGAGTGGGAGTGGAGGGGAAGGGCGATGTCTGGACTATATGTTCCGTTGGGCCGACTTCGCCTCCTCTAAGGAATAAGTTGTTTCCACTGATCATTGAGGCAAGTACGGAGCTCCTGGAGAAATTCCGTACATTCCTGACTTCGTTTTCTAGCGCTTCGTTATCCCTCCCGAGAAGACATCGTACTTCCCATCTGTGGCACTTCCCTCCACCCAGCTGGAACTGAAGGCCTCGCAGCTGCGAGTATCTCACCACTACGCATTGTGCCCCCTTGTCCGACAGGATGGCAAAGCGATTTAGGGTTCTCAAGGGGTCCTCTGCGGCAGTGGAGATCGTCCTGTGCTTCTTCTTCTTACTGCGTTTCTTTTTCCTTCTTACTTTCTGAAACTCTCCTTCGTTCGAGCTTGCACCCCTAGCCTCCGGTGAAACCTCCACTGCCGTTGCCGATGTGCTCGTCTCGGTCGGTTCACTGTTGCTCACTGGTGCTTCCATTGCAGCTACTACCTGCCTTTTCTTCATTCTTCTTCGTTTCTTTTTCTTCGAATTGGTCCGAAGATTTCCTGCAGCAGCTTCAATGAGAGCACCTGCAGCACTAGTGTTATCGTTCTCGATATTATGTGGGTTCGTTTGAGCCGCGCCCAACACAGGAGTTCCCGCCGTCTCGAGGGTTGCCGTGGATCTAAAGAAGTCAGGATAACTTGTCTCTGTTCTTCGACCCCCTCTTTTAGCCCTGCCCTGGTCTTTTCCGCGAGCTCCCTGTCCGGATTGAGCGGTACTGCTCTCTTGCATCGTGTCTGCAGCATTACTGTCCGCCACCACAGTTCCTCTAGTCTCGTTCCCATTCCCTGGAAGCGACTTAGAGATAACACGTCTCCTGAGTTCGTCAACTGCCTCTTGAAGTTGACCCACCTGATTTCTCAGGTTAGCCAATTCCACAATGCAGTTTTCTTCGAATTGAACGAGTTGATTTCTCACGACGGCCAGTTCGCAGTGGTGAAGTTCCACCGCTTCCCTCATCTTCCTTTCCATTACCAATTCTATGTCGCAGAACTTGGAGACTCTCTGAAGAATGATGTTCTTATAGTTTCCCTCTTTAAAATCTATATACTAACGAATGCCTCCGCACCTAGGACATTCAATTTTTGATTGTTGGGCAACAGGCATTTTTCTCTATTTACTTTTGTACTTTTGTCAGCTGACTAGGCGCGCACTAATATCTTGGATGCTTGTGACCACTAATATGAGAGGGAAAGGTTTACTACAGAACTACAGAAACAAGGACCAGCAAAGACCCTAAGATCTGCTGAAGGCCAGTCAGTTTACAGAAGATATTAACTACCAATGTGCCCGATTGCGTACGAAGAGCCACGGACAGGGGTTGTGCCTCCATCCTCGTTCTACTGGACCTCTCCTCTGCCTTCGATACTATTGACCATACCGTCCTACTTGATCGTCTCCACTCTTTCCTCGGCATATCAGGCACCGTGCTTGACTGGTTCCGCTCTTACCTCTCATCTCGTACCCAATCCGTTGTGATGGACGACGTTTCATCCGACTCTGCCCCCATTCGCTTTGGAGTGCCACAAGGCTCTGTCCTTGGTCCTCTACTATTTCGTATCTACCTTCTCCCTCTTAGTTGCCTTCTCCGTAATCTCGGTCTATCCTTCCACCTCTATGCTGAAGACACTCAAATTTTCGTTTCCTCATCCTCCACGTTTCTTGCCTACTCTATCACTGACCTTCTGGCTGCCTACTCCTCCATTTCTGACTGGCTCTCTACCAACTTCCTTAGGCTTAATCACTCCAAAACTGAGGTCCTCCTCGTCGACACCCCTGCTCTTGTCTAAAAATCTAAATCTCTCTTTCCCTCGCTTACTCTGGGCGGTAATACTATCATTTTCTCTGACTGCGTTAGGAATCTAGGTTTTGTTTTTTGATGTGCATCTCTCCTTTAAGCCTCATATCCGCAATGTCAGCAAATCCTCTCTATGTTTCCTTCGTAACTTCTCTCGTATTCGCTCTCACTTTGGTCGCTAAAGTCTTGAGACTGCTGTTCATGCCTTCATCACCTCACGCCTTGACTACTGTAACTCTCTGCTTGTAAATCTGCCATTCTCCTCTCTCCGCCCCCTTCAACTTGTACAGAACTATGCCGCCCGGCTTCTCCTCCGTCGCCCTCGCTTCTCTCCCTCGAAACCATTGCTGCATGAACTGCACTGGCTCCCTGTCAGATCCCGTATTCACTTCAAGATACTTCTCTTCACATTTAAGGCTTAAACAACAAGTCCTCGTCTTACCTCTCTTCGTCCCTCTCGCCAGGCAATGTCCTTCGGGCCCTTCGGTCATCACATGCACCTCTTTTGAATATTCCTCGTTCTTTCCTCTGCTCAATGGGGGACTGCTCCTTCTCAATCTGCGCCCCTAAGTTGTGGAATACTCTTCCTGCTGGAATCAGGTCTTCTTCCTCCCTTACCACATTTAAGCGTCTCCTGATAACGCATCTTTTCAGAATTGCCTTCTCCCCCTCTTGAATTTCCATTGAATTTCCATTCTCATCTCAGCACAACGTGCGCTCTGGGAAGGCCTCAGGCCTTGAAGAGCGCATTACAAAAGACTCATTATTATTATTATTATTATTCTACTGTACACAATTATCTACATGTGTATCATTTAACCTTTCTTTACATTCCTGTTCTAATTATTTCAATTCTACGGTACACACATATGTATATGTATACCCTTGACATGCACATATGTATATGTGTACCCTTGAAATGCAGGTTCAGTTATCCCTCAAATACACGAACACGCTTCTTCGAACCAGGGGGGGTGGGGGTGATAGGATAGTACTCTCTTCTCCCGCAGGCTTCGCCAGCCAGTGATGAAAGTAATATACTTATAGGACAGGCAGAAAAAGAAAAGGGGAATTCACATTCACTCCATGCGGGGAGGCGTCGCTGGCATCTTTCTATTCATCATTTCATTTTAATCCTCAACTCCTTATAATATATGACGTTTTAATCTGTGCTCCTACTACATTATATTTACACTATTGAACTACTCATCCTGTCGGTTTTTTAATATATTAACTGACGTGCTTTCTACTACCAGTGGTCGGGGAACAGGGGTAAATTACCCCAAATGGGGTAATTTAGAAAAAATTGGGGGGTAATGGATGTGGATGTGCTAAGTAAGGGAAACGAATATGAAATTCGGGGTAAAAGAATGCATCGAGGAGCCTTTCTTCTATCTTTCGGTAAAATCTGGCAACATTTCTCCTAATTAAGTGGCATTTTACCGTGTTTTGAACATGCCTCTTTCAGTAGAGCTAATCAATTGATATAATAATTATTTACATAAGGTGAATTATGATATAATCTATAATATTTACGTTTCTGTATAGACTTTTGTGATTAAAATTCAACAAAAGGTAAATATATAAATATAAGATTAGTTTAGACTTTAGGATATTTTAGTTTATTTGTAAGGGGACTAATTGTCTCATCAACTATTTAGTTAACAGTTTCTCGCTTTTTTAGGGGTAATTATTATATGTTTCATTTATTTATTTCTTTTTATTTTAATGAATTATTTTATATTAAAAGTAAGTTTTTTAACGAGTTTAACTCTACTTAAGAAGATTTCATGTAGTTTGATTTTATGTTATGTTATTTTAAAGTTTTAATTTAAACTCTTAAATTCGTCACTAATTTTTTTTTTTTTTTTTTTAAATAGAAGTCAAAAGACCTTGAAAAACTGATAGATTTGTCTTTCATTTTCAGATGGCATTAGCAAGGAAAAGGACATAAAGCAGAGTTCCTGAAATTATGGCTTCACAGAAATAGATTACAAAGGACAAATGAAACCTCAATGTGTCGTCTGTATGAAAGTACTGACTGCCGAGTCTTTCAAAAAGAATCAACTGAAGAAACACTTGGACAAGATTCATTCACATCTGTCTTGCAAACCACGGGAATACTTTGAAAATCTAGAAAAAACAGTCAAAAGACAGAGATTTGAAAATAAAAAGAGTGCAACGTTTGACCAACGTTCAGCAGCAATAGCTAGTTTTGAAGTGGCATGGTGGGTTGTTCGAAACAACAAACCACATACTATTGGTGAAGATTTAATCAAACCGGCGGCTGTGAAAATGACAAAAATAATGTGTGGGTAGAAAGTAGCTAAACAACTGAATACAGCGCCTTTGTCTGCAAGAGTTATTAAAGAAAGAATTTCCATCTTGGCAGAAAATGTGAGAGAACAAGTGATTTCTTCAGTAAAAAAGAGTAAAGAGTTTGCCATTCAACTTGATGAGACTACAGATGTCCGTAGCAATTCGCAGCTGATGGTATACGTTCGATACAGGGTGTCGTGGTATGACATTACATACATCAATACCATATTATATCTATGGGGAAGGAACCAATAACTTAAAGGCGAGCCGACAAGGAACGGAACGCCACGAGTTTCAACGCGTGAAACAACGAGATAAGAGTGCAACGAGATCAGATAAATTTTGGGCAATGGGAAAGCTCAAGGTTATTTAAAGAGGCATGTACAAAAATATAATTTTATTTACATAAAAAATAAGAGAATTAATGGGCAAAATTACATCGGTAAACGAGGGGGGAGGAAGGAATTGTATTTATACATCAGACTCTAATGTTAAAATTTAATGTATTACAGAAGGAGACTATTCAAATGGGGAGGATTAACTCAATTGGGCTGCTTAAAGGGAGAAAGGGGTTGGCTTATGGAGGATTCCAGGCGAGACGTCAGGGTAAGGCTTCATGGATGTCTTCTGCAGGCAATAAACGTGAGGGGATGGCGCTCAGAGCTTCTGAGGGGGAAGTTAACGTGATGACGGTTCTCCAAAAGGAGAAGGAGCGGTACCGTCCGGTCCAGGGGAGAGTATTTCGGCCACTCGAAAACGAGGGGCGAACGAGGAGGGCTTCGACAGGAGTTGATGAGTGGAATCAGAAAAATCGCTCGGTAGCGATCGTCAAATGGAATTACCTCATTGGCTGGAGCTAATTTCAACACACAAAAGGTTCAGCCGTCACTTTGCTTTGTTGTTAGCACCTGACTTGGAACTAGGGAAATCTTCTTGGGTGCGGGCGAGACTTCTCAACTCAGTGTCTGCCACATGGAAGAAGAGCCCTATATATATCCGAGTCTCCCTCCCGCGGGGTGGAGGAAACAGCGCTACTCTCGAATGGCCTTGAATCTTCACGCTGAGGCGATTCCAACCCGCGTAAAGGTGATCCGTGGTGGATGCGGTTCGAGGCTACCGCTTGTGAAAGGGGGGGAAAGGCTTACAAATTTAAGCCTAACCAACTTCTAGAATCTTCTCCAACGCAAGGACATCACTTCCGTGCTGGAAAAGAAATTCTACGTGGAATTCCCCCACACAGATGTTATGATGAAATTGAAGAAGAAATGTTGCTATGTTCTCTTCTTGAGTTGAGAACTCGTGGTATTGATGTGTTTAATAAGGTTGATGAATACTTAAAAAATAGTGTTGATTTAAAATGGGAAGATTGTATTGCAGTATCAGTTGATGGAGTTCATGCCATGCTTGGTCACGTCACTGGTTTTGTGCCTTTGGCCAAACAACAGAATGTTGTAATTAAGATTGTCAATGTTGTAAAAGGGCATGCACTAAACACGAGGATGTTTCGTGATTTATGTGAGGATGGAAAGGCTGAATATTCAACCCTTCTTTTCCATACGGAAGTGAGGTGGCTTCACGTGGAAATGTCCTGAATAGAGTGTGTGCTCTTAAAACCAAACTTGAAATATTTCTGACTGATAAAAAAACACACACTTGCAGAAAAGTTAAGAAAATCAACCTGGCTAGCTCTTCTTGCATACTTAGCTGACATTTTGGGGCATGTAAATGCGCTGAACAAGGAATTGCAAGGAAAGAAAATCAATCTCATCTTAGCAAGGGAAAGAATTTCAGCATTTGTATCAAAGCTTCAGTATTGGAACCAAAAAGTAAATGCCAATAAGATTGCTGTCTTTCCAACCCTGGCAGAGTTTTGTGGAAGAATGTTAAGACTGCAGTCTTAGTGACATGAAGGAATAAGTCACAGGGCACCTGACCAAACTTAGAAATAGGTTCTGTGACTATTTCCAGAGCTTGATTCACATATTGTCAGCTGGTTTGTAAATCCCTTCAAATGTAAACTGGCTGATTTGCCTGAAGAGCCTGAAGGATTGGAAGAAGAGCTTATTAAACTGCGTTCCAACAGTGAAACAAGCATGGAATCTCAGACCAAGGATGACCTCTCAATTTTTTAAAGTCAAAAGCTTCAAAGGCTTATAAAATCACATTTGGAAGCAACTAAATGCTGCTACCTTTTGCAACAATCTACCTTTGCGAACAAGGTTTTTCTACCCTTGTAAATCTAAAAACAAAATACAGAAACCGGTTGTATCCTGAAGAAAGCATCAAAGTAGCAGTGACATCAAACATCCCTGATATTGAAATTGTTGTATCAAAGATGAAACAGTATCATTTTTCCAAAGCCTGAGGGAGCTGATATATTCAAGTTTTTAATATTTTTTTCACTAGTTTTATTTGTGTACCATTCATTTTCATGCCAGAAAGGGTAATCATTTTTTCCCCATAATAGTGGATTCAATAACATTTTCCTATTTTGTTTTGGTACGAATTTTAAATACATGATAGTGACATAGTCAATAATTTTGCTTGCGTGCCATGTAATGCTAAAAAGTGACTTTTTTATTTCTGTTTATAAATATATAATTTCCTACAATTTTTCTTGTGTGCTATTTTCATGCTAAAAAGACGGACTTTTATTTTCTAATGATAGATGAAATAAAAAATTAAACATTATCCCAATATAATTTTTTTTATGTCTTTGTTATCCATGATTTTAATAAGTAAATTGCTTTGTCTCCCAGAGTACTTCAAAGTCAGGGGTAAATTCATTTTACTACAAATTCTTTTGGGTTAACACCCAAAAAAGTTACCCGACCCCTGTACTACACGGTTGGGCAGGCTATTCCACGTTTGCGTGATTTTAAACGTGAAGTAATTTTGAGCTATAGTAGAGTTAAATCGCTTGTTCACTAATTTTAAACCATTTTGGCGTGTGTTGGCCCTTTCGTCCATCTCGAACAATAGTCTGTAATCAATATTAGTAAATCCTTTTAAGATTTTGAATACCTCGATCAATTATTGTCCACGTAATCGTCTACTTCCAAGTGATAGTAGGTTTAATGAGCGGAGTCTATCTTCGTACGGAACTAGTTTCGTAGCCCGACGTTGCATTCTTTCTAACTGCGCTATATCCTTGTTTAGGAATGGACACCAAAATTGAACCACCTATTCGAGGTGTGGGTGCACGAGCGATTTGTATAATTCAGAGCAATATATCCTAGCATTTGGTTTGCTTTTTTGCAAGCTTCTGCGCATTGTTTCGATACTTTAAGGTCCTCCAAGATTAAAATCCCCATGTCTTTTTCTAAGTTAATGGATTCGATAATTTGGTCTTTCATAAAGTATTCTACTTTTAAGTTATGATATCCTAAATGCATGACCTTACATTTACCTATGTTGAAGCCCATTTTCCATTTATCCGCCCATTCCACAATTTTATGAAGGTCCCTTTGCATTTGCTCTACATCGGGTCTCGAAAGGGCTCGGCTTCCAAGCTTTGTGTCATCTGCACATTTAGAGATCCTACTAAACACTCCATTATCCAAGTCATTAATGTAAACAATAATAATAATGGGTCCAAGACTGACCTCTGTTTTACCACGCTGTTGACTGGGGCCCAGTCTGAACACGCCCCATTTACAACAACCCGCGGTGAACGATTTGATAGCCAGTTTCTAATCCATTTAAGTATGTTACCCCTCACTCCAATTGCTCTAATTTTCATCAATAGCCTTTTGGCGGAACTGTATCAAAGGCCTTTATAAAGTAAAGGTAAGTTATATCCACCGTTTTAGTTTCATCGTAGATGTAAATCATGTTATGAAAGAATTCGAGTAAGTTGGTTAGGCACGAGCATTCCCGTCTGAATCCATGCTGGAAGTCTGCAATTAAATTATTAGCATCACAATGGCTCACCAACCTATCTCTAATTATCGATTCTAAGAGTTTTCCAATTACAGAAGTTAGATTGATGGGACGGAAATTAGTAGAACCAGTTTTATCACCAAATTTTAATATTGGAGTAACATTTCCTCGCTTGAACTCTATTTGAATAGGCCTTCCTTTATTGATCGATTGAAAATCTTGCTAATTCATTTCTTAGTCCTTTAAGATAGGTAGGATACACCCCATCGGGCCCGAGTGACTTCGATTTTTTCATTTTATGAGAGAATCTCCCCTTCATTTATACTTATGTTAGATAGGGTATTTTGTCTTTCAAAGTTTATGTCCTCGCCTAGTGTTTCAAATTGTGTCACGTCCTAAATAGTAAAAACGCTCGAGAAGTGCTCATTTAATATTTTAGCTGAAGGGTCTTTTCTGTCTGGCGGCAGGCGGATCTTTTGTACCAAATTTTCGACAAAAATGCAGTTTTGAATACGAATATAACATTTCTTTTTTGGAGAAATGAAAGGAAGTATCTAAAAAAAAAAGAAATTTCAAACTCTAAATTTTGGTTTGTCTGATACATTTTGAAAAAAAAACAAAAAGGAAATGAAACGCACTTAAACTGCCATATGATTTTCCAATATTATTGTTCACTCTCTTTATTATTTCTTCAAACATTCATTTGTATTTAGATATAAGTATCCTATAAATTTTGGGGCATCAACTAGAGAATCCGCCGCCCAGATGTCTTGGGCGGCGGATTCTCCAGTTGGAACATTTGTGGCAAATATGAGATCGACTGGATCTCCAGTTGATCCCATATTTGTCATATCAGTTCATATCAGTTATATCTTATCAGTTAGTCACTAAGATAAGATAAAAGATACGATTTGAAATCATAAAAGTTGGAAATACAAATATGTAGTTGATAATATGCCTATAAATCTCTATAAATATAAGATCTCCGAGAATTTAGAGCTTATAAGTAGTATACTAGTGAATAAGGTGACAGTATTTTTTGCTCATAATTTTTAACAAATGGCAGCTAATAACTTTTACCGAGATACACTCATGCCATTATTAGTACACGAAGATGTCATGCCCACCATAGTATTTATGCAAAATAAAGGCATTCTTAAGAGCCAAATGAACTGTATTTACTGGAACGTGCAGTTAAATTTGTGTAAGCGTAAATCTTTGAAAGATGGCTATGAGTGGCGTTGTTACAATCGACAGTGCCAAATGTATAAAGCAAGTGTTACTTTAATCAGGAAAGGATCTCTTTCCGAGAAGTCCAATTTGAAATTAAGTGTTTGGTTGTACATAATGTATATGTGGTGCATCCAAGAAAGTGTACAAAATGCAGTTAATATGGTGTAAATTTGCGAAAAAACTGTCATCGACATTTTCAACTTTTTTCGTGAAGTGTGTCAAAAGTACTTTGAGAGGCATCCAATTCAACTGAGAGGACCTGGAATCATTGTTCAAGCCAATGAATCCTGCTTTGCCCATAAAGTAAAGCACCACAGAGGACGAGGAAATGAAAAACCTATTTGGGGTTTTGGACTAGTGAACACTAGTTTCACTCCAGCTGTTAGCTACATGGAAATTGTAGAACGCAGAGATTCCATTACGCTTCTTGGAATAATGGATGCTGTTGTACGAACCGGTTCTGTTATTCACACGGATGAATAGAAATCTTATCACCATATTTTAACGAGATCTTGGACTTAAGCACAGGACAGTAAATCATAGCATTAACTTTGTAGATCCTCACACGGGTGTGCATACCCAAGCTATTGAGTCATATTGGAATAAACAGAAACAGAAAATTAAACAAATGCGAGGTTGTCGAAGAAATTTATTCGCAATCCATTTAAGTGAAATGATGTGGCGAGATAGGTTTGGAACCAATGCTTTCCAGTATTTATGCGAACATATAAGCGAACTATATTCATGATAGGTTTTTACTCTATAAAAAAAGTAAAATCATTCAATCTTGTATAATTTTTTACTGTTTATTATGTTAAGTTACATACTTAATTTGTGTATAATAAAGATAAACATTATTTGCTTTTCGCTATTCTATGCCTTTAAATTATCTATATAGGCTCGGGTGGCAGATTCTCCAGCTGAGTAATTCTGGGCGGTGGATTCTCCAGTTGAGTAACTCTCACATCTCTAGCTCCGTAAGAGTGAGAGGAGAAGAACCCAGCCCCAACGAGGTTCCGTTCTTTAATTACGGTAAAAATCTCACTGAATACCCCAAAAGCTAGGTTTTGAAGTGGCTCTTCCTTAAGAACACTAAGAGGCGTCAAGATCATTCAGAAGAGGACTCTTGGAGCATTGTTCGTGAACCTCGGTCATATTTACTAGTAGAAGAGAGTACTTTAATTTAATGTTCAACGCTAATCAAATAGGGTCGCGATAAAAATACTAATCAGCTATTGGAGTGTTTACGTGTAGCCTATTTGTTTATTTTTGTCATCGTAGACATGGTGATAGGCCTAGATGCCAACCGGATAACTGTTTGTTTGTCATAGTTAAGTGTTAAATTTAAAATATGTCTATTTTGGGAATTCCTATGCCTTTCTCTTATCCTTACGTATTGAAGTGGCTCTTCCTTAAGAACAAAACAACCAAATTAGCACTCTTAGATCAAAGCATACTTCATCAAAGAAGTACATCACGTACCACAAAGGATACCGCGACAAAAGTGGTGTCAAGGGTGGAGTGATCAAAGAGGGATATTATACGACACAAGGAATAGGCAATGTAAAGAATGCTATCATGGATAAACATGAAAATGCTCAAAACATATTACTAAAGGATGCCTTATACATGCCAAGTTTTAAACAAGATATTTTATATCGGTGTGGAAAACTATTCAAAGTGGGCACAGTATAACATTTTCACCCAAAGGCTAACCACTAATGATGGAAGAGTGTTCAACATTATAGAAAAGAATGTTATTTCATTTGTCAAGAAATAAATGTGATAAAGTATCTTCAACTAACAAGTTTAACAAAGTTCATGTGGGGGAAAGTAAGCATACTCTAGCGGACTGGCATAGAATCCTAGGGCACTGTAATGTAGCTGATATACTGAAGCTTGAAACAAAAGTTGATGGAATGTTTATAACATTCAAAGACAATTTTAAGTGTGAAACTTGTGTTCTTGGAAAAATGACACAATTTAGAAGTAGGGATCCAGTCCTGAAGGCACCGCAACCACTTGAGTTGGTGCACTGTTACATTGTGGGCCCTATTGAACCATTTGCACTGAGATGATATAAATATGGCCTGTCATTTGTTGATAATTACTCAGGTGCCATTAAGGTTTATCTATTAAAGAGTAAAGGTGATACAGTGATAGCTATGAAGAAGTAGCTAGCAGATACTGCGCCCTATGGTAATATAAGCGTTTAAGGTGTGACAATGGAATGGAGTTTGCAAGCAAGGAATTTAAATTGCTTATTACAGAAGACAAGATAAAACAAGAATTTTCAGCACCGTATTCACCTCATCAAAATGGAGCCGCTGAATGGTCACACAGATCAATTTTTGATATGGTTCAATGTTTGTTGATTGATGCTCAGTTATCTAAAAGTATTTGGAGTTATGCTGTAAAAACATTTTGTTATGTCAGAAACAGGTGTTACAATCATAGAACTGGGAAAACGCCTGTTGAATTAATGATCGGACGAGTACCTAACCACAGCAAGATGACTGTTTTGGGAACAAAATGTTATGCATATGAGCAAGACAAGAAGAAACTTGACCCTAAGAGCAAACAGGGAATATTTGTTGGATAGGATGACCAAAGTCATGCACACGTAGTCTATTTTTCAGATACTCAAACTGTGAAGAGGGTAAGATGTGTTCAGTTTATGAACAGTTCACCTGAAGATAACAAGCTAACTAGAGCTGAAACCACATTGAGTGAGGAGAACATTCTGTTAGATATCACACATTGAAAAGAGTTGCCTAATGGAGCAGTTGCAACATCACCTGGACCAGATAATGGTGAAATGACAACACACAGTGGAATTAGAGGAAGAAAGACGTTGTCAAAGAAGAAAAGGGAACAGACCTCAATACTTAAATGATTATGCCTTTGGTAATGAAATAAACGATTACATTACGAATTTGACGCGCGCATCTTTTATTCATCATTGCTACAGAACGTCCCACATTCCAATACCATTAATGTTTGAAGATGCAATCACATCGCCAGAATCAAGTCAGTGGAAAAATGCTATGGATGAAGAAGTATCTTCACTTAAAGTTAACGACACCTATGAACTTAATAAGCTGCCCAAGGACCGCACTGTTGGAGGCGGAAATTGGGTTTTTCAAATCAAACCTGGACCTAATGGTGAAGAAAAGTTCAAGGCTCGATATGTGAGATATAGACTATGGTGAAACTTTTGCTCCGACAGCAAGGATGTCTACAATGCAGTTGAAAAGAGTTTAGAGGTACATCAAATGGATGTGAAAACTTCATTTTTAAATGCAGATATTGATTATGAAATATATGTAGAACAACCTGAAGGTTAAGTAGAAAAGGACAGTTTTGGTAAGGCACTTTACTGTAAACTAAAGAAATCACTATATGGACTAAAGCAAAGTAGTAGAATGTGAAATAGTTTAATTCATATTCTCTATTTTAGAATGTTTTGGACAGTCAAAGTGTGATCCTTGTTTGTATTTGAAGTTTGATGGTTGTAATATTATAATTATATTGATATGGGTAGATGATTTGATTATTGCATGTAGTAACAATGTTTTTAATGGATAAATGTAAAGAATCTATATGCCAAAACTGTAGAATGACAGATTTAGGGGAATTAAAATGGTTAGGGGGAGATTTCTTTTAATAAAACTAATAATTGCTTTGAAATGAATCAAGGTAGATATATAGGGTCTCTGTAAGGTATTCTCTCTCTTGTAGTTTTGTAGGCTGGGTTATGTGATCAAACGCTTCCTTATGTGATGAAGGAATATATATATATATATATATATATATATATATATATATATATATATATATATATATATATATATATATATATATATGAGTTGCTGCTGACCAGTCTAATCTTCAATTTCACGGTGAAGGTAAGGACACATAGGAGGCTGAGGTACATGTGATTTATTTATAGAACAACGTTTCGGGCGTATCACCCATCTTCAGGTTCCAAAACATAAATTAATCTAATACAGTTAAAGAATACTAAAAATATAAAAAATAATTAGGTTAAGACTATGTAGCTAAATCAAAAATTAGAAAATAACTCAGGAATTTAACAGGCAAGAGAATCAAATTATCAATCTAATATAACCACTATTGACACGAAAAAAACAAAAAACAAAAAACAAAAGTAAATAATTACAGTATAATATTGCTTACCGATAATTCAGAAATTTAAAAGGCAAGAGAATCAAATTATCAATCTAATGTAATCACTATTGACACGAAAAAAAAGAAGCAGAAACACAGAAGTAAAAAATTACAGTGTAATATTGCTTACCGATGAAGTTCAGGAGAAATCACAAAGTGAGGAAATTATAAAGGATGTGGCTTGAAGAAGGATAGGAATTTGATTGGCTGGTTGTTAAATAAGAGAAGGTTGGTTGGTTGTTCAATGAGGTAATTAAAATTAAGAAATAAGAAGGGGAACAGCGGTATTATCTATATTAAGTGTAGGAGATTTTGTACGTATTAGTAGGGATTCCAAAATTCTTAGACTATATTCATTGTTATTATGACCAATTATTTTGAAGTTATCTATGGAACATTCTGTCTTGCATTGTATAATATGATTTCTAATTACAGAAGCTTCCTTCTTAGACAATATTTTTCCAGTGCGATGACTTATTCCCATGTGAGAACAAAACCTCTCTTTCAATGAGCGAACCGTACTACCAATATAGGTTCCTTGCAAACAACAAGGACAAGTAAAAGCATAAACAACACGGCTGCTCATTTGTAGAGGAAGTTTGTCTTCTGACGAGAAGAAACTTCCTATGGAAAGTGGGTTGACAAAAGTGATTTTGAAGTTGGCATGAAAGAAATATTTTTTGAGTAATTTGTTGCATTTTCTAGTGAATAATTTATTGTAAGGTCCCATTTCAGGTACTACGAAAATTTTTTCATTTTTGGGAATATTATATGAGAGAAAGGATGGAGAGTAAATCTTGGTTAGAAAATTATTGATTAGCTTGTCCACCAAAGGTGGGGGGTAACAATTATTTTTAAAATAAGACTTTAGAGTCTGCAATTCATTGTGCATTAGGGAATAATTGGAGGAGAGATGGTAACCTCCATATATTAGAGATTTAATTGCACTGAGTTTGTGTGACAAGTCACAATAGCTGAAAAAATTGATTCCTAGGCCACTAAAGGTAGGCTTTCTGTATATTGAGGTAGTTAGTTTGTCAGTTTTTTCAATAATGACGTCTAGAAAAGGAAGTTGATAGTTACTCTCTAATTCAATGGTATATTTAATGTTGGGATGATAAGAGTGTATAAAATTTAAAAAAATGGTGGGCATGTTCTATATTATAGAAAATAGCAAAGGAGTCGTCCACATACCTACGATAAAATATGGGTTTGAAATCTAAAGGGCAATGTTTCATAAAGTTGTTTTCAAGATGAATCATGAAAATATTAGCTGCTATTGGAGCTATTGGTGAACCCATTCCTACTCCATTTATCTGTTGGTAAACCTTGTTATTAGATAAAAAATCATTCTCATTAAACTTCATTTTTAAAATAGTCTTGAAATTTTGACGGGATAAATTGTGAAAGGTGCCTGTTTTTTTTTAAATTAGATTTAAAATAATATCAATTGTTTCATTAACAGGAACATTTGTAAATAGTGAGGATACATCGTAACTGACTAGGACTTTTGAGGGTGCAAAATTGTGTGACAATAATTCATTAACAAAAGAATAGCTGTTTTTTTATGGTGTATTTACCTATGGCTAACCCAGAGAGCAATTTAGCAACATGTTTAGAAAGGTTAAAAGTTGCAAGAGAATACGTAGCCAAAATTGGTCGGAGAGGAACATCAGATTTGTGTAGCTTAGGGAGGCCGTATAATAAGCCTAACCCAGAACCACTAGAATATAGAGCATCATAATTTTGTTGGTGTATGACTGTAGTGGATTTTAGATTTAACAGAACTCTGTTAAATCTCGTGATTTTGAAGGGGAATTCCGGACTTACCAATGCAATGTCCGGTTTTGTCGCCGAGCATCATGTTAGATAAGTTGGGAAGTCAAGTCCCACTCTCCGGACTCTATTTCTTTCAAATAGTAGTTCCAGGTTTCGTCCCCTTTGGTCGACGCTCTTGTAGCTAGATGCACGGCAACTAGCGTTTAGGTCCCCGCCTAGCAACGCTAGCCTTTTGTACCCAAAGAGGGTGAAGAAGTTGTTGATCGGTAGGTATTGTCGCCTGGGCGGCTGGTAGGCTGCCGCTACAGTTAGGCCTCCCACCAGGGTCGGGATCTCGACAGCTACGAATGATTCATCTAAGTCCGGTAGTATTCTGAATTTTATGGGTTTTTGTCTGATAGCAATGGCTGCGCCATCGTACCTTTCTTGCGTGTGGTTCTTTTGTATTACTGTGTAATTGTGTATTTTTATGATGTCTGTGTTTGCGTTGATACCTTGTTCCGATATGAGAATGATGTACGGGTCCACCGTACAGAAGATATTACCGTAAGGAATGGCCTTTCCCTTCCATCCATTCACATTCAATGTGAGTATTTTTAAAGCGTTGTATATGTTTTCCATGTTCTTGTTCTTGTGGAGTTTTTTCTTTGGTGTGTCTTATGTAT
Organism: Ceratothoa steindachneri; assembly: GCA_963969495.1. Taxonomy (NCBI): domain Eukaryota; kingdom Metazoa; phylum Arthropoda; class Malacostraca; order Isopoda; family Cymothoidae; genus Ceratothoa; species Ceratothoa steindachneri. Next base: position 77,965,663 of record OZ018330.1, on the reverse strand, counting down.
TGTGGTTTTTTCCGTTACGTATCCTCTTGAATTCTGCATCACTTATGGTAATGTAGGAGTCTTTGCGAAGTTTCACCGTGCCTTCATGCATCGCTTGCTCAATATCTGTTTCTCGGTCTTGAGCTGAGTACGTCCATTTGATTGTTGTTGTTGGATCCCCTGAAATATCTCCTTGGGGAAGAACTTCTTGGTATATGGGGTCTGCTCGTTCATTATTATTTGTAGGTTGATCTCCTCCTCATCGTACTTGTAAGTACGTTTCAAGGTCTTCGACCTACTTCTCGAGCTTACGGAGCTCTTGGTCGCCCTGTTTTCGGCCTCTTCAGCGTCAAAATCCGAGGACGATTGGCTCGCGAGGTTGCCTTCTGCTTCTCTAATTCTTTTTGCCTCTTTCTTTTATTTCTATTCACGGCGCCTTTGTGCTTCCAATCTTGGGTCTGGCCTGGATGTGTTAATTTTTCCAGTTGTGGTTTTTTCCTCTTTTGCATTTTCTGTTGTTTTTTCCTCCGTGAGAAATGGAGTCGCGGGTGCCTCAGTTATGCCTTATGCCAGAAATAAGTTGGAGCTGTAGCACAGCTCTCGATGGTGGATCGTCCGGAAAACCCGTTGCTGCCGAGCACTCCCTCCATCCGTAGCCTTTACCACTGCATCTAGAGCAGTGATGTTTTGCCCCTTGCAGTCTTTTGTAGTATGCTGCTAAAGCTTATAACAGAGATAGCATATTTGGATGGGGGTGAATTTTTCCCTCTCCATTTGGTCAGCGCTGATCTTATCGTTAAACGGCAAGAGTCCCCTTTCTTTGGCCTTCTGGGCCATCTGATTGTCACTATATATGACTTTAAATACGTGTTGGTGTTCCGTGTCGTTCCGTTTGTTGTGGAACCTCACGACTTCCACCACGTTGGCCCAAGATTGATTTCGGTTAATCTCTTCCTTAATCTCATATTTGCTGTGTTGACCGATCCAGGGGTCGAGCTGCTAGCACACCAAGCTGCGGTGTGCCTGGATCTGAGGGGGAGTGCTGGGCTGGAGGTTTATTTGCTTTAATACCTTCTGACCTTCTTTCGCCAGCGTCTCCACGTCTGCCTCTTTCTCGCAGACTGCAGAGTAGCCGACTGGAGTGTCTTTCAGCCTTGGGATAGCCACGTTAAACCTACCGAAGATCGTTTGGAACACTGTTCCTCAGTTCGGCTTCTGTTGCCCACCAATTGTCCTCAATGGGACTCTGGTGGCTGGGTGGGACGCCATTTTGGGTGCGTTTGCAGTCCCTCCGACTGAGGGGTGCAAGTTTGTCTTTACCAAGCTCTGTTATTCTTGATTTGTAGCACGGCTTGGGATTTTTACGTGCGTGTGTGTATATATATATTTTTTACGTTTTTACTTTTAGGTTTCCTTGGGGATGAAGAGAGAGACCCCCTCCCCCAAACGCTCGCCAGCAGCCTGGATGGAAATGGGAATTGCCTTTAGGATGGATGATACAACGGATGAGATGAATCCGGGTAAGATCCTCTCAGGAGTGTGATTGTATGGCGGACTTATTGACAACGCCGCCCACCCAAGGGTGTTATAAATCGCTACCGCATCCAAACATACCATCACGATGGTTTTGTGTCCCTCTATGGTCCTGGAAGGAGCCCCCGCTGGGATGAGCAGTGGAGGTAGCAGTCCGTCCCTTATCCGGAAAATTTTCTGACATTGGTTTCTGCTGTGGGCTATTCTTCAAACCAGATTCCTCCAATGCCCCAAATTATGGCCATGCTACTGCCTGGCTGAGTTGGGACGAAACGTGAATGGCAATCCCCTTTCACACTTCTGACGGTGGTTAACACAGGGGGGTGGGCGGGGACTTAAGCAGTCATCTGGTTAAGTGGGCCGCTGTAAATGAAAAGATGGTTAGTAGTGAATGATGATGAGGATGGGTGTGAAACCAAGATAGTACTTTCTCTTTTAAAATCTGTGCCTAAAATTAGAGACCAGATTTTCAGAGGCGTAGGCAAAATTTTCCCAGAGCTTTTCCTCCTTTACCAGATAGCGAGATGATTCTTCCGAGGTATTTCTGCCAAGAATTCCGAGCTAGCCTGTCTTTTCTACTTACTTTTGTTTATAGAAAGGACAGAGAGAGATCGTTGTGTGTAACATAGGCGATCAGGTAGTCATAAAGGAAGGTTGCGGAAATCACTTAAGAAAAGATAGCAAGAGTTGATAGGTCGGTGGCTATACGCCGATGCGTGGTGTTACTGTGGATCCGTTGGTCTGGTGGTTTTATGGGACTGGACGATTGTTGGAGGCAGGTCAGGAGGGCGAGGCTGTCTGCTCAGTCGTAAACGCGTTATTCATGATGCCTACGTTATGCGAAGAACGGTATGGGCCGCGGGGTATCGCGGTGCCATCGCAAACCTTCTTACATGCAATGCAGTGTATAATGGGTCTCTGGCGAGTTTCTCGAGTTGTTTTGTGAGGTTGGTGTGAGCGTATGTGTTGAGGGGTACTAATTTGTTGATGTCGTGTAGTGCGGCCATTCTCGAGTACAAAGGAGAGCGGCAAGCGCGCTTCAGAGCAGAGTTCTGAATGCGCTGAGCCTTCCACTTCCACGTGTCACTCGCGGCTACGAGTGACAGTGGGGCGTACGTGAGAATAGGTCGCACGAGTGCTTTGTAGAGGTGTAGCCTTAGTATTTTGCTCGCAGAGTAGAACCTGCACAGCGATGTGTTTGTTCGTGAGGCTCTTGCTTGTGTTATGTTTTGGTGTATATTGAACCTGAGGGTCTTGTCGAAAGTTACCCTAAGGATTTTTGTACATTGAGTGTATTCGAGCCTTGTTGGGTTTAGGTGGTTCATGTCTGGTGTGTGTGAGAAGATTTGTAGGTTGTGCATGAAGTGACCTCTAGCGCCGTAGGTTGTCCGCTGTGTCTTCTGAGGATTCGTGGCAATCAGCCATTTATCCTCGTAATCTGTCTTATCGTCTAGTATTGTTTGTGCGTGGAGCGCGATTTCTTCTGGACCTCGGCCGCTGACGACAATGGTCTCGTCATCGGCGTAGGCCACTGTGTATGTGTGACAGCAGTTTTCGGGTGGGCGTGGGGTGTCGTTTGTGAACATAATATATAGTGTGGGTGCCAGTACGCTTCCTTGGGGAACGCCTGAGCGTGGTGTAAAGGGTCGTAAGAGGGTATTGTTGTATTTTATGTGGCAACTCCGTTCAGTGAGGTAGTGCGAGAGGAGCTTCTGGCGCAGAGAGGTAACTCCGTATTGTTGGCGAGTTTCCAACAGAGTCCTTCGTGCCACACTTTATCGAAAGCCTTCTCCAGGTCCTTGCTGATGGAGAGAGTCTTTTGATGTACCTGGTGTTTTTTTTTGTATTCTGTCGTGAACGATAGTCACGGCTGCCTGAGTAGACCGGCCTCTCCTAAACCAATATTGTTGGTGGAAGAACCAGTCCCTCTCCTCCAGGTACTCTCGTAGGTGTCAGTTGACCATTCGTTCGAGTATTTTGCCTAGGTACTCTAATAGAGCAATAGGCCTGTAGTTGTTTGGGTGTTTTGGGTCTTTGTTCGGTTTGTGTAGAAGTATGTTGTGAAAGGCTTTGAATATTTTAGGGAAGTGACCAGAGGCTAGTGAAGCGTTGAAGAGGTGTGTAAGTGTGGGTTATATGTTTGCGGGGAGGTTGTGAATTAGTGTGGCTGGTAGCCCAGATGGACCGGGGGCGCGTTTTAGTGTCTATTTTTCCACAAAAGTACACCTATATAAATAGTCATTTGATCTACTCATAACACTACAAAAATTCAACCAATCAGTATTGAGCTACATTTAATCTCAATACTTATGTTCATTTTTGGAATAACAGCGTGGTGAGATAGGGGGCGGGGATAGAGAGGATAGCATGAGAGGGTTTATTTATTTATTTTTTTTAAATACTTAAACCTAATATACTATGGGGGAGGGGATTATGTTACAAGTATATATATGTGGGGAGTTTGATTTGGTTTGCCAGGCTACTGGCTCTTTAATTAGTTTTGTTATTCTATTTACATTTCGATCTTTATTTGTTCCTTCTGTGTTGTGGTTAATTCTAAATTCGGTTTTATTCTTCTCGTCTTGTATTTTTCTTGTCAAGTTATTGTTTTTCTATTTGATTTGGGTACCTTATAGGTAGCGTACTTCTAATTCGTCATATTTGGTGTTCTTTTCGTAGGATAAATTATTAAATGTTATCTTATTTGGTACTTTAATGGTAGAGTGGCTCTAATTCTTTTGGTTTTTGGGTGGTTTGTTTACACTTTTATGTTCTCTTTCTTCTTTGGGTTTCTTTGTTTAGCTTGACTTTTTTTTGGCGTTCATGCCGTTATATTCGGTTTTGCTTGTATTTGTAGTTTTTTTTCTGTTTTATATTATAATTGGATCTTCCTCTTGCAGCAGCCTTAGCCGACTGATCGGGAATGTTTTCCGATTATTTTCTTGATTTGTATGACCAGGGATCTACTAGTCTCTGAGTGGTCTTCTTCTATTTTCTGCCAGATTTGTTTGGCTTCTTTCTCAAAAATCTTGTTTAACGGTTCTAATACGGCTGTTGTTATGAAATCTCGTAGTCTTTTTCCTTCTTTTCTTTTCGTGTTTCTTATTCCTCATAATTGGTATTATTTTAAATTTATTTGTATTCGTTCTAATTTAGCATTTTTGTTCAAATTGGTTTATATTGTTAATTTCTCTCTCTGTTATTCTAGCTTGCCATCTGGGTTTCGTGAATGGCGTGGAAATTACCTGACTGACATCGTCTGTGTACTGGATATTCATGCCTCCTGGTGTTATTGGGGCTAGCATATCAGCGGTATAGATGGAGTATAAGGTGGGGCTGAGGTACCTTCCTTGCTGGACTCCCGTTTGGAGATGGAATAGGGGTACATCGTACTCTTCTATACTTATGTACGCATTCCTGTCTGATGAGTAGTCAGCCAGGATTCTCTCCATCCGGATGCCGAGTTCAAGTTGGAGCAATTTGTGCTTCAACCCATCTACCCAGACCTTGTCGAAGGCCTTCTCGACATCCCGGAGTACCACGTCCACGTATTCCCCTTCTGCCTTTGCCTGAGCGATTTTTTTCTGTTATAATGGCGAGTGCCATTGTTGCGTCTATATTTTTCCTAAAGCCGTACTGATGTTTGTTGAATTTCCCTTTTTCTTCTAGGTGTTGATTAGTCAGTTGTTGATCATCTTTTCGAACACCTTTCCAAGAAAGTTTAGGAGCGAAATAGGCCTGAAATGGATACCATATTTGGTGGGTTTCCAGGTTTTGCTAGGAAAATCATTTTCGCTGACTTAAAAATTCTTGGGAATGCTCCGAAGTTTAGGAAGGCGTTGAAGAGATCTGTTATATTGTTAATTATATTTTCTGGGATTCTCACATATTTGTTTTTTTGTGAGACCTGTTGTTCCAGCGTTCTTCTATTTGGAGGAGCTTATTGTTTGCTTCACTTCTTCCGGTGTTATTATAGCCCCTGGACCTGTGCGCGTATCTGCATTAATGTCAACTCTTATGAGGGGTGTAATCCGTTCTCTGTTGTTCCTTAGGTTTGAGAATTTGTTCCGTAACTCTATCGACCCTTTCATTGTCTTCTTCCTCGATGGTATAAATTTTTTCCCAGTGTTCCCTAAATTTTTCTTCTAACTCTCTTCCGCTTGTTATAAATTCTTCCTCTTCGTTTTTAATTTTTATCTTTTCTCTCGGTGGTCTACCCTTTATTGCATTTATTTTGCTCCAGAGTTCTTTTGGGTTTTCTGTGCTTTCTATTTTATCTATAAATTCTTTCCATTTATCTTCTTGCTGTTCATTTATCAGGAAAATCATCTCTTCTTTTAATCTCTTTAATTCCTTGCTTCTTTCTACTTCTGTTCATAATTCATTAATTTCAGTATATTTCTCTTTTATTCTTCTTGCTTTCCTCTTTATTTTGTTAGTCCCCTTTGGGTGTGGTAGGGCTTTATATTTTATTTTAGGGATACTTGCTTCGTCCGCTTCTTTTATTTTTTCTATAAGGAAATTCATTGTTTCCTCCAGTTCTTCTCGGGTTTTCCCATTTAGGTCGGGCTGTGTATATCCCTCCAGCATCTCTGTGTATGTGCCCCAGTTCGCCATCCTGTAGGATTTTCTGGTCTTAATTGGAATTTGAATTGGATTTTGGTTGATTGTGACCCAAAATCCCAATGTAGTCACTACACGCTATGGGAACTGGTTCCATATGGATGTTGAAGAGGAGTCCCAGCGTGGTCAATATTATGTCCGGCTTTGTGGAGGATTTTCCAGTGATGTAGGTCGGGAAGTCCGGGCCTACTCTTTCGAGTCTATTCTTCTCCATCAGCAATTCCAGATTTATTCCTGCGGGGTTCCTACTCCGATATCCTGATTCCGAAGTTTTCGCTTTAAGATCCCCCAGTAGTATCGCTGGATGGTTTCGATGCAGCAGCTCTATTACCGAATGAATTGGAATATATGAACGTCGGGGTGGTTGGTAGGCCGCTACGATTGTGAGCGGGCTATGCTCCATTTCCACCGTCGCGGCCACATATGCCTCCCGTTCCTGGGTGTATTTCAAACATTTTTTAAAGGCAATTGCTGTCCGATTGAGTCTTTTCCCAGTGGGTTTTTTTCTAATGATGTTGTAGTTGTAAATTTTCATTTTTCTTCATCATTTAGACCGTGTTCTGATATCGTAATGATGTCAGGGTCTATATTTCTAAATATGTTACCGTATTGGATGGATTTCTTTTTCCACCCGTTTGAGTTAATGTGTAGTATTCGAAGCTTTCTTTGATCCATTTTACTTTTAATTTTCAAATTTGGGTTTTGGTCTTATTTGTTCTTTTTGTCTCCATCTTCCATTTGCGACTTTTTCGAAAATTTCCATTTTTAGTGATATGATGTCGCTCGGGAAAAAATCTTATTCTGTTTTCCTCGATCAGTTTCCCGATCAATTCTTCATCGTGTTCTGAGGCGTACGACCATTTGCACGGGCCTCTTTGGATGCCTTTTTTGGCGTCGTTTGGTTTTGCTTCTTTCGGTAAGGGGTAGGCCTCGTGAATGTATATCTTTAGCCTAAAGTCCCTTGCCTCGAAGGTACATTTTTCCACTGCCTCTGTTTCTGTTTCAGTTGTGGTTTCTACGTTTTGTATTTCTTTAGTGGTTTTTGTTTTCCTTTTCGGTCTATTGCCTATGTTTTCAGCCTCCTATTCTTCTTGACTTGATGTTTCCGAGTCTGCTGGTGTTTCTTTTTCGGCCATTTTGGCTCCGGCCTCAAGCATCTCCTTTACTTGCAGCGTTTTTCCTGCCGTCACTCCGTATATTAGGGCCGAGGGCGGGTTGGGCGGGAACCACATTTTTCTGATTCCATTCTTCTCAAGGAGTAAATTTAGTGTTTCCGAGAAGGTTCCTGGCTGCGCGATATTATGTACGTGCGCGAACATTATGCATGCCAGGATGTCTAGCCCTGTCCCTTCGTTAACATTAATGTTTATTTTGGGCTCCTGGGTTTCTTTAATTTTTTGGACCGTAGCTCTCGCTACGTTCGCGTAAGTCTGGTTGGTCCGTTTTTCTTTTTCTTTTCTTTCTCTTTTATGATTTGTTTTCTCTTTGGGCAATTAACAGCCATGGTTCTATGGGCACCTTGGCAGTTAATGCACTTTTTCGTTGTTTCTTTACATTCTCGGAAGTTATGGCCAACGTTTCCGCACTCCGAGCCTATTTTTCTATCTTTGTGTGTTCTTCAATGGCATAACATTGAAAACATGTCTGCACATTAATGAATTCCTCTTTTTCGATGTTTTCTGAGGTAATCCTCGTCCCAAATGCAAGGAGTCCGTTAGTTGTCGCTCTGCCAGCCATTTTGGCCGTGGCACAGATCACCTTCAACACATGGGTGTGGTGCCCAAATTTGATTAGCTGTCACTTTCAGGTGTTTATTTTGTCCTTCAATCTCTTCCTTTAGTTCTTCCGCCGTATGGGATCTCACGTAGAGATCTACCTTGCGGTAGATGAATGATCTGCTGGCTAGCAACTGAGGCTGCAGTTTTGGGGCCAGGTCGATTTGACTTAGTGCCCTTAGACATTCCGGTGTCACCATGGGCTCTATGGCATCCTGCTTGTGGCAGAGGACGATGTATCCGTTGGGTACTTCTATCAATCTCGTGATCGCAATTTTTACTTCTGTATAGAGGGTGCGAATGAGTACTCCTGTCTCAGGTTTTTGCATCCCCGCTTCTATCCTCAGAGGAAGTCGTCTGTGTTCTGAATCTTGGTTCATGTTTTCGTGTGGGGGTCCCCCCACCCCTTCCCGGGAACTCCGCGCCGACTGGTTAAGCTATCAAAAATGAAATGATGATGGGCCCAGGTTGATGGACGTGGGCGCTGGTTGGGGGGGAGTGGGGGGAATTAGGCAGTCATCATTAAATGAATAAGGGCCTTAAAAAATATTTGTCTCTTTATAGACGCCTCACTAATGGGAGGATTTTGGGTGTGGAAAAGGAAACGGTGAATGAGATGAAAGGTGAAAAATGAAAATGAATGTGAAAATACCGAAGATGAGATGGGCGGCGGCTTCTTCTTTGCACGTATGTGAGTAAGGATAATTCCTTAAAAGTATTTAAGATCTTGAGAGACCAGTCCGTAAAATATCCAATCGTTCTTTTTCTATAGCAATGGATCCGGTGAATTGCTTTGCCAAGCTCTAACGTTGCGTCGAAAAGAATTCCAATCGTCTTCCTTCGGAATAACAGCTTGTACTTGGATATAAAAAGTAGTAAAAGGAAAATACATACACACATATATGATTGCAACTGCCACCATGTATGCATATATGTATATAATAGTGGAAGATAAATAGGTAGGGATAGATTTCTTAGTTGTTTGGATTGCTATTGAATAGCATGTTCTGTTTGTGTGGTTGTTTGTTTCTTAATGTTATTGGTTGAGTGTTCGTTATGTTTCTTGTAATTTGTAGTGGTTTTTGTGGCATTCAAGCCTTTGTAAGTTGTTGTTGTAAGTTCTGTGTTTCTCTCGTTGTTTGCTTATGTATCTTCAGTGTTCTTCTTCTTGTTCAAACTTGTGTATTTCATTGTTTGGAGTGATTATTTTTATGTGTAGATTGGGTCTTCTGGTCTTTATGCCTGTGCTTTGCTACTGACAAAGTCCAGTCTTCTTCTGTTTACGTCATGTAGCGGAATGTCGATATGCCTCTGTCTGATTTCGTCCGTCAAGAGTCTTGGGATTTTCTCTCAGATTTTTCTGGCCCTTCCTTGCAGCTCCATGTTGATTGGAGTCAACTGGATGCCTTGGTGAAGGTCCTTCTGACTCTTCCTATCTCTGCTCCTGGTGCCTGTTATCAGCAGTACACCTTTGTTTTAGACTCTTTAGAGGAGTCGTACTTTATTTTTTGAACTAGCATTGATAGGTATTGGAGGATACAGTAGCTTCGATCTTATGAGTGCTTTGTAGATTTTCTTTTTGTTAGCTGCGTTCAGGTTTCTAAACTAAACAGCTTTGAAAGCTCTACCCACGCTCTCGCTGCTGCCTGAGCAACGTGACTACCGTATCCCTCACTACCTATCTTTAGTCCAAGTACTGTCCCGTCGTTACTGTAAGGAATCCGGGCGTTATCGGTCTCGATATTGGCCTGTTTCTTACGGAAGAATGGAATAACCTTGAACTTTTGGGTTTTCGTGGCGATCTTCCATCTTTTTTCGAACCTGTTGATGTGGTCGATTTCTCTGGCGGTAATTTGTGCCATGAGATCGGGATTTTTGAAAGGTGCAGTCGTAATCTGAGAGATGTCCTCCGCGAACTGAACATACAGGGTGTCCTCCCTAACCGGATCGTGTAGGTCGAGGGTATATATATATATATAATATATATATATATATATATATATATATATATATATATATATATATATATATTGTAAATGAGGGGGCTTAGGCACCCCCCTTGCGGTAAGCCTGCAGTCAGTTCGAAGTCTGGTCCAGTATGATTGTATATTTGTAAGTATGCTTTTCTGTCTGTCACGTAGTCGCAAATAATTTTTTCCAGTCTTGGGTTTAGTCTGAGTCTTAGTATTTTGAACTGAAGCCTAGTTCTCCATACCTTGTCAAACGCCTTCTTCACATCTCTGAGCACCAGGTCAGCGTACCTTTTTTCGGTGATGACTGCTAGCGTCGTATCGGTCCTTCTCCCTCTTCTAAATCCATACTTATGTTGATTATGGAGGATATTTTCCTACATAAAATTTTGGATACGACTACCAAGGATTTTCTCGAAGACCTTGCCAGCCATTTCGAGGAGGGAGATGGGTGTGAAATTTGCTGGTCTGTGGGGCGGTTTCCCGGTTTTTGGAATGAAGATCATTTTGGCGATCTTCCATTCGTTCGGGAAATAGCCGTTGTTCAGAAACGCATTCATTAGATTAACCAGCCCCTCTAAGATGTTTCGGGGGGCGTTCACCCAGTTGAGTTTGGTCAATCCTGTTTTTCCTGGTGCTCTCTGCTTGAAGGAATGTCTTTCGTCATAAGTTCTTCCGTCGTTACTCTTCTTCCGTAACCTGTCATTTCTCTGTCAGCAGTCGCGTTATAAAGGGGTATGTCCTGTCTAGTACAGGTCTTAATTGGTCATGAATTCGTTCTTCGGAGTCTAGGTCGAAGAGTTCGTTTTCTTCTGGAGTGATGGAAAATACATCTTTCGAGTAGCTTCTGAACTCCTCCTCCGTTTCTGTCACGCCTATTTATGTCCCGTCATCATTACTGAGGAGAATGGTTTTGTCAGGCGGCTTATCCTTCAGTCTGGATAGTGAGTTCCAGAATGTTCGGGGATCCGTCTCTTCGTCAAGCTTGTCTACAAGATCATTCCAGAGCACTTGCTGTTGCTCTGTTATGAGAGTCTTCATCTCTGCCCTAAGTGTTCGTTATCGTCTGTTTTTAATTCGATCTGTGCTGGTCAGTCTAATATCTTCGAAGAGTCTTTTGTATTCGTCTGATAGGTCATAATGTTCTTGGGTCCACCTTGGTGCTGGTAACGTTTTGAACGAAGTTTTTGGTACCGTTGCGCGGTCCGCTTCCACCATTGCCTCCGTCAACCTTGCCAGTTCTTGGTCGATCTTCTCCAGGGTACTCTTCCCAGTTCGCTCGGGAGTAGCATTTTCGTTCCCTAACGGGAATTTGGATGGAACTGGATGAGATTTTGATAAGGGTAGCGACGTGAACGCTGTGGATTAGAGGTCCGGGCTGAATATGGTAGTTATAGGGAAATTGAGGGCTGGTTAGGGCAATATCTGGTTTGGTTGCGTAGGTGTCGATGATAAACGTGGGGAAGTCGGGCACGATGCGGGCAACGATACCTCTGTCAATAAGGTTCTTCAGGTTCTCTTCTTTCTTGTTTAGACCTCCGGTATAACTAGATTGCTGGCATCTGGCGTTGAGGTCCCCCAGAACAAGACTGTTCTCCCGTGTGCAAACAGCTGGAGAAAGTTGTGCATCGGGATATAGTCTTGTCTTGGGGGTTGGTACCCTGTTGATACCACACGTAGCCCCAGGGTGGTTTGGACCTCGATGGCCAGATAGGACTCGTCTAAAGCAGGGAGTAGTTTGAACAGAATACCTTTCTTGACTGCGATGGCGGTGCCATCAAAACTTTCCTGGCTATGGTTTTTAGTCGTCACGGAGTAATTAAATAACTTTATTGTCTTTTGTGATGTGTCTATACCGTGTTCTGATATCAGAACGATATCAGGATCTTAATTCCTAATAATGTTGCCATAAGTCACTTGTTTTTCAGTCCATCCGTCAGTGTTCCTCTGGAAGAGTGTCAAGTCTTTTTTTAGTCTGTCCATGTTATCTGTCAATTAGTCCTTCCTGTTTACGTATTTATTGGGGGTGGAGCGGCTAGCTGAAGGAGATCGGCACTTGCCGGATCTCTTTTTATTAAATTCAGAGTTGGTTAGGGTTACGAATGCTTCTTATTTGAGCCGGACCCTTCCGAGGATGAGGGCCTCTTCTACAACCTTCTCTGGGATGTCGTCGGAGTATTCCCATTTGTACCTTCCTGTGGTTATACCGTTGCTTACATCTTTGTCATGTTTTTGTTGAGAAAAGGGGACGTCGTCAGTGGTGAAAATTTTAAGTTCAATCCTCCTCCCGTGGTAGGAATGTTTGCCTTCCTTCGATGAAGAGGTTGATCTGCTCCTCTGCCGGATGAATGATCGCTTGGAGCGGCTACAATGTCTGCGTTTGTTTTTTGTTCCTCTAGGTGATTTCACCTCGGGAACAATAGTGGCGGGTTCGTTTGTTGAGGGGGTTTTTGGTTCGGGATCTTCTTGGGTTGGGTTAGTGGGAGCGGGAACATTAGTTGTTGTTGGGGCGGCTGGTCTTGGTTGTGGGGGATGCATCTGAATGCGTAGGACTTCCTCCGAGCGTGGGTTCTCGGAGAACCAAATCTCATCCATCCCGTGGTTTTTGAGCATTTGATTGAGTTCTTTCTTGAAGCAGCCGGGATTCGTCAAGTTGGCAATGTACGCATAGTAGATGCAGCACATGATCTTGGTCGATTGCTCGCTTTCTACCTTGAGGTAGGTGCGCTAAGCCGCTGCTTCGCCTACTGCCGCCTTTGTCACTTTGGCATAAGTCCTATTGGACCGGGCTTCTTCTTCGTCCTTCTTTTGCTGCTGCTGTTTTTTTTATTGCAGCCTTCTTAGCCGGGCATGACATCGCCATGGCTGCATGCTCCCCGTTGCCGTTTATGCAACGCTTCTCAGAGCTCTTGCAGTCACGCCAGATGTGTCCAGTTCTGCTGCAGATATAGCAGATGGACTCTGTTTTGGGGCAAGATTTGGTAGTGTGTTCGTTTAACTTATAGCACTCAAAACACGTTTGGATTTGGGTGAATTCCTCCCTTTCTATTTGTTCAGGGCACATTCTGACATGGAAAAGAAGGAGTCCAACCTCTTTGGCCTTTAGTGCCATACCAGTTTCAGCGAACACGACTTTAAAGACATGGGTATAGTCTTTAAATTTAATCACCTCCGAGACCTTGGCCCAGGGGTGATTCCTATCGATTTCTTGAGAGATTTCGGCACTCGTATGATGACCCGCCCACGAGTCAAGCCGACGGCAGACGACACTGCGGGTGCCTGGATTTACGGAGGGATTTTGGGTGAAAAATAAATTTCACCAAAAACTTTCGCTCCCTTGGGTGAGGCCAGGAGCTCAGCATCACTCTCCTTTTGGCAGATGGCCGTTTAACCAAAAGGTGTGTCGATTACTCTAAAGAGGGCCACATTAGCTCCCCGTAGACTATGGAGAAGATGTCTCCCGATCAGGTTTAGTCCTTTCGGGGAGAGTTCTCAGGCTAATCCTGAGAACGTCGTCCATCATTTTAGGGTCATAGTCGTCTTAGTCATAAGTGTAGAATTGATAGAGACCAGAATAGCGAAAAAAGATAGATACAAATTCCAAGTCCAATTAGCACTTTACCTTTTGTAGAGAAGAATTGTCGACTGGTAATTTGCCGTACTCCAGGGTTGTAGGTGGCACTTTCACTTTTTGTGGTGAGGAATATTTACCACACTTACAAATTATGATTGGGGGATGGAAAAGGTTTCACATATGAAGAAACGTAAATGATACAGAATTCTTAGCAGTCGGAATAACAGCCTTAGCGTTAACAAATTGACAAATCAGTTTTTTAGGCATAAGCACTGTAATAATTGTCCAATCATCACCATGATAGATTTAAAAGGTTAATAACGCTCAAATGCTTTGCACATAAACGCAGCTAAAATCCATTTTCCGAATCACTGGGCGAATATTCAACTGCTGTAGCATTGCCTTAGTACCTTCTGAAAAGCGTTTAAACTCACGCGTGCTATAGAAAGAAAGACTTTTGAGCCTTCGCCAACTAAGAACGCGACTGTCCTGGGTGTCTTTAGGAGCCCAGTCGATCTGCAAAGATTTAATATATCTTTTCGCTGCGAAGTAGAAGAAAAATGATGGCCTTAAAAACCTCATTGCTCCCGTCCACCGCCCTGCGTGGGAACCTGCTCGGATGACTGCCCTTCATTAATTTCGTCTTAACTATGTCGGCAACTTGGACTGGCATAATTAAGGGCTTGCGTGGAAACTGGTTTGAGGCCTATCCCACAGCAGAAGCACAAGTCAAAAATTTTCTCCAATCTAGGGCAAAACTGCGAGTCCCGGACGGAGGAGAAATCCTCATCGCCCGGGGAACCGGGCCAGAATCATAGAGGCATTTACACCCGTCTCTATGTAGTTGGATGCAGTTTTGGCGTATGTACCCGTGAGAAGGCGGCACAAACTTAGCGGTCGTTGATTCGGCCGCTATGCATTAAGTCCACCAAGCTCACTTCTCTGAGGTGCTCACTCGAGAACCATCCCCCATCCATCATCACCCATTATCCCGGCACCATCCGAGCGGGGAAACAACAGGAAACTGGACGGGAGCACTCTTCTAACATCGAAGTCAAACCCAACCCTTAACTCTACCTCCTTTACCACTTATCACTTTTTTCACTTATAACATTAAACATACATTTTACATAAAGGAAGAAAATAAAATCAAGAAAAAAGAAAGAAGACGCAGACGACGATGGAGGCCCTCCCTAAGAGGGTCCCCCTACGGACCTTACCTGGCAAGAAGACCCCCGAAAAGGAAACCGTATGTGAATCCTTATTTGCGAATTTAAGGATCGCATTGATCAAACTTATCGACATTCCAAATGGTTTCATCGCCATGTGCGGTGAAACCAAAGACATAGACCGGCTCCTATCTGATGAAGGGGCCGAAGTGCTAAAACAAATGGACCTGGAAGCTAAAACCCCGCCAGCGATCTCAGCAAACAGGAGTGTCATCTGCCGTAAGGTGGAGAGCTGGGTGGGTGAAAACTCCCCCGCAGACCTAAAATCAGAAATAGAAAAAAATCACACTTGGGCAAATAAGGGAAGTGATTAAATTTCAGAGATCACACCCACGTCTTTAAGGTGACTTTCCAAACCACCGAAATGGCCCACAAGGGGGCGACGGAGGGACTCCTCATTTTCAACATGAGGATCCCAGGCAGCAATATCGAGCATGAGAAGTATCACAGTATACAGATGTGCTTCGTTTTTTATGCTCTGGAACAGCATACCACCGCCAACTGCCCGAAGGAAGGATCGATCTGGTGCAGCGAATGCGCCACACAGGGTCATAGATATGACTCCTGTAAAAGCACCACGAAAATGTGCATGAATTGCAAGGGGCCCCATCGAACGATGGCCTTGAACTGCCCCAAGAGAAAAGAAATAATAAATAAAATGGAAGAAGAAGAAAAGAAAAAGAAGACAACTACATACACGAGCACGGTGAAGAAAAGTGAAGGGATGGCATCAAATCCCTCACCGATGATTTTCACCAATGACTTAAGTGCCAAAATCCTAATTTGCATCACTCATGCAAACGTGGCTAACGCGGTCAAACCTGGATGCTATAGCCAAGTTTTAAACACGCTTCTAAAAGCCAATAATTTGACATCCATCATCGTGCCTGATGACCCTGAGTGCTCTAGGGAATTCAAGGATAGCATTATTGGAAACATCAACAAAGAAAAAGCCACCGGATTGAATGAAGTCATGGAGTCTCCCTCATCGGAGGAATTCGAAGAAGAGGACGAGACAAATGACAAAGAAGAAGTAAAATCAACATCTTCGGATAGTGACGAGGGCCCATGCACTCGCACTAGAGCGACGAAGAGTCGGTCAAAGACTTCTAGTCCTCCCCCGAAGAAGGAAAAGCCTGGGCACTCCAGACCCGCCCCACAGGCCCCCAAAAGTTAGAAGACTAACAAAAAACACAGGTAATTCATCTCATCATGGAACGGAACTCACTAAGAATCATGGAAATTAACACCAATGGCCGGACAACGAAAAGAACTTTCTACGGAAACGTGTTCAGGGAGATTGATGCAGATGTCATCTTGATTTCTGAACATGGGATTGACACTCGTAGCTCCGAAATGAAGATCTGGAACTACGACGTGTTAATCACGAATTACTCTCAAGAGCGGTACGACGGTGCCGCCATTGCCATCAAAAGAGGGATCAAGTATAAACCCATAAGAAACTTGGAAGAATCCTATCTTGCAATAGAGGTCGAACTCGATATAGGAAAGCTGGTCATCGCCACCGGGCACCAGCCGCCGAGACGAGAATATTTACTAATTCATTCTCTCTCTGGCCTATTTGGCAGAAGGACCCCCACCATATTAATGGGGGACCTTAATGCCAGATGTCGGGAGTCTGGGTACAGGACCTTCAATGGAATTGGAAGGTGCCTGGATACTATGATGGACCGAAACATGGTCCATAGAATAGGCCCGGACTTCCCAACCTATACTAGAGAAAGAAGTGCCACAAAACCAGATATTTGTCTGGCTAATCGTCAGCTGCCGTTCAATTACTACATGGAACCGGTCCAGGTACCATGTAGTGATCATATAGGGATCCTAATCACCATCAATAGGAACCCTATACAAGTCCCAGCTCCAGTCAGAAAAGACTACAGGAGAGCCAACTGGGCACGGTACGCTGATCTCCTCGAGGCCTATCGCCCACCAGATCTGGACGAGGCAATTCTCGAGGAGATAGACGAGGCACTCGACGACCTCAACGAACATCTAATTAATGCAGATAGGGCTTGCATCCCCAAAACCCAGTATAAAACCATCTCTTCATACAAGTTGACTGGCTACATAAAAGCCCTTCACATAGAATTGGGAGTTATATACGAGTTAAATATAAGAAATGCAACATTTGACTCGCTACAACGAAGTAGAGAGATCAAGGAAGAGCTCAACCAGTTGATCCTCGAACAACAACAGAGACAATGGGACGATGTGATCGAGAGCCTCGATCAAGATGCATCTCCCAAGGACTTTTGGAAGAAATTTAAAAGTCTCAGAGGATCATCTGGAAAAAAGAAGAAAATGGAAATCCAAAAAGAAGATGCATCCATGGAAACTGAAGAAAACAACATCGAAGTGATATTCCGGCGTTATTGGGAAAAAATCTTCAGCATATCGGAAAATGAAAACGAAGATTTTGATATAGAGTTTGAAAACAACATCGTAGACGAGCTTAACACGGAAATACATCGAACGCATCCTCATCACCAGGTGGATAGACTGCGTGACGGAGACGCCGAGATCACCGAAGAAGAGATCCTTGGCGCACTCCGCTCATTCCGACAAAAAGCCCCAGGCCAATCGGGGCTTACGAAGCTTAACTTCAAAAAGGCACCAGCCAACATCATCGATGGAATGAGACGAATTTTCAACGCATGTCTGAATACAGGGTACTTTCCAGATGCTTACAAGACGGCAAAAATGATCTTCTTGCCCAAGCACGGAAAGGACCCTACGTTGAGAGAGAGCTACGGACCAATTTTACTCCTGGAATTTAGCGGGAAACTCTTTGAGAAGATCCTCAACGGGAGACTGGTGTCTCACCTGGAAGAAAACTCCCTCTACAACCCATGTCAATTCGGGTTTAGAAAGAAGCGAAGTACGGAAATGGCAATTAATGTCATAACAGAAAAGCTTTCCCAAGCCAAACGGGACAGGAGTTATGTGGATATCGTTTGTCGGGATGTATCAAAGGCGTTTGATAAGGTGTGGCAGCTGGGTCTAAGTGAAAACTTAGAAAGAACTCTCTGTGACTATGTCATGGAGAGAGCGGCGTATGTCAGTCTAGGGTGCACGGACGGACCAAAGTTTCCGCTCACTGCGAGCCTCCCGCAGGGGGGGTGTCTGTCCCCCACCCTTTACTCGATATACACCACGGATGTCCCAGCCCCTGTGTACCCCAATTCCCTCAATATTCAATACGCCGATGATTTTAGCCAGATAATCGTATCTCCATGGAGGAATGCGCCATGGCAAGCTCGCATGACAGCGATGGAAATCGCGAACCTAAACAACTACGAGGCTCAGTGGAAAATAAGAACAAACCAAGAGAAATTCAAGGTGGTCCCCATCGGACGCACCTCAAGGGCAGACGTGCGTGTGGGGGATACGCGATACCCCTACACCAACGAATGCAATGTTCTCGGTATGAAAATCACCTCTACCGGGTACAAAAAGCACGTCGAAGAAAGAATTTCTCGAGCCACGTCCGCTGTCAGAACTCTATACGATTCAGAAATCTACGTGAAAGCCACAAGAAGAAGATCTACAATGCCCTTGTAAGATCTACGTTGCTTTACGCCGCCTCCTCCCTCTCATGTGTCTCAAAAACACAAAATAGGCGTCTTCAAGTAGTTCAAAATAAATGCATGTACCTAATCACGGGTACACACAGGCATGAAAGAAGACGGCAAGAAGACCTGCACAGAGAGGCGGGGTTAATTCCCATTAACAAAGTCATAGAAGAACGGACCCGGACAATGAAGGTTCTGGTTAATCGAGAACTGAGTGATGAAATCACCCAGATGATTAACCAGAACGGAAGAGCTGACTGTCGCCCCAGATTCCCCAGCTCCGCCAACCGAGTGGCTGGCGGAGACGAAGTACCGTTCTATGCATAAAAAGAGATGAAAAAACCTGTGATGATAAAGAGAAAACAAGAACAGAAGAACTCGAATTACGACAAAAACCTAAGAATCAAGACTACCTTACCAGGATGAAGAAAAAAAAACCGATTTAGACAAGAACATCAAAAGAATAAACATCAAAAGAAGAAACAAAAAACACTATAAAACACACACAAAAAAAACAAGACAATAAGCACGCACTTAAACGTATTTAAAAGCATGCACAACATAAACCAAAAAACTAAAGTTGCTAAGACAATAATAATTATAATTATAATTTTTATAATTATTACCAAATATATAATACAACAACAATGAATACACGCAACCAATAAAACAATAAAAGTGATAAGTCTGATCACCAGACCCTAGGAATCTCTTTGCACACTACCACACTTCTTTCTGTCTTCTCCACTTGTCTACTTTCTCTATCTTTCCACATACCCTATCGCCCTCCCCTCACATGCACCCCCACTTTAACTTAATAATAATTTTCCGATTCCCTGGGCCGAGCAAAATCGCCCAACCAGCCCCCAGACCGAAAAAGGGGAAGAAAAAGCATAGGTAAAGCAACTCATCATGTTACGTAACGGACTGAAAATAATGGAAATCAACACCAACGGCTGGACGACGAAAAGAATTCTTTACGGAAATGTATTCAGAGAAATTGATGCAGACATCATACTGATCTCAGAACACGAGATCGACACGCGTAATACAGAAATGAAAATCTGGAACTACGATGTGTTGATCACCAACTTTTCGCAAGAGCGGTACGATGGCGCCGCTATTGCAATAAAGAAAGGGATCAAATACAAGCAGATAAGGAACTTAGAAGAATCCTACCTCGCGATTGAGATCGAGCTCGACTTAGGAAAGTTGGTCATTGCAACCGGATATCAACCGCCAAGGAGAGATGTGTTGCCTATTCACACTCTCACTGGCCTATTTGGCAGAAGAGCCCCCACCATACTAATAGAGGATCTAAACGCCAGATGCCGAGAATCCGGTTACAGGACCTTCAACGGAATAGGGAGAAGCCTGGACCTGTTGCTGGACAGAAATATTGCACAGTGGATAGGCCCCGACTTTCCCACCTATGTCAGAGAACAAAATGCCACAAAGCCAGACATCTGTCTGGTGAATCGTCAGCTACCGTTCAATTACTACATGGAACCAGTCCAGGTGCCATGTAGTGATCATATAGGGATCCTACTCACTATCAATAGGAACCCTATACAAGTCCCAGCTGTAGTCAGGAGGAACTACAGACGAGCAAACTTGGCACGGTACGCACACCTTCTCGAGGCCTACGATCCGCCCAACCTGGACGAGGCGATTCTCGAGGAGATTGACGAGGCACTCGATGACCTCAATAACCAAATCATCGACGCAGATAGGGCTTGTATCCCTCGTTCCTCATATAGGACCATCTCGACCTACGAGTGGACCGAATATATGAAGGAACTATACCGTGAACTGAAGATAATGTATGAACACAACATCGTGAATGCATCAGTTCACTCGATGCAAAGAAGTAAAGAAATCAAAGAAGAATTGAACCAGTTGATCCTCGAACAACAAAACAGAAGATGGGAGGACGTGATCGAGAGCCTCGATCACGAAGCAACTCCCAAAGAATTTTGGAAGAAGATCCGAATTCTTAAAGGATCAACTGGAAAGAAGCATAAGATCGAGCTACATAAAGAAAACGGAAACATCGAAGAAGAGGAAGAAAAAATTGAAGAGATATTCCGAAGTTATTGGGAAAAGATCTTCAGTATAACTGAAGAAGAAAACAAAGACTATGACCTAGAGTTCGAAAGCAACATCATCGTCGAGCAAAACGAAGAAATAGAAAAGACGTACCCTCATCACCAGGTGGATAGGCAGCGCGATGGAGACGCCGAGATTACAGAAGAAGAACTACTCAGCGCTCTTCGCTCATTCCAACAAAAAGCCCCAGGACAATCGGGGCTTACAAAGCTTAACTTTGAAAAGGCACCAGCCTGTGTCCTCGAAGGAATGAGAAGAATATTTAACGCCTACCTCAATACGGGGTACTTTCCAGACGCCTATAAAACGGCGAAAATTATTTTCTTGCCTAAGCCTGGTAAGAACCCCAAGTTGAAGGAGAGCTACCGACCAATTTCACTACTGGAATTTGGTGGGAAGCTCTTCGAGAAGATCCTCAACAAAAAAAAAGTGTCTCACCTGGAAGAAAACTCGCTCTACAACCCACACCAATTCGGGTTTAGGAGTAAGCGAAGTACGGAAATGGCGATTAACGTCACTACGGAAAAGCTAGCCCAAGCAAAACGGGAAAAGAGTTACGTGGACATTGTTTGTCGGGATGTATCAAAGGCGTTCGATAAGGTGTGGCAACGGGAAATGCAGTACAAGATCTTACGACTGGGCCTAAGTGAAAACTTAGAAAGAACTCTCTGTGACTATGTCATGGAGAGAGCGGCGTACATCAGTTTAGGGTGCACGGACGGGCCAAAGTTTCCGCTCAATGCGGGCCTCCCGCAAGGGGGGTGCCTGTCTCCCACTTTCTACTTGATTTACACCGCGGATGTCCCAGTCCCTGTAAACCCCACTTGCCTCAACTTACAATTCGCCGATGATTTCACCCAGATAATCACTTGTCCATGGAGGAATGCGCCTATGCAAGCTCACATGACAGCAGCAGAAATCGAAAACCTGAACACCTACGAGGCCCGGTGGCAAATCTGTACCAACCAGGATAAGTTCAAAGTAGTCCCCATGGGCAGGAGACTACTTGATGACGTCAGGGTAGGGGATAGACGCTATCCCTACACCAATGAATGCAACGTACTCAGCGTGAAGATCACCTCAACCGGGTACGCAAAGCACGTCCAAGAACCTATCACCAAGGCCACTGCTGCAGTCAAGACTCTGTACAGGTTTAGAAATCTTCGTCAAAGCAACAAAAAGAAGATCTATACTGCACTAGTAAGATCGACGTTGCTATACCCCGCTTCTGCCCTCTCCTGTGTCTCAAAGACACAGAAGAGGAGACTACAAGTGGTGCAGAATAAATGCGTGTACCTAATTACAGGTACACGCAGAATGGAGAGAAGAACCCAAGAAGAGCTGCACCGGGAGGCGGGGTTAATCCCCATTAACGTTGTCATCGAAGAACGGACAAGGAATATGCTGGAAAGGGTCAATCGTGTATTGGACGAGGATATCGTACAAATGATTGACCAAAACAGAAGAGCAGTATGTCGCGCCAGATTTCCGAGCTCCGCTGGGATTTTAGCTGGCTGAGCAGAAGTACCGTTCTACGCAAGACGAGTTGAATTTACCTCAGATCAAGACATAATTTACCAATCACGAATTCAACCGATTTTGACCAAATTTACCGATATCGACAAAATCAACAAACTACCGAAGATGGAAACACACACAAGAAGACAAAAATCACCGAACAAGACAACAGGAAGAAACATTATACACGAAATACACACACGACAAAATTACGAAGAAACAAAGATACTAATACAAACACAGTAAGTTATATTAACGACTAACAAAAACAACAACTAACGCGCACAGCATAACCAAATACATTAGCAATGAAGACAAATGGCTTGAACGCCAAACTATATATATTATATATACATGTATATATATATATATATATATATATATATATATATATATATATATATATATATATATGTATATATATATGTATAAGCAAACAATAAACAACAACGGAACTACAAAACATAAAAATTTGAAAGCGATAAGCCTGATCACCAGGCTCTAGCATCACTTTGCACCCTACCACACTTCTTTCTCTTTTCACCACTGGTCTACTTTCCGCTGTCTATTCACACACCCTTTCTATCCCCTCACCTGCATACTCTCACATACATACGGTTTCCGAATTTGAAAAAGGACTGATTTGGTTGCCTGAGCTAGTCTGATTCTATCTACATTGTGAAGATTGTGCTACTACCAAATTTTATTTCGCACCGAGTTTTTGAGCGCTATGCCGCGCGTTCGGTGAATCCTTACTTACGAATTTTTAGCGGTGATACGGAGTAAATTTTCATTTACGATTTTTGTTAAAACTGAGAAAATTTTTCACTCGCTTCGTGTGCCCGTAGCGAGAAGTGAACTTGTTTCTCCCCTCCCCCCTTTAAACTCTTCATCGATTCTCCTTGGGTGGACAAACAACCTGCAGACATTTGAAAAGCGTCTACAGTGAAGGTAAAGTGCTATTTTAAGAATATTTATTTTGGATTGAGACACTTCCCTCAAACTATCTTTGTTCTTCTCTCTTAAAGTGGTGATAAATCTCTTTCAAAAACTACACACACTCACACTTCCAAACACTTACAATCACTCTGCAGGGTATTTTCTTCTGATTAAGTTTATTTTTCCAATCCTTGTACATCAGAATATGAAGAGGTAAATGAGGGAGACCCGGCGGATACCACTGAGGACCCTCTCCGATGGTCCCAAGTCTGATCGGGGTGCGGTCTTCTCAAAAACTCATGGGGAACTAGGGGTTACCCTAATACGGCTAATCGATACACATAACGGATATTCGGCTATATGCCAAAAGGAGAGTGACTGCGAAGTCTTCACCTCTCCTAAAGCGGCAGAATGCCTAAAAGCGATCAACCTCAAGCCACACACTCCACCTCAAATCAAGACACACCGTAGTATTATCCTTCGCCGCCTCGATCCTTGGTTTGAGGGGCACAGCATCGAGGCAATTCATGCTGAAGTGGAAAAGGACCACACCTGGGCGAAGGTAGCGGAAGTCATAAAATTCAAGGAATACACAGATGTTTTCAAGATTGTTTTTTGTGATACGGCAATGGCGGTTAAGGCCACGGAGGGAGGTATGCTCCTCTTAAACGTCCGTGTCTGCCCTGAGCAGATCAAACGTGAGGAGTTTATCGACCTCTAGATGTGCTTCAAATGCTACAAGTATGAGGAGCACAGCACGACCAACTGCCCCAGGGGGGAACGTACTTCTGTGCTCTATTTGCGCGTCGGAAACGCATTTTTAGAGGAGCTGTAAGAGCGCCTCTATGAAGTGTCTGAACTATTGGAGAACATAAGACGCCCTCCATGGCTTGCCCGGTTAAAAAAAATATCTTGAAGAAAAAGGCTAACCTAAAGAGACAAGAGGAAGAAATTAAAGCGAATAGCACCTACGCTAAGGTTACTAAAGCTGCTGTTGCGGAGTCCAAGGAAAATCCTACATTTCTCCACATCGCGAACGAGAACTCGACCAAAATTATGTACTGCATCTATTATGCTCACATTGCAAATCCCTTCTCCCCGGGGTGCTTTGCAGATGAACTCAATAGAATGCTGGTGCATAATGGTATGGATAAAATGTGGTTTCCACCAAACCCACGGTTGGAGGAGATTCTAAAGATTAGTCTCAAACCCCAGTGTGAGACTAGCTGCCAGAAACTCCCAACCCACAGCAGTGCCACAGCCCCAGCTCCCTTCAGGGACCCTAGGACCCAGGCAGCAAAAGCACGCACCGAAAAACAAAACAATACGCAAAATCCACAGGACACAACCTCGAGCACTCACACACACACGCAGGTAAATAATGAGGCTTTGGTGACTGAAACTGTGAGACCCGAGGGGGTGGGGGGGAGGCACGTTCGCCTCGCTCACGAAAAACCTCACAGCCTCAGAGACGGCCGAGATTGTCCTCTTATTGTAAGAGGGAATCTAGGCACGCTTACCATTTAAGGAAAATTAACTTGAAGGTATTCGCTGCCGAAAGGTCCCCTTTTCCTAAGGAGATGGATTTCCTTGATGTATCGGAAGGAGTAATATCCGGAAGATTTAAATGGGATTTAACCTCGGACGACTACAGCGAGAAACAAGTCGAGGAGGCTCTACTCCAAGGCTTGATCAAACTGACACCCGAAACCTTTATCACCCTTACGGACGGCGAATAGAGAAAACAACGAACAGGAAAAACCATCACGCCACCTAACACTCAACAAGGACCTAAGCTCGTAAGAGAATAATTCCAAAATCAACATGACTACACACAGGAATCTTTAGTGAACTAGACAATGGAGACATTAGAAATATTACATTTTAACTCTGACGGCTGGACGAACAAAAAGACACTATACGGTAACGTAATAAGACAATGCGACCCAGACGTTATATTTATTTCAGAACATGGGATGAATGACACAGACAGGCTAAAAAATTTCCCCTACGAAGTCTTAACCAAAAATCATAGCGGAGAACGTTTTGACGGATGTGCGATAGCTGTGAAAAGAGGTCTTGACTTCAAATCAATAAGTGGACTCGGCGAGTCCTACCTCGCTGTTGAGGTCCGTACGGCAGTGGGCCCCTGGTCCTGGTAACAGGGTCCCAGCTCCCAAGGAGGGGGTACTTGCCCCTTCCCAACTTCCTGCAACTCTGTGGTTGTGGCAGAACCGTTCTCTTTGCCGGCGACCTCAATGCAAGGAGGGCTGCCTCAGACTACACGTCGACCAACCCAGCAGGCATGAATCTTGAGGCACTTATTGAAAGACAAATCATGACAAGAATTGGACCAAGCTTCCCCACATACATCACACACAGATCAGCCACAAAACCAGATATAGTGCTCACTAGCAATATGTTTCCTTACAATTACATCATTGAACCGCGTCCCCCCATTCCCAGCGACCACCAGGCTATCCTTATTAATATCTCAACCTCCTCCATTCATGTCCCTATCCCATAACGCAAGAGCTATGCTCGAGTCAACTGGAATAAATATAAACAACTCCTCGAAAATTACACCCCTGACCCCTTAATTAATTCCACTTTAGAAGAAATTGATGAGGAGTTGGATAAAATTAATGATAATTTATTAAGAGCCGATAAGGAAGCCATTCCCCGAGTTAAATATAAAACTCTTTCCTCCCCTTTCTGGACCCCAAGAATGAAATCCCTCGCGAGGGAATATAGGGAGCGGATTAGTGAAGTGAACCTCACTGGCCCCAACATCACTAGACACAGACGAACATGACACATACGTGACGAATTCATGAATCTTATTAAAGATCAACAGAATGTACTTTGGAACAATTTAATTGACATACTAAACATAGAAACCGACTCACATACATTCTGGCAGACTGTAAAAAGACAGAGGCGGACAGCCACAAAAGACCATAAAGCTTAGACGTGACAATACCGAAATAACTGACGTGGACAAAATCGAAGAGGAATTCAGGCTCTTTTGGGGCATCTATATTTAAGATATTCCCGAAAGAGAATGATGACTTCTATTTAGACTTCAAAGACGGAATTATAAACAACTTGAATGATCAGATACACAGAACTCATCCTCACCATTGTGTATCGAAGGAAAGGGAAATGGAGGGCCTCGGCGGTAATTACTGCTGAAGAACTCTCAAAAACCTTAAAATCCTTTCGTCAGCAAGCACCAGGGCGTACAGGACTGACAAGGGAGAATTTTATTGGAGCCCCGCCTAACATCTTATTGCGGCTCATGAATATCCTGAACGCGTGCCTGAATGTAGGTTACTTCCTTGACCACTGGAAGGTAGCGAAAATGATATTCATTCCCAAAGCCGGTAAGCCACCGGACAGTCCAGCTAACTTGAGGCCTATATCTCTCTTAGAATTTGCAAGGAAAGTCTTAGAGAAGATATTGGCCAACAGAGTAACTTCGTTCCTCGAGGATAACAATTCTCATAACAACCAGCAACATGTCTTCCAAACAAAGCGATGAACGGACACGGCGCTAGGCCGTGATCACCGAGAAATTGGCAAAAGTTAAAGCTGAAAGACGCCACGCAAATCTATAGGGTCTTTCAATAAGATCGCTCGATTTTTAAATGTAAATAGAACAAGTTGTGTGTGATATATGCACTCAATTTATTTTAAATTTGATCTCGGTGGTCAGTTCACGTCGCCGCCGCGCGAGATGACCCTGCCCTGAAATCGCTGGTGCAAAATGTTTATCGTGGCGTGCGCAGTGTGGCACGTAGCGCCGTCCTGTCGGAACCACATGTCGTCAGCATCCATATCAGGCATATAATCCAGTTGAGGCCACAAGAAATTTCTTATCATCGATCTGTAGGTCTCGCCGTTGACGGTTATGGCAATCCCATCTTCGTTCTCAAAAAAATACGGACCGATGATTCCGTTAGACGAAAATCAGTACCAAACAGTGACTTTGTTGGGATGCAATTGGTGTTGGTGTATCTCCTGTGGATTGTTTTTGTCCCGAAATCCGACAATTTTGCTCGTTCACAAATCCATTCATCCAAAAATGGTCCTCGTCGCTGAAGATGATTTTGGGGGAAAATTTGCACACGCTGTTCAACGCTATAACCTTCTATCGTAATTGCCAAGCATTACTGAACAGTTCTCAGTGAAGTTGCTAGATGTCGCTTTAACAACATGGCCACTATCGCCTGAAAAGCTCGAGCGTCCTTGTTGAAAGACCCTTTAGTACTTCGCGACGTCAAAAAGGCCTTTGGAAAAGTATGAAGGAGAGGCCTGCAATATATTATTCTACAACTAGGCCTCAATCCCATACATGAAAGGATCATATGCGATTACGTAAGGGAGAGGAAGGCATTTCTGAATATCAAGGATTTCAAAGGCCCCGAGCTCGAGCTCGAGGCGGGGGTGCCTCAAGGCGGGTGCAGAAGTCCCCTGCTCTACAATATATACACCATCGACCTTCCCCGACCTCTAACTGAAGGTTCGTTATACGTCCAATTTGCGGACGATATAACAATGATATGTACGACGCCTTATCGGAATGCGAATTACATGGCACAGAGTACGGCGGTAGAAATCGAAAACAACTCTTTCGAGAGAATATGGAAGATATCTACCAATGCCCAAAAGTTCCGTGTAATTCCACTATTCCGACGGACACTCGCAGACATTCGTGTGGAGGGTGCCCGCATCCCATACCGCGTGGAGGGCACGGTTCTGGTACTTTTCAAGTTCATAAACCTGAGTACCTACAACAAACCTAAGTTCTACAATGCATGCATTCGATCAAAACTCCTATACCTGCCGGTCCCTATAAACGTGATTTCCAAGACCCAAGTCCTTAAACTGAAAAGGGTCCAAAATAAGGCGGTCTACATCATAATAGAAACCCGAAGGAGAGAGCTGATAAGACAGAGTGAGCTCCATGGTGAAATGGGGATAACCCACATAAACGTGGAGCTTCACCTAAGAGCAACTAAGTTCTTGGACAAGGTGCACCAACACCTCCCTCCCGAGTTTGTGCTCGATCACATGAACTTTGATAACATAGGACGCGCAATACCCTTTAAAAGCAGCAGAATGCTCATTGACGATGACGAAGACCCAAGGTAAACTTAGATTTTTTCACAACATCAAACACAAACAAAGCCATACGATATCATTTCACTAAATTATCAAGTGCTATTTTTTTTTCTTCTAAACTTCACCCAAATTTTAGTGCGATAAACTCGCCCAAAATTCAAAAAGCAATAAAAAACAAAAAATACAAAATAACCAAATAAAAAAAATAACAAAAACAAAAAAAAAACAACTCAAAATCGGGGCGTAAACTACCCGGATAAGAAAATGCAAATCTTCACAAAGAAACAGTAGAGAGCAAATAAACCCGCTGCTACAAAGGCTTGAATGCCTTCTTCATATATATAATACATACGAGGGGCGTTCAATAAGTTTTGCAATTCGAATATAAGGAAACGAGATATGAGGAAAAGTGTTTTATTATTTTTCAATATAACTACCCTCGACTTCAATGCACTTGCGCCACTTGTCCCTGAGGCTTCGAATTCCCGACAACCAGAAATCTCCCGACTGCTGTTCAATCCACTCCTGGACGGCGAGCTAGAAATCTTCATCGTCTCCAAACCGGCGTCCACGCAGTGCAGTCTTGAGCTGGTGGAATAAAAAGTAGTCGCTAGGGGCTAGATCTAGGCTGTAGGGGGGGGGATGGTTGAGTTCCTCGAATCCGCACTCGCGCAGGGCAGCTTGTGCAACTCTGGCCTTGTGGACTTTGACGACGTTGAAGTCGATCATGGGGCGTGAGGTTTCTAGGGACCCAACGGGCAGAGACCATGGTCATGGCCAAATTGTCGTAGATGATGTTGATAACACTTCCTTTTGACATTCCAAGGCCTCGCTCGATTTCTTCGACCTTCACCCGTCAATTTTCGAGGATCATCCTCTCCACAAGGGCCACATTGTTCTCGTTGGTTACGTCTGACGGGCGTCATCTTCAAGGAACTCACGACCATGGCGGAACTCCCTATTTCAGCGAGCAATGGTTGCATAAGAAGGGGCGATGTCGGTGTACACTGCAGCCATGCGTTCATGGATCTCTTTTTCATTCTTGCCTTCCTTGGTAAAAAATTTGATCACTTCACGATGCTCAACCTTCTCCATTGTTGAAAAATTTGTGACTGACGATCTGCGATCAGTTACTGCTTCTTAAATAGACGAGGCAGGAGCGTGCAGCTGCGGGTCCTGACTTCTCCTAACATCCCCACAAACAGCTATCCCCCTTCCTCTGTTTTGCCCTACCGATTCGCAAAACTTATTGACCACCCCTCGTGTATATATATATATATATATATATATCTTTCATACTTTTCATTTTCGCTTTCCTATAATTTTACCCATTTTCCCCACTATTTTCTACTACTATATTCCTCACTTTTATATGTCCAATGACCAAATTTCCGAATTTTTTAAGCATTCAATCAGAGCTCGGATCCAGCACCGGATACTGAATATGTATTCTCGGCAAAGGAGGTAAAGTTTTGGGCGGGTGACATCGATGGCGTGAACCTTTCCCTACGAGCTCTTACAAGGAGACTGACAGAAGCTCCCAAGTCGCATCGACTCACCAATGTCGCTCTCTGGGAACCGCACGATTTGTGCTCCAAAAAGGTCCATCGCATTTCCCTTTACCTCACTACCCGGCACAGGAGGCAACGGCTTCGGATGGGTACTTCACCGACCGAGTACACTGGGATTTTCGTTCCTTTATTTACAAGATATAGTACTGCATACTGGGGAGTTTAACTTTGCATTTACAAAAGAGAGAATACTAAGCGGGAAGTGCATCTTCCTATTTACGAAAGAGATTAATACAAATAGGGAAGTATATCTTTTCATTTACGAAAGAGAAATAATACATAGTTTGTCTTCCCATTTATAAGGTTCAATGTGTGAACCGTTTAAATTTTCCATTCGAATGTTTTATTTCGTTCGACCCCCACATATTGAGGGGGGAGGGGGTTAGCTTCCACCGTTCGTTTTCCAAAGAGAAAGTGGGGCTACAGTTATATGAACGTACGCATACACTCGGTAGATAACTAATTTCAGGAGAATCTTCAGTCGTCTGCTCGGCAGCAACGTGTTATCATGTGTTGTTGTTTCGATCTTAATTTCATTTAGGTCAGTTTTTTATTCACGTATATCTTCGTATAGGCCGCACTGCAGATCATGGACTCTGATTTTCATAAGATGAAATAAAGAATGAAAGGAGTCACTGGAGCTTATTTAAGTTCGCGTGTACGAAGAAGATAAAGCAATACAAATAAACAGATTTTTTTCGAACTATTAAAAAGAATCTGGAAATATTAATTTGTGCATTATATTTACTGCAGAAATGTTATTTTGTTGAATTTTAAAATATCGACTTATTTATATGAAATGTATCCGGTGTTTAAGTGCTTAAGATTTCAAACTAATCGGTGAAGGTTGATAACAAGTAAACGCCTTTATATATATAGTTAAAAGTCAACCCAAATGATGACACAGATTTGCAATTTCGAATTAGCGTTGATACTAGTATTGCTTACGCTGAAAGTGAGTGCACAACCGACCCATCCACCTGGCAACAATGAAGCTGCAACTACTACAGTAAGTTAAACTAAATACCGATATAACTAGATAGAAAAATTAGCACGATTTAGTTATTTTGTTGAACGATTATCTATAAAATATATGTGGCTTAAAGTTGGGTAACACTTCAGATTCGGGGCGCATGGTAGATGGCGCTGTTAATCAAGCTACAATTTTGGGCTACAATATATCTCTTATGATGTCAGACGGTAGCGTCAGATGTGAACAATATCGGCGTAATATTTTTTTGTATGGGTATATACTGGGGGGCTGCGCCCCCCAGACCCCCCCAATTGATTGAAACTCAAGATCATCGCAGAGTGGTCCCCCTGCAGTGATATTACCCCCACGAGCAGTCCCCTTGAATTTACTGGGGGGAGTTTTCTCCCCAACAGCTTTTTACTGGCAGAAAAACCTAACCTAATAACAAACAATTCTTCAGATTCGGGGCGCACGGTAGATGGCGCCGTTAGTCGGCTACAATTTTGGGCCACAGCATATCTCTTATGACGTCAGATGTGTCCAAACACCGTTATATTTTTTGGTTGTTTTGGGGATTTGTAACTTTTAGTCTATTATTTACTAAATATCTGCGCTCTGCTCGTTTATAGTTTTTTTGGTAATAGTTCAGATTAGGGGCGCACGGTAGGTCGCGCTGTTAGTAGGCTATAATATATCTCTTATAACGTCAGACGGTAGCTTCAGATGTGATCAATCACAGCGTTATATTTTTTTGTTGTTTTGTGGATTTGTAACCTCTAGGCTGTATTATTTACTAAATATCTGCGCCTCTGCTCGTTTATAGTATTTTCTAAGTTTGGTAAGGTTTCTTGATGTCTTTTATTGTTTTTTTTTCGTATTTTTTTTGTATCGCAGCGAACGACAACATCTTCTTACTGGCACGTCGTAGCTATAAATAGAACCCGTTTAACACTTGCTTCGTTATGGCTTTTTCGTGCTCTAGTTGTGCTTCTTCGTTATTCGAATTCGGGTGTATTTTTCATGACCGCGAAATTTTTTTAGATTATTTAGAGGCGCATAAACTAATCAAGAAACCTATAGAAGTGTGTATTGTTTGTCATTAGGTTAGGTTTTTCTGCCAGTAAAAAGCTGTTGGGAAAAAAAATAGTAAATTCAAGGGGACTGCTCGTGGGAACGATATCACTCTGCGGTGATCCTGAGTTTCAATCAATTGGGGAGTTCGAGGGGGAAGGGCGCAGCCCCCCAGTATATAAGACATATATTGAAGCTTTTAAACAACGCCACCTACCGAGCGCCCATAAACTGAAGTGTTACCCATCGATTTTTGTGGCTGCTTTGTTAATCATTCTTTAAAAGAAAATACGCACTTTCGCTAATTAAGGCGGGCAAATTTCTAATTGTCTGAAGTTGAGCAACACGGTATAAAAACTAGAGGCCTAACATCTAGCAATCGTTTTTGAATTCGAATCTAATGATAGACTTTCAAATTAGGAATACTACGAGTTTATTTAAAATTTTAGGGGGTACATTCTCTCCCCATTTCGAAAATTCCATGAAAATTATAAATAATACAATATGATGCGATTCTAATAGCCTAACAAAAAACTTGGGGGGGGGGGGGAATTTCCCAAGAAAATAAGTGTCTAAATTAAGAAACGGATAAGATTCAATTGGTAAACATTACGATCGGCGGCGCGAACGATGGGATGTAAACTATTTCGTCCGTGTTCCAATATGTTTAACCTTTTTTGAGTAAATTCAAGGGGCCTGCTCGCGGGGGATTAAACACTACGGGGGCCCCCGCTACGATGATCCAGAGTTTCAATCAATTAGCGGGGGTTTGGGAGTACAGTCCCCCAGTATCTAATCAATTGTTTATAGAATAATGTTCTAACGTTTTTATTCAACCAAAGCATTTCTGCGACTATAATCGTTTTGCGAATTATAATGGGAGTCGGGGGTGGGGGTCTGACGTCAGAAATGAATAAATAATTAATTTTTATTTTGTTTTTCACTTAATGTTTTTCTATTATCCCCATTTGTATTCATTTTTACTTGTCAATATATTTTTCCCATTTTACTCATTTTATTACCTTTTTTATACATTTAAATATACTAGGCTAGATCGTTTAGAGGAACTAGTTTTTGTGGAGCCTTTTGGGCGGACGAGAGACTACTTTTAGGCGGCAAATTCGGTTTCAACCTGACTTTGTTCTGTGCAATTTTCCCTTCGTCTATTATCGAACTTTCTGCTTTATTTTAGGATCTAGAAAAGTTGTTAACATTTTTGGACAATCATAATTTGCTTACAGTTAAAATCAATGATGAAGTTTGTGGTCAGGCATTAGAGATTATAGAAAATTATGAATTTAGATGTACAAAAAATAAACGTGACTCAAGCGATCGTGATTATTTAAAAAAAAAATCAGCTTTGAATGGGACTTTTTCCTCAAATTAGTCAAAACGGGAATTAAAGAAAGATTCCGCGCTTTCCTCATCGCTATTTCAGAAGTATACCTACCGCAATAAAGTAATTAAAAAGCGTTTTTTGTTTGGTTATTTCTGGCATTTTTGTACAAAAATGCTGCCGGGTATATTTGAACTATGACTCAAGCGCTCATGAATATGAATGCACGGGTGAACGAAATATACACTTTTTCGGGCACGCCGCCGATCTTCATGTTTACCATTCATTTTAACACAATAACGATTTTTTAAATTTTCAAAGACATAAACGTTTTTGATTCTTAAAATGATACTCACTGATGTCATTTTATACATCCGGAACTTAATAATAACGTAGTTATTCACTTTTCAAAAATATAATTTTACTTTGCAAAATTTTAATCTTTCTGCGCCATTTGGCCTATTATTCCCTTCAAGTTTTGGCTTGACTAGTTAGCGAATAGAAGGCTTCATTATTTCTGCAGGCGATCTGCGCATTCATCTTTTGGCGATTAACCAATAGCATTAGACGATTCGCGGATGTCCGTGTTTTCAGTTCAT
The DNA here is from genome assembly GCA_963969495.1 of Ceratothoa steindachneri. Classification (NCBI taxonomy): domain Eukaryota; kingdom Metazoa; phylum Arthropoda; class Malacostraca; order Isopoda; family Cymothoidae; genus Ceratothoa; species Ceratothoa steindachneri. The sequence continues at coordinate 77,932,141 of OZ018330.1, read as the reverse complement.
ATGGTATAATGGTGTGCGGTGGCTCTGCTAAGTCGCAATACCAACAAATACGAGTAGTTTTTGATGCCGATTGTCAGGCATTAGAAATAAATAGGGCTTACAGTGCAATCAGGCGAGATATTAATGCCCTAGATGTCGCAATATTTGTATATTTAAACAGAATCAGAATTTATTTTACTGGGTTAAAATTACAAAGGATTCGAAAGGGCGTAAGACCCCATGCACATTTCCCGTTAGTGCGTTTAAGTGCACGTGGCTTTCTAATGCCCGCATTCGACCAAGTATTGGCATGAAATTCAAGACAAATAAGAAGTTTTTTTTCCAAAATTTCTGTCTGATTTTATTAGATTAGGTTATGGCTTGTTCTGGATCTTTTAAATGATTTTAAAAATGTGTTTTTCTTATGCAGTTTTGTGTGTACTTTTCAGATCTGACACTAGTTTTTGCTGGAAATACAACTTTTCCTATTATGGACCTTCAGTCGAAAGGTATGCATTTCCGGGGAAAACGAGTGTCATCTTAAAATTACACATAAAACTGCATAATAAAAACAATTTTAAATTCATTAGAATGTGTGTGTTAAAACGAATCTGTACGTAAAAAACTTATTTTTAAGCACAAATATATAAAAATTATCCAAAAAATCGACAGTAAGCATTTTCCGAAATTTGATTATATATAAATATACTTTGTAAGGGGGCCATGTTTTTATAAAGGAGTGGTTATATTAACAGAAAAAGAGGTATTGTTTTGCTTCTTGATAACTTTTTAGTTTCCATAAATGACCCTTTCTTGAGGAGAAAAAGATCATTTTAACTTATTATTTGCCTGAGAGACCTTTCGACCAAAATGGTCACTTTCTGGGGCTACATTGATAAATATGAAGAAATTCAGCTATATAAATAAATGAAGAATTTAGAAGAAAAAATACACTCGAAGAGCAACTTACGTCTAAGGCGCGCTTTCTCCCTGAAGAAAAAACTAAAAGAGGTCGAGATCTTTTTACCAACATTCATTTGCTGAAGGTGGCAGTACGTACTACGCACCACAACTTTAGGTAGATAAGCGTGACATCGGGTTGTTTTTCTACAATATATATCGTTAAATTATTTTTATATTTTAATATTAAAAAAATATATTGTGTTGCGCCTCATCATCATCATCATCATCTCATCTCACTAACTCTATAATTTGAGAAGTGGATTTTTTGAGTATTTTAATTATAATTTCATCTTAGTTTGGTTAAGACTTGTTTTTTTATCAGTTATTTCTAATAATTCTTTTATAATATTAAAAAACAAAATGGTGAAGTTCAGAAATAAATAAAAGTATCGAAATTTTGTGAACTTTTAACACCCAAAGAAATCTAGGTTAGAGTTCCTTTTTAAAAATATTATAATTGGTGAAGTTCAGAAAATTTATAAAAATTTAACCATGACTGTTTTTTTTTTAGATTTTAAATTTTAATCTTAGTAGCGAAGCGCAAGCTTCCCCCGTAGGAAAGAGTGGCGAAACCATTGTCTAGTATCTACATATATTTTGTATTTATATAGCTGAATTACTTCATATTTATCATGCAGCCCCAGACGATGACCATTTTGATCGAAAGGTGCCTCGAGCAAATAATAAATAATGAGTTAAAATGATCTTTTTCTCCTCAAGAAATATTCACTTATGGGAATATAAAAGTTCTCAAGAGGCTAAACATACATCTTCTGCTGTTAATATAACCAATCCTAGACAGGGTCTTGAAAAATGGCCGTGAAAGGACGTAAAGCATTTGAGCAGAGATGTGCCCGCTCGACTGCTAGTCCAAAGGTACCCTCATTGAATGGACCGTAAGGTCTTCTAAGGTACCTTCTTTCCTTGTTACTCTCTTTCTCTTTATCTCTCTCGACTCCATAGTGATAAAACGTGTCTCTGTTCCGCAATTTCCTGCTATTATTAGTGGTTTTATTTATATTTTATAATGTAGAGACGTTTTTATTATTCAGTGTAGTTTCTATCCTGAGTTACTATTTTGTTTGATGTTGTTTGTTTAGTGCTTTAGTTACAAAAGTATTCAAAAGCGTTTAAATCCTATACCCTGAGGTAGTTCACTATACGAATCGATTCTCGTACCCAGTACCCGGTTATAAATTATTGAATATTAAACTTTATTTTTCTAGTATAGTGAGGTTGCCTATCGTTTTAGTTGGTCACTGGTTGTTTTTTATTGCATTTTTAATTTAAATACTTGCCTTTATATCTGTGCAATCTTTCAAACAGTTATTAAATACGTGTTTAACTAAGAAGTTCTCTCTAACGAAGCCGGACGTTAATCCCCTATTTCCGTCAGCACGAATTCCAAACCCAGATAGTTAAGTTTTGCATTCCATCTCCTTTTCCTAAACCATTATTGTTCTCTCTTTTCCTCTTCTCACTTCCTCTGACTCCCTTTAATTATCTTTTCCCATCGTCCTCCTTTCCTTCCTACTTTTACACAGTGAAGAAGTAAGTGCATTAAAAATTAAATAATTAAAAAAAAATATATAATTGTAGACAATAATTTAAGAGTTCAGCTTATATTTCCTTCCCATACCTCATAAGTGAGTCGCCCTAATTTTCTCTCTCTCTCTCCCCCATTTTCACTCGTACTTACATACTTCTTAGATCTTTCAGCTATGCTGGGTGTAGAAAAGATGAAAGCGGTCTGCCCAACTGTGAAGGCACCCGCTGGGCTATTGACTTTAGTGAGGGGTGTTATGCAGCCATAACCGACTCTTCCATTTACCGAATCTTGAGATTAGCGAAGAATACAAGAAGGAAACTGACGAAGTAAGAGCTACGATAGCTGCACTCAAAGAGAAACTAGCCGAATTAAAAAGTTCCCGTAGTACCTCAACTTCCACCAATGGTTCTGCAAATATTCCTATCAAGGCATTTACTAATTTAGAAAAGGAGGTATCCTCTTTGCAGGAATTTGTAGAGAGGAATGTAGTTGTGAGCCAATGCATGACCCAACCCATGAAGGAGAAGATGACACTCGATGCCTCACAACCCGCAAAGAGGAAGAAGGTACCACCATCTTTGCCCCCCCAAAAGAAGCCGAACACACAGCACCTTAACAATAGTAATATTATTAATGGTAAATATGTAGACGAGCGGCCCGGCCGATAAGACGTACTATTTTCGTCCGTGTTCCAAAATGTTTCACGTTTTTGGAGTACATTTAAGGGGACGGCTCGTGGGGGGTTAAACACGATGCGTGGACCGCACTACGATGATCCTGAATTTCATTAAATTGGGGGGGTCTGGGGGGTACAGCCCCTCAGTATATAATCCTAATTGTTATAATGTTCTGACGTTTACAGAGGTGAATGCTTTAACTACATGTCAGCGCCTTTAATCGTTTTGCGAATTATAATATGGGTTGAGGGTGGAGTATGACGTCAGAAAGGCTTGATTTCAATTTTTTTTCTCCACTTAATAGCTTTTTATTATCTCATTCGGAGTCATTTTTATTAGTCAATATATTTTTCCCCATTTTACTATTTTTATTGCCTTCTTTTATACATTTAAATGTAATTAGCTAGATCCTTTCAAGGAACTACTTGTTTTTTAGCAGTTTGGGTGTCAAACATTCCCCTTTTACGCAGTTTGAAAATGATCTCTTCGCTATTTCGGAAGTATAACCACTGCAATTAAGTACGGAAACAGCGTGTTTCGTTTGTTGTTTTTTTCGGGCAATTTTGTACAAAAAAATGGCCTACGTAAACAGCGTTTTCGGTTTGTTTACTTTCGGGCATTTTTTTATACAAAAAATGGCGGTAGCTATCATTCGAAGAAAACTCAAACGCGCATGAATATTCAGACACGGGTGAACGATAATATTTACACAAAAATAATTTTTTCAGCCGAATTAAAACTTTCAATTCCTGTCAGGTTTTAGCTGAGGAGGAGGACCCTGAAGTTAAATCCGCTATTGTGGGAGACTCTATAGTAAGAGGTCAACTTGACACCTTTTGTAGATCGAATCCTAAAAGACGCAAGCGTTTTTGCCTACGGGGTGCGTCCATTCAGGACATAACTAATTCTCTAGACACTCTCTTTCAGGAGGTCAAGAAGGACACAACACTTGTTCTGCACGTAGGAACAAACAACGTGCTAACCACCAGATCCGAAGAACGGATAGATAAATATAACAAAATGATTAAATCAGTTAAAAGAAGAACAAATAATCTTATTATTTCAGGCATTCTACCACGGAGCAAAGGCAGATATAGCTTCTTCAGTATAGCTCACTACACAAATAATTGCCTTGAGACTATCTGCAGGAGTGAAGGTGTAGAATTTGTAAACTTCCGGAACGACTTTTATAATAAAAAGGAACTTTTTCTTCCAGATGGACTCCACCTCAACACTATGGGTTCAACAAGGTTGCCACGATTATTTACAGAGGCAATCATAAATTTTCAGATACTAAAGAGATTTCACTCACTAAAAAAATTATTTCCATACTAGCAACCATCAGCACTTGTCCTGTGTCCTACTTAACGCGAGAAGTTTGAGAAACAACTTCGATGACCTTGTGGCCTTAAACCAGGCCAGCAAATATGATATAATATCCGTCACGGAATTGTGACTAAATTTCTCAAATAAAGACTTTGAGGCAGAATTTCAAATCCCAGGATATTCCATGTTTTATAGTAATAGACTAGTAGGCGCTGGTGGAGGAGTTGTTTTATGTGAAATTATCACTTTCCCCACTCCAAAGAGTTTTTGAAATCTCTGAAACTATTAATGACGTTTTTGTTGAAATCACAGATATATGTAGGAATAGTTTGCTACTATCCGTCTTCTATAGGCCTCCGAAGCAGGTTGTAGAAGTTGATACAAATTTAGGCGAGATTATTAATGATATAGTCTTAGGCACATCCCTTTAATTTTAGGAAATTTTAACTTGCCTTGCAAAAACTGGGGTGAAGCGCTTTCTACAGCCTCTGGAAATACTCTCTACCAAGGCCTTCTGAGTGGTCCCCTTTACCAAGTAGTAGACGTGCCTACACAAGACCCGAATATTCTTGACTTAATATTAATCTCCGACCCTAACATGGTAACTAACCATAATGTCGGCGAATATACACACGAGAGTGAATTTTAACTGATGTACCCACAGAAGGACTACTGATACCGCTTCGGTCATAAGAATCGCTCCTGTCGAAGTGCAAAGTCGAGGTTATCCGAAGTCTGTAAGTTGCTCCAAAGCTGCAAAAGTCTAAATCGTGTGTGGCCAAGTGTGTCAATTGCGGAGAGCTGCACCCCGCTTATTCAAAGCAATATGGAACGTATTTCCTTGAGAAAGAAATCCTGGCCGTTCAGGCCCAGGATCGACTCTCATTCCGCGAGGCTAAGGACTTGGTCCTAGAGCGCCCCGGGGCTGATAGCGAGGTCATATGCGTCAATGTTAAGAAAGACAACCTCTGCTCCTGGCCTCTCCAGGCCTACGATTACGTTTGTTTCCGCGTCCATTCTGAACCCTTCTGCTGGTTCGACCTACCCCTGGCGCTCCCATAGTAAAGCTGGCGGCAGAAAGGCTAAAAACAGCCACCCCCAGTTCCTCCAGCGTGACCGTAAAGCGAAACGGCCGCGCCCTACACTGTAGTTAGACTCACAGGAAAAAAAAACAACCCTGAAGTCGGTCGTGAGGCCATTTTCCAGGGTTCATAAAGCTGCCACCCGAAAGCCGAAAGGAAGACAGCAATAAAAGGGCGTAAGCTCCTGCACTCACACCCAGTGGTAGTCTGGGTGGCTCGAAGACGGCGGATCCTTCAAAAGAGAGACCTCCGCCTCCGAAGCCTGCCTAAGGTTTCGAGGCGGAGGGAGGAAAAGACTCGCATGGTGAGCCCAACCTCCCCCGATAAGTCCTCGAAAGCGATAGCGCCTTCAACCCATTGTCCGGAAAAAGGCGTCCGGAGTTCTGTCTCCCGTAAAAATACCTCATCTGAGGTAAGCCTGGAGGGCATATTCCTTCAATGGAATTGCCGTGGACTCCGGACCAACTGGGAGGAGCTGCGGAGGCTCGCCTCCCCCCGTTCCCCGTTAGCTATCTTTTGCTGGAGATCATGTTGGGCGCGTGCCCCCTGCCCACCCTTCCCGGTATAAGGGTTTTGCGACCCCACCACCACGGGATGGGTGCTGGGCGGGAGGATGTGCGATTTACACCTGGAATGATGTCTCCGTTCTTCTTAATGATTTACGAGGGGTGGTGAATAAGTTTTGCAATTCGGATATAAGGAAACGAGATATGAGGAAAAGTGTTTTATTATTTTTCAATATAACTACCCTCCACCTTAATGCACTTGCGCCACTTGTCCCTGAGGCTTCGAATTCCTGACAACCAGGAATCTCCCGACTGCTGTTCAATCCACTCCTGGACGGCGAGCTGGAAATCTTCATCCTTCCCAAACCGGCGTCCACGCAGAGCAGCCTTGATCTAGTGGAATAAAAGGTAGTCGCTAGGGGCCAGATCTGGACTGTAGGGGGGATGGTTGAGCTCCGAATCCGCACTCGCACAGGGCAGCTTGTGCAACTCTGGCCTTGTGGACTTTGACGACGTTGAAGTCGATCATGGGGCGTGAGGTTTCTAGGGACCCAACGGGCAGAGACTTTGGTCATGGCCAAATTGTCGTGGATGATGTTAATAACACTTCCATGTGATATTCCAAGTTCTCGCTCGATTTCTTCAACCTTCACCCGTCGATTTTCGAGGATCATCCTCTCCACACGGGCCACATTTTCCTCGTTGGTCACGTCTGACGGGCGTCCTGAACGGGGATCATCTTCAAGAGACTCACGACCATTGCGGAGCTGCCTATTCCAGCGAGCAATGGTTACAGAGGAAGGGGCGGTGCCTGGGTCGCCATTTGTTTTCTGCGATCATGGATCTCTTTTTGCATTCTTGCGTTCCCTCGTCAAAAATTTGATCACTGCGTGATGCTCAACCTTCTCTATCGTTGGAAAATTTGTGACTGGCGATCTGCGACTAGCTACTGCTTCTTAAATAGGCGGCTCTCCAGGGGGTACAGCCTTGTTGTGATGGAGGGTCTTGCGAGCTCTGATCCCAGGAGCCATACCAGGGTAAGACTAAGTTTTTACAAAGGTTTAACCATACTAGATAGGTCCTGGGTGACGAGCCAGACCAAGCATAGCCCACACCTTGTGGGGCAATTGTGTTCCTGAATTCCAGTACACTTTTAGCCCACCTGGTTCCAGCTATAGAGTGCCTCTGTACGGGTCGATGGATGCGCCCAATGGGGGGCATCGTCTGAAGGACCGTGCCATAGAGGAGGTTTGGTTGCCTGGGTCGCCATTTGTTTTCTGGGAGGTCTTCGGTCACCGCAGCCCAGAGAATCTCCGTTATGCGGCTCATATAAGGCTCAGCTGTTTTTAAAACGATAGTGGGAGTCGGGGGGGCGGGTTACCCCGTCTGAGCTGTAAGGGCGCTCTTTGGACTCACGATGACGATTTGGTGTATGCCCTCAGCTCAAGAGGTAGCCCAAAATAAAAAAATAACTTATATGGGTAAACTTAACAAAAATAACTCGCAGAGACCGCAGGTTTCTGGTCATCGTGCCTTAGACCCTGATATTAGAAGAGTTGACCCTTTTGGGTCAGAAGTTGACCCTGAGCTCGATTATGACAGATTTTTAGTTTCAAAAGCAAACGATAGTATTCTTAGTAAGGCTGATGATATCTTTGATGCCTATGAGGATTTTATTGAAAAATGTGGCGAACCTGCTCAAATGTGGCCACGTAATGATGGCGCATTGATAGTCTAGGCAAAATCAAGTGAACAGCATAAGTGGATTAAGAACCTACAGTATTTAGCTTCTGTGACATGTCCTCTGCTTCGCACCCGACATTTAACACTTCTAAAGGCGTTATCCGATCGGGAGAACTAATAGATTATGACATCAACATGCTGGTGTCAAAATGTACAAGTCAGAAGGTTTTAATTGCACACCGCATTTCCCAGTTTGTAAATGGCGCTAAATTACCTACCGCCATTACTATTCCTAGGACGTCTGGCCGTTTTGCACGCCGACCACTCCAATGGTGGTCGGCCGAGTGTGAGACGGCCCTCAAACAGAATCGTTATGCCTACATGCGCTATAAGCGCCGCCCGAACGATTTCACTGTCGCTGAGTTTCGTCGGGCTAGGGCTAGGTTCCGGTATATTTCGAAGCACGCCCGCCGCTCTTCTTGGCGGGCATACGTGTCTTCACTTAACGGGAAGACCCCTTTAGCTAAGGTCTGGAAGCGAGTAAAAAGGATTCGGGGCAAGTTCTCGCAGGACCCCCCTCCCGTTCTCCAGGAGAATGGGACCGCAATCTCGGACCCCGCATCCGTGGCGGAATCCTTTGCGACCGCTTTTTCCGCATTCTCTATCCGTGATGCTGCTTCGCCAGCATTCAATGCACGTCGTGATGTCGCGGAAGGCCGCCGGCTGGACTTTACCTCCAGAGGCGGAGAACCCTTCAACGACAAGTTTACTGTGAGTGAGTTGCGCTCCGCTCTCGCTTAGTGCGCGGACACCACCCATGGTCCGTACGATGTCCCGTACGCCATGCTTCGACACCTGGGTGAGCGAGGCATGGCCTTTCTGTTAGATTTGTTCAACAGGATCTGGGTGGAGGGTCTTCTCCCAAACTCCTGGTGAATCGGGACTGTGCTCGCCTTTCGCAAACCGGGGAGAGATCACTCTACTCCGACCGGTTTCCTCCCAATCTCTCTAACCTCTTGCGTGTGCAAGTTGATGAAGAAATTAGTAAATGTTAGATTAGCCTTTTTTCCTGGACAGCGGAGGCCATCTGTCTTCTGCACAGTGCGGCTTCCGCAAGTTCCACTCCACGTCAGATGCTCTGCTCCGACTGGAAAATGCCGTCTGCGAGGCTTTCCTTCGTAGACAGCACTACGCCACGGTGTTTTTTGATCTGGAGAAGGCCTATGATACCGCATGGCGATACGGTATCATGGAGACTCTCCACACGATGGGGGCGAGGGGACGCCTCCCAATGTTTAAAATCTGAATTTTTGCGAGATCGTCGATTCCGCGTACGGGTGGGGGTGGGGGGAGCCCTCTCCGGCCCAAAGGAGCAGGAAGAGGGTGTCCCGCAGGAAAGTGTCCTCAGTGTCACACTCTTTGCCCTGAGCATCAACGGCATCACCTCGGTGCTGCCGGAAGATTTTCTCGCTACGCTCTACGTGGACGATCTTTCGATCTCTTTTGGCGCGGCCCAGATGCCAACTCTGGAGCGTCTACTCAACAGGCATTGAACCACGTCTCTCGCTATGCCGAAGCGCACATGTTTCGGTTTTCTTTGGCCAAGACTAAGGTGGTGCACTTCTGCCGCCATCCACGGCTTCATGGGGTGCGCCTGGATGTGGTTGAGTCGCACCGTTTCCTTGGTCTTGTATTCGACCGACGCCTCACCTGGAAGGCTCATATTCGCAGCCTTAGGGTCTCTTGTACCCGCGCCATGGACATTCTCCGTTCCGTGACGTTCAGCGCTTGGGGCGCTGATAGGGCTACTGGCTTACTTTTTTATCGATCCTTTGTTCGCTTGAAGCTCGACTACGGATGCGAGTTTTATGCATCCGCAGCCGAGCGTTTATTGCGAAAGGTGGATTCGATCCACCACACCGGCCTTCGCCTTGCGACCGGTGCCTTCCGCACTTCCCCCATTGAGAGCCTGTTGGTCGATGCTGGGGAGATGCCACTCGCTCTGCGCCGCGTGCAGTGCATCACTCGCCTGTACGCGCGAGCCCGGTGCCTCCCTCAGTCGCCAACAGCTCTCACTGCATCCGCAGCTGATCTCGATGGTGCCAGTGTATACGGATGGCTCCAAGTCCCAACAGGGGGTCGGCTTTCACGCCGTATCCCCTCTGTTTGAAGTCAGCGGGGCTCTACCAGGCGCTGCGTCTGTCTTCACGGCCGAGCTGGTGGCAATACACCACTCGGTACGGGAGATTACGCGACGTGCCCGGTTCGGAGACCGGATCGTGATCTATAGCGACTCACAAAGCGCCCTGAGTGCTCTCGGTGCATTGGAATCTCCGCATCCCCTGGATCGCGAAATCCGTGACGCCACGGTTTTGGCGAGCCGGGCAGATGTCGAGATTATCTTCTGCTGGGTTCCTGGACATGTAGGAATTGCGGGGAATGAGCGCGGCGGATGAGGGCGCCAAAGAGTCCTCGAGGACTCTGCGACCGGACCAGCGTTTCGCTCTTCCTCACACTGACTACATGGCAGGAATACGGGCAGCTCTTCGGACTGCTTGGCAAAGAAGATGGGAGACGGTCGAAGGGAACTTAAAGTTGCGTGCCATTGCGCCGCGACTGTTCCCATGGACCTATCCCTCAATGCCGCGGCGGCTTTAGGTTGCTTTCTGTCGTCTCCGAATCGGACACACTCGTGTGACGCATCACTATTTGATGGAGCGCTCGCCTGCGCCCTATTGCAACGACTGCGTCGTCCCCAAGACTGTTCGGCACATTCTTGTCGAATGTCCCAGTCTGAAGGATCTTCGCGCACGATACCTGTCCCAGTACCGGGATGGGCGGGGTCGCTACCGCCTGTCCCATGTGCTCGGTTCAGATTCGTGCACATTGACTTGTGGACTTGTTGACTTCTTGGGGGAGGCCGGCCTTCTCCCTATTATTTAAGCAAGGTTTGTTTGTTTTTGTTTTGTTTTTGTTTTTTTTGCATTTGTTTGTTTTTTTCCTTTAGTTGCACGCTCCTGCGCCAGGGGGACCTCTTCCCGACGCACCAGCTTGCTTCCTTTCCCCCTTTTGGGGTGTTTTTTTTCTCTTTAATTTTATTTTCAAGTAGCCTAGAACTAGGCCAGTTTTAATACGGCGACTAATGCCCAAGTAGGCAGTCGCCAGATGTTCTCTTAAAAATAAAAAAAAAAAAACCTACCGCCACAATAATCCTGGCCTTCAACAAATTGGAACCACCCAAGTACATTAAGGCTGGCTACCTTAATATCCCAGTCAAGCCTTAGATTGGAAACCCACGGGGGTGCTTCCATTGCTAACGCTTTGGCCATGTAAGCAATTTTTGCAAACGGGCAAGGTTATGTGTTAATTGTGGAGCAGATTTTTATGGGGCACCCTGTTTTCAACAGCCATGCTGCCCTAACTGTGGTGAAGAACACCCTGCATCATCACAGCAATGTACTTTATTTTTATATGAGAGAGAAATCATTGTTATTAGAAACAAAATCAGGGTCAGTTTTAAAGAGGCCAGAACAAGAGTAAGGGAGACATACGTCCAACCTGGTGTGAGCTTTTCTGATGCTCTACGTTCTACCAGGCCAAAGAAAGAAAGAAGACAGATATATCCTACCGGCTCTCCTCTGCCTGACCAGGTAAAGAGTCCTCCCCGTCCTAAACGTGCATCTCGTGATGAACACTCTTTGTCAGCATCTAACAATGTTTCTGAGGTTGTCAACAAGAAGAGGAACCTTCCATCCTCTCCTGTTTCCCCAAGGGTAGCTAAACACCTTGCTACATCCCTAGAGCATGTAGATGTTAATCATGTTGGTCCTCAAGTAGTATCCATCCCACATCTGTATATCCACCTTGCTCCAAAAGGACCAAGATCTCCTTCAGCTAGCTCCAAAGCCAACTATCACTCCAACCCCTCTTGTTGATACGGCTTTGGAACTCCTTCGACCCCTAAAAGTGAAGGAATCAACCATTGCTCCTTCCCAGGAGCCAGCTGTTGTGGAGGCTTTCCCCTCATCTCAGGAGGAACCCCCAAATCTGAGTCCACATCCTTCTCTGCCAGCATCGGATCCACAACCTTCGCCGATACCCTTGCCACCACGATCGCATTTACCATCCCAAATAATACCACCAACTTTGTCAACGCCATCTGTTCCATCGACACTTGAACTGACTCCTGGAGTTGTTTCCATCTCACCTTCTCCAGTGAAGACAGTTCTCTCGTACAGCCACATATCAAAATCTGATACACCGCCTCTTAAAGAGAAACCAAAACTCAAACTTCCAACACCTCCTTTGTCATACTCCAAACCTAAGGTTAGTATGACACGAACTACTTCCGCTGGTAGTTCAAACCCCAAATCTCCTACCCCTAACGGTAGGAAGAAATCTAGCGTTATACTTAAACGCTATCAATGTCTCAAATTATTCATTGGAACCTCCAGGGTCTCTTCCCCAAATGGGAAAAGCTCAAGCTCCTGCTTAAAGATTCCAATCCCGATTGTATTGTGTCGTAGAATGGACTCCCGACGATATACCATATATGACTATTCGTTGACGGAACTTCTTTAATTATCTTAAGAGTGCGTTAATGTTTGGTGGGCCGATATTATGTATCTTCGATATGCTTAAGAAGTGGAACTGAGCTCAAGGATAATAATATTGCTATCATTAATAAAATAGAGTTTTATTAATAATAACTATCAACAAACACAAGACGGAAAATATTGACATAAACAAAGAATGGAAAGGGTCGTGGGGGCTCGGGCTAATCCGAGGATTAAAGGATTTAAAAAGGTAAAACAAATATAGAGTTAAAGAGATGGGATGGTTTGCTACACCATTTAAAGAACCGGATAGAATTGACAACAGGGTTAAGTACTCAAAGGTGACGTTTGGCTTACGTAACTTTATACGAGTGGTGCAGTGGAAGGAGGCGTGAAGGAATTTTCGGTCCGCTGGCGAGTTCCAGCCGAAGGGGGGAATAAGATGATCCTGACGTGGCGTCTGGGGAATGAGAACCGTTTCTCGACGAACGGCTTGAAGAACAATGGCTGTTTTACGTTGTTCTCTTCTGAACAAACTGGGGGGGGGGGGTGAGAACCGTCTCTTGTCTACGGGCTCAAGAACAATGGCTGTTCTAATGTTGTTCTCCTCTGAACAACAAGGGAGAAGGGTGAGAACCGTTTCTCGGCGAAGGGCTCAAAAGAACAATGGCTGTTCTTGATGATCCTGACGTGGCGTCTTGGGAATGAGAACCGTTTCTTGACGAACGGCTTGAAGAACAATGGCTGTTCTACGTTGTTCTCTTCTGAACAAACCAGGGGGGGGGGAGAACCTTCTCTTGTCTACGGGCTCAAGAACAATGGCTGTTCTAATGTTGTTCTCCTCTGAACAACAAGGGGGAAGGGTTAGAACCGTTTCTTGGCGAAGGCCTCAAAAGAACAATGGCTGTTCTACGTTGTTCTCCTCTGAACAACAAGGGGGAAGGGTGAGAACCGTTTCTTGGCAAAGGGCTCAAAAGAACAATGGCTGTTCTACGTTGTTCTCTTCTTGAACAACGAGGGGGAAGCCTTAAGGACTTGGCGTCACGAAAGGCTCGAACCTTTGGCACTCAAGGGATATTGTCCTCCTTCTGGACAAGTGATGGTGAATCTCGAGGTCGAGGTCCCTTGTCGCACAAAGGGAGAGAGGGTCATGGTGATGTTTCGCGACGAAAATCTGGATCTCCAATCTCATCTTAGTGGTAAAGTTTCCATCTAAATAGTCGAGACACTCCCTTGGCGTGGGGGACAATGGAGTGGGAGCTTCGAGGGAATGAACAGCCGAGTCTGGGAACAATGCCTTATCTGCCCATAAGCCTAACTCCATCTGGCGAGGTCGGCGTATGGGGGCGAACGGGGGGACGATAACCTCCTTGCTTAAACATTGACATCTGGTGGCTGTGATAAGGCACCAAGCTTCGAAGCGAAGATGCACGTGGGGGCATCGTGGTTTTAAATAATATGTGATAGGAGTTGAAATTAACGCAGCTTCAACCCGTTCTATCACACCCCTCCATTCCGGGGAAAGTTGTCACTTCCAAAAAAGAGAGAAGGGACAACGATAGAGCTCCGTTGTGGGGAACTCGTCTTCTTGTATCAACCGTACCTTCCTGCACCTAACTCATATTACCTCTATACATATGATTATTTTGATCTTTAGATTACAGGGGAAAATAACCTTTAATACAACTTAATAAAAAAAGAAGGGCATGGAACAATGAAATGATATAAAATTAGTACATACGGGACAAAATAATTTATACGTAATTAATGGGTACAAATATATATACATACAAAAAAAAAATAGACATTGAGCGTTACAAAATTCAGACATATACATTAACTAATTATAATACAAGAGAATCTTAATTTAAGTCGTACAAGACGGTATATACCTACATGGAGATACTAATCCTATGAATACAATTATTCTACGCTATTCGGTAACGCATTCCTACTGAGTGCGTCAGCGACCTGGTTATCGGAACCTTTTAAATAATTTATTTTAAATTGATACTCTTGCAAGAGTAAACTCCAGCGCATGATGCGGCCGTTGGAGTGTCGCACATTCCTAATATAGGCTAACGGACGGTGGTCGGTTCCTATCTGAAATTCTTTTCCTATCAAGTACATCTTGAATTTGTCTATGACCCAGATAATTGATAGAGCTTCCTTTTCTATAGTGGCATATCTCTTTTCGCGTGGTAATAATTGACGACTAGCATATGCAACTGGATGACTCGTGCCGTCATCCTCGTATTGAAGGAGTACACCTACAATGCCCTCGTTGGACGCGTCTGTCTTAATCCCAAAGGATTTTTCCGGGTTGGGCAACTTTAAAATGGGGGCAGAAATGAGCTTACTCTTGAGCTGATTAAAATGGAAAATAGCGATATCATTCCAACGTAGACGATCGGGTGAATTCTTTTTTAAAAGGGAGCTGAGGGGCGCCGAAATTGCAGCGAAATTCGGAACGAATCGCCGATAGTACGAAGCTGATCCTAGGAACGATCTTAATTGCTTCTTTGTAATCGAGAGGGGCATGTCGGCGATTGCCTTAATCTTATCCTCTTGAGGACCCAACTGGCTTTGTCCTATTTTGAAACCCCAATATTTGATGGTTTCGTGGGCAAAATGGCATTTGCTGGGGCCAATGGTGAGGCCATTTTCGCGCAGTCGCTCGAAAAGAGCTAATAGGGTGGTTAAATGGTGACTCCATTTAATTAGTTATTGTAGCTGACTCTTTTGATGTGGTGTCAGCTGCGCGTCAATATCCAGGTCAGAGGGTTCCAAAGACTCGCCTGGTAGGGAAGGAGGAGGGTAATCGGCATCAGGTTGGGTGCACACTATCTGTATTACCTTAAGGGACTCCGCGGGGTAATCTTCTTCAAGCGCCGATGTTTCGTCCAGTTCTACGAAGGTATCTTCATGGGTGCGTTGGGGGTTCTTTTTTTCTTGGGGTCCACGGACAGTCTCCGTGTCCTTGTCTTGGGCCTTATCACCTAAGGGTGTTAGTGATTCACACTCCTTTGGTGCCGTCCTAAAGTCCTGGTAAAGGGTTTCCGAGAAATCGGACGGTATCGGGGTTCTGATGGGGACGGGCTCCTGGGCTTCTTTCTTATCTCGGCCTCGAGGAAGGGCGGCCTGAGACACAGGGTCGAAACTTACTTGGGGGCTCTGTCCTATAAGCACGGAACAGAATTGTATGGGTGCTGAAATGACTTCAGCCCAGCCATCATAATATTGACACTGCAGGTAACATCTAACGACGGGGAATTGGTTCGCCCGCCTAAGGTAGTCATGTACCACCGCAAACTTTTCGTGGTTAGGGTCGACTGGGGGGAGGAGTTCGTCGGACACGATGAAACACGTACATCCTGTGTCCCTGACGAGAGTCGATACTCGACAGCCGTTCACGCTGCCCTCCTCAAATTTCAAAGTTCCCGATGAACTTTTATCAAAAACAAAATTTACCTGGTGGCCTGACGGAGGGGGAGAAGTTTCTGCTTGGGTCTGCACCACCGGGGGAGCCGGGGTTGCATTAATCTGGTGAACTTGGTGGGCTGGTCCGCTTTTAAGCCTAGAATTTTGGGGGCAATTTCAGCTCATGTGGTTTTCTACACCACAGGTGAAGCATATAATTGGTCGCTTCGGGAAGAGAGATGGAGGAGAAATCTTAACGGGAGGTTTGGAGTCCCGTTGTTGGTTTTGGGGAAAGAAGTTTTGGGGTTTTACGGGGCTCGGAAACTTCGTCGATTTTCCTGTGAAGGGGCGCGAATCCTTCCTTCTTTCCTTGTAGGGGGATTGGTGAGAAGTTCGATTCTCCTTTGGGTATAAATTATGGCTTGCGGCATAGACATCCGCTTCTTCAGGACATTCTTTAAAGGTCTGGCACCGACGATCTTTGACGAACGCGCGGATCTCCTTCGGGAGAGACGCCAAAAATTATCTCGCAACACGAAGTCTGTTAAGGACTCGTAGTTCGGATCAACCTTTGAGGATTCTAACCAAAATTTAAAATTCCTCTGAAGAATGTATCCGAATTGACGGAACTTCTGTCCGGGTTTAATACGACCTCCTCGAAATTCTTGGCGGTAGAAATCGGGAGTCATATTATGAGCGGCCAATAACTCAGCTTTTAAGGTGCGGTAGTTAATTGTATACTCAGATGGCAAAGATATAAAAATTTCGCGCAATTTACAATTTAACAGGGGAAGTAATCTGGCTACACCTTCAGCCTCCAGATCCATGTTATTGATTTCGAGGATCTTTTCGAAGTGGGCTAAAAATGCTCCGAAATCCTCTCCATCCTTGAAATTGGGAAGCTTTAGTGAGAGATTGGGGGATGCTTCGGAACGGGAACTGACGGACTGTATCTCTGCTTCAACACGAGCTAATTCAATCTGATGGTGAAGCTCAGCTTGTCTTATCCGTTCCTCTCTTTCTCTTTCTTCTCGTTGGATTTCTCTTTCTCGTTCTTCTCGTTGTATTTCTCTCTCTCGTTCTTCTCGTTGGATTTCTCTTTTCCGTTCTTCTCGTTGTATTTCTCTTTCTTCCTCTTTTCTTTGCTCCTCTTGAACGTACTCAATTAGTTCTTTTCCGGAGAGTCCCAAGGATTCTCCTTGCGCTTTAAAGATTTCGAACTGAGTCATCTTTGCACTTGGAGGCGCACTAGTCAACCAACTAAAATTCCTTGCAACAAGAATTATGCCTTCTAGAGAAATTAGCCTACCTAAATATGGGCACTGACCTATTCGTACTTGGTTTCTCGATCTAAATAACCACTGACTGAAATCACAAAAAAAACACAAACAAATTATTATCACAGTTCCTTGAGCTACTCCAGCTTCTTAAGTTTCAAAAAAGAGGATAGCAATCGTTAAAACAAAAGGGAACTACTATACTCTATTATTGTAACGAATAACACTATGCTTTACTCGACTTAGACCAGTGTTTGCAAAGATATAGCGTTAAACCTTACACACCTGATACTAAATTTAAATAGTATATATATATATATATATATATATATATATATATATATATATATATATATATATATATATATATATATATATATATGTCGTAGAATGGACTCCCGACGATATACCATATATGACTATTCGTTGAGGGAACTTCTTTAATTATCTTAAGAGTTCGTTAATGTCTGGTGGGCCGATATTATGTATCTTCGATATGCTTAAGAAGTGGAACTGAGCTCAAGGATAATAATATTGCTATCATTAATAAAATAGAGTTTTATTAATAATAACTATCAACAAACACAAGACGGAAAATATTGACATAAACAGAGAATGGAAAGGGTCGTGGGGGCTCGGGCTAATCCGAGGATTAAAGGATTTAAAAAGGTAAAACAAATATAGAGTTAAAGAGATGGGATGGTTCGCTAAACCATTTAAAGAACCGGATAGAATTGACAGAAGGGTTAAATACTCAAAGGTGACGTTTGGCTTACGTAACTTTATACGAGTGGTGCAGTGGAAGGAGGCGTGAAGGAATTTTCGGTCCGCTGGCGAGTTCCAACCGAAGGGGGAAATAAGATGATCCTGAAGTGGCGTCTAGGGAATGAGAACCGTTTCTCGACGAACGGCTTGAAGAACAATAGCTGTTCTACGTTGTTCTCTTCTTGAACAACGAGGGGGAAGCCTTAAGGACTTGGCGTCACGAAAGGCTCGAACCTTTGGCACTCAAGGGGTATTGTCCTCCTTCTGGACAAGTGATGGTGAATCTCGAGGTCGAGGTCCCTTGGCGCACAAAGGGAGAGAGGGTCGTGGTGATGTTTCGCGACAAAAATCTGCATCTCCAATCTGATCTTAGTGGTAAAGTTTCCATCTAAATAGTCGAGACACTCCCTTGGCGTGGAGGACAATGGAGTGGGAGCTTCGAGTGAATGAACAGCCGAGCCTGGGAACAATGCATTATTTGCCCATAAGCCTAACTCCATCTGGCGAGGTCGGCGTATGGGGGCGAACGAGGAGACGATAACCTCCTTGTTTAAACATTGACATCCGGTGGCTGTGATAAGGCGCCAAGCTTCGAAGCGAAGATGCACGTGGGGGCATTGTGGTTTTAAATAATATGTGATAGGAGTTGAAATTAACGCAGCTTCAACCCGTTCTATCACATATTGCTTTACAGGAAACTTGTTTAGGTACTCGTAGAGTACCCAACATTTCCAGTTTTGTGGGATATTATAAGAACCCCGGAGAACCAATTCATGGTTCTGCTGTTTTAGTTAAAAACAGGGTTCCCTACAACCAACTGTATCTTAATACAGACCTGCAGTCAGTTGCTGTCCGCCTGTTTTCCAGTCGACATTATTCAGCCTGTTCTTTGTATCTTCCTCCTAGCGATGAAAGAGATAGAGCTTCTTTAGCTACAAAGTTAGCTAATTTAATTTCTCAACTCCAGCCGCCCTTTTTATTGATCGGCGATTTTAATGCTCGACACACCCTATGGGAAGACCATGATAAAAACCCTAGATAAATATGATTGAGAGATTTCTGGGCAGTAATGATATCTACTTTCTTAACAATGGCAGCCACACATCATTCCACATCCAAACAAACAGCTTTACCTGTGTGGACTTGTCTCTCTGTTCACCAAGCTGTAGAGCCGATTTTGACTGGGCAGTGGATCCTAACTTGCGAGGCAGCGATCACCTCCCTATTGTAATAACACCATGTACAGGTAGTCTTTCTCTACCACGAAGCAAAAGATGGAATACGAAAAAAGCAAACTGGCCTAAGTTCAGGCACCTCTCGAGCTATGATGGATCCTTCCCTCATGAAGATGTTGACGTTGTTATTGACAATTTTCTAACTTACATCAACCATGCAGCTAACTCCTCCATCCCACTCTCCGGCTCGGCTGCTCGTGGACCACAAGTACCCTGGTGGTCTGCTGAATGCTCTAGAGCTGTCACTGAATGTAAACAGACTTGCCGACGTTACCACCGATGCCCCACGATGGTAAATAAAATTGCTCGTAACCGAGCAAGGGCAGCACGGCAACGCACCCTTCGACGAGGTCGAAAGACCTCGTTATATGGTTACCCCGTCAATAAGCTGGCAAACCCCTGTAGACAAAATCTGGAAGAGGGTAAAAAAGCTATTGGGAAAATCCGAATGTTTTACAGCTCCCAACATTGTTCAAGCCGGAGAACTGTTAGAGAGACTTGTCCCACTTTTCCAACGTCTTGGCCAGATCGTTTGTTAATATTTCCAGCCCAGATAACTATTCCATCCAATTCCAGTGTTTTAGACTGCAACAAGAGCAGCATTGTATGAACTTTATGGAGCCTAACATGGATAATGAGCCTTCCAATCGGCTCTTTACTCTCCATGAGCTCCATAATGCACTGAAGCACTGTAGATCGACTGAACCAGGATCGGATGGCATTTCCTATGATATGATTAGGAATGTGCATCCATCCCTCCTCTCACATTTGCTGGACATCTATAATTTTAACTGGATTAGGGGCTGCTTCTGCTTCCCTTCTATGTGGAGGGAGGCTGTGGTCTTATCCTTCCGAAAACCAGGAAAGGATGGGACAGAACCCACACATTACCGCCCATTGCCTTTACTAGTTGTCTATGTAAATTATTTGAGAGAATGATCAATACAAGACTCGTATGGTTTTGAAGAGAATCAGGGTTCAGAAAAAAGCAGAGTACCATCGACCTGCTTTTTAGAATGGAGTCTTATATAAGAGATGCTTTTTCAAAGAGACAGCATTCAGTTGCTGTCTTCTTTGATATTGAGAAAGCGTATGATACCACCTGGAGGCGGGGTATCCTTAAGCAATTCCATGATTGGGGCCTGCGGGGTTTTCTCCCCAGGTTTGTTGAGCAATTTCTCAGGCGGCGCACACTACGTGTAAAAGTCGGAAATGCCCTATCAGAACCCGTAGAGCAAGTTTAGGGTGTGCCACAGGGAAGTGTCCTCGGTGTTACCTGCTTGTCTGTGGCAATCAACAGCCTTATCACAAATGTCCCAGCTGAGATTTCCTCGACTCTATATGTGGATGATTTAGCATTTATTTTTTCATCCCTTAGACTTCCATTTGTCATCCGTAAGCTACAACAAGGTATAAATACTGTAGCTGATAATGCTTCTTCCAAGGGCTTCCGCTTTTCCGCAGTAAAGACCAAGGCTGTCCATTTTTACAATCATAGATTGGTGACGTGGGACCCCCCCCCATCTGTCACTCTATGGTATCCGTGTCAACTTTGAGTCCCATTTCAGATTTCTAGTGGTGATATTTGATTCAAGGCTTTCTTGGAGGCCTCACTTGGACGCCTTGAAAAGGTCTTGTCTGAAGAGAATGGACATAATGAAATTACTGTCACACATCTCTTGGGGAAGTGATCAACGTACTCTGTGGCTTTTGTATTCAGCATTAGTCCAGTCAAAGCTGGACTATGGGTCACAGGTGTACTCTTCTGCCTCGCTGTCCACTCTTGAAAAATTGAATACTGTGCGTAACCAGGTTGTGCGCCTGGCTTCTGGAGCCTTCAAGTACTCTCCTGTTGGAGTCTCTATGCAGAGAACGGGATTCTTCTTCTTCCCCTTCACAGACTCAAGTCTAACCTTAAATATCTTTTTAGACTTGAACAATTGCCATGGTCACTAGTGTATAAGTGTACGTTCAATTTGCGAACAGTGGCCTCATATGATGAATTTCCATCTCTGACTCGCCCCTTTGCTCTGCGCATGGCCGAGCACACAGAACGTCTAGGTGAGATCTCTATTATTCCATTTTCAATACCAAAGATTTCCCCATGGGTCATACCGCCTGTAGTGGTATGCAAGAGGCGTACTAGCAGGCCCAAGAATCAGCCCTTGCCTGTAACCTTGAGAACCATGTTCGATCACCACTCCTCTCACCATCGACCTAGCAACTTTGTGTTCACCGATGGGTCCAAGTCATCGGACGAAGTTGGAGCTGCTGCTGTTCTCCCATCTCAGACATCATTGGTTCGCCTACCAAGTGCATCTTCTGTTTTCACAGCAGAACTTTTTGCCATTCTTGCTGCACTATTTGTTATTGCTCCAATGCCATCTGGTTGTTTTACAATTTTCTCTGACTCCCTCAGTTCTCTGGAGACACTGGGTGATTTTTGTTCTAGCCATCCACTGGTTTCCAAGATCCAGCGGTGGCTTTTTTATCTTTCTTCTTTCCACAAGATTTCTTTTTGCTGGGTGCCTAGCCATGTGGGCTTTCCAGGCGGATGCCGCGGCCAAGGAGGCGACATATTTGGAGACACCACCATCAGCCCCCGTCTCACTTCGTGATATCTATCCTGTCATCACCGAATATGTAGTCGGCTTATGGCAGAAGAGGTGGGATGAACTTCCTCCTACCAAGCTCCATTCTATAAAACTTTCAGTCCTACCATGGCCACGTACCATGAGACCACGTAGACTAGAGGTTATTTTGTGCCGACTGAGGATAGGCCATTGCCACTTCACTCATGAATACTTGATGAATGGGCAGCCCCCACCTTTATGCATCCTATGTGGAGTACAACTATCCATCGTTCACATTTTAGCTGAGTGCCCCCTTTTGAGAAATCTCAAGAGGAGGGTCTTCCCTTTCATTACTGAGCAGATGACCCCCACAGCAGGTCCTGCGGGGCATCTTTTCTGAGACTCGTGCCTTTTTAGCATGAATAGAATTTTAAAATTTTTATAAGAATCTAATCTTTTAACCAAAATTTAATATATTGGCTTATGATTTTATATTCGCTGCACTTGTATCCACTGTTGACCTATCTATAGTCTTTTTTTTTAATATTCTTAACTCTTGCATCTATTGTTAAGCCATCTATAGTCTATGTTTTTTATCCTTTGTTGAATTTAATAGCTTATTTTTCACGTCTCAATCTTTGTGTGAATAGAACTTTTACATTATTAGAAGAATCTAATCTTCTAGTCAAAATATAAATATATAGTGCCATGATTTTATATTCTCTGGCTTATAGTCTATTTATTACATGTTTTCCTTTATATGAATAAAATGTCTAAATTTTCAGAAAAATCTAAATCTTTTAGACAAAACTTAATATATTATTCAATGATTTTATATTCTTTGCTCTTGTATATATCATTAACCCATCTATAATCTATGTTTTTTATTCTTTGTTGAATCTTTAATAGTTTATTTTTACGTTTTCTTTTACATGAATAGAATGTTTAAATTTTTATAAGAATCTAAACCTTTTAGACAAAATTTAATATATTCCTTGGTCTTTTTTCTACCTTTGTCGAATTATTAACAGTTTATTTTTACATGTCTCTTTCTATGTTAATAGAATGTTTAAGTTTCAGAAAAATCTAAACAAATTAATATATAGTGTCATGACTTTATATTTACTATTTTTGCCCCGTAAGGGCCGCCAGATTTGCCATCCTGGACGCCGTGCTGACGGGATCCAGCGCTCCGTCCGGCCCCAGCTTAGCCTCTCTTTCTTCCTTCAGATAGCCTGTATTTCTTCCCTACCTCGTCGCTTTTCATACAACCTCTCCCACAACTTTTCCTGGTCAGCCTCTAATTTCACAGGGTAGATGCTGACCTTCTTCTCAAGCCAACTGTGTTAAAGGTGGAGCCGCCATGCCGATGGACTGCCTGGCCACCAGGAGGGAGGGGTGGTCCCAAATAGCAGAGCCTGGCTCTGCCAGGCCTGTAAGCACCTCTTGCAGTGCGGGCAACTGTGAGAGGTGATAATCTAATGCGTCCCGTAGAAAATTTAGGGTCACCATGATGCACAACCTAAAAAAAAAAAAACCCCTCAACTTCCCCTTGCTCATCAAAGGAGCCGCCCTCGGGCAGCTCCCCTGGAAAAAATGGAGGTCCTTCCCCCTGTGATTGCGTAGGGGACCCTCCATATTTCTTTAACCGGAGAGGAGGCTTACTCCTCTCTTAAGCCTACGGGTGAAGGGGACTCCCCCTCACCCCCTTCTCTGGAGGTGCTTTCGGGCACCTCCCTATTTCTAGCGGCAGTCCTTCCTTTTATTTGTAAGGGGACTGCCAAGAAAGCCAGCAGGCAGTCCATTGCCGACCGCCCCTCGTGTAAGCGGCTCGGTAGGGAAAATTTTCTCAGGGGGAAGAGGGAAGCCAGGCCCCTTCGGTCGCTTCCCTCAAAAGACCAGCTGGCAAGAATTTTAGACCTTGCCGGGGTCAAGGCCTGTGCCTCCCCACACAAGACTGGCGACACTGCCAAGGGGACCTGTGATGTCCTGAGAGGGGATGGCCAACTGGAGGCCCTTCCTGTGATAGACATGGTCCTTGAGGAAACCCAACCTCAGATGGTAGGGCCTTCCATGGGGGGAATCCGGGAAGGCGCCAAACACCGAACCCGAATCCGCCCCTATGCAAAGTCCTCATCAAAAGGCTATGGTTTCTGAGGCAGTACAAGGAGGGGAGGAATCTCCTATGGACGGTGCCCCTCCGACCACCAGGACCTCCTCCATTTTGGAGAAGGACTTGGCTGAGGCCGGTCCATCTGGCCTAAGGGCTTCTGCTGGCGGAGGTGTAAAGCAGGTTCATTCCCCGCCCTCTTCTCCTAAAAGGAAAAAAACACAAGAAAGACTAAAAAGACTCGGGGCTCCTCTCCATCCGCGGGGGCTACGGGGACGCATGGGTCTGCTGCCACTTTGGCAAGAGACCAAGCCAAGATCGGCACATCCGGCCCCTCTGTCCCCCTCCCCCGGATGCGGAACCCCTGACTATGAAAAAGACGAAAAGTGCACAGGGCAGAGACTCGATGACATCGGGGACCCTAATTCAGAGGTTACCTGGCGTTTTCGAGCCCGCTGGCTTCAAACTCTTCCTCGTTATTCGTTCCACTGATGGCACCATGTTGGCCAAGGGCAACATGATCCATCAGATGAGATGATTAGCTAGTGTAACTGGTAAAGAGCCGAAGGTGATGCGTTTCTCGGACGGGAGCCTTCGGGCGAATGCGGCGAATCCCGCCGAGGCGGCCAAGATAAGTGCTCTACGGACACTTGAATTGCACCCCGGTGTGTGTGTGAAGCCGCACTCTACCATATACTTTGTGAAAGGAGAAGTTTATGCAAGGAAACTCATTGACTACTCCATTGAGGACATCACCCTAGAGCTGGCCGACCATGGGGCGGTCAAGGTCGAACGTGTGATGAGAAATCAGGGAGGGGCCTTGAGACCCACCCCTACACTCTTCGTCACGTTCGACTGTGAAAGCTCCCTAAGTCGGGGCGTGCCAGTTGGTACGGCAACCGCGTGAAGGCATTCGTGCCACTGCCACGGCAGTGCAATTACTGTCACCGCTTCGGCCATACGAATCGTTCTTGTAGATGTGCAAAGTCGGGGTCACCCGAAGTTTGTGTAAATTGCTCCAAGGCCGCACACGATAAGTCCAAATCGTGTGTGGCCAAGTGTGTCAATTGCGGAGAGACGCACCCCGCTTCTTCGAAGCAATGTGGTGCATATCTCCTTTAGAAAGAAATCCTGGCCGTTTAGGCCCAGGATCGACTCTAATTCCGCAAGGCTAAAGACTTGGTCCTGGCGCGCCCGGCTCTGCCTAGGACGTCATATGCCTCAATAGTTAGAAATACACCCTCTGTTCCTGGCCCATCCAGGCAAACGAGCACGGTTGTTTCCGCGCCCATTCGGAGCCCTTCTGTGGGCTCTACTCAACCCAGGCACTCCCCTGGTAAAGCTGGCGGCAAAAAGGGTTCAAACCCAGCCCCGGCTAAAACCAGGGCTCCCCCCTCTTTCCCCAGCGTGACTGTTTGCCGTAAGGCGAAACGGCCACGCGCCTCCACCGAGTCGTTAGACTCACAGGAAGCAACACCCCTGAAGATGGTCGCTAGGACATCTTCCGGGATTCCCAAAGCTGTCCCCCGAAAGAAGGACAGCAACAAAGGAGCTTCGGCCCCTTCGCCCACGCCTAGTGGTGGAGCGAGTGGCTCGGAGACGGTGGTTTCTCGAAAAGAGGGCCCACCACCTCCGAAGCCGCAACGCCCGCCTAAGGTTTAGAGGTGGAGTGAGGAAAAGGCTCGCATGGCGAGCCCAACCTCTCCCAATAAGTCCTCGAAGGCGACAGCGCCTTAAGCGCTTTGTCCGGCCAACAGCGCTCGGGGTTCTGCCCCTGGGAAGCGCACGGCCATTCCCGTGAGGGTCTTCTGTTCGAGGAGGGCCCCCGCGTCTCCTTCGAGCTAGGCCTGGAGGGCATATTCCTTAAATGGAATGGCCGTGGAATCCGGGCCAACTGGGAGGAGCTGCGGAGGCTCGTCTCGTCCAGTTCCCCGTTAGCTATCTTTTTGCAGGAAGCCATGCTAGGCGCGTGCCCCCTGCCCACCCTACCAGGGTATAAGGGTCTCGTGACCCCACCACCGTGGGCGGCCGGGCTGGGGGTTGCGCGGTCTACACCCGGCATTATGTCTTCGTTCTTTCTTTCTCTTAATATACCTCCTTTCAGGCAGTGGCTGTGCGGCTTCACCTGGATAAGAGGTATACTATCATTTCTGCGTACATTTCACCGTCAGCTGACTTCGACGCAGGGGATTCCGCCGCGTCGTGGCACCGTTGCCGAGGCCCTTTCTCTTGCTTGGAGATCTGAACGGCAGGCATCCACTTTGGGGAGATTACTCAATAAATCCCAGGGAAAGGGTCCTAGCCGATCTGATCGAAGGGCTTGAGATAGGTGTCCTAAACGTGAATGAGTTTACGCATTACTGTCTGAGAACCGCTTCATTTTCTTGCCTTGATCTATGTTTGTGCTCTTCGGATGCACAGCCTGATTTTGATTGAGGGGTGGTCGATAACCTCCATGGTAGTGATCACTTTCCCATTCAAATATCTTATTCAGGGCAACTGCCGCCTGAGAGAACACCTCGGTGGTGCTTGGCGCGGGCGCGGTGGCCTGCATTTCAGGAAATGACTGAATTCTCTATCTCAGTCGAGGAGTTTAGGTCGGTAGATGAGGCCGTTGAGTTCTTCTCCGGCACCCTCATCGCCGTGGGCCTGACTACTATTCCTAGGACGTCTGGCCGTTTTGCACGCCAACCACTCCCATGGTGGACGGACGAGTGTGATATGGCCCTCAAACAGAAGCGTTATGCCTACATGCGCAATAAGCGCCGCCTTAACGATTTCAATGTCGCTGAATTTCGTCGGGCTAGGGCTTGGTTCCGGTATATTTCGAAGCACGCCCGCCGGTCTTCTTGGCGGGCATACGTGTCTTTACTTAACGGGAAGACCCCTTTAGCAGAGGTGTGGAAGGGAGTGAAAAGGATTCGGGGCAAGTTCTCGCAGCACCCCGCTCCCGTTCTCCAGGAGAATGGGACCGCAATCTCGCACACGGCGTCCTTGGCGGAATCCTTAGCGACCGCTTTCTTCCGCAATCTCTAGCCGGGATGCTGCTCCGCCAACATTCAATGCACGTCGTGATATCATGGAAGGCCGCCGGCTGGATTTTACCTCCAGAAGCGGAGAATCCTTCAACGACAGGTTTACTGTGAGTGAGTTGCGCTCCACTCTCACTTTGTGCGCGGACACCGCCCATGGTCCGGACGATGTCCCGTCCGCCATGCTTCGACACCTGGGTGAGCGAGGCATGGCCTTTCTGTTAGATTTGTTCAACAGGATCTAGGTGGAGGGTCTTCTCCCAAACTCCTGGTGAATCGGGACTGTGCTCACCTTTCGCAAACCGGGAAGAGATCACTCTACTCCGACCGGTTTCCTCCCAATCTCTCTAACCTCTTGCGTGTGCAAGTTGATAGAGAAATTAGTAAATGTTAGATTAGCCTTTTTTCCTGGACAGGTGAGGCCATCTGTCTTCTGCACAGTGCGGCTTCCGCAAGTTCCACTCCACGTCGGAAGCTCTGCTCCGACTGGAAAATGCCGTCTGCAAGGCTTTCAGTGGTAGACAGCACAACGCCACGGTGTTTTTCGATCTAGAGAAGGCATATGATACCGCATAGCGATACGGTATCATGGACACTCTCCACATAATGGGGGCGAGGAGACGCGTCCCAGTCTTTATATCTGAATTTTTGCGAGATCGTCGATTCCGCGTACGGGTGGGGGGGGAGAGCCCTCTCCGGCCCAAAGGAGCAGGAAAAGGCTGTCCCACAGGGAAGTGTCCTCAGTGTCACACTCTTTACCCTGAGCATAAACGGCATCACCTCGGGGCTGCCGAAAGATGTTCTCGCTACGCTCTACGTGGACGACCTTTCGATCTCTTTTGGCGTGACACAGCTGCCAACTCTGCAGCTTAGACTCCAACAGGCATTAAACCGCGTCTCTCGCTATGCCGAAGCGCACAGGTTTCGTTTTTTTTTAGCCAAGACTAAGGTGGTGCATTTCTGCCGCCATCCACGGCTCCACCCCGACCTAGATTTAGTTCTTAATGGGTGTGCGCCTGGATGTGGTTAAGTCGCACTGATTCCTTGGACTTGCATTCGACAGACGCCTCACCTGGGAGGCTCATTCACAGCCTTAGGGTCTCTTGTACCCGCGCCATGGATATTCTCCGTTCCGTGACGTTCAGCGCTTGGGGCGCGTATAGGCTTACTGCCCTACTTTTTTATCGATCCTTTGTTCGTTCGAAGCTCGAATACGGATGCGAGTTTTATGCATCCACAGCCAAGCGTTTATTGCGGAAGGTGGATTCGATCCACCACATCGGCCTCCGCCTTGCGACCGGTGCCTTCCTCACTTCATCCATTGAGAGCCTGTTGGTCGATGCTGGGGAAATGCCACTCGGTCTGCGCGGCGTGCTGTGCATCACTCGCCCTACGCGTCAGCACGGCGCCTCCCTCTGTCGCCAACAGCCCTCACTGCATCCGCAGTTGATCTTGACGGTGCCTATGCCACCAAGAGACGCCAGTCATACCCTAAGCTCTTCGGGTTTATGGCCAGGAAACTCCTTCGAGAGCTAGATATAGCTCTCGGGCCAGTGGCGCCCCTGGTTTAGCCCAGGACGCTACCCTGGATGGTACCACACTTGGCTATTTGTCGCCACGCCTCTGTTTCCAAAGCTTTTACGGCGCAGGGAGTATTGCGTTCGACATTTTTGGAGCACACCTCGTGTCATGCTGGAACCGTGCCAGTGTATACGGATGGCTCCAAGTGCCAAGAGGGGGTCGCCTTCCACGCCGTATTTCCTCTGGTTGAAGTCAGCTGGGCGTTGCCTCTGTCTTCACTTGCGAGCTGGTTGCAATACACCACTCTGTACGGAAGATTACGCGACGTTCCGGGTTCGGAGACCGGATTGTGATCTATATCGACTCACAAGGCGCCCTGAGGGCTCTTGGGGCATTGGAATCTCCGCATCCCATGGTTCGCGATTTCCGTGACGCCACTGTTTTGGCGAGCCGGGCAGATGTCGAGATTATCTTCTGCTGGGTTTCTGGACATGTAGGAATTGCGGCAAATGAGCACGCCAAAGAGTCTGCGAGGACTCTGCGACCCGACCAGCGTTTTGCTCTTCCACACAACGATTACATGGCAGGAATACGGGCAGCTCTTCGGAATGCTTGGCAAAGAAGAGGGGAGACGGTCGAAGAAAACTTAAAGTCTCGTGCCATTGCGCCACCACTGTTTCCAATGCCGCGATGCCGCGATGGCTGCAGGTCACTTTCTGTCGTCTCCGAATTGGACACACTCGTGTGACGCATCGCTATTTGATGGAGCGCTTGCCTGCGCCCTATTGCGACGACTGCATCGTCCTCCAGACTGTTCGGCACATTCATGCCGAATTGTCTGGGTGATCTTCGCGCACGTTACCTGTCCCGGTACTGGGATGGGCGGGGTCGCTACCGCCTTTCCTTTGTACTGGACGGATTCGTGCACATTGACTTGTGGACTTGTTGACTATTTGGGGGAGGCCGGCCTTCTCCCTTTAATTTAACTAGGTTTAGTTGTTTTGGTTATTATTTCTTTTTATTGTTGTTTCCTGTTTAAATTTTTTAAAGTAGCCTATAACTAGGCTGTTAGTTTACAGCGACTTATGCTTAAGTGGGCAGTCGCCAGATGGCCCCTTAAAAAAAAAAAAATCCTGGTCAGCAGGGGCCATCTGTCTTCTGCACAGTTTGGCTTCCGCAAGTTCCACTCCACGTCGGATGCTCTGCTCCGACTGGAAAATGCCGTCTGCAAGGCTTTCATTGGTAGACAGCACTACGCCACGGTGTTTTTCGATCTAGAGAAGGCCTATGATACCGCATGGCAATACGGTATCATGGACACTCTCCACATAATGGGGGTGAGGGGACGCGTCCTAGTCTTTATATCTGAATTTTTGCGAGATCGTCGATTCCGCGTACGGGTGGGAGGGAGCCCTCTCCGGCTCAAAGGAGCAGGAAAAGGCTGTCCCACAGGGAAGTGTCCTCAGTGTCACACTCTTTACCCTGAGCATCAACGGCATCACCTCGGTGCTGCCGGAAGATGTTCTCGCTACGCTCTACGTGGACGACCTTTCGATCTCTTTTGGCGCGGCCCAGATGCCAACTCTGGAGCGTCGACTCCAACAGGCATTGAACCGCATCTCTCGCTATCTTTAAGCGCACAGGTTTCGGTTTTCTTTGGCCAAGACTAAGGTGGTGCACTTCTGCCACCATCTACGGCTCCACACCGACCCAGATTTGTTTATTAATGGAGAGCGCCTGGATGTGGTGGAATCGCACCGTTTCCTCGGTCTTGTATTCGACCGACGCCTCACCTGGGAGGCTCATATTCGCAGCCTTAGGGTCTCTTGTACCCGTGCCATGGACATTCTCCGTTCCGTGATGTTCAACGCTTGGGGCGCTTATAGGGCTACTGCTTTACTTTTTTATCGATCCTTTGTTCATTCGAAGCTCGACGACTGATGCGAGGTTTATGCATCCGCAGCCGAGCGTTTATTGCGGAAGGTGGATTCGATCCACAACACCGGCCTCCACCTTGCGTTCGGTGCCTTGCGCACTTTCCCCATTGAGAGCCTGTTGATCGATGCTGGGGAGATGCCACTCGCTCTGCGCCGCTTGCAGTGCCTCACTCGTCTGTACGCGCGAGCACGGCGCCTTCCTCAGTCGCCAACAGCTCTCACTTCATCCGCAGCTGATCTCGATGGTGCCTATTGCCGATAGACGCTTTTCATATCCCTTTCCCTTTGGGTTTAGGGCCTTGAAACTCCTTTGGGAGCTAGATATAGCTCTCGGATGGGTGGCGCCCCTGGTTCTGCCCAGGACGCCACCCTGGAGGGTACCAAATTTGGATATTTGTCGCCACGCCTGTGCTCTCAAAGCTTGTACGGCGCCGGGAGTATTGCGTTTGACCTTTTTGGAGCACACCTCGTGTCACGCTGGAACCGTGCCATTGTATACGGATGGCTTCAAGTCCCAAGAGGGGGTCTGCTTCCACGCCGTATTTCCTCTGTTTGAAGTCAGCGGGGCTCTGCCAGGCGCTGCGTATGTCTTCACGGCCTAGCTGGTGGCAATACACCACTCGGTACGGGAGATTACGCGACGTGCCCGGTTCGGAGACCGTCTTGTGATCTATAGCGACTCACAAGGCGCCCTGAGTGCTCTCGTGGCATTGAAATCTCCGCATCCCCTGGTTTGCGATATCCGTGACGCCACGGTTTTGGCGAGCCGGGCAGATGTCGAGATTATCTTCTGCTGGGTTCCTGGACATGTAGGAATTGCTGGAAATGAGCGCTCTAAAGAGTCCGCCAGGACTCTGCCACCGGACCAGCGTTTCACTCTTCCTCACACCGACTACATGGCAGGAATACGGCAGCTCTTCGGACTGCTTGGCAAAGAAGAGGGGAGACGGATGAAGGGAACTTAAAGTTGCGTGCAATTGCGCTGCCGCTGTTCCCATGGACCTATCCCCCAATGCCGTGGCGGCTTCAGGTTGCTTTCTGTCGTCTCCGAATCGGGCACACTCGTGTGACGCATCGCTATTTGATGGAGCGCTCGCCTGCGCCCTATTGCGACGACTGCGTCGTCCCCAAGACTGTTCGGCACATTCTTGTCGAATGTCCTAATCCGGGTGATCTTCGCGCACGATACCTGTTCCGGTACCGGGATGGGCGGGGTCACTACCACCTGTCCCTTGTACTTGGGACGGATTCGTGCACATTGACTTGTGGACCTTTTGACTTTTCGGGGGAGGCTGGGCTTCTCCCCTTTATTCAAGGTTCTTTTTTGTTTTTTGTTTGTTATTGTTTTGTTTGTAGGTTGCACTCTCCTGCACCGGGGTTAGGGGGACCTCCCCCCGCTGCCGGAGATTCCTTCCTGATTGTTGTTTTTCCAATTTATATTATCGTTATGTTTTATATTTTTATTTTTAAGTAGCCTAGTTCTAGGCTGTCGTGTTTCCCGGTGACTTATGCCCATGTGTCCAGTTGCCAGATAGTCTCTATAAAAAAATATATAAATTAGGTCACACGCTCCTACGCCGAGTGGACGGGGACCTCCCCCCGACGCTGGAGCTCGCTTCCTAATTGTTATTTCTCTTTATTGCTGTTTTCTCTTCAAATTTTTATTTTAAAGTAGCGTAGAACTAGGCTGTTTGTATAGCGGTGACTTATGCCCAAGTGGGCAGTCGCCAGATAGCCACTCAATAAAAATAATATATATTATGTCGCACTAAGCAAAGTTTATTTATGCCACTTGAACCTTCTTCTCTCTCTCTCCTTATTTTTACTATTTTCTAATGCATATTTTTATTTTGATCTACTAAATTATACTCTGTGTATTCATTCATTATCCATATCGAGAGAATTAGCATCACCCTTCATCGGTAGTGGAATTCTCTCTAAAATCATTTTTACCATATAATGTTAATAAACTCGATTTTACCTTAGTCTTTTTACTCTTTAGGATTAAGGATAGCCTGGTGGAGTAATGCGCCCGTCTACCTATATCACCTGGGCGGGGTCAGTAATTCGAACTCGTTATTCTTTCGACGCACTTTCTTTTCGGACCTGTTATTTTTCCTTGTACTCCTATCCGCTCTAAACATCTTGGATCCTGGCTGTAGAGGAGTGTGAAAGGGCTGTCGAAATTTATTAATCTATTCAAGTTTTCCTGCGGAGTAGCCCTTATGTACCTCTGCTTCGTGGGATCAAGGAGGAAAAAAACACAATTTGACGATCGCATATTGGTTTCCAGCTCGACTTAATCCGTTGGAACGGTTATCCTTCTGAGGCGCACCGCGTGACCACTAAAGATGGATATATCCTCGAATTGCATCGGATACCGCATGGGCACGGGCGTAGCAATGACCAAGACTCCCGTCCCGTCGTCTTTCTGCAGCATTGCCTCTTGTGTTCTTCCTCCGACTGGGTCATCAATACCCCAGACAAGGCATTAGGTAAGGATACAGTCATTTTTGGGGGGTTGAAGGAAGAGAATTTCTAGGCGTTGGTCAGGTGTCACACACGATCAATTCACTGGTAGTTAGATTAAGGAGACTCTGAGGTTGTTGTACTCTTATTCCCCTGTAATTTTGAGTCCGCGATCATTCCCAGAAGTTATTTTCTCATCTCATTCTAGCACCAATACCCCGTAAGGGGCGCGGCGATTTGCCATCTTGGCCACCGTGCTAACGGGATCCAGCACTCCGTCCGGCCCTAGCTTAGCCACTCTTCCTTCCTTCAGATAGCCTGTATTTCTTCCCTACTTCAATGGCTTTTCAAATAACCTCTCCCACAGCTTTCTCTGGTCAGCCTCTAATTTCACAGGGTAGATGCTCTTTTCTTCTCAGCCAACCGTCCCGGATCGGGGCTTAGGGGGAGGGGACAATGTTCCCTAACCCCTGAGCTCCGTATCGAGATGGGTTTTTTTTAACAACCTGCTTCATCCCCACCCATACCTTCCTCACATCTCCTTTTCCTCTCCTCTTCACAATCTATCTTTTTACGCCGTGTTCAAGGTGGAGCCAACATGCCGATGGACTGCCTGGCCACCAGGCGGGAGGGGTGTCCCAAATGGCGGCGCCTGGCTCTGCCAGGCCTGTAAGCACCTCTTGCAGTGCGGGAAACTGTGAGAGGTGATGAGCTATTGCGTCCCGCAGAAAATTTAGGGTCACCATGCCCAATGATGCACAACCTAAAAAAAAACAACAACCCTCAACTTCCTCTTGCTCATCAAAGGAGCCGCCCTCGGGCAGCTTTCCTAAAAAAAATGGAGGTCCCCCCTCCTGTTCTTGCGCAGGGGACCCTCCATATTTCTTTAACCGAAGATGAGGCTTACTCCTCTCCTACGCATACGGGTGAAGGGGACTCCCCCTCACCCCCTTCTCTGGAGGTGCTTTCGGGCACCTCCCTATTTCCAGCGGCATTCCCTCCTTTTCTTTGTAAGGGGACTGCCAAGAAAGCCAGCAGGCAGCCCATTGCCAGCCGCCCCTTGTGTAAGCGGCTCAGTAGGGTAAACCCCCTTAGGGGGGAGAGGGAAGCCAGGCCTCTTCGGTTGCTTCCCTCAGAAGACCTGCTGGCAAAAATATTGAACCTTGCCGGGGTCAATCAATGCCTGTGCCTCCCCACACAAGACTAGTGACAATACAGCCAACGGGACCTGCGATGTCTTGGGAGGGGATGGCCAACTGGAGGCCCCTCCTGTGACACACATGGTCCTTGAGAAAACCCAGCCTCAGACGATAGGGCCTTCCATGGGGGGAATCCGGGAAGGCGCCAAACACCGAACCCGAATCCGCCCCTATGCAAGGTCCTCCTCAAACGGCTATGGTTTCTGAGGCAGTACAAGGAGGGGAGGAATCTCCTACGGATGGTACCCCTCCGACGACCAGGACCTTCTCAATTTCGGAGAAGGACCTGGCTGAGGCTGGTCCATCTGGCCTGGGGACTTCTGCCGGCGGAGGTGAGAAACTGGTTCATTCCCCGCCATCCTCTCCAAAAAGAAAAAGACTAAAAAGACCAAGAAGACTCGGGGCTCCTCTCCATCCGCGGGGACTGCGAAGACGGATGAGTCTGCTGCCACTTTGGTAGGCGACCAAGCCAAGATAGGCACATCCAGCCCCTCTGCCCGTCCCCCGTGTGCAGAGCCCCTGACTAAGACTAAGACCAAGAGTGCACAAGGCGGAGCCTCGATGACATCGGGGCTCCTAATTCAGAGGTTACCTGGTGTTTTCAAGCACGATGGCTCAAGCGCTTCCTCGTTATTCGCTCCACTGATGGCACCATGCTGGCCAAGGGCAACAGGATCCATCAGATGAGAGGATAAGCTAGTGCAATTGGTAGAGAGCCGAAGTTGGCCCGTTAATCGGACGGGAGCCTTCTGGCGAATGCGGCGAATCCCACCGAGGCGGCCAAGATAAGTGCTCTTTGGACACTTGTTGGCACCCCGATGAGTGTGACGCCGCACTCTACCATAAACTTTGTGAAAGGAGTAGTTTATGCGAGGCAACTCGTTGACTACTCCATTGAGGACATCACTTTAGAGCTGGCCGACCATGGGGTGGTCAAGGTCGAACGTGTGATGAGAAAACAGGGAGGGGCCTCGAGACCCAACCCTACACTCTTCGTCACGTTCGATTGTGACAAGCTCCCTGAGTCGATGGGTGCCGATTGGTACCGCTACTGCGTGAAGGCATTCGTGCCACTGCCACGGTGGTGCTATTACTGTCACCGCTTCGGCCATACGAATTCCTCATGTAGATATGCAAAGTCGGGGTCATCCGAAGTTTGTGTAAATTGCTCCAAGGTCGCACACGATAAGTCCAAATCGTGTGTGGCCAAGTGTGTTAATTGCAGAGAGCCACACCCTGCTTCTTCGAAGCAATGTGGTGCATATCTCCTTTAGAAAGAAATCCTGGCCGTTCAGGCCCAGGATCGACTCTCATTCCGCGAGGCTAAGGACTTGGTCCTGGCACGCCCGGCTCTGCCTGGGACGTCATATGCCTCAATAGTTAGAAAGACACCCTCTGCTCCCGGCCCATCCAGGCCAACGAGCATGGTTGTTTTCGCGCCCATTCAAAGCCCTTCTGCGGGCTCTACTCAACCTGGGCGCTCCCCTGGTAAAGCTGGCGGCAAAAAGGATTCACAACCAGCCCCGACTAAAACCAGGGCTCCCCCCCTCCTTCCCCAGCGTGACCGTTTTTCGTAAGGCGAAACGGCCACGCGCCTCCATCGAGTCGTTAGATTCACTGGAGGCAACACCCCTGAAGATGGTCGCTAGGCCATCTTCCGGGATTCCTAAAGCTGTCCCCTGAAAGGAGGACAGCAACAAAGGAGCTTCGGCTCCTTCGCCCACATGTAGTGGTGGAGCGAGCGGCTCGGAGACGGTGGTTCCTCGAAAAGAGGGGCCCCCGCCTCCGAAGCCGCAACGCCCGCCTAAGGTTTCGAGGCGGAGGGAGGAAAAGACTCGCATGGCGAGTCAAACCTCCCCTAATAAGCAATAAGTCCTCGAAGGCGACAGCGCCTTCAGCGCTTTGTCCGACCAACAGCGGCAAGGGTTCTGCCCCCGGAAAGGGTAGGGCCATTCCCGTGAGGGTCTTCTGTTGGAGCAGGGCCCCCACGTCTCCTCCGAGCTAGGTCTGGAGGGCATATTTCTTTAATGGAATTGCCGTGGACTCGGTGTCAACTGCGAGGAGCTGCGGAGGCTCGTCTCGTCCAGTCCCGTTCCCCGTTAGCTGCCCTTTTTGAAGGAGACCATGCTAGGCGCGTGCTCCCTGCCCTCCCTCCTGGGGTATAAGGGTCTCTCGACCCCACCACCACGGGATGGCCAGGCGTAGGGATGCGCTATTCACACCCGGCATGATGTCTCCGTTGTTCCTTTCTCTTTAGATACCTCCTTTCTGGCAGTAGCTGTGAAGCTGCACCTGGATAGGAGGTATACTATTATTTCTGCGTACAATCCACCGTCAGATGACTTTGACGCAGGGGACTTCCGCTGCGTAGTGGCATGGTTGTGGAGGCCCTTTCTCTTGCTTGGAGATCTGAACGGCCGGCATCCTCTCTCGGGAGATTACTCAATAAATCCCAGGGGACAGGTCCTTGCCGATCGGATTGAAGAACTTGAGATAGGTGTCCTAAACGTGAATGAGTTCACGCATCACTGTCCGGTAACCGCTTCATTTTCTTGCCTTGATCTATATTTGTGCTCTTCGGATGCACAGCCTGATTTTGATTGAGGGGTGGTCGATGACCTCCATGGTAGTGATCACTTTCCCATTCAAATATCATTTTCAGGGCAACTGCCGCCTGAGAGAACACCTCGGTGGTGCTTGGCGCGGGCGCGTTGGCCGGCATTTCAGGAAATGAGTGAATTCTCTATCTCAGTCGATGAGTTTAGGTCGGTAGATGAGGCCGTTAATTTCTTCTCCGGCAACCTCATCGCCGTGGGCCTGACTGCCTTTCCTAGGACGTCTGGCCGTTTTTAACGCCGACCACTCCCAGGGTGTTTGGCCGAGTGTGAGACGGCCCTCAAACAGAAGCGTTATGCCTACATGCGCTATAAGTGCCGCCCGAAAGTTTTCACTGTCGCTGAATTTCGTCGGGCTAGGGCTAGGTTCCGGTATATTTCGAAGCACGCCCGCCGCTTTTCTTGGCGGGCATATGTGTCTTCACTTAACGGGAAGACCCCTTTAGCTGAGGTCTGGAAGCGAGTCAAAAGGATTCGGGGCAAGTTCTCGCAGCACCCCCCTCCCGTTCTCCAGGAGAATGGGATCGCAATCTCACACACGGCGTCCTTGGCGGAATCCTTAGCGACCGCTTTTTCCGCATTCTCTAGCCGGGATGCTGCTCCGCCAGCATTCAATGCACGTCGTGATGTCGCGGAAGGCCGCCGGCTGGACTTTACCTCCAGAGGCGGAGAACCCTTCAACGACAAGTTTACGGTGAGTGAGTTGCGCTCCGCTCTCGCTTCGTGCGCGGACACCACCCATGGTCCGGACGATGTCCCGTACGCCATGCCTCGACACCTGGGTGAGCAAGGCATGGCCTTTCTGTTAGATTTGTTCAACAAGATCTGGGTGGAAGGTCTTCACCCAAACTCCTGGCGAATCGGGACTGTGCTCGCCTTTCGCAAACCGGGGAGAGATCACTCTACTCTGACCGGTTTCCGCCCAATCTCTCTAACCTCTTGCGTGTGCAAGTTGATGGAGAAATTGGTAAATGTTAGACTAGCATTTTCCTGGACAGCGGAGGCCATCTGTCTTCTGCACAGTGCGCCTTCCGCAAGTTCCACTTCACGTCGGATGCTCTGCTCCGAATGGAAAATGCCGTCTGCGAGGCTTTCCTTCGTAGACAGCACTACGCCACAGTGTTTTTCGATGTGGAGAAGCCCTATGATACCGCATGGCGATACGATATCATGGAGACTCTTCACACGATGGGGGCGAGGGGACGCGTCCCAGTCTTTATATCTGAATTTTTGCGAGATCGTCGATTGCGCGTACGGGTGGGGGGAGCTCTCTCCGGACCAAAGGAGCAGGAAGAGGGTGTCCCGCAGGGAAGTGTCCTCAGTGTCACACTCTTTGCCCTGAACATCAACGGCATCACCTGGGTGCTGCCGGAAGATGTTTTCGCTACGCTCTACGTGGAAGACCTTTCGAGTTTTTTTGGCGCGGCTCAGATGCCAACTCTGGAGCGTCGACTCCAACAGGCATTGAACCGCGTCTCTTGCTATGCCGAAGCGCACAGGTTTCGGTTTTCTTTGGCCAAGACTAAGGTGGTGCACTTCTGCCACCATCTACGGCTCCACACCGACCCAGATTTGTTTCTTAATGGGGTGCGCCTGGATGTGATTGAGTCGCACCGTTTCCTTGGTCTTGTATTCGACCGACGCCTCACCTGGAAGGCTCATATTTGCAGCCTTGGGGTCTCTATACCCCCGCCATGGGTATTCTCCGTTCCGTGACGTTCAGCGCTTTGGGCGCTGATAGGGCTACTGCCCTACTTTTTTATCGATCCTTTGTTCGTTCGAAGCTCGACTACGGATGCGAGTTTTATGCATCCGCAGCCGAGCGTTTATTGCGGAAGGTGGATTCAATCCACCACACCGGCCTCCGCCTTGCGACCGTTGCCTTCCGCACCTGCCCCATTGAGAACCTTTGGTCGATGCTGGGGAGATGCCACTCGCTCTGCGCCGCGTGCAGTGCATCACTCGTCTGTACGCGCGAGCACGGTGCCTGCCTCAGTAGCCAACAGCTTTCACTGCATCCGCAGCTGATCTCGACGGTGCCTATGCCACCGAGAGACGCCAGTCATACCCTAAGCCCTTCGGGTTTATGGCCAGGAAACTCTTTCGAGAGGTAAATATAGCTCTCGGGCCGGTGTCGCCCCTGGTTATGCCCAGGACGCCACCCTGGATGGTACCACACTTGGCTATTTGTCGCCACGCCTGTGCTCCCAAAGCTTGTACGGCGCCAGGAGTATTGCGTTTGACCTTTTTTAAGCACACCTCGTGTCACGCTGGAACCGTGCCAGTGTATACGGATGGCTCCAAGTCCCAAGATAGGGTCGGCTTCCACGCTGTATCCCCTCTGTTTGAAGTCAGCAGGGCTCTACCAGGCGCTGCGCCTGTCTTCACGGCCGAGCTGGTGGCAATACACCACTCGGTACGGGAGATTACGCGACGTGCCCGGTTCGGAGACCGTCTTGTGATCTATAGCGACTCACAAAGTGCCCTGAGTGCTCTTGGGGCATTGGAAACTCCGCATCCCCTGGTTCGCGATATCCATGACGCCACGGTTTTGGTGCGTCGGGCAGATGTCGAGATTATCTTCTGCTGGGTTCCTGGACATGTAGGAATTGCGGGGAATGAGCGTGACGATGAGGGCGCCAAAGAGTCCGCGAGGACTCTGCCACCGGACCAGCGTTTCGCTCTTCCTCACCCCGATTACATGGCAGGAATACGGGCAGCTCTTCGGACTGCTTGGCAAAGAAGATGGGAGACGGTCGAAGGGTACTTTAAGTTGCGTGCCATTGCGCCACCACTGTTCCCATGGACCTATCCCCTAATGCCGCGGCGGCTTTAGGTTGCTTTCTGTCGTCTCCGAATCGGACACACTCGTTTGACGCATCGCTATTTGATGGAGCGCTCGCCTACGCCCTATTGCGTCGACTGCCTCGTCCCCAAGACTGTTCGGCACATTCTCGTCGAATGTCCCAGTCTAGGTGATCTTCGTGCACGATACCTGTCCCGGTACCGGAATTGGTGGGGTCGCTACCGCCTGTCCCTTTTAATCGGGACGGATTCGTGCACATTGACTTGTTGACTTTTGGGGGAAGGCCGGGCTTCTCCCCTTTATTCACTTTTGTTTTTTGTTTGTTATTGTTTTGTTTGTAGGTTGCACTCTCCTGCACCGGGGTGAGGAGGACCTCCCCCCGCTGCCGGAGATTGCTTCCTGATTGTTAAGTTTTTCCAATTTATATCATTATGTTTTCACATTTTTAATTTAAAGTAGCCTAGTTCTAGGCTGTCGTGTTTTTTGGCGACTTATGCCCCTGTGGGCAGTTGCCAGATGGGCTCTATTTATATAAAAAAAAATCTAGCACCTATAGTTTTAAGCTCAACCACGCGCTTCTGTTCACCCTCTGAGGTGTATCCCGTAAGAGTGATCGACTCTCTTTTCATAAAAGGTCCATCAAAATTTACAGATTTCTTTATAACCTTCCATCAAGAAACAATAGCCTCTATCATTATTGTTTCTAGACATTGCCCATTGCCTAGTTTTTTTCGTACACGCTTGTTAATGATTATAGTGGCACCGTTCTTTTTTCCTCAAAGGACTGATCTTGTCTTTCGCTCTGCAGGCTTCATCCTGGCTGACGAAGGCTATGACGTGTGGCTGGGAAACGCACGAGGCAACACTTACTCAAGGCACCACGTCGAACTCTCGCCTTCCGTGAAGGAGTTCTGGGAGTTCAGGTGAAGTAAGATTCATTTTTCACCGAATAAAGAACTTTCTAGTATTTTTAGTTCACTTACTTCATTATGACTGCATTGCCATCCGTTTCCCTCCCTTCAGTCAGTGGGGGTGCTTCTTGTCCCAATCCCTGCACACCTCTCTCCCATTCTAGTTGAAAAACCGGCAGGACCATTTAAAGGTAACATAAATCCTTAACGGGAGAATTCACCAAGTTTGGGGCAAAGATACCAAGAGAGCTTAAAAAATACAAGGATGAAACGAGTCTTAAGATCGTTAATGCGTGCACACCGACCTGTGGACTTTTGGACGAGGCCGGCCTTCTCCCTACTATTTAAAATAACAATATTTCTTCAATTTGTTTGTTTTTCTTTTGCTTTTTGTTTCTAATTTTTTAAATGACTTTTAATGTAGCCTAGATTTAGACTGGCTTAAGTGCGGCGACTTATGCCCTAGAAGACTGTCGCCAGATGATATATATAAAAAAAAAGATCGTTAATGCATTCCTGACCAGGGCAGCCAATGAGATTTTTTCGTTTCCCCCAGATTATAATAAAAATAACATTTAGTTAAATAAATTCAATTATAACCGAATTTACCTACCAATAGTTAATCCAAATGCAATTACTACTCTTCTTCTGCCTCTAAAGTCATTGTTATATTACTTTGAACGTTTCTACATCGCTAATTAATTCTTTGCTCGGCTCCCAATTAGTACAGTCTGAATTGTTTTTTTTTTTATAATTGTTTTGCCAGAATTCTACCAGCTACTTTGTGCTTTAGGTGAATTAGTCTTCCTAGTTTTTATGTTATTAACTTACGAAAATATGCGTTCAATACATGCTGGAGAATGTGGTAAACACGATAGCTTTGTAATTAATCAGAAATTAGTGCAAATTTGGAATCGCCAATACCATCTTTAATGGAACGTAAATCATACCTACCACTGTAAGCCGATAGCTTCTTTCCTGATTGCCAAGTTCATTCACCTGAGCAGGCTGAGCTAAATTATCAAAATTGCTTGAAATCATAATTAATGATTATGGCGAAAGACTTATGTTTGAGGCAATGGTTGGATCAAGAGCATTTAGCTTGTCAATCACATTATCTTCAATCTGTGCAAATCTCTTCCTTATTTGAACGCAGAGTTTGACAAGAAATTTCAAGCACTCATTAATCAGTTGTCATTGCTAGTCCTCTCAGGTAAATGTTAGGATTTTTGTGATTACATACATTACCTGGATCAGTATCAAAAAGTTTGACACGTTGGATTACTGTTTCATTGAAAAAACAACTTAAAATATTTTAATATTTCAGATTGAATGCGTTCGATACTCGTTCCGACTGCGTTCAATTCCAAAAGTTTTACTAGTTAAAAACGGATTGACCGTTCTACATTAGAAATTTTTTAACTTCTTCCCAGATTATTAACAATTT
This sequence comes from Ceratothoa steindachneri, assembly GCA_963969495.1. Classification (NCBI taxonomy): domain Eukaryota; kingdom Metazoa; phylum Arthropoda; class Malacostraca; order Isopoda; family Cymothoidae; genus Ceratothoa; species Ceratothoa steindachneri. The sequence continues at coordinate 77,890,503 of OZ018330.1, read as the reverse complement.
TTTACCATATCCCCCATTCCTAGGTTTGGCAGCCCTTGCATTTTCCTTTCCTATGAGAAACGTGGGTGTACACATTAGTGGAGGAGAAGGAAACTTGCAAAATCAAACGAGGGTGATTTATTCAAGGGACAATAATGCAGAGAAAAATGACAGAAATTATGAAACGCGATAAAAGATACACATGGGGGTGTTGATGGATAGTTTAATAAAAATGCGCCGATAACGGCCAATTGCATGGTTTCATTGTTAATAGTCCTTAGGACCAGGTAACCCTTATAAGGTCTAGAAACCAGTTCGTAGAAAAAATCGCAGACAAACACGAACTTAGAACTTAAAGTCTATACACCTCTCAAGATATATTTAAAACAATGACATGGTACGTATCATTAATCTCCCATTACACGGCATCGCTAATAGTTGCGAACTTTAAAAAATTGCGACTATAGCCTACGCGTTCAGTGGCCTTGGTGCAAATAAGGGTCAATTGCATGGTTTCATTGTTAATAGTCTTTAGTACTAGGTAACCCTTATACACCCTCGAAAACAGATCATATAAAAAAATCGCAGACAAACACGAACTTGGAACTTTTTTCAGGAAGAGAATGAAAAATTCCTCACTAAAATAATCGAAAATCTTAGCCAACAAGAAAACTTCGAAAGGGAAAGGTGCTGAATACTAACGACGACGCCTCTTCTTCAGTTTGGATGAGATCGCCTTCTACGATATCCCAACCAGTATAGACTTCATCCTAGAGCGCACCAACTCCACCGACATCAATTATATCGGTTTCAGCATGGGAACGACGGTCTTTTTCGCCATGCTCAGTGTCAGACCCAGCTATAACGAAAAGGTAAGCGAATGGTTGGTGCAAGAAGATTCCCGTGCTACCTAAATCTTGGCGTAGGTCACTTGGTGCCGCTCATACCAGGCATTTTAAAGCTTTACATATACCTAATCGGTAATCTTCGGGGCTATGTTTTTGCATACACTAGCCCCAGGTTTTACTATATTCCCAGATAGTGATTTAGGAAGGCAGCTTCGCCCTTAAAAGCCATCTCCGCAAGGGGCACGGCGATAGGTTTCTCTTGCTGCCGTCCTGACGGGACTAAGTGCCCTTTCCGGCGCCAGCTAAGCCTCTCTTCCCTTATATCCGTTTCCTGTAGCTACTTCTCTCATCCTCCCCTTACCCTTCCGTCCTCCCTTTACAATCACCTTTTATCTACCCCCTTTTGTTGGCCCCTTCTTCTTCTGCCCATGGACATCCTCGATCATTCCCCGGCGCTCATCGGAATCACGGAGCCGAACATTCCTACGACAAGATGTCAGGCGTGATGACACTACCTACTCATAATCTGGTCGCCAAGCCAGATCCATCATCCCAATCTGCCTGCCAAGCCACGTGTAGGATTCGTGTAGGTGGGATAGGCTAGATAGGGCAAATCCCTTTGGTGGGGCGGTGGGGGGCAAGAGATAGCATCACTGGACGAGAACCGCTTCACTTTCTTGTATTGAGCTATCCTTGTGCACTGTGGAGGCAGAGCAAGATTTGGGGAGGAAGTAGTCAGACCTTCATGGTAGTGGTTAGCGCGGGCGCAGTGGTCCGCATTTCAGGAAATGACTCCCCGTAAGGGGGGCGGAGATTTGCTATCCTGGCTGCCGTGCTGACGGGACTCAGCACCCCGTGCGACCCCAGCTTAGCCTCTTCCACTTCCTTGAAAACACTTGTTTTTCCCGGGTTTGCTCCCTTTTCATACAACCTCTTCCAAAACTTTCTCTGGTTAGCCTCTAATTTCACAGGGTAAATGCTGACCTTCTCATCCAACCATCCCGGATCGGGACTGAGGGGTGGGGGAACAATGTTCCCTAACCCCTCCGTAAGGGGCGCGGCGATTGGCCACCCTGGCCGCAGTGCTGATGGGATCCAGCGCTCTGTCCGGCCCCAGGTAGCCTCTCTTCCTTCCTTCAGATAGCCTGTATTTCTTCCCTACTTCGTCGCTTTTCATACAAGCTCTCCCACAACTTTCTCTGGTCAGCCTCTAATTTTACAAGGTAGATACTGACCTTCTCAGCCAACTGACCCGGATCGGAGCTGAGGGGGGAGGGAACAATGTTCTCTAACCCCTGAGCTACGGTCTAGATTGGTTGGTTTTTAACAACCTGCTTCATCCCCACCCATACCTTCCTCACATCCCTTTTCCTCTTTTTACGCCGTGTCTAAGGTGGAGCCGCCATGCCGATGGACTGCCAGGCCACCAGGCGGGAGGGGTGGACCTGAATGGCGGCACCTGGCTCTGCCAGGCCTGTAAGCGCCTCTTGCAGTGCGGGCTACTGCGAGAGGTGATGAGCTATTGCGTCCCGTAGAAAATCTACGGTCACCATGCCCAATGATGATAAAAATCAAAATCTCCCATTAATTCCCCAGGAAACATGAATGGAGCCGCCCTCGGGCAGCTCCACCAAAAAACTGGAGGTCCAATCCCCCCTTGTGCATGCGCAGGGGACCCTCCATATTTCTCTAACCGGAGAGGAGGCTTACTCCAACCCTACGACTACGGGTGTAGGGGAGTCCCCCCTCAACCCCTTCCCTGGAGGTGCTTTCAGGGACCTCCCTATTTCCAGCGGCAGTGCCTCCTTTTCTTTCTAAGGGGACTCCCGAGAAAGCCAGCATGCAGCCCATTGCCGATCACCCCTCGTGGAAGGGGCTCATTATGGCAAATTCCCTTAGGGGTCAAGGCCTGTGCCTCCCGACAACAGCTGACTAATTACAATACTGCCAACGGGACTTGCGATGTCTGGGGAAGGGTATGGCCAACTGGTGCCCCCATCCTGAGGTAGACATGGTCCTTGAGGCAACCCAGCCTCAGCCGGTAGGGCCTTCCATGGGGGAAAATCCGGGCTCGGCGCTAAGCACCGAACCTGAATCCGCCCCTATGCAAGTTCCTCCTCAAACGGCTAGGGTTTCTAAGGCAGTACAAGGAGTGGAGGGATCTCCTCCGTCCGGTGCCCCCACGAATACCAGGACCTTTATCTGGCCTGGGGGCTACTTCCGGTGGAGGTTAGGAGCGGGTTCATTCCCCGCCCTCCTCTCCGAAAAAAGAAGAACAAGAAAAAGACAAAGAAGACTCGTGGCTCCTCTCCATGTGCGGGGGCTGCGGGGACGGATGGGTCTGCTGCTACGGTAAGCGACCAAGCCAAGATCGGCACATCCGGCCCCTCTGCTCCCCACTGGGTGCGGAGCCACTGACTATGACAGACCAAAAGTGCACAGGGCGGAGCCTGATAACAACGAGGCCCCGCATTCAGAGATTACCTGGCATTTTCGAGCCCACTAGCTTCAAACGCTTCCTCGTTATTCGCTCCACTGATGGAACCATGTTGGCCAAGGGCAACATGATCCATCAGAGGAGAGGATTAGTTAGTGCAATTGGTAGAGAGCCAAAGGTGACCCGTTTCTCGGACGGGAGTCTTCTGGCGAATGCGGCGAATCCTGCCGAGGCGGCAAAAATAAGTGCTCTTCGTACACTGCATGGCACCCCGGTGAGTGACACCGCACTCTACCATGAACTTTGTCAAAGGAGTAGTTTATGCGAGGAAACTCGTTGACTACTCCATAGAGGACATCACCTTAGAGCTGGCCGACCATGCGGCGGTCACGGTCGAACATGTGATGAGAAAACAGGGAGGGGCCTCGAGACCCATCCCTACACTCTTCGTCACGTTCGACTGTGACAAGCTCCCTGAGTCGGTGCGTGCCAGTTGGTACCGTTAGCGCGTGAAGGCATTCGTGCCACTGCCGCAGCGGTGCTATTTAGACGATAAGTCTAAATCGTGTGTGGCCAAGTGTGTCAATTGCGGAGAGACGCACCCCGCTTCTTCCAAGCAATGTGGTGCTTATCTCCTTGAGAAAGAAATCCTAGGCGTTCAGGCCCAGGATCGACTCTCATTCCGCAAGGCTAAGGACTTGGTGCTGGCGCGCCCGCCTCTGCCTGGGACGTCATATGCCTTAATAGTTAGAAAGGCACCTTCTGCTCTTGGCCCATCCCGGCCAACGAGCACGGTTGTTTCCGCGCCAATTCGGAGCCCTTCTGCGGGCTCTACTCAACCCGGGCGCTCCCCTGGTAAAGCTGGCGGCAAAAAGGGCTCATACCCAGCCCCGGCTAAAACCAGGGCCCCCTCCTCTTCCCCCAGCGTAACCGTTTCCCGTAAGGCGAAACGGCCACGCGCCTCCACTTAGTCGTTAGACTCACAGGAGGCAAAACCCCTGAAGTTTGTCGCTAGGCCATCTTCCGGGGTTCCTAAAGCTGTTCCCCAAAAGGAGGACAGCAACAAAGGAGCTTCGGCTCCTTCGCCCACACGTAGTGGTGGAACGAGTGGCTCGAGAGACGGTGGTTCCTCGAAAAGAGGCCCCCCCCGCCTCCGAAGCCGCAACGCCCGCCTAAGGTTTCGAGGCGGAGGGAGGAAAAGACTCGCATGGCGAGCCCAACCTCCCCCAATAAGTCCTCGAAGGCGACAACGCCTTCAGCGCTTTGTCCGGCCAACAGCGCCCGGGGTTTTGCCTCCTGGAAGCGTACGTCCATTCCTGTGAGGGTTTTCTGTTCGAAGAGGGCCCCCGCGTCTCCTCCGAGTTAGGCCTGGAGGACATATTCCTTCAATGAAATTGCCGTGGGCTCGAAGGCCTTCTCCACGTCCTTACTGACGGAGAGAGTTTTTTGATGCATCTGGCGTTTCTTTTGTATTCTGTCGTGAACGGTAGTCACGGCCGCCTGGGTGGACCGGCCTCTCCTGAACCCGTATTGATGGGGAAAGAACCAGTCCCTCTCCTCCAGGAACTCCCGTAGGCGGCAGTTGACCATACGTTCAAGTATTTTTGGTTTAACAAGGGGCTAGTATTTATAGGTTATAGTGACGCTTGGTTTGTTCAAAAGCAAACCAACTAACAAACTGTAGTTAAAATTAGTTAATTAATAATGATATTTTGTGTAGGTTTGTAGTGTTTGATATATAAAGATTCGAGGGTTCTTAGGCAATGTTTGTTGTGGTTAGCGGCTAACACTTGAAAATTCTCAATCTAATTGTGCTCCCGCTGTATAATTTATTAAGTGTTGCTTTTTGTACCTTTTTTTTTTGCCTTCACAACGTGTTTTAAGCAGAAAACATTGCTTTATTGTAAATTACTAACCGTTTGTATCGTATGTGGTGTCTTTTTATAAATATTTGATTTTAAAAGTGAATTGTCTATATTTGGACGTTTAAGCCGGTTGCCTTGTCGGCCAATCAGAGTTTCCCATTGTGAGTGACGTATAATTGATTCGGCCAATCACAGAACAGATTTTATCCGCGTCACGCTACGTCAACAAAATCAACCAATCAGTGAATAGTGTATCTCATTAAGCCTAGCTGTCCGGCGCCATCTTGGATTTGGACGGCTAAAAGCCAGCGCCATCTTGATTTAAAGAACTCGACGCTGATTCTAAATTGTCAGTTGATTTTCTCATTCATCGAGATATTTTCTTACTGCCATATTTTAAGGGAAAGTATATATCCCTTCAAAGAAAAACAGTGAGTATTATTTTTCTATTTCCTTTATTTGTTCAATAGCCATACTTTAACACGTGTTGTTTTTTTTTTTACCAATTGCGCAGTTTCTATCATATTTCTATTTTGCAATTAAACTTTTCAAGTGCATAAATTATTTTGTAAATCAATTTCTCAAGTATAGAGCGAAGTTCTTTAAATACTAACTTTCATTAGTGCAGGATATAGTGTTTTAATTGATTGATTTATAAGGTGCAAATAATTGTGCTCAACGATAATTCTATATTAGTGAACAAATCTCTATTTAAAAATGCCAGGTGCAGAGAGATTAAAAGCTTTTTGCTCCAAGTGTAAGTCAGTAAAGTGGTGTAGCGACTATGAAGAACAATGCTATCAAAGAATTACAGCTGCCAGTATTTGTTTATTCTGTAAACTCGCTGAAAGACATGATAAAGAAAGAAATGAACTTATGACCATAATTACTAACATGCAAAACAAAATTAACGCGCTAGAACTAAAACAATGTGATTGCAAAAACAACGACAAAAGAATAACGGATACTGATACAAAGATAGTCAGATTAGAACAATCAGTTGCCTTGCTAGAAAATAAAGTTGATCAAAACGACAATAATGCCAACGGTTTTTCACTTGTCAAAAATAAACATCCATCGAGACCTAAACTTCCTGAACTGACTCAATTAAAGACGCATAATAGATTTTCAGCTTTATCCGAAGAGGAGGACGATACTTACTTAATTGGAGATTCAATAATAAGAAACCAAATTGATTATTTCGGCGTAAAAAACATTAGTAAACGAAAATTCAGATGCTACCCCGGCGCAGGGATAAAAAAGGTGACTGAAGAAATTGCCAGTTTAAACCTGAAGAGTAGAAAATCCCCTGTTATCGCTCATGTCGGAACAAACGATATTTTTTGTGGTGAAATGTTTCCTGGAACTGAAACGATGATTTCCGACTATAACGAAATGGTAACGAAAATTAAATCAAAAACGGATCACGGAATAATTGTCGGAGTATTACCCAGATTATATGAGAAAAAGGAAACTATGAGTAGAGCAATTGGAATAAACCTACGACTACGAAATATATGTAAACGGGAAAATGTTAAATTCGTCGACTTTTGGATGACCTTTATTAACAATAAAAAATATTTTGCTCATGACGGGACCCATCTTAGCGCAATGGGTAAAAAGGTATATGGAGATTTGATAAACTTGAGTCTTTATGATACCCTCGAAAACAAATATCACCTTGACTCTTCACCGCAGACCTCGGGAAACGTGTCCAACGCGGAAAGACAGTTAAACAGGTAGCAAAATTAAAAGCTGTGTTGTTCAATGCCAGGTCTATCCGAAATAAAATGGTAGAATTTAAAGCGTTAGTAGCACTGGATAAATACGATGTAATAGGTATTACAGAAAGCTGGATACATTGTCACACAAGAGATTTCAGAGGTGAATTTCAATTACAAGGGTATAAAATGTTTCACAAAGATAGACTTGGAACGGAAGGTGGAGGCGTAATTTTGTATGTGCGTGATGACCTCTATCCAACAGAATGTAATTTATCCTCTGACTTCGAAGTTATAGGAGTCAAGCTAAATCTCGAAAAAAGTTTATTTATATATTTAGTATACAGAAGTCCTCATCAAGCTGTAGATTCTGATCAAAGATTATACGAATGCTTATCAAATGAGATAAAGAACAAAATATCTTTAATTATCGGCGACTTTAACTGTGGACGAATAGACTGGTCTACTAAAATTTCAGACGCGGAAGGAGCAAGACTGATAAATTTTATAGATGATAACTTACTAACGCAATGGGTGAAAGAAGCCACAAGAGGCCCTAATATTTTAGATTTAGTATTATCAAGCGACGATGAATTGATTTCAAATTTAAACATCGGAGAAAAGTTTGGTAACAGCGATCACAATATAATATATTTTAACATAAACGTGCCATCCATAAGAAGAATAACAAGTACTGTTAAGTTTGATTTTATGAAAGCAAATTTCGAAGGTCTGAGGGAAAGTCTTACAAACTATACTATAGCCTGAAGACATTAATAAAGTGTGGCATGATTTTAAAAACAATTTACTAAATAAACAGAGACAATTCATACCATCTAAAGTTAGTACTGACAAAAAAAATAATGAACCCAAATGGTTGTCCTCTCAGCTTAAAAAAGCCATTAGAGAAAGAGATAAAGCGTATAAGATAATGAAATCCAATATGAATATTGATAATAAAAAACATTATGTTGAACTAAGAAGAAAAGTAAAAAGTGAAACCAAAAGAGCAAAACGGAACGAAGAAATAAGAGTAGCTTTAAAATGTAAACAAAATCCGAAGGAGTTTTTTGCATTAGTAAATAGTAGAAAACCAATAAAAAATAGCATTGGTCCAATAAAAGACAAAAATGATATATTACAATATAACGATTTTGACATTGCAAATACTTTAAATGAATACTTTGCATCCGTTTTTGTAAATGAGAATACGAGTAATAAACCCACGCCAACTATCAATAATACCGGTATTAGACCACTCAAATCTATTAGATGTACCGAAATTATTACAAACAAAAATATTGAGAAAATGAACAAATTTAAATCTCCTGGACCAGATAATATACTTCCACGAGTCTTGAAAGAAGTTAAAGACCAAGTGTCTGGACAATTGACACAGATTTTTAATAGATCATTAGAGAGTGGAATTGTTCCTACGGATTGGAAGCTAGCAAATGTGACACCGATATTTAAAAAAGGTCACAAAGAACTAGCTAGAAATTATCGCCCAATAAGTTTGACTTCAATAGTTGGAAAACTCCTTGAAACCCGTATTGCAGCTGAAATAGTTGAACACTTAGAAAAGAATAAATTATTAAAGGATTCACAGCACGGATTTAGAAGAAAAAGGTCTTGCCTTACAAATTTATTAGACTTTTTTCACTTTGTAAATGAAGAATATGATAATACCAGATCAGCAGACATTTTGTATTTGGATTTCCAAAAAGCTTTCGATAAAGTACCCCATAAGAAATTGTTGACTAAAGTAAGAGCCCTAGGAATAGAAGGAGATGTAGCCAAATGGATCGAGAATTGGCTCACTGATCGCAAGCAGAGAGTAGTTATTAACGGCCAACAGTCAGAATGGACAATGGTAACTAGTGGAGTACCACAAGGTTCAGTCTTAGGTCCCTTGCTATTCATTATATATGTCAATGATTTAGACGATGAGCTCTTGTCAAAAATTTCAAAATTCGCAGACGATTGCAAGCTAGGAAAAGCAATAGTAACTGAGGATGATGTTATTAATTTTCAAAACGATATTGATAAAATAGAGAAATGGTCGAAAAAATGGGAACTGCCCCTAAATCTAGAAAAATGTAAAGTAATGCATGTAGGCCATAAGAATCCCAAAGCGAATTACAAAATTTTTGATCAAAATATTAGCATAACCAATGGTGAAAGAGACCTAGGAGTTCACATATCTAATGATCTAAAATTTTCTCAACAATGTATCGAAGTAGAAAAGAAAGCAATGAAGCTTCTCGGATATATTAAACGTCAATTTAGCTTTAAAAATAAAGCTACAATTCTAAATATATTTAATGCATTAGTAAGACCACAGTTAGAATACTGTGCTCAGGTCTGGTCACCATACCTACAAAAAGATATTGATAGATTGGAAAGAGTGCAAGCTAGAGCCACTAAATTGATACCGGAACTCCGAAATTATAAATATGAGAAAAGACTAGATATGCTAAACTTATTTACCCTAGAGAAAAGACGTCTGAGAGGTCAACTGATAGAAGTATTTAAAATAATGAAAGGAGTCAATAATGTTAACTCTTCAACTTGGTTTCAACTTTGCACAAATAATACACGAAATAACAGTTTAAAAATCGTCCCAAAGCGTTTCAGAACGAATATATGCGGAAACTTTTTTTCCTATAAAATTGTCAATTATTGGAATCAGTTGCCTGAAGAAGTAGTGGCCAGCAATTCATTAGAAACTTTTAAAAATAAGCTTGACAAAATAATTTTATCGATGAAATAACGAGTGAAAAAACATTATATGTTGCTAAAATTAGGAGAAAAACAGCATGCTGTAAGCATAGATGTGTAAAAAGACACTGTATAATATGCAAATAATTTTCTCATAGGTTATTATTAGTTTAAGATTTTGATGTAAAATATTGCCCTCAAAGGCAGTTCTCAGACGAAATATAAAATTAAAAATTGATGTATAAATTAAGTATGTACATATTAAGTTGTTTCTGCTTTCCTATAAAAATTCCAGGATGTGTCTTTTGTTCAAACACTTCCAGGTACATATTTTCCTTTTATCAAACCCGTCATTGGGTGGGAGAGGTAACAAGGAGTAACAAGGAGTAACAAGGAAAGTAAGTACCCTAGGAGACCTTACGGTCCATTCAAAGAGGGTACCTTTGGACTAGCAATTGAGCGGGCACATGGCTGCTCAATTGTTTTGCGTCCATAAACGGCCACTTTTCAAGACTTTGTCTAGTCTTGACTTGAACTGGTCAACAGATTCACTGTTGACAACTTCCACTGGAAGTGCGTTCCACTTACCGCAGATACTGTAGGTGAAAAAGTTTCCACACAGATTGCGGTTGTAACGCTTCAGTTCAAGTTTGAAGCCGTGATTGCGCGTTCTGTTCTCACTCAGTGTGAAAATATCCCGGTAGTCAACATTGTCGAACCCTCGAAGTATTTTGAAGACTTCGATGAGCTGACCACGCAGTCTACGGGTTTCCAGCGAGAACATATCTAACTCCCTTAGTCTATCCTCATAACTTTTATGTCGGATAGAGGGAATCAGCTTGGTTGGCCCTGGCTTGTACGCGTTCCAATCTCGCGATGTCCTTTCGCAATGAAGGACTCCAAATTGTACGGCATACTCCAGGTGCGGTCGGACAAGTGAGTTGTACAGGCACAGTACAATCTCCTGTTCCC